>CAWLCU010000092.1:0-600000 GCA_963855975.1 Andrena chrysosceles
TTTTTTTGGATTTTATATAAATTTTTAGTCAAATTGTAATAAAGGAATTTGAACCAACTTCGATTTTTTTGAATTTTGATGAATTTTTTTGTTGGAGGAGCTAAATTTGAGTGAATTTAGATGAAATTTACTTTTATTTTTTTGGATTTTATATAAATTTTTAGTCAAATTGTAATAAAGGAATTTGAACCAACTTCGATTTTTTTGGATTTTGATGATTTTGGTTGTTGGAGGAGTTAAATTTGAGTAAATTTAGATGAAATTAACACCTTATTTTTGGATTTTATATAAATATTTAGTCAAATTGTATTAAAGGGATTTGAAACAACTTCGATTTTTTTGGATTTTGATGAATGTTTTTGTAGGAGGAGCTAAATTTGATTGAATTTAGATGATATTTACTTTCATTTTTTTTGGATTTTATATAAATTTTTAGACAAATTGTAATAAAGTACATTGAAACCAATTTGGATTTTTTTGGATTTTGATGAATTTTTTTGTTGGAGGAGCTAAATTTGAGAGAATTTAGATGAAATTTACTTTTATTTTTTTGGATTTTATATAAATTTTTAGTCAAATTGTAATAAAGGAATTTGAACCAACTTCGATTTTTTTGGATTTTGATGATTTTGGTTGTTGGAGGAGTTAAATTTGAGTAAATTTAGATGAAATTAACACCTTATTTTTGGATTTTATATAAATATTTAGTCAAATTGTATTAAAGGGTTTTGAAACAACTTCGATTTTTTTGGGTTTTGATGAATTTTTTTCTTGGAGGAGCTAAATTTGAGTGAGTTTAGATGAAATTTACTTTTATTTTTTTTTGATTTTATATAAATTTTTAGTCAAATTGTAATAAAGGAATTTGAACCAACTTCGATTTTTTTGGATTTTGATGATTTTGGTTGTTGGAGGAGTTAAATTTGAGTAAATTTAGATGAAATTAACACCTTATTTTTGGATTTTATATAAATATTTAGTCAAATTGTATTAAAGGGTTTTGAAACAACTTCGATTTTTTTGGATTTTGATGAATTTTTTTCTTGGAGGAGCTAAATTTGAGTGAGTTTAGATGAAATTTACTTTTATTTTTTTTGATTTTATATAAATTTTTAGTCAAATTGTAATAAAGGAATTTGAACCAACTTCGATTTTTTTGGATTTTGATGATTTTGGTTGTTGGAGGAGTTAAATTTGAGTAAATCTAGATGAAATTAACACCTATTTTTTTGGATTTTATATAAATTTTTAGTCAAATTGTAATAAAGTACAGTGAAACCAACTTGGATTTTTTTGGATTTTGATGAATTTTTTTGTTGGAGGAGCTAAATTTGAGTGAATTTAGATGAAATTTACCTTTATTTTTTTGGATTTTATATAAATTTTTAGTCAAATTGTAATAAAGTAATTTGAAACCAACTTCGATTTTTTTGGATTTTGATGAATTTTTTGTTGGAGGAGCTAAATTTGAGTGAGTTTAGATGAAATTTACTTTTATTTTTTTGGATTTTATATAAATTTTTAGTCAAATTGTAATAAAGGAATTTGAAACCAACTTCGATTTTTTTGGATTTTGATGAATTTTTTTGTTGGAGGAGCTAAATTTGTGTGAATTTAGATGAAATTTACTTTCATTTTTTGGATTTTCTATAAATTTTTAGTCAAATTGTAATAAAGTACATAGAAACCAACTACGATTTTTTTGGATTTTAATGAATTTTTTTGTTGGAGGAGCTAAATTTGAGTGAATTTACATGAAATTTACATTTATTTTTTTTGGATTTTATATAAATTTTTAGTCAAATTGTAATAAAGGAATTTGAACCAACTTCGATTTTTTTGAATTTTGATGAATTTTTTTGTTGGAGGAGCTAAATTTGAGTGAATTTAGATGAAATTTACTTTTATTTTTTTGGATTTTATATAAATTTTTAGTCAAATTGTATTAAAGGGATTTGAAACAACTTCGATTTTTTTGGATTTTGATGAATGTTTTTGTAGGAGGAGCTAAATTTGATTGAATTTAGATGATATTTACTTTCATTTTTTTTTTGGATTTTATATAAATTTTTAGACAAATTGTAATAAAGTACATTGAAACCAATTTGAATTTTTTTGGATTTTGATGAATTTTTTTGTTGGAGGAGCTAAATTTGAGTGAGTTTAGATGAAATTTACTTTAATTTTTTTGGATTTTATATAAATTTTTAGTCAAATTGTAATAAAGGAATTTGAAACCAACTTCGATTTTTTTGGATTTTGATGAATTTTTTTGTTGGAGGAGCTAAATTTGTGTGAATTTAGATAAAATTTACTTTCATTTTTTGGATTTTATATAAATTTTTAGTCAAATTGTAATAAAGTACATTGAAACCAACTACGATTTTTTTGGATTTTAATGAATTTTTTTGTTGGAGGAGCTAAATTTGAGTGAATTTACATGAAATTTACATTTATTTTTTTTGGATTTTATATAAATTTTTACTCAAATTGTAATAAAGTAATTTGAAACCAACTATGATTTTTTAGGATTTTGATGAATTTTTTTGTTGGAGTAGCTAAATTTGAGTGAATTTAGATGAAATTTACTTTTATTTTTTTGGATTTTATATAAATTTTTAGTCAAATTGTAATAAAGGAATTTGAACCAACTTCGATTTTTTTGGATTTTGATGATTTTGGTTGTTGGAGGAGTTAAATTTGAGTAAATTTAGATGAAATTAACACCTTATTTTTGGATTTTATATAAATATTTAGTCAAATTGTATTAAAGGGATTTGAAACAACTTCGATTTTTTTGGATTTTGATGAATGTTTTTGTAGGAGGAGCTAAATTTGATTGAATTTAGATGATATTTACTTTCATTTTTTTTTGGATTTTATATAAATTTTTAGACAAATTGTAATAAAGTACATTGAAACCAATTTGGATTTTTTTGGATTTTGATGAATTTTTTTGTTGGAGGAGCTAAATTTGAGTGAATTTAGATGAAATTTACTTTTATTTTTTTGTATTTTATATAAATTTTTAGTCAAATTGTAATAAAGCAATTTGAACCAACTTCGATTTTTTTGGATTTTAATGAATTTTTTTGTTGGAGGAGCTAAATTTGAGTGAATTTACATGAAATTTACATTTATTTTTTTTGGATTTTATATAAATTTTTAGTCAAATTGTAATAAAGTAATTTGAAACCAACTTTGATTTTTTTGGATTTTGATGAATTTTTTTGTTGGAGTAGCTAAATTTGAGTGAATTTAGATGAAATTTACTTTTATTTTTTTGGATTTTATATAAATTTTTAGTCAAATTGTAATAAAGGAAGTTGAACCAACTTCGATTTTTTTGGATTTTGATGATTTTGGTTGTTGGAGGAGTTAAATTTGAGTAAATTTAGATGAAATTAACACCTTATTTTTGGATTTTATATAAATATTTAGTCAAATTGTATTAAAGGGATTTGAAACAACTTCGATTTTTTTGGATTTTGATGAATGTTTTTGTAGGAGGAGCTAAATTTGATTGAATTTAGATGATATTTACTTTCATTTTTTTTTGGATTTTATATAAATTTTTAGACAAATTGTAATAAAGTACATTGAAACCAATTTGGATTTTTTTGGATTTTGATGAATTTTTTTGTTGGAGGAGCTAAATTTGAGTGAATTTAGATGAAATTTACTTTTATTTTTTTGTATTTTATATAAATTTTTAGTCAAATTGTAATAAAGCAATTTGAACCAACTTCGATTTTTTTGGATTTTGATGAGTTTTTTTGTTTGGAGGAGCTAAATTTGAGTGAATTTAGATGAAATTTACTTTTACTTTTTTGGATTTTGTATAAATTTTTAGTCAAATTGTAATAAAGGAATTTGAACCAACTTCGATTTTTTTGGATTTTGATGAATTTTTTTCTTGGAGGAGCTAAATTTGAGTGAGTTTAGATGAAATTTACTTTTATTTTTTTTGATTTTATATAAATTTTTAGTCAAATTGTAATAAAGGAATTTGAACCAACTTCGATTTTTTTGGATTTTGATGATTTTGGTTGTTGGAGGAGTTAAATTTGAGTAAATCTAGATGAAATTAACACCTTTTTTTTGGATTTTATATAAATTTTTAGTCAAATTGTAATAAAGTACATTGAAACCAACTTGGATTTTTTTGGATTTTGATGAATTTTTTTGTTGGAGGAGCTAAATTTGAGTGAATTTAGATGAAATTTACTTTTATTTTTTTGGATTTTATATAAATTTTTAGTCAAATTGTAATAAAGGAATTTGAACCAACTTCGATTTTTTTGAATTTTGATGAATTTTTTTGTTGGAGGAGCTAAATTTGAGTGAATTTAGATGAAATTTACTTTTATTTTTTTGGATTTTATATAAATTTTTAGTCAAATTGTAATAAAGGAATTTGAACCAACTTCGATTTTTTTGGATTTTGATGATTTTGGTTGTTGGAGGAGTTAAATTTGAGTGAGTTTAGATGAAATTTACTTTTATTTTGTTGGATTTTATATAAATTTTTAGTCAAATTGTAATAAAGGAATTTGAACCAACTTCGATTTTTTTGGATTTTGATGATTTTGGTTGTTGGAGGAGTTAAATTTGAGTAAATCTGGATGATATTAACACCTATTTTTTGGATTTTATATAAATTTTTAGTCAAATTGTAATAAAGTAATTTGAAACCAACTTCGATTTTTTTGGATTTTGATGAATTTTTTGTTGGAGGAGCTAAATTTGAGTGAGTTTAGATGAAATTTACTTTTATTTTTTTGGATTTTATATAAATTTTTAGTCAAATTGTAATACAGGAATTTGAAACCAACTTCGATTTTTTTGGATTTTGATGAATTTTTTTGTTGGAGGAGCTAAATTTGTGTGAATTTAGATGAAATTTACTTTCATTTTTTGGATTTTATATAAATTTTTAGTCAAATTGTAATAAAGTACATTGAAACCAACTACGATTTTTTTGGATTTTAATGAATTTTTTTGTTGGAGGAGCTAAATTTGAGTGAATTTACATGAAATTTACATTTATTTTTTTTGGATTTTATATAAATTTTTAGTCAAATTGTAATAAAGTAATTTGAAACCAACTTCGATTTTTTTGGATTTTGATGAATTTTTTTGTTGGAGTAGCTAAATTTGAGTGAGTTTCGATGAAATTTACTTTTATTTTTTTTGATTTCATATAAATTTTTAGTCAAATTGTAATAAAGGAATTTGAACCAACTTCGATTTTTTTGGATTTTGATGATTATGGTTGTTCGAGGAGTTATATTTGAGTAAATCTAGATGAAATTAACACCTATTTTTTTGGATTTTATATAAATTTTTAGTCAAATTGTAATAAAGTACATTGAAACCAACTTGGATTTTTTTGGATTTTGATGAATTTTTTTGTTGGAGGAGCTAAATTTGAGTGAATTTAGATGAAATTTACTTTTATTTTTTTGGATTTTATATAAATTTTTAGTCAAATTGTAATAAAGGAATTTGAACCAACTTCGATTTTTTTGAATTTTGATGAATTTTTTTGTTGGAGGAGCTAAATTTGAGTGAATTTAGATGAAATTTACTTTTATTTTTTTGGATTTTATATAAATTTTTAGTCAAATTGTAATAAAGGAATTTGAACCAACTTCGATTTTTTTGGATTTTGATGATTTTGGTTGTTGGAGGAGTTAAATTTGAGTGAGTTTAGATGAAATTTACTTTTATTTTGTTGGATTTTATATAAATTTTTAGTCAAATTGTAATAAAGGAATTTGAACCAACTTCGATTTTTTTGGATTTTGATGATTTTGGTTGTTGGAGGAGTTAAATTTGAGTAAATCTGGATGATATTAACACCTATTTTTTGGATTTTATATAAATTTTTAGTCAAATTGTAATAAAGTAATTTGAAACCAACTTCGATTTTTTTGGATTTTGATGAATTTTTTGTTGGAGGAGCTAAATTTGAGTGAGTTTAGATGAAATTTACTTTTATTTTTTTGGATTTTATATAAATTTTTAGTCAAATTGTAATACAGGAATTTGAAACCAACTTCGATTTTTTTGGATTTTGATGAATTTTTTTGTTGGAGGAGCTAAATTTGATTGAATTTAGATGATATTTACTTTCATTTTTTTTTGGATTTTATATAAATTTTTAGACAAATTGTAATAAAGTACATTGAAACCAATTTGGATTTTTTTGGATTTTGATGAATTTTTTTGTTGGAGGAGCTAAATTTGAGTGAATTTAGATGAAATTTACTTTTATTTTTTTGTATTTTATATAAATTTTTAGTCAAATTGTAATAAAGCAATTTGAACCAACTTCGATTTTTTTGGATTTTGATGAGTTTTTTTGTTTGGAGGAGCTAAATTTGAGTGAATTTAGATGAAATTTACTTTTACTTTTTTGGATTTTGTATAAATTTTTAGTCAAATTGTAATAAAGGAATTTGAACCAACTTCGATTTTTTTGGATTTTGATGAATTTTTTTCTTGGAGGAGCTAAATTTGAGTGAGTTTAGATGAAATTTACTTTTATTTTTTTTGATTTTATATAAATTTTTAGTCAAATTGTAATAAAGGAATTTGAACCAACTTCGTTTTTTTTGGATTTTGATGATTTTGGTTGTTGGAGGAGTTAAATTTGAGTAAATCTAGATGAAATTAACACCTTTTTTTTTGGATTTTATATAAATTTTTAGTCAAATTGTAATAAAGTACATTGAAACCAACTTGGATTTTTTTGGATTTTGATGAATTTTTTTGTTGGAGGAGCTAAATTTGAGTGAATTTAGATGAAATTTACTTTTATTTTTTTGTATTTTATATAAATTTTTAGTCAAATTGTAATAAAGCAATTTGAACCAACTTCGATTTTTTTGGATTTTGATGAGTTTTTTTGTTTGGAGGAGCTAAATTTGAGTGAATTTAGATGAAATTTACTTTTACTTTTTTGGATTTTGTATAAATTTTTAGTCAAATTGTAATAAAGGAATTTGAACCAACTTCGATTTTTTTGGATTTTGATGAATTTTTTTGTTGGAGGAGCTAAATTTGTGTGAATTTAGATGAAATTTACTTTCATTTTTTGGATTTTATATAAATTTTTAGTCAAATTGTAATAAAGTACATTGAATCCAACTACGATTTTTTTGGATTTTGATGAATTTTTTTATTGGAGGTGCTAAATTTTAGTGAATTTACATGATATTTACTTTTATTTTTTTTTGATTTTATATAAATTTTTAGTCAAATTGTAATAAAGGAATTTGAACCAACTTCGATTTTTTTGGATTTTGATGATTTTGGTTGTTGGAGGAGTTAAATTTGAGTAAATTTAGATGAAATTAACACCTTATTTTTGGATTTTATATAAATATTTAGTCAAATTGTATTAAAGGTATTTGAAACAACTTCGATTTTTTTGGATTTTGATGAATGTTTTTGTAGGAGGAGCTAAATTTGATTGAATTTAGATGATATTTACTTTCATTTTTTTTGGATTTTATATAAATTTTTAGACAAATTGTAATAAAGTACATTGAAACCAATTTGGATTTTTTTGGATTTTGATGAATTCTTTTGTTGGAGGAGCTAAATTTGAGTGAATTTAGATGAAATTTACTTTTATTTTTTTGGATTTTATATAAATTTTTAGTCAAATTGTAATAAAGTAATTTGAAACCAACTTCGATTTTTTTGGATTTTGATGAATTTTTTGTTGGAGGAGCTAAATTTGAGTGAGTTTAGATGAAATTTACTTTTATTTTTTTGGATTTTATATAAATTTTTAGTCAAATTGTAATAAAGTAATTTGAAACCAACTTCGATTTTTTTGGATTTTGATGAATTTTTTTGTTGGAGGAGCTAAATTTGTGTGAATTTAGATGAAATTTACTTTCATTTTTTGGATTTTATATAAATTTTTAGTCAAATTGTAATAAAGTACATTGAAACCAACTACGATTTTTTTGGATTTTAATGAATTTTTTTGTTGGAGGAGCTAAATTTGAGTGAATTTACATGAAATTTACATTTATTTTTTTTTGGATTTTATATAAATTTTTAGTCAAATTGTAATAAAGTAATTTGAAACCAACTTTGATTTTTTTGGATTTTGATGAATTTTTTTGTTGGAGTAGCTAAATTTGAGTGAGTTTCGATGAAATTTACTTTTATTTTTTTTGATTTTATATAAATTTTTAGTCAAATTGTAATAAAGGAATTTGAACCAACTTCGATTTTTTTGGATTTTGATGATTATGGTTGTTCGAGGAGTTATATTTGAGTAAATCTAGATGAAATTAACACCTATTTTTTTGGATTTTATATAAATTTTTAGTCAAATTGTAATAAAGGAATTTGAAACCAACTTCGATTTTTGGGGATTTTGATGAATTTTTTTGTTGGAGGAGCTAAATTTGAGTGAGTTTAGATGAAATTTACTTTTATTTTTTTTGGATTTTATATAAATTTTTAGTCAAATAGTAATAAAGGAATTTGAACCAACTTCGATTTTTTTGGATTTTGATGATTTTGGTTGTTGGAGGAGTTAAATTTGAGTAAATCTAGATGAAATTAACACCTACTTTTTTGGATTTTATATAAATTTTTAGTCAAATTGTAATAAGGGAATTTGAAACCAACTTCGATTTTTTTGGATTTTGATGAATTTTTTGTTGGAGGAGCTAAATTTGAGTGAGTTTAGATGAAATTTACTTTTATTTTTTTGGATTTTATATAAATTTTTAGTCAAATTGTAATACAGGAATTTGAAACCAACTTCGATTTTTTTGGATTTTGATGAATTTTTTTGTTGGAGGAGCTAAATTTGTGTGAATTTAGATGAAATTTACTTTCATTTTTTGGATTTTATATAAATTTTTAGTCAAATTGTAATAAAGTACATTGAAACCAACTACGATTTTTTTGGATTTTAATGAATTTTTTTGTTGGAGGAGCTAAATTTGAGTGAATTTACATGAAATTTACATTTATTTTTTTTGGATTTTATATAAATTTTTAGTCAAATTGTAATAAAGTAATTTGAAACCATCTTCGATTTTTTTGGATTTTGATGAATTTTTTTGTTGGAGTAGCTAAATTTGAGTGAGTTTCGATGAAATTTACTTTTATTTTTTTTGATTTCATATAAATTTTTAGTCAAATTGTAATAAAGGAATTTGAACCAACTTCGATTTTTTTGGATTTTGATGATTATGGTTGTTCGAGGAGTTATATTTGAGTAAATCTAGATGAAATTAACACCTATTTTTTTGGATTTTATATAAATTTTTAGTCAAATTGTAATAAAGTACATTGAAACCAACTTGGATTTTTTTGGATTTTGATGAATTTTTTTGTTGGAGGAGCTAAATTTGAGTGAATTTAGATGAAATTTACTTTTATTTTTTTGGATTTTATATAAATTTTTAGTCAAATTGTAATAAAGGAATTTGAACCAACTTCGATTTTTTTGAATTTTGATGAATTTTTTTGTTGGAGGAGCTAAATTTGAGTGAATTTAGATGAAATTTACTTTTATTTTTTTGGATTTTATATAAATTTTTAGTCAAATTGTAATAAAGGAATTTGAACCAACTTCGATTTTTTTGGATTTTGATGATTTTGGTTGTTGGAGGAGTTAAATTTGAGTGAGTTTAGATGAAATTTACTTTTATTTTGTTGGATTTTATATAAATTTTTAGTCAAATTGTAATAAAGGAATTTGAACCAACTTCGATTTTTTTGGATTTTGATGATTTTGGTTGTTGGAGGAGTTAAATTTGAGTAAATCTGGATGATATTAACACCTATTTTTTGGATTTTATATAAATTTTTAGTCAAATTGTAATAAAGTAATTTGAAACCAACTTCGATTTTTTTGGATTTTGATGAATTTTTTGTTGGAGGAGCTAAATTTGAGTGAGTTTAGATGAAATTTACTTTTATTTTTTTGGATTTTATATAAATTTTTAGTCAAATTGTAATACAGGAATTTGAAACCAACTTCGATTTTTTTGGATTTTGATGAATTTTTTTGTTGGAGGAGCTAAATTTGATTGAATTTAGATGATATTTACTTTCATTTTTTTTGGATTTTATATAAATTTTTAG
Organism: Andrena chrysosceles; assembly: GCA_963855975.1. Taxonomy (NCBI): domain Eukaryota; kingdom Metazoa; phylum Arthropoda; class Insecta; order Hymenoptera; family Andrenidae; genus Andrena; species Andrena chrysosceles. Next base: position 10,132 of record CAWLCU010000092.1, read on the forward strand.
ACAAATTGTAATAAAGTACATTGAAACCAATTTGGATTTTTTTGGATTTTGATGAATTTTTTTGTTGGAGGAGCTAAATTTGAGTGAATTTAGATGAAATTTACTTTTATTTTTTTGTATTTTATATAAATTTTTAGTCAAATTGTAATAAAGCAATTTGAACCAACTTCGATTTTTTTGGATTTTGATGAGTTTTTTTGTTTGGAGGAGCTAAATTTGAGTGAATTTAGATGAAATTTACTTTTACTTTTTTGGATTTTGTATAAATTTTTAGTCAAATTGTAATAAAGGAATTTGAACCAACTTCGATTTTTTTGGATTTTGATGAATTTTTTTCTTGGAGGAGCTAAATTTGAGTGAGTTTAGATGAAATTTACTTTTATTTTTTTTGATTTTATATAAATTTTTAGTCAAATTGTAATAAAGGAATTTGAACCAACTTCGATTTTTTTGGATTTTGATGATTTTGGTTGTTGGAGGAGTTAAATTTGAGTAAATCTAGATGAAATTAACACCTTTTTTTTTGGATTTTATATAAATTTTTAGTCAAATTGTAATAAAGTACATTGAAACCAACTTGGATTTTTTTGGATTTTGATGAATTTTTTTGTTGGAGGAGCTAAATTTGAGTGAATTTAGATGAAATTTACTTTTATTTTTTTGTATTTTATATAAATTTTTAGTCAAATTGTAATAAAGCAATTTGAACCAACTTCGATTTTTTTGGATTTTGATGAGTTTTTTTGTTTGGAGGAGCTAAATTTGAGTGAATTTAGATGAAATTTACTTTTACTTTTTTGGATTTTGTATAAATTTTTAGTCAAATTGTAATAAAGGAATTTGAACCAACTTCGATTTTTTTGGATTTTGATGAATTTTTTTGTTGGAGGAGCTAAATTTGTGTGAATTTAGATGAAATTTACTTTCATTTTTTGGATTTTATATAAATTTTTAGTCAAATTGTAATAAAGTACATTGAATCCAACTACGATTTTTTTGGATTTTGATGAATTTTTTTATTGGAGGTGCTAAATTTTAGTGAATTTACATGATATTTACTTTTATTTTTTTTTGATTTTATATAAATTTTTAGTCAAATTGTAATAAAGGAATTTGAACCAACTTCGATTTTTTTGGATTTTGATGATTTTGGTTGTTGGAGGAGTTAAATTTGAGTAAATTTAGATGAAATTAACACCTTATTTTTGGATTTTATATAAATATTTAGTCAAATTGTATTAAAGGTATTTGAAACAACTTCGATTTTTTTGGATTTTGATGAATGTTTTTGTAGGAGGAGCTAAATTTGATTGAATTTAGATGATATTTACTTTCATTTTTTTTGGATTTTATATAAATTTTTAGACAAATTGTAATAAAGTACATTGAAACCAATTTGGATTTTTTTGGATTTTGATGAATTCTTTTGTTGGAGGAGCTAAATTTGAGTGAATTTAGATGAAATTTACTTTTATTTTTTTGGATTTTATATAAATTTTTAGTCAAATTGTAATAAAGTAATTTGAAACCAACTTCGATTTTTTTGGATTTTGATGAATTTTTTGTTGGAGGAGCTAAATTTGAGTGAGTTTAGATGAAATTTACTTTTATTTTTTTGGATTTTATATAAATTTTTAGTCAAATTGTAATAAAGTAATTTGAAACCAACTTCGATTTTTTTGGATTTTGATGAATTTTTTTGTTGGAGGAGCTAAATTTGTGTGAATTTAGATGAAATTTACTTTCATTTTTTGGATTTTATATAAATTTTTAGTCAAATTGTAATAAAGTACATTGAAACCAACTACGATTTTTTTGGATTTTAATGAATTTTTTTGTTGGAGGAGCTAAATTTGAGTGAATTTACATGAAATTTACATTTATTTTTTTTTGGATTTTATATAAATTTTTAGTCAAATTGTAATAAAGTAATTTGAAACCAACTTTGATTTTTTTGGATTTTGATGAATTTTTTTGTTGGAGTAGCTAAATTTGAGTGAGTTTCGATGAAATTTACTTTTATTTTTTTTGATTTTATATAAATTTTTAGTCAAATTGTAATAAAGGAATTTGAACCAACTTCGATTTTTTTGGATTTTGATGATTATGGTTGTTCGAGGAGTTATATTTGAGTAAATCTAGATGAAATTAACACCTATTTTTTTGGATTTTATATAAATTTTTAGTCAAATTGTAATAAAGGAATTTGAAACCAACTTCGATTTTTGGGGATTTTGATGAATTTTTTTGTTGGAGGAGCTAAATTTGAGTGAGTTTAGATGAAATTTACTTTTATTTTTTTTGGATTTTATATAAATTTTTAGTCAAATAGTAATAAAGGAATTTGAACCAACTTCGATTTTTTTGGATTTTGATGATTTTGGTTGTTGGAGGAGTTAAATTTGAGTAAATCTAGATGAAATTAACACCTACTTTTTTGGATTTTATATAAATTTTTAGTCAAATTGTAATAAGGGAATTTGAAACCAACTTCGATTTTTTTGGATTTTGATGAATTTTTTTGTTGGAGGAGCTAAATTTGTGTGAATTTAGATGAAATTTACTTTCATTTTTTGGATTTTATATAAATTTTTAGTCAAATTGTAATAAAGTACATTGAATCCAACTACGATTTTTTTGGATTTTGATGAATTTTTTTGTTGGAGGTGCTAAATTTTAGTGAATTTAGATGATATTTACTTTTATTTCTTTTGGATTTTATATAAATTTTTAGTCAAATTGTAATAAAGGAATTTGAACCAACTTCGATTTTTTTGGATTTTGATGATTTTGGTTGTTGGAGGAGTTAAATTTGAGTAAATTTAGATGAAATTAACACCTTATTTTTGGATTTTATATAAATATTTAGTCAAATTGTATTAAAGGGATTTGAAACAACTTCGATTTTTTTGGATTTTGATGAATGTTTTTGTAGGAGGAGCTAAATTTGATTGAATTTAGATGATATTTACTTTCATTTTTTTTTGGATTTTATATAAATTTTTAGACAAATTGTAATAAAGTACATTGAAACCAATTTGGATTTTTTTGGATTTTGATGAATTTTTTTGTTGGAGGAGCTAAATTTGAGTGAATTTAGATGAAATTTACTTTTATTTTTTTGTATTTTATATAAATTTTTAGTCAAATTGTAATAAAGCAATTTGAACCAACTTCGATTTTTTTGGATTTTGATGAGTTTTTTTGTTTGGAGGAGCTAAATTTGAGTGAATTTAGATGAAATTTACTTTTACTTTTTTGGATTTTGTATAAATTTTTAGTCAAATTGTAATAAAGGAATTTGAACCAACTTCGATTTTTTTGGATTTTGATGATTTTGGTTGTTGGAGGAGTTAAATTTGAGTAAATTTAGATGAAATTAACACCTTATTTTTGGATTTTATATAAATATTTAGTCAAATTGTATTAAAGGGATTTGAAACAACTTCGATTTTTTTGGATTTTGATGAATGTTTTTGTAGGAGGAGCTAAATTTGATTGAATTTAGATGATATTTACTTTCATTTTTTTGGGATTTTATATAAATTTTTAGACAAATTGTAATAAAGTACATTGAAACCAATTTGGATTTTTTTGGATTTTGATGAATTTTTTTGTTGGAGGAGCTAAATTTGAGTGAATTTAGATGAAATTTACTTTTATTTTTTTGTATTTTATATAAATTTTTAGTCAAATTGTAATAAAGCAATTTGAACCAACTTCGATTTTTTTGGATTTTGATGAGTTTTTTTGTTTGGAGGAGCTAAATTTGAGTGAATTTAGATGAAATTTACTTTTACTTTTTTGGATTTTGTATAAATTTTTAGTCAAATTGTAATAAAGGAATTTGAACCAACTTCGATTTTTTTGGATTTTGATGATTTTGGTTGTTGGAGGAGTTAAATTTGAGTAAATCTAGATGAAATTAACACCTACTTTTTTGGATTTTATATAAATTTTTAGTCAAATTGTAATAAGGGAATTTGAAACCAACTTCGATTTTTTTGGATTTTGATGAATTTTTTTGTTGGAGGAGCTAAATTTGTGTGAATTTAGATGAAATTTACTTTCATTTTTTGGATTTTATATAAATTTTTAGTCAAATTGTAATAAAGTACATTGAATCCAACTACGATTTTTTTGGATTTTGATGAATTTTTTTGTTGGAGGTGCTAAATTTTAGTGAATTTACATGATATTTACTTTTATTTTTTTTGGATTTTATATAAATTTTTAGTCAAATTGTAATAAAGGAATTTGAACCAACTTCGATTTTTTTGAATTTTGATGAATTTTTTTGTTGGAGGAGCTAAATTTGAGTGAATTTAGATGAAATTTACTTTTATTTTTTTGGATTTTATATAAATTTTTAGTCAAATTGTAATAAAGGAATTTGAACCAACTTCGATTTTTTTGGATTTTGATGATTTTGGTTGTTGGAGGAGTTAAATTTGAGTAAATTTAGATGAAATTAACACCTTATTTTTGGATTTTATATAAATATTTAGTCAAATTGTATTAAAGGGATTTGAAACAACTTCGATTTTTTTGGATTTTGATGAATGTTTTTGTAGGAGGAGCTAAATTTGATTGAATTTAGATGATATTTACTTTCATTTTTTTTTGGATTTTATATAAATTTTTAGACAAATTGTAATAAAGTACATTGAAACCAATTTGGATTTTTTTGGATTTTGATGAATTCTTTTGTTGGAGGAGCTAAATTTGAGTGAATTTAGATGAAATTTACTTTTAATTTTTTGGATTTTATATAAATTTTTAGTCAAATTGTAATAAAGTAATTTGAAACCAACTTCGATTTTTTTGGATTTTGATGAATTTTTTGTTGGAGGAGCTAAATTTGAGTGAGTTTAGATGAAATTTACTTTTATTTTTTTGGATTTTATATAAATTTTTAGTCAAATTGTAATAAAGTAATTTGAAACCAACTTCGATTTTTTTGGATTTTGATGAATTTTTTTGTTGGAGGAGCTAAATTTGTGTGAATTTAGATGAAATTTACTTTCATTTTTTGGATTTTATATAAATTTTTAGTCAAATTGTAATAAAGTACATTGAAACCAACTACGATTTTTTTGGATTTTAATGAATTTTTTTGTTGGAGGAGCTAAATTTGAGTGAATTTACATGAAATTTACATTTATTTTTTTTTGGATTTTATATAAATTTTTAGTCAAATTGTAATAAAGTAATTTGAAACCAACTTTGATTTTTTTGGATTTTGATGAATTTTTTTGTTGGAGTAGCTAAATTTGAGTGAGTTTCGATGAAATTTACTTTTATTTTTTTTGATTTTATATAAATTTTTAGTCAAATTGTAATAAAGGAATTTGAACCAACTTCGATTTTTTTGGATTTTGATGATTATGGTTGTTCGAGGAGTTATATTTGAGTAAATCTAGATGAAATTAACACCTATTTTTTTGGATTTTATATAAATTTTTAGTCAAATTGTAATAAAGGAATTTGAAACCAACTTCGATTTTTGGGGATTTTGATGAATTTTTTTGTTGGAGGAGCTAAATTTGAGTGAGTTTAGATGAAATTTACTTTTATTTTTTTTGGATTTTATATAAATTTTTAGTCAAATAGTAATAAAGGAATTTGAACCAACTTCGATTTTTTTGGATTTTGATGATTTTGGTTGTTGGAGGAGTTAAATTTGAGTAAATCTAGATGAAATTAACACCTACTTTTTTGGATTTTATATAAATTTTTAGTCAAATTGTAATAAGGGAATTTGAAACCAACTTCGATTTTTTTGGATTTTGATGAATTTTTTTGTTGGAGGAGCTAAATTTGTGTGAATTTAGATGAAATTTACTTTCATTTTTTGGATTTTATATAAATTTTTAGTCAAATTGTAATAAAGTACATTGAATCCAACTACGATTTTTTTGGATTTTGATGAATTTTTTTGTTGGAGGTGCTAAATTTTAGTGAATTTAGATGATATTTACTTTTATTTCTTTTGGATTTTATATAAATTTTTAGTCAAATTGTAATAAAGGAATTTGAACCAACTTCGATTTTTTTGGATTTTGATGATTTTGGTTGTTGGAGGAGTTAAATTTGAGTAAATTTAGATGAAATTAACACCTTATTTTTGGATTTTATATAAATATTTAGTCAAATTGTATTAAAGGGATTTGAAACAACTTCGATTTTTTTGGATTTTGATGAATGTTTTTGTAGGAGGAGCTAAATTTGATTGAATTTAGATGATATTTACTTTCATTTTTTTTTGGATTTTATATAAATTTTTAGACAAATTGTAATAAAGTACATTGAAACCAATTTGGATTTTTTTGGATTTTGATGAATTTTTTTGTGGGAGGAGCTAAATTTGAGTGAATTTAGATGAAATTTACTTTTATTTTTTTGTATTTTATATAAATTTTTAGTCAAATTGTAATAAAGCAATTTGAACCAACTTCGATTTTTTTGGATTTTGATGAGTTTTTTTGTTTGGAGGAGCTAAATTTGAGTGAATTTAGATGAAATTTACTTTTACTTTTTTGGATTTTGTATAAATTTTTAGTCAAATTGTAATAAAGGAATTTGAACCAACTTCGATTTTTTTGGATTTTGATGATTTTGGTTGTTGGAGGAGTTAAATTTGAGTAAATTTAGATGAAATTAACACCTTATTTTTGGATTTTATATAAATATTTAGTCAAATTGTATTAAAGGGATTTGAAACAACTTCGATTTTTTTGGATTTTGATGAATGTTTTTGTAGGAGGAGCTAAATTTGATTGAATTTAGATGATATTTACTTTCATTTTTTTGGGATTTTATATAAATTTTTAGACAAATTGTAATAAAGTACATTGAAACCAATTTGGATTTTTTTGGATTTTGATGAATTTTTTTGTTGGAGGAGCTAAATTTGAGTGAATTTAGATGAAATTTACTTTTATTTTTTTGTATTTTATATAAATTTTTAGTCAAATTGTAATAAAGCAATTTGAACCAACTTCGATTTTTTTGGATTTTGATGAGTTTTTTTGTTTGGAGGAGCTAAATTTGAGTGAATTTAGATGAAATTTACTTTTACTTTTTTGGATTTTGTATAAATTTTTAGTCAAATTGTAATAAAGGAATTTGAACCAACTTCGATTTTTTTGGATTTTGATGATTTTGGTTGTTGGAGGAGTTAAATTTGAGTAAATCTAGATGAAATTAACACCTACTTTTTTGGATTTTATATAAATTTTTAGTCAAATTGTAATAAGGGAATTTGAAACCAACTTCGATTTTTTTGGATTTTGATGAATTTTTTTGTTGGAGGAGCTAAATTTGTGTGAATTTAGATGAAATTTACTTTCATTTTTTGGATTTTATATAAATTTTTAGTCAAATTGTAATAAAGTACATTGAATCCAACTACGATTTTTTTGGATTTTGATGAATTTTTTTGTTGGAGGTGCTAAATTTTAGTGAATTTACATGATATTTACTTTTATTTTTTTTGGATTTTATATAAATTTTTAGTCAAATTGTAATAAAGGAATTTGAACCAACTTCGATTTTTTTGAATTTTGATGAATTTTTTTGTTGGAGGAGCTAAATTTGAGTGAATTTAGATGAAATTTACTTTTATTTTTTTGGATTTTATATAAATTTTTAGTCAAATTGTAATAAAGGAATTTGAACCAACTTCGATTTTTTTGGATTTTGATGATTTTGGTTGTTGGAGGAGTTAAATTTGAGTAAATTTAGATGAAATTAACACCTTATTTTTGGATTTTATATAAATATTTAGTCAAATTGTATTAAAGGGATTTGAAACAACTTCGATTTTTTTGGATTTTGATGAATGTTTTTGTAGGAGGAGCTAAATTTGATTGAATTTAGATGATATTTACTTTCATTTTTTTTTGGATTTTATATAAATTTTTAGACAAATTGTAATAAAGTACATTGAAACCAATTTGGATTTTTTTGGATTTTGATGAATGTTTTTGTAGGAGGAGCTAAATTTGATTGAATTTAGATGATATTTACTTTCATTTTTTTTGGATTTTATATAAATTTTTAGTCAAATTGTAATAAAGTACATTGAAACCAACTTGGATTTTTTTGGATTTTGATGAATTTTTTTGTTGGAGGAGCTAAATTTGAGTGAATTTAGATGAAATTTACTTTTATTTTTTTGTATTTTATATAAATTTTTGTCAAATTGTAATAAAGCAATTTGAACCAACTTCGATTTTTTTGGATTTTGATGAGTTTTTTTGTTTGGAGGAGCTAAATTTGAGTGAATTTAGATGAAATTTACTTTTACTTTTTTGGATTTTGTATAAATTTTTAGTCAAATTGTAATAAAGGAATTTGAACCAACTTCGATTTTTTTGGATTTTGATGAATTTTTTTCTTGGAGGAGCTAAATTTGAGTGAGTTTAGATGAAATTTACTTTTATTTTTTTGATTTTATACAAATTTTTAGTCAAATTGTAATAAAGGAATTTGAACCAACTTCGATTTTTTTGGATTTTGATGATTTTGGTTGTTGGAGGAGTTAAATTTGAGTAAATCTAGATGAAATTAACACCTATTTTTTTGGATTTTATATAAATTTTTAGTCAAATAGTAATAAAGTACATTGAAACCAACTTGGATTTTTTTGGATTTTGATGAATTTTTTTGTTTGAGGAGCTAAATTTGAGTGAATTTAGATGAAATTTGCTTTTATTTTTTGGATTTTATATAAATATTTAGTCAAATTGTAATAAAGCAATTTGAACCAACTTCGATTTTTTTGAATTTTGATGAATTTTTTTGTTGGAGGAGCTAAATTTGAGTGAATTTAGATGAAATTTACTTTTATTTTTTTGGATTTTATATAAATTTTTAGTCAAATTGTAATAAAGGAATTTGAACCAACTTCGATTTTTTTGGATTTTGATGATTTTGGTTGTTGGAGGAGTTAAATTTGAGTAAATTTAGATGAAATTAACACCTTATTTTTGGATTTTATATAAATATTTAGTCAAATTGTATTAAAGGGATTTGAAACAACTTCGATTTTTTTGGATTTTGATGAATGTTTTTGTAGGAGGAGCTAAATTTGATTGAATTTAGATGATATTTACTTTCATTTTTTTTTGGATTTTATATAAATTTTTAGACAAATTGTAATAAAGTACATTGAAACCAATTTGGATTTTTTTGGATTTTGATGAATTCTTTTGTTGGAGGAGCTAAATTTGAGTGAATTTAGATGAAATTTACTTTTAATTTTTTGGATTTTATATAAATTTTTAGTCAAATTGTAATAAAGTAATTTGAAACCAACTTCGATTTTTTTGGATTTTGATGAATTTTTTGTTGGAGGAGCTAAATTTGAGTGAGTTTAGATGAAATTTACTTTTATTTTTTTGGATTTTATATAAATTTTTAGTCAAATTGTAATAAAGTAATTTGAAACCAACTTCGATTTTTTTGGATTTTGATGAATTTTTTTGTTGGAGGAGCTAAATTTGTGTGAATTTAGATGAAATTTACTTTCATTTTTTGGATTTTATATAAATTTTTAGTCAAATTGTAATAAAGTACATTGAAACCAACTACGATTTTTTTGGATTTTAATGAATTTTTTTGTTGGAGGAGCTAAATTTGAGTGAATTTACATGAAATTTACATTTATTTTTTTTTGGATTTTATATAAATTTTTAGTCAAATTGTAATAAAGTAATTTGAAACCAACTTTGATTTTTTTGGATTTTGATGAATTTTTTTGTTGGAGTAGCTAAATTTGAGTGAGTTTCGATGAAATTTACTTTTATTTTTTTTGATTTTATATAAATTTTTAGTCAAATTGTAATAAAGGAATTTGAACCAACTTCGATTTTTTTGGATTTTGATGATTATGGTTGTTCGAGGAGTTATATTTGAGTAAATCTAGATGAAATTAACACCTATTTTTTTGGATTTTATATAAATTTTTAGTCAAATTGTAATAAAGGAATTTGAAACCAACTTCGATTTTTGGGGATTTTGATGAATTTTTTTGTTGGAGGAGCTAAATTTGAGTGAGTTTAGATGAAATTTACTTTTATTTTTTTTGGATTTTATATAAATTTTTAGTCAAATAGTAATAAAGGAATTTGAACCAACTTCGATTTTTTTGGATTTTGATGATTTTGGTTGTTGGAGGAGTTAAATTTGAGTAAATCTAGATGAAATTAACACCTACTTTTTTGGATTTTATATAAATTTTTAGTCAAATTGTAATAAGGGAATTTGAAACCAACTTCGATTTTTTTGGATTTTGATGAATTTTTTTGTTGGAGGAGCTAAATTTGTGTGAATTTAGATGAAATTTACTTTCATTTTTTGGATTTTATATAAATTTTTAGTCAAATTGTAATAAAGTACATTGAATCCAACTACGATTTTTTTGGATTTTGATGAATTTTTTTGTTGGAGGTGCTAAATTTTAGTGAATTTAGATGATATTTACTTTTATTTCTTTTGGATTTTATATAAATTTTTAGTCAAATTGTAATAAAGGAATTTGAACCAACTTCGATTTTTTTGGATTTTGATGATTTTGGTTGTTGGAGGAGTTAAATTTGAGTAAATTTAGATGAAATTAACACCTTATTTTTGGATTTTATATAAATATTTAGTCAAATTGTATTAAAGGGATTTGAAACAACTTCGATTTTTTTGGATTTTGATGAATGTTTTTGTAGGAGGAGCTAAATTTGATTGAATTTAGATGATATTTACTTTCATTTTTTTTTGGATTTTATATAAATTTTTAGACAAATTGTAATAAAGTACATTGAAACCAATTTGGATTTTTTTGGATTTTGATGAATTTTTTTGTGGGAGGAGCTAAATTTGAGTGAATTTAGATGAAATTTACTTTTATTTTTTTGTATTTTATATAAATTTTTAGTCAAATTGTAATAAAGCAATTTGAACCAACTTCGATTTTTTTGGATTTTGATGAGTTTTTTTGTTTGGAGGAGCTAAATTTGAGTGAATTTAGATGAAATTTACTTTTACTTTTTTGGATTTTGTATAAATTTTTAGTCAAATTGTAATAAAGGAATTTGAACCAACTTCGATTTTTTTGGATTTTGATGATTTTGGTTGTTGGAGGAGTTAAATTTGAGTAAATTTAGATGAAATTAACACCTTATTTTTGGATTTTATATAAATATTTAGTCAAATTGTATTAAAGGGATTTGAAACAACTTCGATTTTTTTGGATTTTGATGAATGTTTTTGTAGGAGGAGCTAAATTTGATTGAATTTAGATGATATTTACTTTCATTTTTTTGGGATTTTATATAAATTTTTAGACAAATTGTAATAAAGTACATTGAAACCAATTTGGATTTTTTTGGATTTTGATGAATTTTTTTGTTGGAGGAGCTAAATTTGAGTGAATTTAGATGAAATTTACTTTTATTTTTTTGTATTTTATATAAATTTTTAGTCAAATTGTAATAAAGCAATTTGAACCAACTTCGATTTTTTTGGATTTTGATGAGTTTTTTTGTTTGGAGGAGCTAAATTTGAGTGAATTTAGATGAAATTTACTTTTACTTTTTTGGATTTTGTATAAATTTTTAGTCAAATTGTAATAAAGGAATTTGAACCAACTTCGATTTTTTTGGATTTTGATGATTTTGGTTGTTGGAGGAGTTAAATTTGAGTAAATCTAGATGAAATTAACACCTACTTTTTTGGATTTTATATAAATTTTTAGTCAAATTGTAATAAGGGAATTTGAAACCAACTTCGATTTTTTTGGATTTTGATGAATTTTTTTGTTGGAGGAGCTAAATTTGTGTGAATTTAGATGAAATTTACTTTCATTTTTTGGATTTTATATAAATTTTTAGTCAAATTGTAATAAAGTACATTGAATCCAACTACGATTTTTTTGGATTTTGATGAATTTTTTTGTTGGAGGTGCTAAATTTTAGTGAATTTACATGATATTTACTTTTATTTTTTTTGGATTTTATATAAATTTTTAGTCAAATTGTAATAAAGGAATTTGAACCAACTTCGATTTTTTTGAATTTTGATGAATTTTTTTGTTGGAGGAGCTAAATTTGAGTGAATTTAGATGAAATTTACTTTTATTTTTTTGGATTTTATATAAATTTTTAGTCAAATTGTAATAAAGGAATTTGAACCAACTTCGATTTTTTTGGATTTTGATGATTTTGGTTGTTGGAGGAGTTAAATTTGAGTAAATTTAGATGAAATTAACACCTTATTTTTGGATTTTATATAAATATTTAGTCAAATTGTATTAAAGGGATTTGAAACAACTTCGATTTTTTTGGATTTTGATGAATGTTTTTGTAGGAGGAGCTAAATTTGATTGAATTTAGATGATATTTACTTTCATTTTTTTTTGGATTTTATATAAATTTTTAGACAAATTGTAATAAAGTACATTGAAACCAATTTGGATTTTTTTGGATTTTGATGAATGTTTTTGTAGGAGGAGCTAAATTTGATTGAATTTAGATGATATTTACTTTCATTTTTTTTGGATTTTATATAAATTTTTAGTCAAATTGTAATAAAGTACATTGAAACCAACTTGGATTTTTTTGGATTTTGATGAATTTTTTTGTTGGAGGAGCTAAATTTGAGTGAATTTAGATGAAATTTACTTTTATTTTTTTGTATTTTATATAAATTTTTGTCAAATTGTAATAAAGCAATTTGAACCAACTTCGATTTTTTTGGATTTTGATGAGTTTTTTTGTTTGGAGGAGCTAAATTTGAGTGAATTTAGATGAAATTTACTTTTACTTTTTTGGATTTTGTATAAATTTTTAGTCAAATTGTAATAAAGGAATTTGAACCAACTTCGATTTTTTTGGATTTTGATGAATTTTTTTCTTGGAGGAGCTAAATTTGAGTGAGTTTAGATGAAATTTACTTTTATTTTTTTGATTTTATACAAATTTTTAGTCAAATTGTAATAAAGGAATTTGAACCAACTTCGATTTTTTTGGATTTTGATGATTTTGGTTGTTGGAGGAGTTAAATTTGAGTAAATCTAGATGAAATTAACACCTATTTTTTTGGATTTTATATAAATTTTTAGTCAAATAGTAATAAAGTACATTGAAACCAACTTGGATTTTTTTGGATTTTGATGAATTTTTTTGTTTGAGGAGCTAAATTTGAGTGAATTTAGATGAAATTTGCTTTTATTTTTTGGATTTTATATAAATATTTAGTCAAATTGTAATAAAGCAATTTGAACCAACTTCGATTTTTTTGGGGTTTTGATGAGTTTTTTTGTTTGGAGGAGCTAAATTTGAGTGAATTTAGATGAAATTTACTTTTACTTTTTTGGATTTTATATAAATTTTTAGTCAAATTGTAATAAAGGAATTTGAACCAACTTCGATTTTTTTGGATTTTGATGAGTTTTTTTTGTTGGAGGAGTTAAATTTGAGTGAATTTAGTAGAAATTTATTTCTATTTTATTTTCATTTCATATAAATTTTTAGTCAAACTGTAATAAAGTACTTAGAAATTTATAAATTTTATATAAATTTTTAGTCAAATAGTAATAAAGGAATTTGAACCAACTTCGATTTTTTTGGATTTTGATGATTTTGGTTGTTGGAGGAGTTAAATTTGAGTAAATCTAGATGAAATTAACACCTATTTTTTTGGATTTTATATAAATTTTTAGTCAAATTGTAATAAAGTAATTTGAAACCAAGTTCAATTTTTTTGGATTTTGATGAATTTTTTGTTGGAGGAGCTAAATTTGAGTGAGTTTAGATGAAATTTACTTTTATTTTTTTGGATTTTATATAAATTTTTAGTCAAATTGTAATAAAGGAATTTGAAACCAACTTCAATTTTTTTGGATTTTGATGAATTTTTTTGTTGGAGGAGCTAAATTTGTGTGAATTTAGATGAAATTTACTTTCATTTTTTGGATTTTATATAAATTTTTAGTCAAATTGTAATAAAGTACATTGAAACCAACTACGATTTTTTTGGATTTTAATGAATTTTTTTGTTGGAGGAGCTAAATTTGAGTGAATTTACATGAAATTTACATTTATTTTTTTGGATTTTATATAAATTTTTAGTCAAATTGTAATAAAGTAATTTGAAACCAACTTCGATTTTTTTGGATTTTGATGAATTTTTTTGTTGGAGTAGCTAAATTTGAGTGAGTTTCGATGAAATTTACTTTTATTTTTTTTGATTTTATATAAATTTTTAGTCAAATTGTAATAAAGGAATTTGAACCAACTTCGATTTTTTTGGATTTTGATGATTATGGTTGTTCGAGGAGTTATATTTGAGTAAATCTAGATGAAATTAACACCTATTTTTTTGGATTTTATATAAATTTTTAGTCAAATTGTAATAAAGGAATTTGAAACCAACTTCGATTTTTTGGGATTTTGATGAATTTTTTTGTTGGAGGAGCTAAATTTGAGTGAGTTTAGATGAAATTTACTTTTATTTTTTTGGATTTTATATAAATTTTTAGTCAAATAGTAATAAAGGAATTTGAACCAACTTCGATTTTTTTGGATTTTGATGACTTTGGTTGTTGGAGGAGTTAAATTTGAGTAAATCTAGATGAAATTAACACCTACTTTTTTGGATTTTATATAAATTTTTAGTCAAATTGTAGTAAGGGAATTTGCAACAAACTTCGATTTTTTTGGATTTTGATGAATTTTTTTGTTGGAGGAGCTAAATTTGTGTGAATTTAGATGAAATTTACTTTCATTTTTTGGATTTTATATAAATTTTTAGTCAAATTGTAATAAAGTACATTGAATCCAACTACGATTTTTTTGGATTTTGATGAATTTTTTTGTTGGAGGTGCTAAATTTTAGTGAATTTACATGATATTTACTTTTATTTTTTTTGGATTTTATATAAATTTTTAGTCAAATTGTAATAAAGGAATTTGAACCAACTTCGATTTTTTTGAATTTTGATGAATTTTTTTGTTGGAGGAGCTAAATTTGAGTGAATTTAGATGAAATTTACTTTTATTTTTTTGGATTTTATATAAATTTTTAGTCAAATTGTAATAAAGGAATTTGAACCAACTTCGATTTTTTTGGATTTTGAAGATTTTGGTTGTTGGAGGAGTTAAATTTGAGTAAATTTAGATGAAATTAACACCTTTGACACGTCCCGAGTGAGGTCTTTTGGGGACGTCGACAATGGGGAAGGAAAAGATAGGCGCGAATCTAGAATCCAGCACTCTGAGGTTTGAGGGACTCAGGCGCGAATATTAAATCCGTCACACTGAGGGTTTTGAGGAACTTAGGCGCGAATATTAAATCCGTCACACTAGGGTTTGAAAGGAACTTAGGCGCGAATATTAAATCCGTCACACTAGGGTTTGAATGGAACTTAGGCGCGAATGTTAAATCCGTCACACTAAGAGTTTTGAGGAACTCAGGCGCGAATGTTAAATCCGTCACACTAATCGACCAGGGAAGGTAGAAGATACTTGGAGAACACCCGTTACGGCACTTCGTATCTGTTTTGGTTTGCGAGTTAGGATTTACTGTTGTAATTGTATAAAAGAAACCGGGCTTAGTTCTTCTACGGATTGCACGGCTCATGCAGTAATATGTTTGTAAACACTAGCCGCTCTCTCGCGAATCAGCTGTTGCTGCGGGTCAGTTACGTTTGGACGGTTTGCGACTCGAGGATACATATAATAATTCGAAACGTGGTAGATAACAGAGTGGTTTATTAGCCTTTTAGAACGTTTATAACAATGCGGGGACTTGTCGTTAGGGTATATATATATATATATAATGATTATTAGCAATGTATGGATATGAAGTGATATAATAATAATAATATAAGAATAATAATACAAAATATAAATGAAAAGCAGTAAGCTTTAGTATGCAATAAGCGTTGATATACAAAGTAATATGAATATTTATAATAGAAAGAATTAGCGAAATTATATATATGTAAATAATAGACACAAGTATTTATGTAAATAGTAATGAATTTAGTATTATGGAGACGAATAATTATATGATATAGTAATAATCACTTACAGTGGTTCTCGTTGAGCACTGATTCTAACACTTTGAATACTGAGCAATAAATCTTTAACACCGATAGATACTTTTAACGATACTTTGTCGGAAGTTCTGCGATGAAAGAGGACGAGGCCTCGCAGGACCTCATATTTATGTATTTTTACAGGAGTGTTGCGGGGGTTACGCGAGGTAAAGACCTTGACATATTTCGGAATAAGACGTAGTATGACTTCCGGGGTTTTTATAAACGGTATGGCTATTAATAGCCATATTTTGTGTCACGTACGCCAAATGCGTCGTAATTGGGCTTCTAGGGTTTTTATGAACGGTATTGGAGATACTCAACTCTTCGATTGGATTTTGGGTGTTTGATATGAAAGGGGTTAGAGTGGCTTGGACTTCATGAGTCGTAAAGAGGGGATTGAGACGTGGTCTCGATTTAAGAGGGATTTTGTAACGAGGGACTTGTTTGAATTCATTTTAAAGGGAATGATTCGTACCTTGTGGGACGAATAGGCGAAGAGGGTTTTGAAACGACCATCTCGTGATGGGGACCGCTAAGGTACATCAGCGAGGTGGAGGTTTGTATTGATCATCTTGTGTTGTTGACCGCTAAGGTGCAACATCAAGGTGGTCGGTTATTGAAGAGGTGGGGTAGGAGTTGAGTTTGAGAGAGTTTGATGGAGTGTTTTTAAGGTTTATGGAATAAGAAATGCGCGAAAAATCGTGGGACGTTACACCTCCCCCCTTATATGAAGAAATGCGTAGCATTTCTTAACACAGGGTTAGGGTGTTTTGAAATGAGAAAATAAAAAAGAATGAAATCTGTTTTGGAATAATGAGAAAGAAAATAAAAAATAATGAAATAACGAAAAATAAATTGTTTGGCCTATTTGGCGGAAAAGAAAGAAAAATAAAAGATATTGTTTGATAATATATATAAAAAAAAATAAAATAACTAAATTGATTGTAACTGAGAAAAGAAAAGAAAAACATTTATAATAAAAATAAAAAGTATATATATAGAGAAAATAAGGAATATTTACAAGGAACTATTTACAAGGAAGGAGGATTAAAGAAAGGAGTTTTGGAGGGATTAGAAAGGGGGAAAGGAATATTCTAGGAATTGGAAGGAGGGATCGTCCAGGATGAACGTGAGGTCGTAACCGTCTTTGTACTGGTCATTGAACCACCTTAGAAACGCGGGTGTCAGCTCCGTATGGTCTGGGATCTTGGTAGCTGACCCCGTGTCCAGGATTTCCACGACTCCTGGAGGTGGAGGGATGAAGGAGGGAATTTGGGACGTGGAGGGTTGTGGAGAGGGGTAGTGTGGAACAGGAGGGGGACGGGAGAGTACCTCCTTATATATTGGAGGGCAAAATGGGGGTGTTGGGTCCATCGGTGATGGCGGGGGGGAGTCCTCGATGACGATCACCTCTGGTGACGGCTCAGCCTCCCTGATGATCACCGAGGAGACGATGCGGGGAAGGAGGGGCGAAAGGCTTCGGCCCTCCCTGGTGGCCTCTTTGCGGATCCACTTTATGTGGGCCAGCCTCCTCTTGAGGCCTGCTCCTTTGGGTTTAGCCCCATTGGGCTTTTGGGCCCTTTTATGTGGCATGGTGCTAGGAGGAAAAATAGATTAATACATGTTTTATTTTATTATTGGGGTCAACCGGGATCCTCGCGTAATCGACCAAGTCGCGCTTTGTTCGCGTGTATTATTTTCGTTTTGCCCTTCCATGATATTTTTAGATTTTGTGAAGGAATTACCTCCAATATGGTGTGGGGACCCGAGTATTGGTCTCCGAATTTTCCCTTTTTTGGTTCTATTAGTACGAAAATTGGATCACCCGGTTTAAAGGTCTCTTCGTTTATGTGTCGGTCATAATATCTTTTATACCGAAGTTTCGATTGATTTAATTTTTCCGCGGCGGCGGTTTGTAATTCTTGCACCCTCGTACTCAAGTTCGAGAGGTATTAATTATAGGTTTCGTTTTCAAAATCTTCGGGCACTTTTTTCCGACTGGGTACCCGGGCTATTTTCCCGAATACTAACTCATGTGGAGTGTAACCAGTGCCTTCATGGACGCTGGTATTATAAGAGAACGCGGCCAAATCGGTCCATTCATCCCAGTCATCATATTTACCGATATACATTTTTAAATATTCTGTTAGAACTATGTGCGATCGCTCTAAAGAACCATTTGTCTGTGGGTGAAAGGCTGTGGTTCGAAATTGTTCGATTTTAAATTTTTGTGCAATAGTTTTCATGAATTTACTGGTGAAGTTTGCTCCTTGGTCAGTGAGAATGGCTCTGGGAGCTCCAAATTGACAGATGAATTTCTTAATGAACGCATCTGCGATTTTTATTGATGTCGACTGTGTAAGGGGTACGCACACGAAGTATTTTGTTAACAAATCTTGTACTGTTAATATATATGTATTTCCTTCTCTGGTAGTAGGTAACGGTCCCACTATATCTAGCGCGACTTTGTCAAAGGCTCGTCCAGGCGTGTCAGTAAGAATCATAGGTTGTTTGGTTTTGACGCGGACGAGTTTCTTTCGTTGACAATCTTCGCATTTTCTAATATAATCTTCTACGGCTTTCTTCATTCCTTTCCAAAAATAATGGTGTCTAATTCGGTTGTAAGTTTTAGTTACTCCTTTATGTCCAGCTAATGCAGACGCGTGATTTTCCGTAATTATACTTTGTCTCTTTGACTCTTCGGGAATTTGAACTATCTGTAAACATATCGTGACTTCGATGTCTTCTTCGTCGATGGTTTCGAGAATATCCATAATGATATCTTGCCAGGTCAATTGATCGATATTCGTTGTTTTGGCTATACTAAATGAATATATTACGAGTTCATTTATTGTATTTTTAAGGGAAGATAATGCTTCGCCCCAGGCTGTAGTGGTTAGGGGAGTATTTTGTGTTTCCTTTATAACTAACCCGATAAGAATTCGTCCCTTATTGCATGTTACGTGGGCCTTTCCCAAAGTGAGTTCGTTCACTTCTTCTAATGCTCCAGTTTCTAATAGTTGTTTGGCTCCATTGTCGCAAGGTTTCCCATCGGCGCTTAAGAAGAAGATAAGTGTTTCTTTGCGTAGAGACAATGGGTCGCGGCTGATTATTGGTGTTGTTCTGATGTCCCTATCGGGGTCTGCTTCGTATGTTTCTTCTGGAGAATCGTCCAGTTCGATTAACGACGATTCTGAGTCTGTTGTTGATTCGTTTGATGCATTAGATTCTACTTCGGAATCAGGGTCTTCCTGTTCCTGTGGTGTTGGAGATTGCGGGGGTGAAACGATTTGATGGGGAATATTTATTTCCTGTTCTTCCTCCTTTTGGTCTTCCTCATCTATGCCACTCATAGGTTCTGGTGCGTTTACTGGGGAGATGTCGGGTGGTATTATTACGGGTGTTGGAGTTTTGCGTGCCTTTCGGTGTGGTTGGGTCCTTGTGGGTTTAGCCTTTGGGCGGATGTTAGTTTCCTTAGTAATTCGAGGCTTTTTGCTAGGCTCCCAATCATCTTCGGTTTCTTCTCGTGGTCGTATAGGACACGTTCTCTTTACAGGAGGATTACGAGACAGGGCATCAGCAAGCTTATTGCTTTTCCCTGGTTGATAACGAATTTCGTAGTCATATTCCGCTAACTTTAAACGCCACCTAACGAGACGCGACGTTGGATCTTTTACCCTATGTAACCAAATTAGAGGTTGGTGGTCTGTATATAATATAAATTTCTTTCCATATACATAAGGTCGGAAATGTCTGACACAATAGACAATGGCTAGTAGTTCTTTCTCTATGGTTGCGTAATTTATTTCTGCTTTATTTAAGAGACGAGAGGCATAAGCGATTGGTAACTCTTTTCCATCGATATTTTGACTTAATATTCCTCCTATAGCATATTCGGAAGCGTCGGTGGTAACATGAAATTCCAGGTCAAAATTCGGGTATTGCAGGATAGGTTCTTTCTGCAATGCTAATCTTAAGTGGTCAAAAGCCGTTTCCTGGGACGGTCCCCACTCAAATATTGTGTCTTTCTTTAATAGTTGGGTCAACGGACGAGCTATTTTAGAAAAGTCTGGGATAAATTTCCTATAGTATCCTGTTAAACCAAGGAATTGTTTGATTCCTTTTGGTGTAATTGGTGCCGGGTAGTTTCGGACGGCTTCAATTTTTCCTGGATCAGGTTTTACCCCTTGCTCGGTGATTATGTGACCCAAATATGCGACTTCTTTGTGTAAAAATTTACATTTCGAAGGCTGAAGTTTAAGATTAGCCTCTCTTAGGCGTTGAGCAAGTTTCTTAAATTTTATCAGGTGTTCCGTGAGGGAACTCGCATAAAGGACGATATCGTCCAAGTAAACAAACATTTCCGTGCCCTGAAGTCCCGTAAGTGTGTGGTCCATTAGGCGTTGGAAAGTTGCTGGTGCATTACATAGTCCAAACGGCATTCTGACAAACTCATAATGTCCATGAGGTGTAGAAAAAGCCGTTTTAGGTGCATCTTCCGGTTTCATAGGGATTTGGTGAAATCCTGAAGCTAGGTCGAATACGGAGAAGTATTTTGCTCCTCCTAATTGGTCCAGTATTTCAGTAATGTTTGGGAGTGGGTATGCATCAGGAACGGTCTTTTCGTTTAAATCTCTGAAGTCAATTACCATTCTCCACAAGAGTTCCCCATTGGGTCCTGGTTTTTTGGAGACGATCCAAATAGGCGAATTGTAAGGCGATAACGACGGTTTTATAATGTCGTTTTCAAGTAAATTTTTTACTTGTTTGTCTATTTCTTTCTTATGTACAGGAGGGAAGCGATATTGTTTAGTATTTACTGGCACTGGGTCCATTGTCTGGATCCCATGTTGGATAGCGTTCGTATGGCCCAACTTCTCATCTGGTAGATGGAAGAGGTCGTGGTATTTATATAAAATTCTTTGGACATGAAGTTTTTCCTCCGGATTCATATGTTCCGTCGAAATCAAATTGAGTACTTGTTCCATTCTTGTTGCGGTTTTTTCAGAAATTGTTTGCATTTCCTCACCCGACGCTATAGTTAGAGACTCCTGGAATCCTAGGGGAAGGGTTGTTTCGGCATAATGCCCTGGGAATGAGAGTGAGTACACCTCCGCGGGTGTCTCTGAATGATGGATCGACGGATCCTGAGGAAAGAGGGGTTTGATTTTTGTTAGGGTTGGAATAGGAGTGACGCGTTTAGACGTCTTAGTCTCTTTCGGTCGTCTTTGTTTGGGTTCTGGGATCACAATTTCGAATTCTTCCAATTCAACAGTAGGTACAGTGATTGTTGTGTCCATTTCATTAGAATTTATAATTTGTAGGTACGCTTTGCCGTCCTGATTACGGACGAGGGCATTACCTGCATGAATACCAGTGCCTAAATCTAATTTGGGTAAATATCCTTCCTTTATGTTTGAATTTGCTATATTTACAAAACAAACTGTCTTTGATCTAGCGGGTAACACGAGTTGATCCCTATTTACAAACGGAATGGAGTTTCCTTCGAACTCCAACTGTTTCTTTGAGTAGTGTATTGAAGCATTCTGTTTTATAAAGAATTCAGTTCCTAATATTCCGTGTGGCTTAATCGGGAAGTCGTTTTCGACTATATGGAATGTGACATTTTTGCCTAGTAGGGTTATGGTTACTGTCCCAAAGGTGGGGACGAGGTCCTTAGCGATGCCTCTTAATTGCACCTTCTTATTGATATCTATGTCTTGAGGCTGTTTTAATACGTGAATTTTCAATAGGTTCACTTCGGATCCAGTATCAATCATTAATTCTGGTGCCATTATAAAATCCGGGGATTGAATGATTACTGACGGAGCTTCATCGGTGGCATTTAACCATGCGGTAGCGATTCTGGTTTTGTTATTCCCGCTTCCGCTTGCATTATTATCGGGCGCGTTGCTGCTTGGCCCGTTCCACGGTACGCGTCCGCTGTTGACCGTAGGGGCAGAGCGTTTCCCGAGTCTCGTTCCTGGGAGGTTCCAGGGTTTCCCTCATTGCGATTGAATATTCTCTTTCTACATTCAGAAATTAGATGTCCGGGCTTTTTGCAATACGCGCAAATACGTAATTCCGTAGGCCTTGAGGGAGGAGGTCGGGTTTTGTCCCAGTAAGGGAGCATAGGGTTAGATGCCTGATTTCCATATCCTGCAACGCGATTTGGAGAATATCTCTCGAAGGTTTGTGGAGCGGCACTTTGGTTACTTCTGCAGGTCCGCGCATCATGTCCTGTTTTATTACAGAGTTGACACGTTAATTTCGGGGTCTTTTGTTCCGAAAACCTTTGTCGATCCTTTTCTATTTTCTTATCTACGAGTATGGCTAACTCAAAAGCTTCTTCGAGCGTTTCGAAATCATTTTGGAGAAATCTATTTCGTATATATGGAGGAAGACCATCCACAAATGAGTCTAGTGTCAATCGATCTATATCTTCGAGGCGATTCTGTGTAAAATCACGGTAATATTCGCTGTCCTCTTCCATAATAGCGAATCGGAGGTCTTTAACACGTGAAATATATTCCAACATATGTTCGTTGGTTCCTTTAATGACGTTGGCGAGTTCTCCACGATAGTGGTCCGACGTTTTCGCAGGGGAGAAGGTACGTTTGAGTTGTTTTATCAAATCATTTACGGAGTCGAAGACCCGATCCTCAACTGCCAAGTATGCATGATCTTGTAATTTATTCGTCAACAACCTCGCTAGCTGGGGTTCAGCATGCGAGGGAACCAGAGCCTTAGCCCTATTGCAGGCTCTCGTGAATTGCAAAATGGACATATTATGACCGTTAAATTTTGGGACTGTTTCTACGGCGTCCTTTAATTTTATCTGGGGGGATGGACCCTGGTCCGGAATATTATTATTCAATGCCTCAGGAGTTCTATCGAAATTGAATACCGGTTTTCTATCAAAACGGGAAGAAGCCGGTGTGGCAAAATTATTCGCGGCTGACGGGGGTGCACGAAGATTCTTCATCGTTGCTTCGATGTTCCGTATTTTATCGGAAAGACTTTTAGACGTGGGTTCGGATGGTCCGGCGCCTACGCCCGTATGCGTTTTAGTTTCGAGGTTTTCCGAAATTTTCGCGGGCAAACCATCACTCTCGGTTCGTTTGTCGCTTAATTCTTGTAAGGCTTTCATTATTTCGGCGGTCGCGATTTCTATAGCACTTTTGGAAGGTCCCGCGTCTTGGTCTATCACGCAGGGGTCGTCGATATCGCCGTGTTCAGACATTTTAAATTTTATTATCTTAGGGTGATTTAGGAGGTTTCCTATATTTAGGCGTCCGGCCGTAGTTATTCAAAATCTATGGTACTCTCTACCCGGGTAGTTAATATCAAATCTGTTGTAATTTTTCCTTATTCGACGGCAATGTTCTGTACACGCGGCGTGACTGCTAATAGGCCGTAATTTAAACAAAAGATTTTTACAACAAGAGCATTCAGGGAATGTGTCGTTAGGTTGGTGGTAGTGCACTTGATTTATTTCATCTACCTCCACTGGATTCGAATTAAAACAATTTAGGCAAATTTTCCTGCCTTCCGTGGTCGTTGCGACTCCTCCAGAAACACAAATCAATTTATTCGAGTCTGATAATACAGCCCGTAGTCTACGGCTTGGGTGATCTAACGTGGTTTGGATTTGACGGTTATCGCCCATATTAAATATCGACTTTAGTTTCTATTCGAAAGGAAGTATTGCTCGGTGCACGCGACACAATTAGTTGCGGGACGTGTTTGTAGCAAGACCGTGTTGCACCGGGGGCAATTTGGGAACGTATAAGGTGTTTGATAATAATGAATTTGATACGTTGTCACCGTATTTGTTGGGTCTCGTAGGGAACAGTTTAAGCAAATTTCTTCGTCTGCGTTATTCGCTACTATGGTCCCGGAAACGCAGACCATCCACTGTATGGAGGCCGTCGAATTTCGAGACTGGCGGTTCCTATAAGCCGGTTTCCACGGGCTAACGTATTCTATATACATAATAAGTGTCGGGACTTTCTATCCTCATTATTGATAATTATCGAACCGTGTGTAACTTTGGTTTGAGAGGAGGTAGCTTTCAAAACACTCGGCACAGTTTCTTATGGGGCGTTTTGGAATTACTGGCTTTCTGCACCGAGGACAATAGACGGTTGGTCTAAAAGTATAATAATAGTGCGTCCAATACACTTCTACGGTGTCTGCGGGCGCTAGGCTAGCACACTTCAGACAAATTTCGCTGCCGTCAGCGGTCGTGGCTAGTCCTCCAGAAACGCAAGTCAGAGCATTCAAATATGCCCAAATACTCTGTAACCTACGGCTACTATAAGATGATTTGCACTGACTGGGGTGTTTAATACACATGTCTAATGGGTCATTGTGGGTACCGTATAGCAGAGAGTTTATTTCTATTAACGATAAACGGATCCCACCGCTGTCACCAAAAATATGTCACGTCCCGAGTGAGGTCTTTTGGGGACGTCGACAATGGGGAAGGAAAAGATAGGCGCGAATCTAGAATCCAGCACTCTGAGGTTTGAGGGACTCAGGCGCGAATATTAAATCCGTCACACTGAGGGTTTTGAGGAACTTAGGCGCGAATATTAAATCCGTCACACTAGGGTTTGAAAGGAACTTAGGCGCGAATATTAAATCCGTCACACTAGGGTTTGAAAGGAACTTAGGCGCGAATGTTAAATCCGTCACATTAAGAGTTTTGAGGAACTCAGGCGCGAATGTTAAATCCGTCACACTAATCGACCAGGGAAGGTAGAAGATACTTGGAGAACACCCGTTACGGCACTTCGTATCTGTTTTGGTTTGCGAGTTAGGATTTACTGTTGTAATTGTATAAAAGAAACCGGGCTTAGTTCTTCTACGGATTGCACGGCTCATGCAGTAATATGTTTGTAAACACTAGCCGCTCTCTCGCGAATCAGCTGTTGCTGCGGGTCAGTTACGTTTGGACGGTTTGCGACTCGAGGATACATATAATAATTCGAAACGTGGTAGATAACAGAGTGGTTTATTAGCCTTTTAGAACGTTTATAACAATGCGGGGACTTGTCGTTAGGGTATATATATATATATATATATAATGATTATTAGCAATGTATGGATATGAAGTGATATAATAATAATAATATAAGAATAATAATACAAAATATAAATGAAAAGCAGTAAGCTTTAGTATGCAATAAGCGTTGATATACAAAGTAATATGAATATTTATAATAGAAAGAATTAGCGAAATTATATATATGTAAATAATAGACACAAGTATTTATGTAAATAGTAATGAATTTAGTATTATGGAGATGAATAATTATATGATATAGTAATAATCACTTACAGTGGTTCTCGTTGAGCACTGATTCTAACACTTTGAATACTGAGCAATAAATCTTTAACACCGATAGATACTTTTAACGATACTTTGTCGGAAGTTCTGCGATGAAAGAGGACGAGGCCTCGCAGGACCTCATATTTATGTATTTTTACAGGAGTGTTGCGGGGGTTACGCGAGGTAAAGACCTTGACATATTTCGGAATAAGACGTAGTATGACTTCCGGGGTTTTTATAAACGGTATGGCTATTAATAGCCATATTTTGTGTCACGTACGCCAAATGCGTCGTAATTGGGCTTCTAGGGTTTTTATGAACGGTATTGGAGATACTCAACTCTTCGATTGGATTTTGGGTGTTTGATATGAAAGGGGTTAGAGTGGCTTGGACTTCATGAGTCGTAAAGAGGGGATTGAGACGTGGTCTCGATTTAAGAGGGATTTTGTAACGAGGGACTTGTTTGAATTCATTTTAAAGGGAATGATTCGTACCTTGTGGGACGAATAGGCGAAGAGGGTTTTGAAACGACCATCTCGTGATGGGGACCGCTAAGGTACATCAGCGAGGTGGAGGTTTGTATTGATCATCTTGTGTTGTTGACCGCTAAGGTGCAACATCAAGGTGGTCGGTTATTGAAGAGGTGGGGTAGGAGTTGAGTTTGAGAGAGTTTGATGGAGTGTTTTTAAGGTTTATGGAATAAGAAATGCGCGAAAAATCGTGGGACGTTACACCTTATTTTTGGATTTTATATAAATATTTAGTCAAATTGTATTAAAGGGATTTGAAACAACTTCGATTTTTTTGGATTTTGATGAATGTTTTTGTAGGAGGAGCTAAATTTGATTGAATTTAGATGATATTTACTTTCATTTTTTTTTGATTTTATATAAATTTTTAGTCAAATTGTAATAAAGTACATTGAAACCAACTTGGATTTTTTTGGATTTTGATGAATTTTTTTGTTGGAGGAGCTAAATTTGAGTGAATTTAGATGAAATTTACTTTTATTTTTTTGTATTTTATATAAATTTTTAGTCAAATTGTAATAAAGCAATTTGAACCAACTTCGATTTTTTTGGATTTTGATGAGTTTTTTTGTTTGGAGGAGCTAAATTTGAGTGAATTTAAATGAAATTTACTTTTACTTTTTTGGATTTTGTATAAATTTTTAGTCAAATTGTAATAAAGGAATTTGAACCAACTTCGATTTTTTTGGATTTTGATGAATTTTTTTCTTGGAGGTGCTAAATTTGAGTGAGTTTAGATGAAATTTACTTTTATTTTTTTTTATTTTATATAAATTTTTAGTCAAATTGTAATAAAGGAATTTGAACCAACTTCGATTTTTTTGGATTTTGATGATTTTGGTTGTTGGAGGAGTTAAATTTGAGTAAATCTAGATGAAATTAACACCTAATTTTTTGGATTTTATATAAATTTTTAGTCAAATTGTAATAAAGTACATTGAAACCAACTTGGATTTTTTTGGATTTTGATGAATTTTTTTGTTGGAGGAGCTAAATTTGAGTGAATTTAGATGAAATTTACTTTTATTTTTTTGATTTTATATAAATTTTTAGTCAAATAGTAATAAAGGAATTTGAACCAACTTCGATTTTTTTGGATTTTGATGATTTTGGTTGTTGGAGGAGTTAAATTTGATTGAATTTAGATGAAATTTACTTTCATTTTTTTGGATTTTAAATAAATTTTGAGTCAAATTGTAATAAAGTACATTGAAACCAACGTAGATTTTTTGGATTTTGATGAATTTTTTTGTTGGAGGAGCTAAATTTGAGTGAATTTAGATGAAATTTACTTTTATTCTTTTGGATTTTATATAAATTTTTAGTCTAATTGTAATAAAGGAATTTGAACCAACTTCGATTTTTTTGGACTTTGATGAGTTTTTTTGTTGGAGGAGTTAAATTTGAGTGAATTTAGAAGAAATTTAGTTCTATTTTTTTTTATTTCATATAAATTTTTAGTCAAACAGTAATAAAGTACTTTGAAACCAACTTCGATTCTTTTTAATTTGGATGATTTTTTTTGATGGAGGAGCTAAATTTGAGTGAATTTAGATGAAATTTACTTTCATTTTTTTGGATTTTATATAAATTTTTAGTCAAATTGTAATAAAGTACATTGAAACCAACTTGGATTTTTTTGGATTTTGATGAATTTTTTTGTTGGAGGAGCTAAATTTGAGTGAATTTAGATGAAATTTACTTTTATTTTTTTGGATTTTATATAAATTGTTAGTCAAATTGTAATAAAGGAATTAGAACAAACTTCGATTTTTTTGGATTTTGATGAATTTTTTTGTTGGAGGAGCTAAATTTGAGTGAGTTTAGATGAAATTTAATTTTATTTTGTTGGATTTTATATAAATTTTTAGTCAAATTGTAATAAAGGAATTTGAACCAACTTCGATTTTTTTGGATTTTGATGATTTTGGTTGTTGGAGGAGTTAAATTTGAGTAAATCTAGATGAAATTAACACCTATTTTTTTGGATTTTATATAAATTTTTAGTCAAATTGTAATAAAGTAATTTGAAACCAACTTCGATTTTTTTGGATTTTGATGAATTTTTTGTTGGAGGAGCTAAATTTGAGTGAGTTTAGATGAAATTTACTTTTATTTTTTGGATTTTATATAAATTTTTAGTCAAATTGTAATAAAGGAATTTGAAACCAACTTCGATTTTTTTGGATTTTGATGAATTTTTTTGTTGGAGGAGCTAAATTTGTGTGAATTTAGATGAAATTTACTTTCATTTTTTGGATTTTATATAAATTTTTAGTCAAATTGTAATAAAGTACATTGAAACCAACTACGATTTTTTTGGATTTTAATGAATTTTTTTGTTGGAGGAGCTAAATTTGAGTGAATTTACATGAAATTTACATTTATTTTTTGGATTTTATATAAATTTTTAGTCAAATTGTAATAAAGTAATTTGAAACCAACTTCGATTTTTTTGGATTTTGATGAATTTTTTTGTTGGAGTAGCTAAATTTGAGTGAGTTTCGATGAAATTTACTTTTATTTTTTTTGATTTTATATAAATTTTTAGTCAAATTGTAATAAAGGAATTTGAACCAACTTCGATTTTTTTGGATTTTGATGATTATGGTTGTTGGAGGAGATAAATTTGAGTAAATCTAGATGAAATTAACACCTACTTTTTTGGATTTTATATAAATTTTTAGTCAAATTGT
This sequence comes from Andrena chrysosceles, assembly GCA_963855975.1. NCBI lineage: Eukaryota > Metazoa > Arthropoda > Insecta > Hymenoptera > Andrenidae > Andrena > Andrena chrysosceles. The sequence continues at coordinate 38,794 of CAWLCU010000092.1, forward strand.
AATAAGGGAATTTGAAACCAACTTCGATTTTTTTGGATTTTGATGAATTTTTTTGTTGGAGGAGCTAAATTTGAGTGAGTTTAGATGAAATTTACTTTTATTTTTTTGGATTTTATATAAATTTTTAGTCAAATTGTAATAAAGGAATTTGAACCAACTTCGATTTTTTTGGATTTTGATGATTTTGGTTGTTGGAGGAGATAAATTTGAGTAAATTTAGATGAAATTAACACCTTATTTTTGGATTTTATATAAATTTTTAGTCAAATTGTATTAAAGGGATTTGAAACAACTTCGATTTTTTTGGATTTTGATGAATGTTTTTGTAGGAGGAGCTAAATTTGATTGAATTTAGATGATATTTACTTTCATTTTTTTTTGATTTTATATAAATTTTTAGTCAAATTGTAATAAAGTACATTGAAACCAACTTGGATTTTTTTGGATTTTGATGAATTTTTTTGTTGGAGGAGCTAAATTTGAGTGAATTTAGATGAAATTTACTTTCATTTTTTTTTATTTTATATAAATTTTTAGTCAAATTGTAATAAAGGAATTTGAACCAACTTCGATTTTTTTGGATTTTGATGATTTTGGTTGTTGGAGGAGTTAAATTTGAGTAAATCTAGATGAAATTAACACCTATTTTTTTGGATTTTATATAAATTTTTAGTCAAATTGTAATAAAGTACATTGAAACCAACTTGGATTTTTTTGGATTTTGATGAATTTTTTTGTTGGAGGAGCTAAATTTGAGTGAATTTAGATGAAATTTGCTTTTATTTTTTTGGATTTTATATAAATTTTTAGTCAAATTGTAATAAAGCAATTTGAACCAACTTCGAGTTTTTTGGATTTTGATGAGTTTTTTTGTTTGGAGGAGCTAAATTTGAGTGAATTTAGATGAAATTTACTTTTACTTTTTTGGATTTTATATAAATTTTTAGTCAAATTGTAATAAAGGAATTTGAACCAACTTCGATTTTTTTGGATTTTGATGAGTTTTTTTGTTGGAGGAGTTATATTTGAGTGAATTTAGTAGAAATTTATTTCTATTTTTTTTTCATTTCATATAAATTTTTAGTCAAACTGTAATAAAGTACTTAGAAATTTATAAATTTTATATAAATTTTTAGTCAAATAGTAATAAAGGAATTTGAACCAACTTCGATTTTTTTGGATTTTGATGATTTTGGTTGTTGGAGGAGTTAAATTTGATTGAATTTAGATGAAATTTACTTTCATTTTTTTGGATTTTAAATAAATTTTTAGTCAAATTGTAATAAAGTACATTGAAACCAACTTAGATTTTTTGGATTTTGATGAATTTTTTTGTTGGAGGAGCTAAATTTGAGTGAATTTAGATGAAATTTACTTTTATTCTTTTGGATTTTATATAAATTTTTAGTCTAATTGTAATAAAGGAATTTGAACCAACTTCGATTTTTTTGGACTTTGATGAGTTTTTTTGTTGGAGGAGTTAAATTTGAGTGAATTTAGTAGAAATTTATTTCTATTTTTTTTTATTTCATATAAATTTTTAGTCAAACTGTAATAAAGTACTTTGAAACCAACTTCGATTTTTTTTAATTTGGATGAATTTTTTTGTTGGAGGAGCTAAATTTGAGTGAATTTAGATGAAATTTACTTTCATTTTTTTGGATTTTCTATAAATTTTTAGTCAAATTGTAATAAAGTACATTGAAACCAACTTGGATTTTTTTGGATTTTGATGAATTTTTTTGTTGGAGGAGCTAAATTTGAGTGAATTTAGGTGAAATTTACTTTTATTTTTTTGTATTTTATATAAATTTTTAGTCAAATTGTAATAAAGCAATTTGAACCAACGTCGATTTTTTTGGATTTTGATGAGTTTTTTGTTTGGAGGAGCTAAATTTGAGTGAATTTAGATGAAATTTACTTTTATTTTTTTGGATTTTATATAAATTATTAGTCAAATTGTAATAAAGGAATTTGAACCAACTTCGATTTTTTTGGATTTTGATGATTTTGGTTGTTGGAGGAGTTAAATTTGAGTAAATCTAGATGAAATTAACACCTATTTTTTTGGATTTTATATAAATTTTTAGTCAAATTGTAATAAAGTACATTGAAACCAACTTGGATTTTTTTGGATTTTGATGAATTTTTTTGTTGGAGGAGCTAAATTTGAGTGAATTTAGATGAAATTTGCTTTTATTTTTTTGGATTTTATATAAATTTTTAGTCAAATTGTAATAAAGCAATTTGAACCAACTTCGAGTTTTTTGGATTTTGATGAGTTTTTTTGTTTGGAGGAGCTAAATTTGAGTGAATTTAGATGAAATTTACTTTTACTTTTTTGGATTTTATATAAATTTTTAGTCAAATTGTAATAAAGGAATTTGAACCAACTTCGATTTTTTTGGATTTTGATGAGTTTTTTTGTTGGAGGAGTTATATTTGAGTGAATTTAGTAGAAATTTATTTCTATTTTTTTTTCATTTCATATAAATTTTTAGTCAAACTGTAATAAAGTACTTAGAAATTTATAAATTTTATATAAATTTTTAGTCAAATAGTAATAAAGGAATTTGAACCAACTTCGATTTTTTTGGATTTTGATGATTTTGGTTGTTGGAGGAGTTAAATTTGATTGAATTTAGATGAAATTTACTTTCATTTTTTTGGATTTTAAATAAATTTTTAGTCAAATTGTAATAAAGTACATTGAAACCAACTTAGATTTTTTGGATTTTGATGAATTTTTTTGTTGGAGGAGCTAAATTTGAGTGAATTTAGATGAAATTTACTTTTATTCTTTTGGATTTTATATAAATTTTTAGTCTAATTGTAATAAAGGAATTTGAACCAACTTCGATTTTTTTGGACTTTGATGAGTTTTTTTGTTGGAGGAGTTAAATTTGAGTGAATTTAGTAGAAATTTATTTCTATTTTTTTTTATTTCATATAAATTTTTAGTCAAACTGTAATAAAGTACTTTGAAACCAACTTCGATTTTTTTTAATTTGGATGAATTTTTTTGTTGGAGGAGCTAAATTTGAGTGAATTTAGATGAAATTTACTTTCATTTTTTTGGATTTTCTATAAATTTTTAGTCAAATTGTAATAAAGTACATTGAAACCAACTTGGATTTTTTTGGATTTTGATGAATTTTTTTGTTGGAGGAGCTAAATTTGAGTGAATTTAGGTGAAATTTACTTTTATTTTTTTGTATTTTATATAAATTTTTAGTCAAATTGTAATAAAGCAATTTGAACCAACTTCGATTTTTTTGGATTTTGATGAGTTTTTTGTTTGGAGGAGCTAAATTTGAGTGAATTTAGATGAAATTTACTTTTATTTTTTTGGATTTTATATAAATTATTAGTCAAATTGTAATAAAGGAATTTGAACCAACTTCGATTTTTTTGGATTTTGATGAGTTTTTTTGATGGAGGAGTTAAATTTGAGTGAATTTAGTAGAAATTTATTTCTATTTTTTTTTTATTTCACATAAATTTTTAGTCAAACTGTAATAAAGTACTTAGAAACCAACTTCGATTTTTTTGGATTTTGATGAATTTTTTTGTTGGAGGAGCAAATTTGAGTGAATTTAGATGAAATTTACTTTTTTTTTTTGGATTTTATATAAATTTTTAGTCGAATTGTAATAAAGAATTTTGAACCAACTTCGATTTTTTTGGATTTTGATGAGTTTTTTTGTTGGAGTTAAATTTGAGTGAATTTAGAAGAAATTTACTTCTATTTTTTTTTATTTCATATAAATTTTTAGTCAAAAAGTAATAAAGGAATTTGAACCAACTTCGATTTTTTTGGATTTTGATGATTTTGGTTGTTGGAGGAGTTAAATTTGATTGAATTTAGATGAAATTTTCTTTCATTTTTATGGATTTTAAATAAATTTTTAGGCAAATTGTAATAAAGTACATTGAAACCAACTTGAATTTTTTTGGATTTTGATGAATTTTTTTGTTGGAGGAGCTAAATTTGAGTGAATTTAGATGAAATTTTCTTTTATTTTTTTGGATTTTATATAAATTTTTAGTCAAATTGTAATAAAGGAATTTGAACCAACTTCGATTTTTTTGGATTTTGATGAATTTTTTTGTTGGAGGAGCTAAATTTGAGTGAGTTTAGATGAAATTTACTTTTATTTTTTTGGATTTTATATAAATTTTTAGTCAAATAGTAATAAAGGAATTTGAACCAACTTCGATTTTTTTGGATTTTGATGATTTTGGTTGTTGGAGGAGTTAAATTTGAGTAAATTTAGAAGAAATTAACACCTTATTTTTTGATTTTATATAAATTTTTAGTCAAATTGTAATAAAGGGATTTGAAACAACTTCGATTTTTTTGGATTTTGATGAATTTTTTTGTTGGAGGAGCTAAATTTGAGTGAGTTTCGATGAAATTTACTTTTATTTTTTTTGATTTTATATAAATTTTTAGTCAAATATTAATAAAGGAATTTGAACCAACTTCGATTTTTTTGGATTTTGATGATTTTGGTTGTTGGAGGAGTTAAATTTGAGTAAATCTAGATGAAATTAACACCTACTTTTTTGGATTTTATATAAATTTTTAGTCAAATTGTAATAAGGGAATTTGAAACCAACTTCGATTTTTTTGGATTTTGATGAATTTTTTTGTTGGAGAAGCTAAATTTGTGTGAATTTAGATGAAATTTACTTTCATTTTTTGGATTTTATATAAATTTTTAGTCAAATTGTAATAAAGTACATTGAAACCAACTACGATTTTTTTGGATTTTAATGAATTTTTTTGTTGGAGGAGCCAAATTTGAGTGAATTTACATGAAATTTACATTTATTTTTTTGGATTTTATATAAATTTTTAGTCAAATTGTAATAAAGTAATTTGAAACCAACTTCGATTTTTTTGGATTTTGATGAATTTTTTTGTTGGAGTAGCTAAATTTGAGTGAGTTTCGATGACATTTACTTTTATTTTTTTTGATTTTATATAAATTTTTAGTCAAATTGTAATAAAGGAATTTGAACCAACTTCGATTTTTTTGGATTTTGATGATTATGGTTGTTCGAGGAGTTATATTTGAGTAAATCTAGATGAAATTAACACCTATTTTTTGGGATTTTATATAAATTTTTAGTCAAATTGTAATAAAGGAATTTGAAACCAACTACGATTTTTTGGGATTTTGATGAATTTTTTTGTTGGAGGAGCTAAATTTGAGTGAGTTTAGATGAAATTTACTTTTATTTTTTTGGATTTTATATAAATTTTTAGTCAAATAGTAATAAAGGAATTTGAACCAACTTCGATTTTTTTGGATTTTGATGATTTTGGTTGTTGGAGGAGTTAAATTTGAGTAAATCTAGATGAAATTAACACCTACTTTTTTTGGATTTTATATAAATTTTTAGTCAAATTGTAATAAGGGAATTTGAAACCAACTTCGATTTTTTTGGATTTTGATGAATTTTGTTGTTGCAGGAGCTAAATTTGTGTGAATTTAGATGAAATTTACTTTTATTTTTTTGTATTTTATATAAATTTGTAGTCAAATTGTAATAAAGCAATTTGAACCAACTTCGATTTTTTTGGATTTTGATGATTATGGTTGTTCGAGGAGTTATATTTGAGTAAATCTAGATGAAATTAACACCTATTTTTTTGGATTTTATATAAATTTTTAGTCAAACTGTAATAAAGGAATTTGAAACCAACTTCGATTTTTTTGGATTTTGATGTATTTTTTTGTTGGAGGAGCTAAATTTGAGTGAGTTTAGATGAAATTTACTTTTATTTTTTTGTATTTTATATAAATTTGTAGTCAAATTGTAATAAAGCAATTTGAACCAACTTCGATTTTTTTGGATTTTGATGATTATGGTTGTTCGAGGAGTTATATTTGAGTAAATCTAGATGAAATTAACACCTATTTTTTTGGATTTTATATAAATTTTTAGTCAAATTGTAATAAAGCAATTTGAACCAACTTCGATTTTTTTGGATTTTGATGAGTTTTTTGTTTGGAGGAGCTAAATTTGAGTGAATTTAGATGAAATTTACTTTTATTTTTTTGGATTTTATATAAATTATTAGTCAAATTGTAATAAAGGAATTTGGACCAACTTCGATTTTTTTGGATTTTGATGAGTTTTTTTGATGGAGGAGTTAAATTTGAGTGAATTTAGTAGAAATTTATTTCTATTTTTTTTTGATTTCACATAAATTTTTAGTCAAACTGTAATAAAGTACTTAGAAACCAACTTCGATTTTTTTGGATTTTGATGAATTTTTTTGTTGGAGGAGCAAATTTGAGTGAATTTAGATGAAATTTACTTTTTTTTTTTGGATTTTATATAAATTTTTAGTCGAATTGTAATAAAGAATTTTGAACCAACTTCGATTTTTTTGGATTTTGATGAGTTTTTTTGTTGGAGTTAAATTTGAGTGAATTTAGAAGAAATTTACTTCTATTTTTTTTTATTTCATATAAATTTTTAGTCAAAAAGTAATAAAGGAATTTGAACCAACTTCGATTTTTTTGGATTTTGATGATTTTGGTTGTTGGAGGAGTTAAATTTGATTGAATTTAGATGAAATTTTCTTTCATTTTTATGGATTTTAAATAAATTTTTAGGCAAATTGTAATAAAGTACATTGAAACCAACTTGGATTTTTTTGGATTTTGATGAATTTTTTTGTTGGAGGAGCTAAATTTGAGTGAATTTAGATGAAATTTTCTTTTATTTTTTTGGATTTTATATAAATTTTTAGTCAAATTGTAATAAAGGAATTTGAACCAACTTCGATTTTTTTGGATTTTGATGAATTTTTTTGTTGGAGGAGCTAAATTTGAGTGAGTTTAGATGAAATTTACTTTTATTTTTTTGGATTTTATATAAATTTTTAGTCAAATAGTAATAAAGGAATTTGAACCAACTTCGATTTTTTTGGATTTTGATGATTTTGGTTGTTGGAGGAGTTAAATTTGAGTAAATTTAGATGAAATTAACACCTTATTTTTTGATTTTATATAAATTTTTAGTCAAATTGTAATAAAGGGATTTGAAACAACTTCGATTTTTTTGGATTTTGATGAATTTTTTTGTTGGAGGAGCTAAATTTGAGTGAGTTTCGATGAAATTTACTTTTATTTTTTTTGATTTTATATAAATTTTTAGTCAAATATTAATAAAGGAATTTGAACCAACTTCGATTTTTTTGGATTTTGATGATTTTGGTTGTTGGAGGAGTTAAATTTGAGTAAATCTAGATGAAATTAACACCTACTTTTTTGGATTTTATATAAATTTTTAGTCAAATTGTAATAAGGGAATTTGAAACCAACTTCGATTTTTTTGGATTTTGATGAATTTTTTTGTTGGAGAAGCTAAATTTGTGTGAATTTAGATGAAATTTACTTTCATTTTTTGGATTTTATATAAATTTTTAGTCAAATTGTAATAAAGTACATTGAAACCAACTACGATTTTTTTGGATTTTAATGAATTTTTTTGTTGGAGGAGCCAAATTTGAGTGAATTTACATGAAATTTACATTTATTTTTTTGGATTTTATATAAATTTTTAGTCAAATTGTAATAAAGTAATTTGAAACCAACTTCGATTTTTTTGGATTTTGATGAATTTTTTTGTTGGAGTAGCTAAATTTGAGTGAGTTTCGATGACATTTACTTTTATTTTTTTTGATTTTATATAAATTTTTAGTCAAATTGTAATAAAGGAATTTGAACCAACTTCGATTTTTTTGGATTTTGATGATTATGGTTGTTCGAGGAGTTATATTTGAGTAAATCTAGATGAAATTAACACCTATTTTTTGGGATTTTATATAAATTTTTAGTCAAATTGTAATAAAGGAATTTGAAACCAACTACGATTTTTTGGGATTTTGATGAATTTTTTTGTTGGAGGAGCTAAATTTGAGTGAGTTTAGATGAAATTTACTTTTATTTTTTTGGATTTTATATAAATTTTTAGTCAAATAGTAATAAAGGAATTTGAACCAACTTCGATTTTTTTGGATTTTGATGATTTTGGTTGTTGGAGGAGTTAAATTTGAGTAAATCTAGATGAAATTAACACCTACTTTTTTTGGATTTTATATAAATTTTTAGTCAAATTGTAATAAGGGAATTTGAAACCAACTTCGATTTTTTTGGATTTTGATGAATTTTGTTGTTGCAGGAGCTAAATTTGTGTGAATTTAGATGAAATTTACTTTTATTTTTTTGTATTTTATATAAATTTGTAGTCAAATTGTAATAAAGCAATTTGAACCAACTTCGATTTTTTTGGATTTTGATGATTATGGTTGTTCGAGGAGTTATATTTGAGTAAATCTAGATGAAATTAACACCTATTTTTTTGGATTTTATATAAATTTTTAGTCAAATTGTAATAAAGGAATTTGAAACCAACTTCGATTTTTTTGGATTTTGATGTATTTTTTTGTTGGAGGAGCTAAATTTGAGTGAGTTTAGATGAAATTTACTTTTATTTTTTTTGGATTTTATATAAATTTTTAGTCAAATAGTAATAAAGGAATTTGAACCAACTTCGATTTTTTTGGATTTTGATGATTTTGGTTGTTGGAGGAGTTAAATTTGAGTAAATCTAGATGAAATTAACACCTACTTTTTTGGATTTTATATAAATTTTTAGTCAAATTGTAATAAAGTACATTGAAACCAACTTGGATTTTTTTGAATTTTGATGAATTTTTTTGTTGGAGGAGCTAAATTTGAGTGAATTTAGATGAAATTTACTTTTATTTTTTTGGATTTTATATAAATTTTTAGTCAAATTGTAATAAAGGAATTTGAACCAACTTCGATTTTTTTGGATTTTGATGATTTTGGTTGTTGGAGGAGTTAAATTTGAGTAAATTTAGATGAAATTAACACCTTATTTTTGGATTTTATATAAATATTTAGTCAAATTGTATTAAAGGGATTTGAAACAACTTCGATTTTTTTGGATTTTGATGAATGTTTTTGTAGGAGGAGCTAAATTTGATTGAATTTAGATGATATTTACTTTCATTTTTTTTGGATTTTATATAAATTTTTAGTCAAATTGTAATAAAGTACATTGAAACCAACTTGGATTTTTTTGGATTTTGATGAATTTTTTTGTTGGAGGAGCTAAATTTGAGTGAATTTAGATGAAATTTACTTTTATTTTTTTGTATTTTATATAAATTTTTAGTCAAGTTGTAATAAAGGAATTTGAACCAACTTCGATTTTTTTGGATTTTGATGAATTTTTTTCTTGGAGGAGCTAAATTTGAGTGAGTTTAGATGAAATTTACTTTTATTTTTTTTGATTTTATATAAATTTTTAGTCAAATTGTAATAAAGGAATTTGAACCAACTTCGATTTTTTTGGATTTTGATGATTTTGGTTGTTGGAGGAGTTAAATTTGAGTAAATCTAGATGAAATTAACACCTATTTTTTTGGATTTTATATAAATTTTTAGTCAAATTGTAATAAAGTACATTGAAACCAACTTGGATTTTTTTGGATTTTGATTAATTTTTTTGTTGGAGGAGCTAAATTTGAGTGAATTTAGATGAAATTTACTTTTATTTTTTTGGATTTTATATAAATTTTTAGTCAAATTGTAATAAAGGAATTTGAACCAACTTCGATTTTTTTGGATTTTGATGATTTTGGTTGTTGGAGGAGTTAAATTTGAGTAAATTTAGATGAAATTAACACCTTATTTTTGGATTTTATATAAATATTTTGTCAAATTGTATTAAAGGGATTTGAAACAACTTCGATTTTTTTGGATTTTGATGAATGTTTTTGTAGGAGGAGCTAAATTTGATTGAATTTAGATGATATTTACTTTCATTTTTTTTGGATTTTATATAAATTTTTAGTCAAATTGTAATAAAGGAATTTGAACCAACTTCGATTTTTTTGAATTTTGATGAATTTTTTTGTTGGAGGAGCTAAATTTGAGTGAATTTAGATGAAATTTACTTTTATTTTTTTGTATTTTATATAAATTTTTAGTCAAATTGTAATAAAGCAATTTGAACCAACTTCGATTTTTTTGGATTTTGATGAGTTTTTTTGTTTGGAGGAGCTAAATTTGAGTGAATTTAGATGAAATTTACTTTTATTTTTTTTGATTTTATATAAATTTTTAGTCAAATTGTAATAAAGGAATTTGAACCAACTTCGATTTTTTTGGATTTTGATGATTTTGGTTGTTGGAGGAGTTAAATTTGAGTAAATCTAGATGAAATTAACACCTTTTTTTGGATTTTATATAAATTTTTAGTCAAATTGTAATAAAGTACATTGAAACCAACTTGGATTTTTTTGGATTTTGATGAATTTTTTTGTTGGAGGAGCTAAATTTGAGTGAATTTAGATGAAATTTACTTTTATTTTTTTGGATTTTATATAAATTTTTAGTCAAATTGTAATAAAGGAATTTGAACCAACTTCGATTTTTTTGGATTTTGATGATTTTGGTTGTTGGAGGAGTTAAATTTGAGTAAATTTAGATGAAATTAACACCTTATTTTTGGATTTTATATAAATATTTAGTCAAATTGTATTAAAGGGATTTGAAACAACTTCGATTTTTTTGGATTTTGATGAATGTTTTTGTAGGAGGAGCTAAATTTGATTGAATTTAGATGATATTTACTTTCATTTTTTTTGGATTTTATATAAATTTTTAGTCAAATTGTAATAAAGTACATTGAAACCAACTTGGATTTTTTTGGATTTTGATGAATTTTTTTGTTGGAGGAGCTAAATTTGAGTGAATTTAGATGAAATTTACTTTTATTTTTTTGTATTTTATATAAATTTTTAGTCAAGTTGTAATAAAGGAATTTGAACCAACTTCGATTTTTTTGGATTTTGATGAATTTTTTTCTTGGAGGAGCTAAATTTGAGTGAGTTTAGATGAAATTTACTTTTATTTTTTTTGATTTTATATAAATTTTTAGTCAAATTGTAATAAAGGAATTTGAACCAACTTCGATTTTTTTGGATTTTGATGATTTTGGTTGTTGGAGAAGTTAAATTTGAGTAAATCTAGATGAAATTAACACCTATTTTTTTGGATTTTATATAAATTTTTAGTCAAATTGTAATAAAGTACATTGAAACCAACTTGGATTTTTTTGGATTTTGATGAATTTTTTTGTTGGAGGAGCTAAATTTGAGTGAATTTAGATGAAATTTACTTTTATTTTTTTGGATTTTATATAAATTTTTAGTCAAATTGTAATAAAGGAATTTGAACCAACATCGATTTTTTTGGATTTTGATGATTTTGGTTGTTGGAGGAGTTAAATTTGAGTAAATTTAGATGAAATTAACACCTTATTTTTGGATTTTATATAAATATTTAGTCAAATTGTATTAAAGGGATTTGAAACAACTTCGATTTTTTTGGATTTTGATGAATGTTTTTGTAGGAGGAGCTAAATTTGATTGAATTTAGATGATATTTACTTTCATTTTTTTTGGATTTTATATAAATTTTTAGTCAAATTGTAATAAAGTACATTGAAACCAACTTGGATTTTTTTGGATTTTGATGAATTTTTTTGTTGGAGGAGCTAAATTTGAGTGAATTTAGATGAAATTTACTTTTATTTTTTTGTATTTTATATAAATTTTTAGTCAAATTGTAATAAAGCAATTTGAACCAACTTCGATTTTTTTGGATTTTGATGAGTTTTTTTGTTTGGAGGAGCTAAATTTGAGTGAATTTAGATGAAATTTACTTTTACTTTTTTGGATTTTGTATAAATTTTTAGTCAGATTGTAATAAAGGAATTTGAACCAACTTCGATTTTTTTGGATTTTGATGAATTTTTTTCTTGGAGGAGCTAAATTTGAGTGAGTTTAGATGAAATTTACTTTTATTTTTTTTGATTTTATATAAATTTTTAGTCAAATTGTAATAAAGGAATTTGAACCAACTTCGATTTTTTTGGATTTTGATGATTTTGGTTGTTGGAGGAGTTAAATTTGAGTAAATCTAGATGAAATTAACACCTATTTTTTGGATTTTATATAAATTTTTAGTCAAATTGTAATAAAGTACATTGAAACCAACTTGGATTTTTTTGGATTTTGATGAATTTTTTTGTTGGGGGAGCTAAATTTGAGTGAATTTAGATGAAATTTGCTTTTATTTTTTGGATTTTATATAAATTTTTAGTCAAATTGTAATAAAGCAATTTGAACCAACTTCGATTTTTTTGGATTTTGATGAGTTTTTTTGTTTGGAGGAGCTAAATTTGAGTGAATTTAGATGAAATTTACTTTTACTTTTTTGGATTTTATATAAATTTTTAGTCAAATTGTAATAAAGGAATTTGAACCAACTTCGATTTTTTTGGATTTTGATGAGTTTTTTTTGTTGGAGGAGTTAAATTTGAGTGAATTTAGTAGAAATTTATTTCTATTTTTTTTTCATTTCATATAAATTTTTAGTCAAACTGTAATAAAGTACTTAGAAATTTATAAATTTTATATAAATTTTTAGTCAAATAGTAATAAAGGAATTTGAACCAACTTCGATTTTTTTGGATTTTGATGATTTTGGTTGTTGGAGGAGTTAAATTTGAGTAAATCTAGATGAAATTAACACCTATTTTTTTGGATTTTATATAAATTTTTAGTCAAATTGTAATAAAGTAATTTGAAACCAAGTTCGATTTTTTTGGATTTTGATGAATTTTTTGTTGGAGGAGCTAAATTTGAGTGAGTTTAGATGAAATTTACTTTTATTTTTTTGGATTTTATATAAATTTTTAGTCAAATTGTAATAAAGGAATTTGAACCAACTTCGATTTTTTTGGATTTTGATGATTTTGGTTGTTGGAGGAGTTAAATTTGAGTAAATTTAGATGAAATTAACACCTTATTTTTGGATTTTATATAAATATTTAGTCAAATTGTATTAAAGGGATTTGAAACAACTTCGATTTTTTTGGATTTTGATGAATGTTTTTGTAGGAGGAGCTAAATTTGATTGAATTTAGATGATATTTACTTTCATTTTTTTTGGATTTTATATAAATTTTTAGTCAAATAGTAATAAAGGAATTTGAACCAACTTCGATTTTTTTGGATTTTGATGATTTTGGTTGTTGGAGGAGTTAAATTTGAGTAAATCTAGATGAAATTAACACCTACTTTTTTTGGATTTTATATAAATTTTTAGTCAAATTGTAATAAGGGAATTTGAAACCAACTTCGATTTTTTTGGATTTTGATGAATTTTTTTGTTGCAGGAGCTAAATTTGTGTGAATTTAGATGAAATTTACTTTTATTTTTTTGTATTTTATATAAATTTGTAGTCAAATTGTAATAAAGCAATTTGAACCAACTTCGATTTTTTTGGATTTTGATGATTATGGTTGTTCGAGGAGTTATATTTGAGTAAATCTAGATGAAATTAACACCTATTTTTTTGGATTTTATATAAATTTTTAGTCAAATTGTAATAAAGGAATTTGAAACCAACTTCGATTTTTTTGGATTTTGATGAATTTGTTTGTTGGAGGAGCTAAATTTGAGTGAGTTTAGATGAAATTTACTTTTATTTTTTTTGGATTTTATATAAATTTTTAGTCAAATAGTAATAAAGGAATTTGAACCAACTTCGATTTTTTTGGATTTTGATGATTTTGGTTGTTGGAGGAGTTAAATTTGAGTAAATCTAGATGAAATTAACACCTACTTTTTTGGATTTTATATAAATTTTTAGTCAAATTGTAATAAAGTACATTGAAACCAACTTGGATTTTTTTGAATTTTGATGAATTTTTTTGTTGGAGGAGCTAAATTTGAGTGAATTTAGATGAAATTTACTTTTATTTTTTTGGATTTTATATAAATTTTTAGTCAAATTGTAATAAAGGAATTTGAACCAACTTCGATTTTTTTGGATTTTGATGATTTTGGTTGTTGGAGGAGTTAAATTTGAGTAAATTTAGATGAAATTAACACCTTATTTTTGGATTTTATATAAATATTTAGTCAAATTGTATTAAAGGGATTTGAAACAACTTCGATTTTTTTGGATTTTGATGAATGTTTTTGTAGGAGGAGCTAAATTTGATTGAATTTAGATGATATTTACATTCATTTTTTTTGGATTTTATATAAATTTTTAGTCAAATTGTAATAAAGTACATTGAAACCAACTTGGATTTTTTTGGATTTTGATGAATTTTTTTGTTGGAGGAGCTAAATTTGAGTGAATTTAGATGAAATTTACTTTTATTTTTTTGTATTTTATATAAATTTTTAGTCAAGTTGTAATAAAGGAATTTGAACCAACTTCGATTTTTTTTGATTTTGATGAATTTTTTTCTTGGAGGAGCTAAATTTGAGTGAGTTTAGATGAAATTTACTTTTATTTTTTTTGATTTTATATAAATTTTTAGTCAAATTGTAATAAAGGAATTTGAACCAACTTCGATTTTTTTGGATTTTGATGATTTTGGTTGTTGGAGGAGTTAAATTTGAGTAAATCTAGATGAAATTAACACCTATTTTTTTGGATTTTATATAAATTTTTAGTCAAATTGTAATAAAGTACATTGAAACCAACTTGGATTTTTTTGGATTTTGATGAATTTTTTTGTTGGAGGAGCTAAATTTGAGTGAATTTAGATGAAATTTACTTTTATTTTTTTGGATTTTATATAAATTTTTAGTCAAATTGTAATAAAGGAATTTGAACCAACTTCGATTTTTTTGGATTTTGATGAGTTTTTTTTGTTGGAGGAGTTAAATTTGAGTGAATTTAGTAGAAATTTATTTCTATTTTTTTTTCATTTCATATAAATTTTTAGTCAAACTGTAATAAAGTACTTAGAAATTTATAAATTTTATATAATTTTTAGTCAAATAGTAATAAAGGAATTTGAACCAACTTCGATTTTTTTGGATTTTGATGATTTTGGTTGTTGGAGGAGTTAAATTTGATTGAATTTAGATGAAATTTACTTTCATTTTTTTGGATTTTAAATAAATTTTTAGTCAAATTGTAATAAAGTACATTGAAACCAACGTAGATTTTTTGGATTTTGATGAATTTTTTTGTTGGAGGAGCTAAATTTGAGTGAATTTAGATGAAATTTACTTTTATTCTTTTGGATTTTATATAAATTTTTAGTCGAATTGTAATAAAGAAATTTGAACCAACTTCGATTTTTTTGGACTTTGATGAGTTTTTTTGTTGGAGGAGTTAAATTTGAGTGAATTTAGTAGAAATTTATTTCTATTTTTTTTTATTTCATATAAATTTTTAGTCAAATAGTAATAAAGGAATTTGAACCAACTTCGATTTTTTTGGAATTTGATGATTTTGGTTGTTGGAGGAGTTAAATTTGATTGAATTTAGATGAAATTTTCTTTCATTTTTATGGATTTTAAATAAATTTTTAGTCAAATTGTAATAAAGTACATTGAAACCAACTTGGATTTTTTTGGATTTTGATGAATTTTTTTGTTGGAGGAGCTAAATTTGAGTGAATTTAGATGAAATTTACTTTTATTTTTTTGGATTTTATATAAATTTTTAGTCAAATTGTAATAAAGGAATTTGAACCAACTTCGATTTTTTTGGATTTTGATGAATTTTTTTGTTGGAGGAGCTAAATTTGAGTGAGTTTAGATGAAATTTACTTTTATTTTTTTGGATTTTATATAAATTTTTAGTCAAATAGTAATAAAGGAATTTGAACCAACTTCGATTTTTTTGGATTTTGATGATTTTGGTTGTTGGAGGAGTTAAATTTGATTGAATTTAGATGAAATTTACTTTCATTTTTTTGGATTTTAAATAAATTTTTAGTCAAATTGTAATAAAGTACATTGAAACCAACTTAGATTTTTTGGATTTTGATGAATTTTTTGTTGGAGGAGCTAAATTTGAGTGAATTTAGATGAAATTTACTTTTATTCATTTGGATTTTATATAAATTTTTAGTCTAATTGTAATAAAGGAATTTGATCCAACTTCGATTTTTTTGGATTTTGATGAGTTTTTTTGTTGAAGGAGTTAAATTTGAGTGAATTTAGTAGAAATTTATTTCTATTTTTTTTTATTTCATATAAATTTTTAGTCAAACTGTAATAAAGTACTTTGAAACCAACTTCGATTTTTTTTAATTTGGATGAATTTTTTTGTTGGAGGAGCTAAATTTGAGTGAATTTAGATGAAATTTACTTCCATTTTTTTGGATTTTATATAAATTTTTAGTCAAATTGTAATAAAGTACATTGAAACCAACTTGGATTTTTTTGGATTTTGATGAATTTTTTTGTTGGAGGAGCTAAATTTGAGTGAATTTAGGTGAAATTTACTTTTTATTTTTTTGTATTTTAAATAAATTTTTAGTCAAAGTGTAATAAAGCAATTTGAACCAACTTCGATTTTTTTGGATTTTGATGAGTTTTTTGTTTGGAGGAGCTAAATTTGAGTGAATTTAGATGAAATTTACTTTTATTTTTTTGGATTTTATATAAATTATTAGTCAAATTGTAATAAAGGAATTTGAACCAACTTCGATTTTTTTGGATTTTGATGAGTTTTTTTGATGGAGGAGTTAAATTTGAGTGAATTTAGTAGAAATTTATTTCTAATTTTTTTTGATTTCACATAAATTTTTAGTCAAACTGTAATAAAGTACTTAGAAACCAACTTCGATTTTTTTGGATTTTGATGAATTTTTTTGTTGGAGGAGCAAATTTGAGTGAATTTAGATGAAATTTACTTTTATTTTTTTGGATTTTATATAAATTTTTAGTCAAATTGTAATAAAGGATTTTGAACCAACTTCGATTTTTTTGAATTTTGATGATTTTGGTTGTTGGAGGAGTTAAATTTGAGTAAATCTAGATGAAATTAACACCTATTTTTTTTGGATTTTATATCAATTTTTAGTCAAATTGTAATAAAGTAATTTGAAACCTACTTCGATTTTTTTGGATTTTGATGAATTTTTTTGTTGGAGGAGCTAAATTTGAGTGAGTTTAGATGAAATTTACTTTTATTTTTTTGGATTTTATATAAATTTTTAGTCAAATTGTAATAAAGGAATTTGAAACCAACTTCGATTTTTTTGGATTTTGATGAATTTTTTTGTTGGAGGAGCTAAATTTGTGTGAATTTAGATGAAATTTACTTTCATTTTTTGGATTTTATATAAATTTTTAGTCAAATTGTAATTAAGTACATTGAAACCAACTACGATTTTTTTGGATTTTAATGAATTTTTTTGTTGGAGGAGCTAAATTTGAGTGAATTTACATGAAATTTACTTTTATTTTTTTGTATTTTATATAAATTTTTATTCAAATTGTAATAAAGCAATTTGATCCAACTTCGATTTTTTTGGATTTTGATGAGTTTTTTGTTTGGAGGAGCTAAATTTGAGTGAATTTAGATGAAATTTACTTTCATTTTTTGGATTTTATATAAATTTTTAGTCAAAATGTAATAAAGTACATTGAAACCAACTTTGATTTTTTTTGGATTTTGATGAATTTTTTTGTCTGGAGGAGCTAAATTTGAGAGAATTTAGATGAAATTTACTTTTACTTTTTTGGACTTTATATAAATTTTTAGTCAAATTGTAATAAAGGAATTTGAACCAACTTCGATTTTTTTGGATTTTGATGAATTTTTTTGTTGGAGGAGCTAAATTTGAGTGAGTTTAGATGAAATTTACTTTTATTTTTTTGGATTTTATATAAATTTTTAGTCAAATTGTAATAAAGTACATTGAAACCAACTTTGATTTTTTTTGGATTTTGATGAATTTTTTTGTTGGAGGAGCTAAATTTGAGTGAATTTAGATGAAATTTACTTTTATTTTTTTGGATTTTATATAAATTTTTAGTCGAATTGTAATAAAGAAATTTGAACCAACTTCGATTTTTTTGGATTTTGATGAGTTTTTTTGTTGGAGGAGTTAAATTGGAGTGAATTTAGATGAAATTTACTTCTATTTTTTTTTATTTCATATAAATTTTTAGTCAAATAGTAATAAAGGAATTTGAACCAACTTCGATTTTTTTGGATTTTGATGATTTTGGTTGTTGGAGGAGTTAAATTTGATTGAATTTAGATGAAATTTACTTTCATTTTTTTGGATTTTAAATAAATTTTTAGTCAAATTGTAATAAAGTACATTGAAACCAACTTGGATTTTTTGGGATTTTGATGAATTTTTTTGTTGGAGGAGCTAAATTTGAGTGAATTTAGATGAAATTTACTTTTATTTTTTTGGATTTTATATAAATTTTTAGTCAAATTGTAATAAAGGAATTTGAACCAACTTCGATTTTTTTGGATTTTGATGAATTTTTTTGTTGGAGGAGCTAAATTTGAATGAATTTAGATGAAATTTACTTTTACTTTTTTGGATTTTATATAAATTTTTAGTCAAATTGTAATAAAGGAATTTGAACCAACTTCGATTTTTTTGGATTTTGATGAATTTTTTTGTTGGAGGAGCTAAATTTGAGTGAATTTAGATGAAATTTACTTTTATTTTTTTGCATTTTATATAAATTTTTAGTCGAATTGTAATAAAGAAATTTGAACCAACTTCGATTTTTTTGGATTTTGATGAGTTTTTTTGTTGGAGGAGATAAATTTGAGTGAATTTAGATGAAATTTACTTCTATTTTTTTTTATTTCATATAAATTTTTAGTCAAATAGTAATAAAGGAATTTGAACCAACTTCGATTTTTTTGGATTTTGATGATTTTGGTTGTTGGAGGAGTTAAATTTGATTGAATTTAGATGAAATTTACTTTCATTTTTTTTGGATTTTAAATAAATTTTTAGTCAAATTGTAATAAAGTACATTGAAACCAACTTGGATTTTTTTGGATTTTGATGAATTTTTTTGTTGGAGGAGCTAAATTTGAGTGAATTTAGATGAAATTTACTTTTATTTTTTTGGATTTTATATAAATTTTTAGTCAAATTGTAATAAAGGAATTTGAAACCAACTTGGATTTTTTTGGATTTTGATGAATTTTTTTGTTGGAGGAGCTAAATTTGAGTGAATTTAGATGAAATTTACTTTTATTTTTTTGGATTTTATATAAATTTTTAGTCAAATTGTAATAAAGGAATTTGAACCAACTTCGATTTTTTTGGATTTTGATGAATTTTTTTGTTGGAGGAGCTAAATTTGAGTGAGTTTAGATGAAATTTACTTTTATTTTTTTGGATTTTATATAAATTTTTAGTCAAATTGTAATAAAGTACATTGAAACCAAATTTGATTTTTTTTGGATTTTGATGAATTTTTTTGTTGGAGGAGCTAAATTTGAGTGAATTTAGATGAAATTTACTTTTATTTTTTTGGATTTTATATAAATTTTTAGTCGAATTGTAATAAAGAAATTTGAACCAACTTCGATTTTTTTTGATTTTGATGAGTTTTTTTGTTGGAGGAGATAAATTTCAGTGAATTTAGATGAAATTTACTTCTATTTTTTTTTATTTCATATAAATTTTTAGTCAAATAGTAATAAAGGAATTTGAACCAACTTCGATTTTTTTGGATTTTGATGATTTTGGTTGTTGGAGGAGTTAAATTTGATTGAATTTAGATGAAATTTACTTTCATTTTTTTTGGATTTTAAATAAATTTTTAGTCAAATTGTAATAAAGTACATTGAAACCAACTTGGATTTTTTTGGATTTTGATGAATTTTTTTGTTGGAGGAGCTAAATTTGAGTGAATTTAGATGAAATTTACTTTTATTTTTTTGGATTTTATATAAATTTTTAGTCAAATTGTAATAAAGGAATTTGAACCAACTTCGATTTTTTTGGATTTTGATGAATTTTTTTGTTGGAGGAGCTAAATTTGAGTGAGTTTAGATGGAATTTACTTTTATTTTTTTTGGATTTTATATAAATTTTTATTCAAATAGTAATAAAGGAATTTGAACCAACTTCGATTTTTTTTGGATTTTGATGATTTTGGTTGTTGGAGGAGTTAAATTTGAGTAAATTTAGATGAAATTAACACCTTATTTTTGGATTTTATATAAATTTTTAGTCAAATTGTAATAAAGGGATTTGAAACAACTTCGATTTTTTTGGATTTTGATGAATGTTTTTGTAGGAGGAGCTAAATTTGATTGAATTTAGATGAAATTTACTTTCATTTTTTTGGATTTTATATAAATTTTTAGTCAAATTGTAATGAAGTACATTGAAACCAACTTGGATTTTTTTGGATTTTGATGAATTTTCTTGTTGGAGGAGCTAAATTTGAGTCAATTTAGATGAAATTTACTTTTATTTTTTGTATTTTATATAAATTTTTAGTCAAATTGTAATAAAGTACATTGAAACCAAATTTGATTTTTTTTGGATTTTGATGAATTTTTTTGTTGGAGGAGCTAAATTTGAGTGAATTTAGATGAAATTTACATTTATTTTTTTGGATTTTATATAAATTTTTAGTCGAATTGTAATAAAGAAATTTGAACCAACTTCGACTTTTTTGGATTTTGATGAGTTTTTTTGTTGGAGGAGTTAAATTTGAGTGAATTTAGATGAAATTTACTTCTATTTTTTTTATTTCATATAAATTTTTAGTCAAATAGTAATAAAGGAATTTGAACCAACTTCGATTTTTTTGGATTTTGATGATTTTGGTTGTTGGAGGAGTTAAATTTGATTGAATTTAGATGAAATTTACTTTCATTTTTTTGGATTTTAAATAAATTTTTAGTCAAATTGTAATAAAGTACATTGAAACCAACTTGGATTTTTTTGGATTTTGATGAATTTTTTTGTTGGAGGAGCTAAATTTGAGTGAATTTAGATGAAATTTACTTTTATTTTTTTGGATTTTATATAAATTTTTAGTCAAATTGTAATAAAGGAATTTGAAACCAACTTGGATTTTTTTGGATTTTGATGAATTTTTTTGTTGGAGGAGCTAAATTTGAGTGAATTTAGATGAAATTTACTTTTATTTTTTTGGATTTTATATAAATTTTTAGTCAAATTGTAATAAAGGAATTTGAACCAACTTCGATTTTTTTGGATTTTGATGATTTTGGTTGTTGGAGGAGTTAAATTTGAGTAAATTTAGATGAAATTAACACCTTATTTTTGGATTTTATATAAATATTTAGTCAAATTGTATTAAAGGGATTTGAAACAACTTCGATTTTTTTGGATTTTGATGAATGTTTTTGTAGGAGGAGCTAAATTTGATTGAATTTAGATGATATTTACTTTCATTTTTTTTGGATTTTATATAAATTTTTAGTCAAATTGTAATAAAGTACATTGAAACCAACTTGGATTTTTTTGGATTTTGATGAATTTTTTTGTTGGAGGAGCTAAATTTGAGTGAATTTAGATGAAATTTACTTTTATTTTTTTGTATTTTATATAAATATTTAGTAAAGTTGTAATAAAGGAATTTGAACCAACTTCGATTTTTTTGGATTTTGATGAATTTTTTTCTTGGAGGAGCTAAATTTGAGTGAGTTTAGATGAAATTTACTTTTATTTTTTTTGATTTTATATAAATTTTTAGTCAAATTGTAATAAAGGAATTTGAACCAACTTCGATTTTTTTGGATTTTGATGATTTTGGTTGTTGGAGAAGTTAAATTTGAGTAAATCTAGATGAAATTAACACCTATTTTTTTGGATTTTATATAAATTTTTAGTCAAATTGTAATAAAGTACATTGAAACCAACTTGGATTTTTTTGGATTTTGATGAATTTTTTTGTTGGAGGAGCTAAATTTGAGTGAATTTAGATGAAATTTACTTTTATTTTTTTGGATTTTATATAAATTTTTAGTCAAATTGTAATAAAGGAATTTGAACCAACATCGATTTTTTTGGATTTTGATGATTTTGGTTGTTGGAGGAGTTAAATTTGAGTAAATTTAGATGAAATTAACACCTTATTTTTGGATTTTATATAAATATTTAGTCAAATTGTATTAAAGGGATTTGAAACAACTTCGATTTTTTTGGATTTTGATGAATGTTTTTGTAGGAGGAGCTAAATTTGATTGAATTTAGATGATATTTACTTTCATTTTTTTTGGATTTTATATAAATTTTTAGTCAAATTGTAATAAAGTACATTGAAACCAACTTGGATTTTTTTGGATTTTGATGAATTTTTTTGTTGGAGGAGCTAAATTTGAGTGAATTTAGATGAAATTTACTTTTATTTTTTTGTATTTTATATAAATTTTTAGTCAAATTGTAATAAAGCAATTTGAACCAACTTCGATTTTTTTGGATTTTGATGAGTTTTTTTGTTTGGAGGAGCTAAATTTGAGTGAATTTAGATGAAATTTACTTTTACTTTTTTGGATTTTGTATAAATTTTTAGTCAGATTGTAATAAAGGAATTTGAACCAACTTCGATTTTTTTGGATTTTGATGAATTTTTTTCTTGGAGGAGCTAAATTTGAGTGAGTTTAGATGAAATTTACTTTTATTTTTTTTGATTTTATATAAATTTTTAGTCAAATTGTAATAAAGGAATTTGAACCAACTTCGATTTTTTTGGATTTTGATGATTTTGGTTGTTGGAGGAGTTAAATTTGAGTAAATCTAGATGAAATTAACACCTATTTTTTGGATTTTATATAAATTTTTAGTCAAATTGTAATAAAGTACATTGAAACCAACTTGGATTTTTTTGGATTTTGATGAATTTTTTTGTTGGGGGAGCTAAATTTGAGTGAATTTAGATGAAATTTGCTTTTATTTTTTGGATTTTATATAAATTTTTAGTCAAATTGTAATAAAGCAATTTGAACCAACTTCGATTTTTTTGGATTTTGATGAGTTTTTTTGTTTGGAGGAGCTAAATTTGAGTGAATTTAGATGAAATTTACTTTTACTTTTTTGGATTTTATATAAATTTTTAGTCAAATTGTAATAAAGGAATTTGAACCAACTTCGATTTTTTTGGATTTTGATGAGTTTTTTTTGTTGGAGGAGTTAAATTTGAGTGAATTTAGTAGAAATTTATTTCTATTTTTTTTTCATTTCATATAAATTTTTAGTCAAACTGTAATAAAGTACTTAGAAATTTATAAATTTTATATAAATTTTTAGTCAAATAGTAATAAAGGAATTTGAACCAACTTCGATTTTTTTGGATTTTGATGATTTTGGTTGTTGGAGGAGTTAAATTTGAGTAAATCTAGATGAAATTAACACCTATTTTTTTGGATTTTATATAAATTTTTAGTCAAATTGTAATAAAGTAATTTGAAACCAAGTTCGATTTTTTTGGATTTTGATGAATTTTTTGTTGGAGGAGCTAAATTTGAGTGAGTTTAGATGAAATTTACTTTTATTTTTTTGGATTTTATATAAATTTTTAGTCAAATTGTAATAAAGGAATTTGAACCAACTTCGATTTTTTTGGATTTTGATGATTTTGGTTGTTGGAGGAGTTAAATTTGAGTAAATTTAGATGAAATTAACACCTTATTTTTGGATTTTATATAAATATTTAGTCAAATTGTATTAAAGGGATTTGAAACAACTTCGATTTTTTTGGATTTTGATGAATGTTTTTGTAGGAGGAGCTAAATTTGATTGAATTTAGATGATATTTACTTTCATTTTTTTTGGATTTTATATAAATTTTTAGTCAAATAGTAATAAAGGAATTTGAACCAACTTCGATTTTTTTGGATTTTGATGATTTTGGTTGTTGGAGGAGTTAAATTTGAGTAAATCTAGATGAAATTAACACCTACTTTTTTTGGATTTTATATAAATTTTTAGTCAAATTGTAATAAGGGAATTTGAAACCAACTTCGATTTTTTTGGATTTTGATGAATTTTTTTGTTGCAGGAGCTAAATTTGTGTGAATTTAGATGAAATTTACTTTTATTTTTTTGTATTTTATATAAATTTGTAGTCAAATTGTAATAAAGCAATTTGAACCAACTTCGATTTTTTTGGATTTTGATGATTATGGTTGTTCGAGGAGTTATATTTGAGTAAATCTAGATGAAATTAACACCTATTTTTTTGGATTTTATATAAATTTTTAGTCAAATTGTAATAAAGGAATTTGAAACCAACTTCGATTTTTTTGGATTTTGATGAATTTGTTTGTTGGAGGAGCTAAATTTGAGTGAGTTTAGATGAAATTTACTTTTATTTTTTTTGGATTTTATATAAATTTTTAGTCAAATAGTAATAAAGGAATTTGAACCAACTTCGATTTTTTTGGATTTTGATGATTTTGGTTGTTGGAGGAGTTAAATTTGAGTAAATCTAGATGAAATTAACACCTACTTTTTTGGATTTTATATAAATTTTTAGTCAAATTGTAATAAAGTACATTGAAACCAACTTGGATTTTTTTGAATTTTGATGAATTTTTTTGTTGGAGGAGCTAAATTTGAGTGAATTTAGATGAAATTTACTTTTATTTTTTTGGATTTTATATAAATTTTTAGTCAAATTGTAATAAAGGAATTTGAACCAACTTCGATTTTTTTGGATTTTGATGATTTTGGTTGTTGGAGGAGTTAAATTTGAGTAAATTTAGATGAAATTAACACCTTATTTTTGGATTTTATATAAATATTTAGTCAAATTGTATTAAAGGGATTTGAAACAACTTCGATTTTTTTGGATTTTGATGAATGTTTTTGTAGGAGGAGCTAAATTTGATTGAATTTAGATGATATTTACATTCATTTTTTTTGGATTTTATATAAATTTTTAGTCAAATTGTAATAAAGTACATTGAAACCAACTTGGATTTTTTTGGATTTTGATGAATTTTTTTGTTGGAGGAGCTAAATTTGAGTGAATTTAGATGAAATTTACTTTTATTTTTTTGTATTTTATATAAATTTTTAGTCAAGTTGTAATAAAGGAATTTGAACCAACTTCGATTTTTTTTGATTTTGATGAATTTTTTTCTTGGAGGAGCTAAATTTGAGTGAGTTTAGATGAAATTTACTTTTATTTTTTTTGATTTTATATAAATTTTTAGTCAAATTGTAATAAAGGAATTTGAACCAACTTCGATTTTTTTGGATTTTGATGATTTTGGTTGTTGGAGGAGTTAAATTTGAGTAAATCTAGATGAAATTAACACCTATTTTTTTGGATTTTATATAAATTTTTAGTCAAATTGTAATAAAGTACATTGAAACCAACTTGGATTTTTTTGGATTTTGATGAATTTTTTTGTTGGAGGAGCTAAATTTGAGTGAATTTAGATGAAATTTACTTTTATTTTTTTGGATTTTATATAAATTTTTAGTCAAATTGTAATAAAGGAATTTGAACCAACTTCGATTTTTTTGGATTTTGATGAGTTTTTTTTGTTGGAGGAGTTAAATTTGAGTGAATTTAGTAGAAATTTATTTCTATTTTTTTTTCATTTCATATAAATTTTTAGTCAAACTGTAATAAAGTACTTAGAAATTTATAAATTTTATATAATTTTTAGTCAAATAGTAATAAAGGAATTTGAACCAACTTCGATTTTTTTGGATTTTGATGATTTTGGTTGTTGGAGGAGTTAAATTTGATTGAATTTAGATGAAATTTACTTTCATTTTTTTGGATTTTAAATAAATTTTTAGTCAAATTGTAATAAAGTACATTGAAACCAACGTAGATTTTTTGGATTTTGATGAATTTTTTTGTTGGAGGAGCTAAATTTGAGTGAATTTAGATGAAATTTACTTTTATTCTTTTGGATTTTATATAAATTTTTAGTCGAATTGTAATAAAGAAATTTGAACCAACTTCGATTTTTTTGGACTTTGATGAGTTTTTTTGTTGGAGGAGTTAAATTTGAGTGAATTTAGTAGAAATTTATTTCTATTTTTTTTTATTTCATATAAATTTTTAGTCAAATAGTAATAAAGGAATTTGAACCAACTTCGATTTTTTTGGAATTTGATGATTTTGGTTGTTGGAGGAGTTAAATTTGATTGAATTTAGATGAAATTTTCTTTCATTTTTATGGATTTTAAATAAATTTTTAGTCAAATTGTAATAAAGTACATTGAAACCAACTTGGATTTTTTTGGATTTTGATGAATTTTTTTGTTGGAGGAGCTAAATTTGAGTGAATTTAGATGAAATTTACTTTTATTTTTTTGGATTTTATATAAATTTTTAGTCAAATTGTAATAAAGGAATTTGAACCAACTTCGATTTTTTTGGATTTTGATGAATTTTTTTGTTGGAGGAGCTAAATTTGAGTGAGTTTAGATGAAATTTACTTTTATTTTTTTGGATTTTATATAAATTTTTAGTCAAATAGTAATAAAGGAATTTGAACCAACTTCGATTTTTTTGGATTTTGATGATTTTGGTTGTTGGAGGAGTTAAATTTGATTGAATTTAGATGAAATTTACTTTCATTTTTTTGGATTTTAAATAAATTTTTAGTCAAATTGTAATAAAGTACATTGAAACCAACTTAGATTTTTTGGATTTTGATGAATTTTTTGTTGGAGGAGCTAAATTTGAGTGAATTTAGATGAAATTTACTTTTATTCATTTGGATTTTATATAAATTTTTAGTCTAATTGTAATAAAGGAATTTGATCCAACTTCGATTTTTTTGGATTTTGATGAGTTTTTTTGTTGAAGGAGTTAAATTTGAGTGAATTTAGTAGAAATTTATTTCTATTTTTTTTTATTTCATATAAATTTTTAGTCAAACTGTAATAAAGTACTTTGAAACCAACTTCGATTTTTTTTAATTTGGATGAATTTTTTTGTTGGAGGAGCTAAATTTGAGTGAATTTAGATGAAATTTACTTCCATTTTTTTGGATTTTATATAAATTTTTAGTCAAATTGTAATAAAGTACATTGAAACCAACTTGGATTTTTTTGGATTTTGATGAATTTTTTTGTTGGAGGAGCTAAATTTGAGTGAATTTAGGTGAAATTTACTTTTATTTTTTTGTATTTTAAATAAATTTTTAGTCAAAGTGTAATAAAGCAATTTGAACCAACTTCGATTTTTTTGGATTTTGATGAGTTTTTTGTTTGGAGGAGCTAAATTTGAGTGAATTTAGATGAAATTTACTTTTATTTTTTTGGATTTTATATAAATTATTAGTCAAATTGTAATAAAGGAATTTGAACCAACTTCGATTTTTTTGGATTTTGATGAGTTTTTTTGATGGAGGAGTTAAATTTGAGTGAATTTAGTAGAAATTTATTTCTAATTTTTTTTGATTTCACATAAATTTTTAGTCAAACTGTAATAAAGTACTTAGAAACCAACTTCGATTTTTTTGGATTTTGATGAATTTTTTTGTTGGAGGAGCAAATTTGAGTGAATTTAGATGAAATTTACTTTTATTTTTTTGGATTTTATATAAATTTTTAGTCAAATTGTAATAAAGGATTTTGAACCAACTTCGATTTTTTTGAATTTTGATGATTTTGGTTGTTGGAGGAGTTAAATTTGAGTAAATCTAGATGAAATTAACACCTATTTTTTTTGGATTTTATATCAATTTTTAGTCAAATTGTAATAAAGTAATTTGAAACCTACTTCGATTTTTTTGGATTTTGATGAATTTTTTTGTTGGAGGAGCTAAATTTGAGTGAGTTTAGATGAAATTTACTTTTATTTTTTTGGATTTTATATAAATTTTTAGTCAAATTGTAATAAAGGAATTTGAAACCAACTTCGATTTTTTTGGATTTTGATGAATTTTTTTGTTGGAGGAGCTAAATTTGTGTGAATTTAGATGAAATTTACTTTCATTTTTTGGATTTTATATAAATTTTTAGTCAAATTGTAATTAAGTACATTGAAACCAACTACGATTTTTTTGGATTTTAATGAATTTTTTTGTTGGAGGAGCTAAATTTGAGTGAATTTACATGAAATTTACTTTTATTTTTTTGTATTTTATATAAATTTTTATTCAAATTGTAATAAAGCAATTTGATCCAACTTCGATTTTTTTGGATTTTGATGAGTTTTTTGTTTGGAGGAGCTAAATTTGAGTGAATTTAGATGAAATTTACTTTCATTTTTTGGATTTTATATAAATTTTTAGTCAAAATGTAATAAAGTACATTGAAACCAACTTTGATTTTTTTTGGATTTTGATGAATTTTTTTGTCTGGAGGAGCTAAATTTGAGAGAATTTAGATGAAATTTACTTTTACTTTTTTGGACTTTATATAAATTTTTAGTCAAATTGTAATAAAGGAATTTGAACCAACTTCGATTTTTTTGGATTTTGATGAATTTTTTTGTTGGAGGAGCTAAATTTGAGTGAGTTTAGATGAAATTTACTTTTATTTTTTTGGATTTTATATAAATTTTTAGTCAAATTGTAATAAAGTACATTGAAACCAACTTTGATTTTTTTTGGATTTTGATGAATTTTTTTGTTGGAGGAGCTAAATTTGAGTGAATTTAGATGAAATTTACTTTTATTTTTTTGGATTTTATATAAATTTTTAGTCGAATTGAAATAAAGAAATTTGAACCAACTTCGATTTTTTTGGATTTTGATGAGTTTTTTTGTTGGAGGAGTTAAATTGGAGTGAATTTAGATGAAATTTACTTCTATTTTTTTTTATTTCATATAAATTTTTAGTCAAATAGTAATAAAGGAATTTGAACCAACTTCGATTTTTTTGGATTTTGATGATTTTGGTTGTTGGAGGAGTTAAATTTGATTGAATTTAGATGAAATTTACTTTCATTTTTTTGGATTTTAAATAAATTTTTAGTCAAATTGTAATAAAGTACATTGAAACCAACTTGGATTTTTTGGGATTTTGATGAATTTTTTTGTTGGAGGAGCTAAATTTGAGTGAATTTAGATGAAATTTACTTTTATTTTTTTGGATTTTATATAAATTTTTAGTCAAATTGTAATAAAGGAATTTGAACCAACTTCGATTTTTTTGGATTTTGATGAATTTTTTTGTTGGAGGAGCTAAATTTGAATGAATTTAGATGAAATTTACTTTTACTTTTTTGGATTTTATATAAATTTTTAGTCAAATTGTAATAAAGGAATTTGAACCAACTTCGATTTTTTTGGATTTTGATGAATTTTTTTGTTGGAGGAGCTAAATTTGAGTGAATTTAGATGAAATTTACTTTTATTTTTTTGGATTTTATATAAATTTTTAGTCGAATTGTAATAAAGAAATTTGAACCAACTTCGATTTTTTTGGATTTTGATGAGTTTTTTTGTTGGAGGAGATAAATTTGAGTGAATTTAGATGAAATTTACTTCTATTTTTTTTTATTTCATATAAATTTTTAGTCAAATAGTAATAAAGGAATTTGAACCAACTTCGATTTTTTTGGATTTTGATGATTTTGGTTGTTGGAGGAGTTAAATTTGATTGAATTTAGATGAAATTTACTTTCATTTTTTTTGGATTTTAAATAAATTTTTAGTCAAATTGTAATAAAGTACATTGAAACCAACTTGGATTTTTTTGGATTTTGATGAATTTTTTTGTTGGAGGAGCTAAATTTGAGTGAATTTAGATGAAATTTACTTTTATTTTTTTGGATTTTATATAAATTTTTAGTCAAATTGTAATAAAGGAATTTGAAACCAACTTGGATTTTTTTGGATTTTGATGAATTTTTTTGTTGGAGGAGCTAAATTTGAGTGAATTTAGATGAAATTTACTTTTATTTTTTTGGATTTTATATAAATTTTTAGTCAAATTGTAATAAAGGAATTTGAACCAACTTCGATTTTTTTGGATTTTGATGAATTTTTTTGTTGGAGGAGCTAAATTTGAGTGAGTTTAGATGAAATTTACTTTTATTTTTTTGGATTTTATATAAATTTTTAGTCAAATTGTAATAAAGTACATTGAAACCAAATTTGATTTTTTTTGGATTTTGATGAATTTTTTTGTTGGAGGAGCTAAATTTGAGTGAATTTAGATGAAATTTACTTTTATTTTTTTGGATTTTATATAAATTTTTAGTCGAATTGTAATAAAGAAATTTGAACCAACTTCGATTTTTTTTGATTTTGATGAGTTTTTTTGTTGGAGGAGATAAATTTCAGTGAATTTAGATGAAATTTACTTCTATTTTTTTTTATTTCATATAAATTTTTAGTCAAATAGTAATAAAGGAATTTGAACCAACTTCGATTTTTTTGGATTTTGATGATTTTGGTTGTTGGAGGAGTTAAATTTGATTGAATTTAGATGAAATTTACTTTCATTTTTTTTGGATTTTAAATAAATTTTTAGTCAAATTGTAATAAAGTACATTGAAACCAACTTGGATTTTTTTGGATTTTGATGAATTTTTTTGTTGGAGGAGCTAAATTTGAGTGAATTTAGATGAAATTTACTTTTATTTTTTTGGATTTTATATAAATTTTTAGTCAAATTGTAATAAAGGAATTTGAACCAACTTCGATTTTTTTGGATTTTGATGAATTTTTTTGTTGGAGGAGCTAAATTTGAGTGAGTTTAGATGGAATTTACTTTTATTTTTTTTGGATTTTATATAAATTTTTATTCAAATAGTAATAAAGGAATTTGAACCAACTTCGATTTTTTTTGGATTTTGATGATTTTGGTTGTTGGAGGAGTTAAATTTGAGTAAATTTAGATGAAATTAACACCTTATTTTTGGATTTTATATAAATTTTTAGTCAAATTGTAATAAAGGGATTTGAAACAACTTCGATTTTTTTGGATTTTGATGAATGTTTTTGTAGGAGGAGCTAAATTTGATTGAATTTAGATGAAATTTACTTTCATTTTTTTGGATTTTATATAAATTTTTAGTCAAATTGTAATGAAGTACATTGAAACCAACTTGGATTTTTTTGGATTTTGATGAATTTTCTTGTTGGAGGAGCTAAATTTGAGTCAATTTAGATGAAATTTACTTTTATTTTTTGTATTTTATATAAATTTTTAGTCAAATTGTAATAAAGTACATTGAAACCAAATTTGATTTTTTTTGGATTTTGATGAATTTTTTTGTTGGAGGAGCTAAATTTGAGTGAATTTAGATGAAATTTACATTTATTTTTTTGGATTTTATATAAATTTTTAGTCGAATTGTAATAAAGAAATTTGAACCAACTTCGATTTTTTTGGATTTTGATGAATTTTTTTGTTGGAGGAGCTAAATTTGAGTGAGTTTAGATGGAATTTACTTTTATTTTTTTTGGATTTTATATAAATTTTTATTCAAATAGTAATAAAGGAATTTGAACCAACTTCGATTTTTTTTGGATTTTGATGATTTTGGTTGTTGGAGGAGTTAAATTTGAGTAAATTTAGATGAAATTAACACCTTATTTTTGGATTTTATATAAATTTTTAGTCAAATTGTAATAAAGGGATTTGAAACAACTTCGATTTTTTTGGATTTTGATGAATGTTTTTGTAGGAGGAGCTAAATTTGATTGAATTTAGATGAAATTTACTTTCATTTTTTTGGATTTTATATAAATTTTTAGTCAAATTGTAATGAAGTACATTGAAACCAACTTGGATTTTTTTGGATTTTGATGAATTTTCTTGTTGGAGGAGCTAAATTTGAGTCAATTTAGATGAAATTTACTTTTATTTTTTGTATTTTATATAAATTTTTAGTCAAATTGTAATAAAGTACATTGAAACCAAATTTGATTTTTTTTGGATTTTGATGAATTTTTTTGTTGGAGGAGCTAAATTTGAGTGAATTTAGATGAAATTTACATTTATTTTTTTGGATTTTATATAAATTTTTAGTCGAATTGTAATAAAGAAATTTGAACCAACTTCGACTTTTTTGGATTTTGATGAGTTTTTTTGTTGGAGGAGTTAAATTTGAGTGAATTTAGATGAAATTTACTTCTATTTTTTTTATTTCATATAAATTTTTAGTCAAATAGTAATAAAGGAATTTGAACCAACTTCGATTTTTTTGGATTTTGATGATTTTGGTTGTTGGAGGAGTTAAATTTGATTGAATTTAGATGAAATTTACTTTCATTTTTTTGGATTTTAAATAAATTTTTAGTCAAATTGTAATAAAGTACATTGAAACCAACTTGGATTTTTTTGGATTTTGATGAATTTTTTTGTTGGAGGAGCTAAATTTGAGTGAATTTAGATGAAATTTACTTTTATTTTTTTGGATTTTATATAAATTTTTAGTCAAATTGTAATAAAGGAATTTGAAACCAACTTGGATTTTTTTGGATTTTGATGAATTTTTTTGTTGGAGGAGCTAAATTTGAGTGAATTTAGATGAAATTTACTTTTATTTTTTTGGATTTTATATAAATTTTTAGTCAAATTGTAATAAAGGAATTTGAACCAACTTCGATTTTTTTGGATTTTGATGAATTTTTTTGTTGGAGGAGCTAAATTTGAGTGAGTTTAGATGAAATTTACTTTTATTT
Source organism: Andrena chrysosceles (assembly GCA_963855975.1). NCBI lineage: Eukaryota > Metazoa > Arthropoda > Insecta > Hymenoptera > Andrenidae > Andrena > Andrena chrysosceles. The sequence continues at coordinate 71,266 of CAWLCU010000092.1, forward strand.
TTTTGGATTTTATATAAATTTTTAGTCAAATTGTAATAAAGTACATTGAAACCAAATTTGATTTTTTTTGGATTTTGATGAATTTTTTTGTTGGAGGAGCTAAATTTGAGTGAATTTAGATGAAATTTACTTTTATTTTTTTGGATTTTATATAAATTTTTAGTCGAATTGTAATAAAGAAATTTGAACCAACTTCGATTTTTTTGGATTTTGATGAGTTTTTTTGTTGGAGGAGTTAAATTTGAGTGAATTTAGATGAAATTTACTTCTATTTTTTTTTATTTCATATAAATTTTTAGTCAAATAGTAATAAAGGAATTTGAACCAACTTCGATTTTTTTGGATTTTGATGATTTTGGTTGTTGGAGGAGTTAAATTTGATTGAATTTAGATGAAATTTACTTTCATTTTTTTGGATTTTAAATAAATTTTTAGTCAAATTGTAATAAAGTACATTGAAACCAACTTGGATTTTTTTGGATTTTGATGAATTTTTTTGTTGGAGGAGCTAAATTTGAGTGAATTTAGATGAAATTTACTTTTATTTTTTTGGATTTTATATAAATTTTTAGTCAAATTGTAATAAAGGAATTTGAAATCAACTTGGATTTTTTTGGATTTTGATGAATTTTTTTGTTGGAGGAGCTAAATTTGAGTGAATTTAGATGAAATTTACTTTTATTTTTTTGGATTTTAAATAAATTTTTAGTCAAATTGTAATAAAGTACATTGAAACCAACTTGGATTTTTTTTGATTTTGATGAATTTTTTTGTTGGAGGAGCTAAATTTGAGTGAATTTAGATGAAATTTACTTTTATTTTTTTGGATTTTATATAAATTTTTAGTCAAATTGTAATAAAGGAATTTGAACCAACTTCGATTTTTTTGGATTTTGATGAATTTTTTTGTTGGAGGAGCTAAATTTGAGTGAATTTAGATGAAATTTACTTTTATTTTTTTGGATTTTATATAAATTTTTAGTCGAATTGTAATAAAGAAATTTGAACCAACTTCGATTTTTTTGGATTTTGATGAGTTTTTTTGTTGGAGGAGATAAATTTCAGTGAATTTAGATGAAATTTACTTCTATTTTTTTTTATTTCATATAAATTTTTAGTCAAATAGTAATAAAGGAATTTGAACCAACTTCGATTTTTTTGGATTTTGATGATTTTGGTTGTTGGAGGAGTTAAATTTGATTGAATTTAGATGATATTTACTTTCATTTTTTTTGGATTTTAAATAAATTTTTAGTCAAATTGTAATAAAGTACATTGAAACCAACTTGGATTTTTTTGGATTTTGATGAATTTTTTTGTTGGAGGAGCTAAATTTGAGTGAATTTAGATGAAATTTACTTTTATTTTTTTGGATTTTATATAAATTTTTAGTCAAATTGTAATAAAGGAATTTGAACCAACTTCGATTTTTTTGGATTTTGATGAATGTTTTTGTAGGAGGAGCTAAATTTGATTGAATTTAGATGAAATTTACTTTCATTTTTTTGGATTTTATATAAATTTTTAGTCAAATTGTAATGAAGTACATTGAAACCAACTTGGATTTTTTTGGATTTTGATGAATTTTCTTGTTGGAGGAGCTAAATTTGAGTCAATTTAGATGAAATTTACTTTTATTTTTTTGGATTTTATATAAATTTTTAGTCGAATTGTAATAAAGAAATTTGAACCAACTTCGACTTTTTTGGATTTTGATGAGTTTTTTTGTTGGAGGAGTTAAATTTGAGTGAATTTAGATGAAATTTACTTCTATTTTTTTTTATTTCATATAAATTTTTAGTCAAATAGTAATAAAGGAATTTGAACCAACTTCGATTTTTTTGGATTTTGATGATTTTGGTTGTTGGAGGAGTTAAATTTGATTGAATTTAGATGAAATTTACTTTCATTTTTTTGGATTTTAAATAAATTTTTAGTCAAATTGTAATAAAGTACATTGAAACCAACTTGGATTTTTTTGGATTTTGATGAATTTTTTTGTTGGAGGAGCTAAATTTGAGTGAATTTAGATGAAATTTACTTTTATTTTTTTGGATTTTATATAAATTTTTAGTCAAATTGTAATAAAGGAATTTGAAACCAACTTGGATTTTTTTGGATTTTGATGAATTTTTTTGTAGGAGGAGCTAAATTTGAGTGAATTTAGATGAAATTTACTTTTATTTTTTTGGATTTTAAATAAATTTTTAGTCAAATTGTAATAAAGTACATTGAAACCAACTTGGATTTTTTTTGATTTTGATGAATTTTTTTGTTGGAGGAGCTAAATTTGAGTGAATTTAGATGAAATTTACTTTTATTTTTTTGGATTTTATATAAATTTTTAGTCAAATTGTAATAAAGGAATTTGAACCAACTTCGATTTTTTTGGATTTTGATGAATTTTTTTGTTGGAGGAGCTAAATTTGAGTGAGTTAAGATGAAATTTACTTTTATTTTTTTGGATTTTATATAAATTTTTAGTCAAATAGTAATAAAGGAATTTGAACCAACTTCGATTTTTTTGGATTTTGATGATTTTGGTTGTTGGAGGAGTTAAATTTGAGTAAATCTAGATGAAATTAACACCTATTTTTTTGGATATTATATAAATTTTTAGTCAAATTGTAATAAAGTAATTTGAAACCAACTTCGATTTTTTTGGATTTGATGAATTTTTTTGTTGGAGGAGCTAAATTTGAGTGAGTTTAGATGAAATTTACTTTTATTTTTTTGGATTTAAATAAATTTTTAGTCAAATTGTAATAAAGGAATTTGAACCAACTTCGATTTTTTTGGATTTTGATGATTTTGGTTGTTGGAGGAGTTAAATTTGAGTAAATCTAGATGAAATTAACACCTATTTTTTTGGATTTTATATAAATTTTTAGTCAAATTGTAATAAAATAATTTGAAACCAACTTCGATTTTTTTGGATTTTGATGAATTTTTTTGTTGGAGGAGCTAAATTTGAGTGAGTTTAGATGAAATTTACTTTTATTTTTTTGGATTTTATATAAATTTTTAGTCAAATTGTAATAAAGGAATTTGAACCAACTTCGATTTTTTTGGATTTTGATGATTTTGGTTGTTGGAGGAGTTAAATTTGAGTAAATTTAGATGAAATTAACACCTTATTTTTGGATTTTATATAAATTTTTAGTCAAATTGTATTAAAGGGATTTGAAACAACTTCGATTTTTTTGGATTTTGATGAATGTTTTTGTAGGAGGAGCTAAATTTGTTTGAATTTAGATGAAATTTACTTTCATTTTTTTTTGGATTTTATATAAATTTTTAGTCAAATTGTAATAAAGTACATTGAAACCAACTTGGATTTTTTTGGATTTTGATGATTTTTTATGTTGGAGGAGCTAAATTTGAGTGAATTTAGATGAAATTTACTTTTATTTTTTTGTATTTTATATAAATTTTTAGTCAAATTGTAATAAAGCAATTTGATCCAACTTCGATTTTTTTGGATTTTGATGAGTTTTTTGTTTGGAGGAGCTAAATTTGAGTGAATTTAGATGAAATTTACTTTCATTTTTTGGATTTTATATAAATTTTTAGTCAAAATGTAATAAAGTACATTGAAACCAACTTTGATTTTTTTTGGATTTTGATGAATTTTTTTGTTGGAGGAGCTAAATTTGAGTGAATTTAGATGAAATTTACTTTTATTTTTTTGGATTTTATATAAATTTTTAGTCGAATTGTAATAAAGAAATATGAACCAACTTCGATTTTTTTGGATTTTGATGAGTTTTTTTGTTGGAGGTGTTAAATTTGAGTGAATTTAGATGAAATTTACTTCTATTTTTTTTTATTTCATATAAATTTTTAGTCAAATAGTAATAAAGGAATTTGAACCAACTTCGATTTTTTTGGATTTTGATGATTTTGGTTGTTGGAGGAGTTAAATTTGAGTAAATTTAGATGAAATTAACACCTTATTTTTGGATTTTATATAAATTTTTAGTCAAATTGTAATAAAGGGATTTGAAACAACTTCGATTTTTTTGGATTTTGATGAATGTTTTTGTAGGAGGAGCTAAATTTGATTGAATTTAGATGAAATTTACTTTCATTTTTTTGGATTTTATATAAATTTTTAGTCAAATTGTAATGAAGTACATTGAAACCAACTTGGATTTTTTTGGATTTTGATGAATTTTCTTGTTGGAGGAGCTAAATTTGAGTGAATTTAGATGAAATTTACTTTTATTTTTTTGTATTTTATATAAATTTTTAGTCAAATTGTAATAAAGGAATTTGAACCAACTTCGATTTTTTTGGATTTTGATGAATTTTTTTGTTGGAGGAGCTAAATTTGAGTGAGTTTAGATGAAATTTACTTTTATTTTTTTTGGATTTTATATAAATTTTTAGTCAAATAGTAATAAAGGAATTTGAACCAACTTCGATTTTTTTGGATTTTGATGATTTTGGTTGTTGGAGGAGTTAAATTTGAGTAAATCTAGATGAAATTAACACCTATTTTTTTGGATATTATATAAATTTTTAGTCAAATTGTAATAAAGTAATTTGAAACCAACTTCGATTTTTTTGGATTTGATGAATTTTTTTGTTGGAGGAGCTAAATTTGAGTGAGTTCAGATGAAATTTACTTTTATTTTTTTGGATTTTATATAAATTTTTAGTCAAATTGTAATAAAGGAATTTGAACCAACTTCGATTTTTTTGGATTTTGATGATTTTGGTTGTTGGAGGAGTTAAATTTGAGTAAATTTAGATGAAATTAACACCTTATTTTTGGATTTTATATAAATTTTTAGTCAAATTGTATTAAAGGGATTTGAAACAACTTCGATTTTTTTGGATTTTGATGAATGTTTTTGTAGGAGGAGCTAAATTTGATTGAATTTAGATGAAATTTACTTTCATTTTTTTTTGGATTTTATATAAATTTTTAGTCAAATTGTAATAAAGTACATTGAAACCAACTTGGATTTTTTTGGATTTTGATGAATTTTTTTGTTGGAGGAGCTAAATTTGAGTGAATTTAGATGAAATTTACTTTAATTTTTTTGTATTTTATATAAATTTTTAGTCAAATTGTAATAAAGGAATTTGAACCAACTTCGATTTTTTTGGATTTTGATGAATTTTTTTGTTGGAGGAGCTAAATTTGAGTGAATTTAGATGAAATATACTTTTATTCTTTTGGATTTTATATAAATTTTTAGTCAAATTGTAATAAAGGAATTTGAAACCAACTTCGATTTTTTGGGATTTTGATGAATTTTTTTGTTGGAGGAGCTAAATTTGAGTGAGTTTAGATGAAATTTACTTTTATTTTTTTGGATTTTATATAAATTTTTAGTCAAATTGTAATAAAGGAATTTGAACCAACTTCGATTTTTTTGGATTTTGATGATTTTGGTTGTTGGAGGAGTTAAATTTGAGTAAATCTAGATGAAATTAACACCTATTTTTTTGGATTTTATATAAATTTTTAGTCAAATTGTAATAAAATAATTTGAAACCAACTTCGATTTTTTTGGATTTTGATGAATTTTTTTGTTGGAGGAGCTAAATTTGAGTGAGTTTAGATGAAATTTACTTTTATTTTTTTGGATTTTATATAAATTTTTAGTCAAATTGTAATAAAGGAATTTGAACCAACTTCGATTTTTTTGGATTTTGATGATTTTGGTTGTTGGAGGAGTTACATTTGAGTAAATTTAGATGAAATTAACACCTTATTTTTGGATTTTATATAAATTTTTAGTCAAATTGTATTAAAGGGATTTGAAACAACTTCGATTTTTTTGGATTTTGATGAATGTTTTTGTAGGAGGAGCTAAATTTGTTTGAATTTAGATGAAATTTACTTTCATTTTTTTTGGATTTTATATAAATTTTTAGTCAAATTGTAATAAAGTACATTGAAACCAACTTGGATTTTTTGGGATTTTGATGATTTTTTATGTTGGAGGAGCTAAATTTGAGTGAATTTAGATGAAATTTACTTTTATTTTTTTGTATTTTATATAAATTTTTAGTCAAATTGTAATAAAGCAATTTGATCCAACTTGGATTTTTTTGGATTTTGATGATTTTGGTTGTTGGAGGAATTAAATTTGAGTAAATTTAGATGAAATTAACACCTTATTTTTGGATTTTATATAAATTTTTAGTCAAATTGTAATAAAGTACATTGAAACCAACTTTGATTTTTTTTGGATTTTGATGAATTTTTTTGTTGGAGGAGCTAAATTTGAGTGAATTTAGATGAAATTTACTTTTATTTTTTTGGATTTTATATAAATTTTTAGTCAAATTGTAATAAAGGAACTTGAAACCAACTTCGATTTTTTGGGATTTTGATGAATTTTTTTGTTGGAGGAGCTAAATTTGAGTGAGTTTAGATGAAATTTACTTTTATTTTTTTGGATTTTATATAAATTTTTAGTCAAATTGTAATAAAGGAATTTGAACCAACTTCGATTTTTTTGGATTTTGATGATTTTGGTTGTTGGAGGAGTTAAATTTGAGTAAATCTAGATGAAATTAACACCTATTTTTTTGGATTTTATATAAATTTTTAGTCAAATTGTAATAAAATAATTTGAAACCAACTTCGATTTTTTTGGATTTTGATGAATTTTTTTGTTGGAGGAGCTAAATTTGAGTGAGTTTAGATGAAATTTACTTTTATTTTTTTGGATTTTATATAAATTTTTAGTCAAATTGTAATAAAGGAATTTGAACCAACTTCGATTTTTTTGGATTTTGATGATTTTGGTTGTTGGAGGAGTTAAATTTGAGTAAATTTAGATGAAATTAACACCTTATTTTTGGATTTTATATAAATTTTTAGTCAAATTGTATTAAAGGGATTTGAAACAACTTCGATTTTTTTGGATTTTGATGAATGTTTTTGTAGGAGGAGCTAAATTTGTTTGAATTTAGATGAAATTTACTCTCATTTTTTTTTGGATTTTATATAAATTTTTAGTCAAATTGTAATAAAGTACATTGAAACCAACTTGGATTTTTTTGGATTTTGATGAATTTTTTTGTTGGAGGAGCTAAATTTGAGTGAATTTAGATGAAATTTACTTTAATTTTTTTGTATTTTATATAAATTTTTAGTCAAATTGTAATAAAGGAATTTGAACCAACTTCGATTTTTTTGGATTTTGATGATTTTGGTTGTTGGAGGAGTTACATTTGAGTAAATTTAGATGAAATTAACACCTTATTTTTGGATTTTATATAAATTTTTAGTCAAATTGTATTAAAGGGATTTGAAACAACTTCGATTTTTTTGGATTTTGATGAATGTTTTTGTAGGAGGAGCTAAATTTGTTTGAATTTAGATGAAATTTACTTTCATTTTTTTTGGATTTTATATAAATTTTTAGTCAAATTGTAATAAAGTACATTGAAACCAACTTGGATTTTTTGGGATTTTGATGATTTTTTATGTTGGAGGAGCTAAATTTGAGTGAATTTAGATGAAATTTACTTTTATTTTTTTGTATTTTATATAAATTTTTAGTCAAATTGTAATAAAGCAATTTGATCCAACTTGGATTTTTTTGGATTTTGATGATTTTGGTTGTTGGAGGAATTAAATTTGAGTAAATTTAGATGAAATTAACACCTTATTTTTGGATTTTATATAAATTTTTAGTCAAATTGTAATAAAGTACATTGAAACCAACTTTGATTTTTTTTGGATTTTGATGAATTTTTTTGTTGGAGGAGCTAAATTTGAGTGAATTTAGATGAAATTTACTTTTATTTTTTTGGATTTTATATAAATTTTTAGTCAAATTGTAATAAAGGAACTTGAAACCAACTTCGATTTTTTGGGATTTTGATGAATTTTTTTGTTGGAGGAGCTAAATTTGAGTGAGTTTAGATGAAATTTACTTTTATTTTTTTGGATTTTATATAAATTTTTAGTCAAATTGTAATAAAGGAATTTGAACCAACTTCGATTTTTTTGGATTTTGATGATTTTGGTTGTTGGAGGAGTTAAATTTGAGTAAATCTAGATGAAATTAACACCTATTTTTTTGGATTTTATATAAATTTTTAGTCAAATTGTAATAAAATAATTTGAAACCAACTTCGATTTTTTTGGATTTTGATGAATTTTTTTGTTGGAGGAGCTAAATTTGAGTGAGTTTAGATGAAATTTACTTTTATTTTTTTGGATTTTATATAAATTTTTAGTCAAATTGTAATAAAGGAATTTGAACCAACTTCGATTTTTTTGGATTTTGATGATTTTGGTTGTTGGAGGAGTTAAATTTGAGTAAATTTAGATGAAATTAACACCTTATTTTTGGATTTTATATAAATTTTTAGTCAAATTGTATTAAAGGGATTTGAAACAACTTCGATTTTTTTGGATTTTGATGAATGTTTTTGTAGGAGGAGCTAAATTTGTTTGAATTTAGATGAAATTTACTCTCATTTTTTTTTGGATTTTATATAAATTTTTAGTCAAATTGTAATAAAGTACATTGAAACCAACTTGGATTTTTTTGGATTTTGATGAATTTTTTTGTTGGAGGAGCTAAATTTGAGTGAATTTAGATGAAATTTACTTTAATTTTTTTGTATTTTATATAAATTTTTAGTCAAATTGTAATAAAGGAATTTGAACCAACTTCGATTTTTTTGGATTTTGATGAATTTTTTTGTTGGAGGAGCTAAATTTGAGTGAATTTAGATGAAATATACTTTTATTCTTTTGGATTTTATATAAATTTTTAGTCAAATTGTAATAAAGGAATTTGAAACCAACTTCGATTTTTTGGGATTTTGATGAATTTTTTTGTTGGAGGAGCTAAATTTGAGTGAGTTTAGATGAAATTTACTTTTATTTTTTTGGATTTTATATAAATTTTTAGTCAAATTGTAATAAAGGAATTTGAACCAACTTCGATTTTTTTGGATTTTGATGATTTTGGTTGTTGGAGGAGTTAAATTTGAGTAAATCTAGATGAAATTAACACCTATTTTTTTGGATTTTATATAAATTTTTAGTCAAATTGTAATAAAATAATTTGAAACCAACTTCGATTTTTTTGGATTTTGATGAATTTTTTTGTTGGAGGAGCTAAATTTGAGTGAGTTTAGATGAAATTTACTTTTATTTTTTTGGATTTTATATAAATTTTTAGTCAAATTGTAATAAAGGAATTTGAACCAACTTCGATTTTTTTGGATTTTGATGATTTTGGTTGTTGGAGGAGTTACATTTGAGTAAATTTAGATGAAATTAACACCTTATTTTTGGATTTTATATAAATTTTTAGTCAAATTGTATTAAAGGGATTTGAAACAACTTCGATTTTTTTGGATTTTGATGAATGTTTTTGTAGGAGGAGCTAAATTTGTTTGAATTTAGATGAAATTTACTTTCATTTTTTTTGGATTTTATATAAATTTTTAGTCAAATTGTAATAAAGTACATTGAAACCAACTTGGATTTTTTGGGATTTTGATGATTTTTTATGTTGGAGGAGCTAAATTTGAGTGAATTTAGATGAAATTTACTTTTATTTTTTTGTATTTTATATAAATTTTTAGTCAAATTGTAATAAAGCAATTTGATCCAACTTGGATTTTTTTGGATTTTGATGATTTTGGTTGTTGGAGGAATTAAATTTGAGTAAATTTAGATGAAATTAACACCTTATTTTTGGATTTTATATAAATTTTTAGTCAAATTGTAATAAAGTACATTGAAACCAACTTTGATTTTTTTTGGATTTTGATGAATTTTTTTGTTGGAGGAGCTAAATTTGAGTGAATTTAGATGAAATTTACTTTTATTTTTTTGGATTTTATATAAATTTTTAGTCAAATTGTAATAAAGGAACTTGAAACCAACTTCGATTTTTTGGGATTTTGATGAATTTTTTTGTTGGAGGAGCTAAATTTGAGTGAGTTTAGATGAAATTTACTTTTATTTTTTTGGATTTTATATAAATTTTTAGTCAAATTGTAATAAAGGAATTTGAACCAACTTCGATTTTTTTGGATTTTGATGATTTTGGTTGTTGGAGGAGTTAAATTTGAGTAAATCTAGATGAAATTAACACCTATTTTTTTGGATTTTATATAAATTTTTAGTCAAATTGTAATAAAATAATTTGAAACCAACTTCGATTTTTTTGGATTTTGATGAATTTTTTTGTTGGAGGAGCTAAATTTGAGTGAGTTTAGATGAAATTTACTTTTATTTTTTTGGATTTTATATAAATTTTTAGTCAAATTGTAATAAAGGAATTTGAACCAACTTCGATTTTTTTGGATTTTGATGATTTTGGTTGTTGGAGGAGTTAAATTTGAGTAAATTTAGATGAAATTAACACCTTATTTTTGGATTTTATATAAATTTTTAGTCAAATTGTATTAAAGGGATTTGAAACAACTTCGATTTTTTTGGATTTTGATGAATGTTTTTGTAGGAGGAGCTAAATTTGTTTGAATTTAGATGAAATTTACTCTCATTTTTTTTTGGATTTTATATAAATTTTTAGTCAAATTGTAATAAAGTACATTGAAACCAACTTGGATTTTTTTGGATTTTGATGATTTTTTATGTTGGAGGAGCTAAATTTGAGTGAATTTAGATGAAATTTACTTTTATTTTTTTGTATTTTATATAAATTTTTAGTCAAATTGTAATAAAGCAATTTGATCCAACTTCGATTTTTTTGGATTTTGATGAGTTTTTTGTTTGGAGGAGCTAAATTTGAGTGAATTTAGATGAAATTTACTTTCATTTTTTGGATTTTATATTAATTTTTAGTCAAAATGTAATAAAGTACATTGAAACCAACTTTGATTTTTTTTGGATTTTGATGAATTTTTTTGTTGGAGGAGCTAAATTTGAGTGAATTTAGATGAAATTTACTTTTATTTTTTTGGATTTTATATAAATTTTTAGTCGAATTGTAATAAAGAAATATGAACCAACTTCGATTTTTTTGGATTTTGATGAGTTTTTTTGTTGGAGGTGTTAAATTTGAGTGAATTTAGATGAAATTTACTTCTATTTTTTTTTATTTCATATAAATTTTTAGTCAAATAGTAATAAAGGAATTTGAACCAACTTCGATTTTTTTGGATTTTGATGATTTTGGTTGTTGGAGGAGTTAAATTTGAGTAAATTTAGATGAAATTAACACCTTATTTTTGGATTTTATATAAATTTTTAGTCAAATTGTAATAAAGGGATTTGAAACAACTTCGATTTTTTTGGATTTTGATGAATGTTTTTGTAGGAGGAGCTAAATTTGATTGAATTTAGATGAAATTTACTTTCATTTTTTTGGATTTTATATAAATTTTTAGTCAAATTGTAATGAAGTACATTGAAACCAACTTGGATTTTTTTGGATTTTGATGAATTTTCTTGTTGGAGGAGCTAAATTTGAGTGAATTTAGATGAAATTTACTTTTATTTTTTTGTATTTTATATAAATTTTTAGTCAAATTGTAATAAAGGAATTTGAACCAACTTCGATTTTTTTGGATTTTGATGAATTTTTTTGTTGGAGGAGCTAAATTTGAGTGAGTTTAGATGAAATTTACTTTTATTTTTTTTGGATTTTATATAAATTTTTAGTCAAATAGTAATAAAGGAATTTGAACCAACTTCGATTTTTTTGGATTTTGATGATTTTGGTTGTTGGAGGAGTTAAATTTGAGTAAATCTAGATGAAATTAACACCTATTTTTTTGGATATTATATAAATTTTTAGTCAAATTGTAATAAAGTAATTTGAAACCAACTTCGATTTTTTTGGATTTGATGAATTTTTTTGTTGGAGGAGCTAAATTTGAGTGAGTTTAGATGAAATTTACTTTTATTTTTTTGGATTTTATATAAATTTTTAGTCAAATTGTAATAAAGGAATTTGAACCAACTTCGATTTTTTTGGATTTTGATGATTTTGGTTGTTGGAGGAGTTAAATTTGAGTAAATTTAGATGAAATTAACACCTTATTTTTGGATTTTATATAAATTTTTAGTCAAATTGTATTAAAGGGATTTGAAACAACTTCGATATTTTTGGATTTTGATGAATGTTTTTGTAGGAGGAGCTAAATTTGATTGAATTTAGATGAAATTTACTTTCATTTTTTTTTGGATTTTATATAAATTTTTAGTCAAATTGTAATAAAGTACATTGAAACCAACTTGGATTTTTTTGGATTTTGATGAATGTTTTTGTAGGAGGAGCTAAATTTGAGTGAATTTAGATGAAATTTACTTTTATTTTTTTGTATTTTATATAAATTTTTAGTCAAATTGTAATGAAGTACATTGAAACCAACTTGGATTTTTTTGGATTTTGATGAATTTTCTTGTTGGAGGAGCTAAATTTGAGTGAATTTAGATGAAATTTACTTTTATTTTTTTGTATTTTATATAAATTTTTAGTCAAATTGTAATAAAGGAATTTGAACCAACTTCGATTTTTTTGGATTTTGATGAATTTTTTTGTTGGAGGAGCTAAATTTGAGTGAGTTTAGATGAAATTTACTTTTATTTTTTTTGGATTTTATATAAATTTTTAGTCAAATAGTAATAAAGGAATTTGAACCAACTTCGATTTTTTTGGATTTTGATGATTTTGGTTGTTGGAGGAGTTAAATTTGAGTAAATCTAGATGAAATTAACACCTATTTTTTTGGATATTATATAAATTTTTAGTCAAATTGTAATAAAGTAATTTGAAACCAACTTCGATTTTTTTGGATTTGATGAATTTTTTTGTTGGAGGAGCTAAATTTGAGTGAGTTTAGATGAAATTTACTTTTATTTTTTTGGATTTTATATAAATTTTTAGTCAAATTGTAATAAAGGAATTTGAACCAACTTCGATTTTTTTGGATTTTGATGATTTTGGTTGTTGGAGGAGTTAAATTTGAGTAAATTTAGATGAAATTAACACCTTATTTTTGGATTTTATATAAATTTTTAGTCAAATTGTATTAAAGGGATTTGAAACAACTTCGATTTTTTTGGATTTTGATGAATGTTTTTGTAGGAGGAGCTAAATTTGATTGAATTTAGATGAAATTTACTTTTATTTTATTGTATTTTATATAAATTTTTAGTCAAATTGTAATAAAGGAATTTGAACCAACTTCGATTTTTTTGGATTTTGATGAATTTTTTTGTTGGAGGAGCTAAATTTGAGTGAATTTAGATGAAATTTACTTTTATTCTTTTGGATTTTATATAAATTTTTAGTCAAATTGTAATAAAGGAATTTGAAACCAACTTCGATTTTTTGGGATTTTGATGAATTTTTTTGTTGGAGGAGCTAAATTTGAGTGAGTTTAGATGAAATTTACTTTTATTTTTTTGGATTTTATATAAATTTTTAGTCAAATTGTAATAAAGGAATTTGAACCAACTTCGATTTTTTTGGATTTTGATGATTTTGGTTGTTGGAGGAGTTAAATTTGAGTAAATCTAGATGAAATTAACACCTATTTTTTTTGGATTTTATATAAATTTTTAGTCAAATTGTAATAAAATAATTTGAAACCAACTTCGATTTTTTTGGATTTTGATGAATTTTTTTGTTGGAGGAGCTAAATTTGAGTGAGTTTAGATGAAATTTACTTTTATTTTTTTGGATTTTATATAAATTTTTAGTCAAATTGTAATAAAGGAATTTGAACCAACTTCGATTTTTTTGGATTTTGATGATTTTGGTTGTTGGAGGAGTTAAATTTGAGTAAATTTAGATGAAATTAACACCTTATTTTTGGATTTTATATAAATTTTTAGTCAAATTGTATTAAAGGGATTTGAAACAACTTCGATTTTTTTGGATTTTGATGAATGTTTTTGTAGGAGGAGCTAAATTTGTTTGAATTTAGATGAAATTTACTTTCATTTTTTTTTGGATTTTATATAAATTTTTAGTCAAATTGTAGTAAAGTACATTGAAACCAACTTGGATTTTTTGGGATTTTGATGATTTTTTATGTTGGAGGAGCTAAATTTGAGTGAATTTAGATGAAATTTACTTTTATTTTTTTGTATTTTATATAAATTTTTAGTCAAATTGTAATAAAGCAATTTGATCCAACTTGGATTTTTTTGGATTTTGATGATTTTGGTTGTTGGAGGAATTAAATTTGAGTAAATTTAGATGAAATTAACACCTTATTTTTGGATTTTATATAAATTTTTAGTCAAATTGTAATAAAGTACATTGAAACCAACTTTGATTTTTTTTGGATTTTGATGAATTTTTTTGTTGGAGGAGCTAAATTTGAGTGAATTTAGATGAAATTTACTTTTATTTTTTTGGATTTTATATAAATTTTTAGTCGAATTGTAATAAAGAAATTTGAACCAACTTCGTTTTTTTTGGATTTTGATGAGTTTTTTTGTTGGAGGAGTTAAATTTGAGTGAATTTAGATGAAATTTACTTCTATTTTTTTTTATTTCATATAAATTTTTAGTCAAATAGTAATAAAGGAATTTGAACCAACTTCGATTCTTTTGGATTTTGATGATTTTGGTTGTTGGAGGAGTTAAATTTGATTGAATTTAGATGAAATTTACTTTCATTTTTTTGGATTTTAAATAAATTTTTAGTCAAATTGTAATAAAGTACATTGAAACCAACTTGGATTTTTTTGGATTTTGATGAATTTTTTTGTTGGAGGAGCTAAATTTGAGTGAATTTAGATGAAATTTACTTTTATTTTTTTGGATTTTATATAAATTTTTAGTCAAATTGTAATAAAGGTATTTGAACCAACTTCGATTTTTTTGGATTTTGATGAATTTTTTTGTTGGAGGAGCTAAATTTGAGTGAGTTTAGATGAAATATACTTTTATTTTTTTTGGATTTTATATAAATTTTTAGTCAAATAGTAATAAAGGAATTTGAACCAACTTCGATTTTTTTGGATTTTGATGATTTTGGTTGTTGGAGGAGTTAAATTTGAGTAAATTTAGATGAAATTAACACCTTATTTTTGGATTTTATATAAATTTTTAGTCAAATTGTATTAAAGGGATTTGAAACAACTTCGATTTTTTTGGATTTTGATGAATGTTTTCGTAGGAGGAGCTAAATTTGTTTGAATTTAGATGAAATTTACTTTCATTTTTTTTTGGATTTTATATAAATTTTTAGTCAAATTGTAATAAAGTACATTGAAACCAACTTGGATTTTTTGGGATTTTGATGATTTTTTATGTTGGAGGAGCTAAATTTGAGTGAATTTAGATGAAATTTACTTTTATTTTTTTGTATTTTATATAAATTTTTAGTCAAATTGTAATAAAGCTATTTGATCCAACTTCGATTTTTTGGGATTTTGAAGAATTTTTTGTTGGAGGAGCTAAATTTGAGTGAGTTTAGATGAAATTTACTTTTATTTTTTTTGGATTTTATATAAATTTTTAGTCAAATTGTAATAAAGGAATTTGAACCAACTTCGATTTTTTTGGATTTTGATGATTTTGGTTGTTGGAGGAGTTAAATTTGAGTAAATTTAGATGAAATTAACACCTTATTTTTGGATTTTATATAAATTTTTAGTCAAATTGTAATAAAGTACATTGAAACCAACTTTGATTTTTTTTGGATTTTGATGAATTTTTTTGTTGGAGGAGCTAAATTTGAGTGAATTTAGATGAAATTTACTTTTATTTTTTTGGATTTTATATAAATTTTTAGTCAAATTGTAATAAAGGAATTTGAAACCAACTTCGATTTTTTGGGATTTTGAAGAATTTTTTGTTGGAGGAGCTAAATTTGAGTGAGTTTAGATGAAATTTACTTTTATTTTTTTTGGATTTTATATAAATTTTTAGTCAAATTGTAATAAAGGAATTTGAACCAACTTCGATTTTTTTGGATTTTGATGATTTTGGTTGTTGGAGGAGTTAAATTTGAGTAAATCTAGATGAAATTAACACCTATTTTTTTGGATTTTATATAAATTTTTAGTCAAATTGTAATAAAATAATTTGAAACCAACTTCGATTTTTTTGGATTTTGATGAATTTTTTTGTTGGAGGAGCTAAATTTGAGTGAGTTTAGATGAAATTTACTTTTATTTTTTTGGATTTTATATAAATTTTTAGTCAAATTGTAATAAATGAATTTGAACCAACTTCGATTTTTTTGGATTTTGATGATTTTGGTTGTTGGAGGAGTTAAATTTGAGTAAATTTAGATGAAATTAACACCTTATTTTTGGATTTTATATAAATTTTTAGTCAAATTGTATTAAAGGGATTTGAAACAACTTCGATTTTTTTGGATTTTGATGAATGTTTTTGTAGGAGGAGCTAAATTTGTTTGAATTTAGATGAAATTTACTTTCATTTTTTTTTGGATTTTATATAAATTTTTAGTCAAATTGTAATAAAGTACATTGAAACCAACTTGGATTTTTTTGGATTTTGATGATTTTTTATGTTGGAGGAGCTAAATTTGAGTGAATTTAGATGAAATTTACTTTTATTTTTTTGTATTTTATATAAATTTTTAGTCAAATTGTAATAAAGCAATTTGATCCAACTTCGATTTTTTTGGATTTTGATGAGTTTTTTGTTTGGAGGAGCTAAATTTGAGTGAATTTAGATGAAATTTACTTTCATTTTTTGGATTTTATATAAATTTTTAGTCAAAATGTAATAAAGTACATTGAAACCAACTTTGATTTTTTTTGGATTTTGATGAATTTTTTTGTTGGAGGAGCTAAATTTGAGTGAATTTAGATGAAATTTACTTTTATTTTTTTGGATTTTATATAAATTTTTAGTCGAATTGTAATAAAGAAATATGAACCAACTGCGATTTTTTTGGATTTTGATGAGTTTTTTTGTTGGAGGTGTTAAATTTGAGTGAATTTAGATGAAATTTACTTCTATTTTTTTTTATTTCATATAAATTTTTAGTCAAATAGTAATAAAGGAATTTGAACCAACTTCGATTTTTTTGGATTTTGATGATTTTGGTTGTTGGAGGAGTTAAATTTGAGTAAATTTAGATGAAATTAACACCTTATTTTTGGATTTTATATAAATTTTTAGTCAAATTGTAATAAAGGGATTTGAAACAACTTCGATTTTTTTGGATTTTGATGAATGTTTTTGTAGGAGGAGCTAAATTTGATTGAATTTAGATGAAATTTACTTTCATTTTTTTGGATTTTATATAAATTTTTAGTCAAATTGTAATGAAGTACATTGAAACCAACTTGGATTTTTTTGGATTTTGATGAATTTTCTTGTTGGAGGAGCTAAATTTGAGTGAATTTAGATGAAATTTACTTTTATTTTTTTGTATTTTATATAAATTTTTAGTCAAATTGTAATAAAGGAATTTGAACCAACTTCGATTTTTTTGGATTTTGATGAATTTTTTTGTTGGAGGAGCTAAATTTGAGTGTTTAGATGAAATTTACTTTTATTTTTTTTGGATTTTATATAAATTTTTAGTCAAATAGTAATAAAGGAATTTGAACCAACTTCGATTTTTTTGGATTTTGATGATTTTGGTTGTTGGAGGAGTTAAATTTGAGTAAATTTAGATGAAATTAACACCTTATTTTTGGATTTTATATAAATTTTTAGTCAAATTGTATTAAAGGGATTTGAAACAACTTCGATTTTTTTGGATTTTGATGAATGTTTTTGTAGGAGGAGCTAAATTTGATTGAATTTAGATGAAATTTACTTTCATTTTTTTTTGGATTTTATATAAATTTTTAGTCAAATTGTAATAAAGTACATTGAAACCAACTTGGATTTTTTTGGATTTTGATGAATGTTTTTGTAGGAGGAGCTAAATTTGAGTGAATTTAGATGAAATTTACTTTAATTTTTTTGTATTTTATATAAATTTTTAGTCAAATTGTAATGAAGTACATTGAAACCAACTTGGATTTTTTTGGATTTTGATGAATTTTCTTGTTGGAGGAGCTAAATTTGAGTGAATTTAGATGAAATTTACTTTTATTTTTTTGTATTTTATATAAATTTTTAGTCAAATTGTAATAAAGGAATTTGAACCAACTTCGATTTTTTTGGATTTTGATGAATTTTTTTGTTGGAGGAGCTAAATTTGAGTGAGTTTAGATGAAATTTACTTTTATTTTTTTTGGATTTTATATAAATTTTTAGTCAAATAGTAATAAAGGAATTTGAACCAACTTCGATTTTTTTGGATTTTGATGATTTTGGTTGTTGGAGGAGTTAAATTTGAGTAAATCTAGATGAAATTAACACCTATTTTTTTGGATATTATATAAATTTTTAGTCAAATTGTAATAAAGTAATTTGAAACCAACTTCGATTTTTTTGGATTTGATGAATTTTTTTGTTGGAGGAGCTAAATTTGAGTGAGTTTAGATGAAATTTACTTTTATTTTTTTGGATTTTATATAAATTTTTAGTCAAATTGTAATAAAGGAATTTGAACCAACTTCGATTTTTTTGGATTTTGATGATTTTGGTTGTTGGAGGAGTTAAATTTGAGTAAATTTAGATGAAATTAACACCTTATTTTTGGATTTTATATAAATTTTTAGTCAAATTGTATTAAAGGGATTTGAAACAACTTCGATTTTTTTGGATTTTGATGAATGTTTTTGTAGGAGGAGCTAAATTTGATTGAATTTAGATGAAATTTACTTTTATTTTATTGTATTTTATATAAATTTTTAGTCAAATTGTAATAAAGGAATTTGAACCAACTTCGATTTTTTTGGATTTTGATGAATTTTTTTGTTGGAGGAGCTAAATTTGAGTGAATTTAGATGAAATTTACTTTTATTCTTTTGGATTTTATATAAATTTTTAGTCAAATTGTAATAAAGGAATTTGAAACCAACTTCGATTTTTTGGGATTTTGATGAATTTTTTTGTTGGAGGAGCTAAATTTGAGTGAGTTTAGATGAAATTTACTTTTATTTTTTTGGATTTTATATAAATTTTTAGTCAAATTGTAATAAAGGAATTTGAACCAACTTCGATTTTTTTGGATTTTGATGATTTTGGTTGTTGGAGGAGTTAAATTTGAGTAAATCTAGATGAAATTAACACCTATTTTTTTTGGATTTTATATAAATTTTTAGTCAAATTGTAATAAAATAATTTGAAACCAACTTCGATTTTTTTGGATTTTGATGAATTTTTTTGTTGGAGGAGCTAAATTTGAGTGAGTTTAGATGAAATTTACTTTTATTTTTTTGGATTTTATATAAATTTTTAGTCAAATTGTAATAAAGGAATTTGAACCAACTTCGATTTTTTTGGATTTTGATGATTTTGGTTGTTGGAGGAGTTAAATTTGAGTAAATTTAGATGAAATTAACACCTTATTTTTGGATTTTATATAAATTTTTAGTCAAATTGTATTAAAGGGATTTGAAACAACTTCGATTTTTTTGGATTTTGATGAATGTTTTTGTAGGAGGAGCTAAATTTGTTTGAATTTAGATGAAATTTACTTTCATTTTTTTTTGGATTTTATATAAATTTTTAGTCAAATTGTAGTAAAGTACATTGAAACCAACTTGGATTTTTTGGGATTTTGATGATTTTTTATGTTGGAGGAGCTAAATTTGAGTGAATTTAGATGAAATTTACTTTTATTTTTTTGTATTTTATATAAATTTTTAGTCAAATTGTAATAAAGCAATTTGATCCAACTTGGATTTTTTTGGATTTTGATGATTTTGGTTGTTGGAGGAATTAAATTTGAGTAAATTTAGATGAAATTAACACCTTATTTTTGGATTTTATATAAATTTTTAGTCAAATTGTAATAAAGTACATTGAAACCAACTTTGATTTTTTTTGGATTTTGATGAATTTTTTTGTTGGAGGAGCTAAATTTGAGTGAATTTAGATGAAATTTACTTTTATTTTTTTGGATTTTATATAAATTTTTAGTCGAATTGTAATAAAGAAATTTGAACCAACTTCGTTTTTTTTGGATTTTGATGAGTTTTTTTGTTGGAGGAGTTAAATTTGAGTGAATTTAGATGAAATTTACTTCTATTTTTTTTTATTTCATATAAATTTTTAGTCAAATAGTAATAAAGGAATTTGAACCAACTTCGATTCTTTTGGATTTTGATGATTTTGGTTGTTGGAGGAGTTAAATTTGATTGAATTTAGATGAAATTTACTTTCATTTTTTTGGATTTTAAATAAATTTTTAGTCAAATTGTAATAAAGTACATTGAAACCAACTTGGATTTTTTTGGATTTTGATGAATTTTTTTGTTGGAGGAGCTAAATTTGAGTGAATTTAGATGAAATTTACTTTTATTTTTTTGGATTTTATATAAATTTTTAGTCAAATTGTAATAAAGGTATTTGAACCAACTTCGATTTTTTTGGATTTTGATGAATTTTTTTGTTGGAGGAGCTAAATTTGAGTGAGTTTAGATGAAATATACTTTTATTTTTTTTGGATTTTATATAAATTTTTAGTCAAATAGTAATAAAGGAATTTGAACCAACTTCGATTTTTTTGGATTTTGATGATTTTGGTTGTTGGAGGAGTTAAATTTGAGTAAATTTAGATGAAATTAACACCTTATTTTTGGATTTTATATAAATTTTTAGTCAAATTGTATTAAAGGGATTTGAAACAACTTCGATTTTTTTGGATTTTGATGAATGTTTTCGTAGGAGGAGCTAAATTTGTTTGAATTTAGATGAAATTTACTTTCATTTTTTTTTGGATTTTATATAAATTTTTAGTCAAATTGTAATAAAGTACATTGAAACCAACTTGGATTTTTTGGGATTTTGATGATTTTTTATGTTGGAGGAGCTAAATTTGAGTGAATTTAGATGAAATTTACTTTTATTTTTTTGTATTTTATATAAATTTTTAGTCAAATTGTAATAAAGCTATTTGATCCAACTTGGATTTTTTTGGATTTTGATGATTTTGGTTGTTGGAGGAATTAAATTTGAGTAAATTTAGATGAAATTAACACCTTATTTTTGGATTTTATATAAATTTTTAGTCAAATTGTAATAAAGTACATTGAAACCAACTTTGATTTTTTTTGGATTTTGATGAATTTTTTTGTTGGAGGAGCTAAATTTGAGTGAATTTAGATGAAATTTACTTTTATTTTTTTGGATTTTATATAAATTTTTAGTCAAATTGTAATAAAGGAATTTGAAACCAACTTCGATTTTTTGGGATTTTGATGAATTTTTTGTTGGAGGAGCTAAATTTGAGTGAGTTTAGATGAAATTTACTTTTATTTTTTTTGGATTTTATATAAATTTTTAGTCAAATTGTAATAAAGGAATTTGAACCAACTTCGATTTTTTTGGATTTTGATGATTTTGGTTGTTGGAGGAGTTAAATTTGAGTAAATCTAGATGAAATTAACACCTATTTTTTTGGATTTTATATAAATTTTTAGTCAAATTGTAATAAAATAATTTGAAACCAACTTCGATTTTTTTGGATTTTGATGAATTTTTTTGTTGGAGGAGCTAAATTTGAGTGAGTTTAGATGAAATTTACTTTTATTTTTTTGGATTTTATATAAATTTTTAGTCAAATTGTAATAAAGGAATTTGAACCAACTTCGATTTTTTTGGATTTTGATGATTTTGGTTGTTGGAGGAGTTAAATTTGAGTAAATTTAGATGAAATTAACACCTTATTTTTGGATTTTATATAAATTTTTAGTCAAATTGTATTAAAGGGATTTGAAACAACTTCGATTTTTTTGGATTTTGATGAATTTTCTTGTTGGAGGAGCTAAATTTGAGTGAATTTAGATGAAATTTACTTTTATTTTTTTGGATTTTATATAAATTTTTAGTCAAATTGTAATAAAGGAATTTGAACCAACTTCGATTTTTTTGGATTTTGATGAATTTTTTTGTTGGAGGAGCTAAATTTGAGTGAGTTTAGATGAAATTTACTTTTATTTTTTTTGGATTTTATATAAATTTTTAGTCAAATAGTAATAAAGGAATTTGAACCAACTTCGATTTTTTTGGATTTTGATGATTTTGGTTGTTGGAGGAGTTAAATTTGAGTAAATCTAGATGAAATTAACACCTATTTTTTTGGATATTATATAAATTTTTAGTCAAATTGTAATAAAGTAATTTGAAACCAACTTCGATTTTTTTGGATTTGATGAATTTTTTTGTTGGAGGAGCTAAATTTGAGTGAGTTTAGATGAAATTTACTTTTATTTTTTTGGATTTTATATAAATTTTTAGTCAAATTGTAATAAAGGAATTTGAACCAACTTCGATTTTTTTGGATTTTGATGATTTTGGTTGTTGGAGGAGTTAAATTTGAGTAAATTTAGATGAAATTAACACCTTATTTTTGGATTTTATATAAATTTTTAGTCAAATTGTATTAAAGGGATTTGAAACAACTTCGATTTTTTTGGATTTTGATGAATGTTTTTGTAGGAGGAGCTAAATTTGATTGAATTTAGATGAAATTTACTTTTATTTTATTGTATTTTATATAAATTTTTAGTCAAATTGTAATAAAGGAATTTGAACCAACTTCGATTTTTTTGGATTTTGATGAATTTTTTTGTTGGAGGAGCTAAATTTGAGTGAATTTAGATGAAATTTACTTTTATTCTTTTGGATTTTATATAAATTTTTAGTCAAATTGTAATAAAGGAATTTGAAACCAACTTCGATTTTTTGGGATTTTGATGAATTTTTTTGTTGGAGGAGCTAAATTTGAGTGAGTTTAGATGAAATTTACTTTTATTTTTTTGGATTTTATATAAATTTTTAGTCAAATTGTAATAAAGGAATTTGAACCAACTTCGATTTTTTTGGATTTTGATGATTTTGGTTGTTGGAGGAGTTAAATTTGAGTAAATCTAGATGAAATTAACACCTATTTTTTTTGGATTTTATATAAATTTTTAGTCAAATTGTAATAAAATAATTTGAAACCAACTTCGATTTTTTTGGATTTTGATGAATTTTTTTGTTGGAGGAGCTAAATTTGAGTGAGTTTAGATGAAATTTACTTTTATTTTTTTGGATTTTATATAAATTTTTAGTCAAATTGTAATAAAGGAATTTGAACCAACTTCGATTTTTTTGGATTTTGATGATTTTGGTTGTTGGAGGAGTTAAATTTGAGTAAATTTAGATGAAATTAACACCTTATTTTTGGATTTTATATAAATTTTTAGTCAAATTGTATTAAAGGGATTTGAAACAACTTCGATTTTTTTGGATTTTGATGAATGTTTTTGTAGGAGGAGCTAAATTTGTTTGAATTTAGATGAAATTTACTTTCATTTTTTTTTGGATTTTATATAAATTTTTAGTCAAATTGTAGTAAAGTACATTGAAACCAACTTGGATTTTTTGGGATTTTGATGATTTTTTATGTTGGAGGAGCTAAATTTGAGTGAATTTAGATGAAATTTACTTTTATTTTTTTGTATTTTATATAAATTTTTAGTCAAATTGTAATAAAGCAATTTGATCCAACTTGGATTTTTTTGGATTTTGATGATTTTGGTTGTTGGAGGAATTAAATTTGAGTAAATTTAGATGAAATTAACACCTTATTTTTGGA
The DNA here is from genome assembly GCA_963855975.1 of Andrena chrysosceles. NCBI lineage: Eukaryota > Metazoa > Arthropoda > Insecta > Hymenoptera > Andrenidae > Andrena > Andrena chrysosceles. Next base: position 94,879 of record CAWLCU010000092.1, read on the forward strand.
TTTTATATAAATTTTTAGTCAAATTGTAATAAAGTACATTGAAACCAACTTTGATTTTTTTGGGATTTTGATGAATTTTTTTGTTGGAGGAGCTAAATTTGAGTGAATTTAGATGAAATTTACTTTTATTTTTTTGGATTTTATATAAATTTTTAGTCGAATTGTAATAAAGAAATTTGAACCAACTTCGTTTTTTTTGGATTTTGATGAGTTTTTTTGTTGGAGGAGTTAAATTTGAGTGAATTTAGATGAAATTTACTTCTATTTTTTTTTATTTCATATAAATTTTTAGTCAAATAGTAATAAAGGAATTTGAACCAACTTCGATTCTTTTGGATTTTGATGATTTTGGTTGTTGGAGGAGTTAAATTTGATTGAATTTAGATGAAATTTACTTTCATTTTTTTGGATTTTAAATAAATTTTTAGTCAAATTGTAATAAAGTACATTGAAACCAACTTGGATTTTTTTGGATTTTGATGAATTTTTTTGTTGGAGGAGCTAAATTTGAGTGAATTTAGATGAAATTTACTTTTATTTTTTTGGATTTTATATAAATTTTTAGTCAAATTGTAATAAAGGTATTTGAACCAACTTCGATTTTTTTGGATTTTGATGAATTTTTTTGTTGGAGGAGCTAAATTTGAGTGAGTTTAGATGAAATATACTTTTATTTTTTTTGGATTTTATATAAATTTTTAGTCAAATAGTAATAAAGGAATTTGAACCAACTTCGATTTTTTTGGATTTTGATGATTTTGGTTGTTGGAGGAGTTAAATTTGAGTAAATTTAGATGAAATTAACACCTTATTTTTGGATTTTATATAAATTTTTAGTCAAATTGTATTAAAGGGATTTGAAACAACTTCGATTTTTTTGGATTTTGATGAATGTTTTCGTAGGAGGAGCTAAATTTGTTTGAATTTAGATGAAATTTACTTTCATTTTTTTTTGGATTTTATATAAATTTTTAGTCAAATTGTAATAAAGTACATTGAAACCAACTTGGATTTTTTGGGATTTTGATGATTTTTTATGTTGGAGGAGCTAAATTTGAGTGAATTTAGATGAAATTTACTTTTATTTTTTTGTATTTTATATAAATTTTTAGTCAAATTGTAATAAAGCTATTTGATCCAACTTGGATTTTTTTGGATTTTGATGATTTTGGTTGTTGGAGGAATTAAATTTGAGTAAATTTAGATGAAATTAACACCTTATTTTTGGATTTTATATAAATTTTTAGTCAAATTGTAATAAAGTACATTGAAACCAACTTTGATTTTTTTTGGATTTTGATGAATTTTTTTGTTGGAGGAGCTAAATTTGAGTGAATTTAGATGAAATTTACTTTTATTTTTTTGGATTTTATATAAATTTTTAGTCAAATTGTAATAAAGGAATTTGAAACCAACTTCGATTTTTTGGGATTTTGATGAATTTTTTGTTGGAGGAGCTAAATTTGAGTGAGTTTAGATGAAATTTACTTTTATTTTTTTTGGATTTTATATAAATTTTTAGTCAAATTGTAATAAAGGAATTTGAACCAACTTCGATTTTTTTGGATTTTGATGATTTTGGTTGTTGGAGGAGTTAAATTTGAGTAAATCTAGATGAAATTAACACCTATTTTTTTGGATTTTATATAAATTTTTAGTCAAATTGTAATAAAATAATTTGAAACCAACTTCGATTTTTTTGGATTTTGATGAATTTTTTTGTTGGAGGAGCTAAATTTGAGTGAGTTTAGATGAAATTTACTTTTATTTTTTTGGATTTTATATAAATTTTTAGTCAAATTGTAATAAAGGAATTTGAACCAACTTCGATTTTTTTGGATTTTGATGATTTTGGTTGTTGGAGGAGTTAAATTTGAGTAAATTTAGATGAAATTAACACCTTATTTTTGGATTTTATATAAATTTTTAGTCAAATTGTATTAAAGGGATTTGAAACAACTTCGATTTTTTTGGATTTTGATGAATGTTTTTGTAGGAGGAGCTAAATTTGTTTGAATTTAGATGAAATTTACTTTCATTTTTTTTTGGATTTTATATAAATTTTTAGTCAAATTGTAATAAAGTACATTGAAACCAACTTGGATTTTTTTGGATTTTGATGATTTTTTATGTTGGAGGAGCTAAATTTGAGTGAATTTAGATGAAATTTACTTTTATTTTTTTGTATTTTATATAAATTTTTAGTCAAATTGTAATAAAGCAATTTGATCCAACTTCGATTTTTTTGGATTTTGATGAGTTTTTTGTTTGGAGGAGCTAAATTTGAGTGAATTTAGATGAAATTTACTTTCATTTTTTGGATTTTATATAAATTTTTAGTCAAAATGTAATAAAGTACATTGAAACCAACTTTGATTTTTTTTGGATTTTGATGAATTTTTTTGTTGGAGGAGCTAAATTTGAGTGAATTTAGATGAAATTTACTTTTATTTTTTTGGATTTTATATAAATTTTTAGTCGAATTGTAATAAAGAAATATGAACCAACTGCGATTTTTTTGGATTTTGATGAGTTTTTTTGTTGGAGGTGTTAAATTTGAGTGAATTTAGATGAAATTTACTTCTATTTTTTTTTATTTCATATAAATTTTTAGTCAAATAGTAATAAAGGAATTTGAACCAACTTCGATTTTTTTGGATTTTGATGATTTTGGTTGTTGGAGGAGTTAAATTTGAGTAAATTTAGATGAAATTAACACCTTATTTTTGGATTTTATATAAATTTTTAGTCAAATTGTAATAAAGGGATTTGAAACAACTTCGATTTTTTTGGATTTTGATGAATGTTTTTGTAGGAGGAGCTAAATTTGATTGAATTTAGATGAAATTTACTTTCATTTTTTTGGATTTTATATAAATTTTTAGTCAAATTGTAATGAAGTACATTGAAACCAACTTGGATTTTTTTGGATTTTGATGAATTTTCTTGTTGGAGGAGCTAAATTTGAGTGAATTTAGATGAAATTTACTTTTATTTTTTTGTATTTTATATAAATTTTTAGTCAAATTGTAATAAAGGAATTTGAACCAACTTCGATTTTTTTGGATTTTGATGAATTTTTTTGTTGGAGGAGCTAAATTTGAGTGAGTTTAGATGAAATTTACTTTTATTTTTTTTGGATTTTATATAAATTTTTAGTCAAATAGTAATAAAGGAATTTGAACCAACTTCGATTTTTTTGGATTTTGATGATTTTGGTTGTTGGAGGAGTTAAATTTGAGTAAATCTAGATGAAATTAACACCTATTTTTTTGGATATTATATAAATTTTTAGTCAAATTGTAATAAAGTAATTTGAAACCAACTTCGATTTTTTTGGATTTGATGAATTTTTTTGTTGGAGGAGCTAAATTTGAGTGAGTTTAGATGAAATTTACTTTTATTTTTTTGGATTTTATATAAATTTTTAGTCAAATTGTAATAAAGGAATTTGAACCAACTTCGATTTTTTTGGATTTTGATGATTTTGGTTGTTGGAGGAGTTAAATTTGAGTAAATTTAGATGAAATTAACACCTTATTTTTGGATTTTATATAAATTTTTAGTCAAATTGTATTAAAGGGATTTGAAACAACTTCGATTTTTTTGGATTTTGATGAATGTTTTTGTAGGAGGAGCTAAATTTGATTGAATTTAGATGAAATTTACTTTCATTTTTTTTTGGATTTTATATAAATTTTTAGTCAAATTGTAATAAAGTACATTGAAACCAACTTGGATTTTTTTGGATTTTGATGAATGTTTTTGTAGGAGGAGCTAAATTTGAGTGAATTTAGATGAAATTTACTTTTATTTTTTTGTATTTTATATAAATTTTTAGTCAAATTGTAATGAACTACATTGAAACCAACTTGGATTTTTTTGGATTTTGATGAATTTTCTTGTTGGAGGAGCTAAATTTGAGTGAATTTAGATGAAATTTACTTTTATTTTTTTTGTATTTTATATAAATTTTTAGTCAAATTGTAATAAAGGAATTTGAACCAACTTCGATTTTTTTGGATTTTGATGAATTTTTTTGTTGGAGGAGCTAAATTTGAGTGAGTTTAGATGAAATTTACTTTTATTTTTTTTGGATTTTATATAAATTTTTAGTCAAATAGTAATAAAGGAATTTGAACCAACTTCGATTTTTTTGGATTTTGATGATTTTGGTTGTTGGAGGAGTTAAATTTGAGTAAATCTAGATGAAATTAACACCTATTTTTTTGGATATTATATAAATTTTTAGTCAAATTGTAATAAAGTAATTTGAAACCAACTTCGATTTTTTTGGATTTGATGAATTTTTTTGTTGGAGGAGCTAAATTTGAGTGAGTTTAGATGAAATTTACTTTTATTTTTTTGGATTTTATATAAATTTTTAGTCAAATTGTAATAAAGGAATTTGAACCAACTTCGATTTTTTTGGATTTTGATGAATGTTTTTGTAGGAGGAGCTAAATTTGATTGAATTTAGATGAAATTTACTTTCATTTTTTTGGATTTTATATAAATTTTTAGTCAAATTGTAATGAAGTACATTGAAACCAACTTGGATTTTTTTGGATTTTGATGAATTTTCTTGTTGGAGGAGCTAAATTTGAGTGAATTTAGATGAAATTTACTTTTATTTTTTTGTATTTTATATAAATTTTTAGTCAAATTGTAATAAAGCAATTTGAACCAACTTCGATTTTTTTGGATTTTGATGAGTTTTTTTGTCTGGAGGAGCTAAATTTGAGTGAATTTAGATGAAATTTACTTTTACTTTTTTTGGATTTTATATAAATTTTTAGTCAAATTGTAATAAAGGAATTTGAACCAACTTCGATTTTTTTGGATTTTGATGAATTTTTTTGTTGGAGGAGCTAAATTTGAGTGAGTTTAGATGAAATTTACTTTTATTTTTTTGGATTTTATATAAATTTTTAGTCAAATTGTAATAAAGTACATTGAAACCAACTTTGATTTTTTTTGGATTTTGATGAATTTTTTTGTTGGAGGAGCTAAATTTGAGTGAATTTAGATGAAATTTACTTTTATTTTCTTGGATTTTATATAAATTTTTAGTCGAATTGTAATAAATAAATTTGAACCAACTTCGATTTTTTTGGATTTTGATGAGTTTTTTTGTTGGAGGAGTTAAATTTGAGTGAATTTAGATGAAATTTACTTCTATTCTTTTTATTTCATATAAATTTTTAGTCAAATAGTAATAAAGGAATTTGAACCAACTTCGATTTTTTTGGATTTTGATGATTTTGGTTGTTGGAGGAGTTAAATTTGATTGAATTTAGATGAAATTTACTTTCATTTTTTTGGATTTTAAATAAATTTTTAGTCAAATTGTAATAAAGTACATTGAAACCAACTTGGATTTTTTTGGATTTTGATGAATTTTTTTGTTGGAGGAGCTAAATTTGAGTGAGTTTAGATGAAATTTACTTTTATTTTTTTTGGATTTTATATAAATTTTTAGTCAAATAGTAATAAAGGAATTTGAAACCAACTTCGATTTTTTGGGATTTTGATGAATTTTTTGTTGGAGGAGCTAAATTTGAGTGAGTTTAGATGAAATTTACTTTTATTTTTTTTGGATTTTATATAAATTTTTAGTCAAATTGTAATAAAGGAATTTGAACCAACTTCGATTTTTTTGGATTTTGATGATTTTGGTTGTTGGAGGAGTTAAATTTGAGTAAATCTAGATGAAATTAACACCTATTTTTTTGGATATTATATAAATTTTTAGTCAAATTGTAATAAAGTAATTTGAAACCAACTTCGATTTTTTTGGATTTGATGAATTTTTTTGTTGGAGGAGCTAAATTTGAGTGAGTTTAGATGAAATTTACTTTTATTTTTTTGGATTTTATATAAATTTTTAGTCAAATTGTAATAAAGGAATTTGAACCAACTTCGATTTTTTTGGATTTTGATGATTTTGGTTGTTGGAGGAGTTAAATTTGAGTAAATTTAGATGAATTTAACACCTTATTTTTGGATTTTATATAAATTTTTAGTCAAATTGTATTAAAGGGATTTTAAACAACATCGATTTTTTTGGATTTTGATGAATGTTTTTGTAGGAGGAGCTAAATTTGATTGAATTTAGATGAAATTTACTTTCATTTTTTTTTGGATTTTATATAAATTTTTAGTCAAATTGTAATAAAGTACATTGAAACCAACTTGGATTTTTTTGGATTTTGATGAATGTTTTTGTAGGAGGAGCTAAATTTGAGTGAATTTAGATGAAATTTACTTTTATTTTTTTGTATTTTATATAAATTTTTAGTCAAATTGTAATGAACTACATTGAAACCAACTTGGATTTTTTTGGATTTTGATGAATTTTCTTGTTGGAGGAGCTAAATTTGAGTGAATTTAGATGAAATTTACTTTTATTTTTTTTGTATTTTATATAAATTTTTAGTCAAATTGTAATAAAGGAATTTGAACCAACTTCGATTTTTTTGGATTTTGATGAATTTTTTTGTTGGAGGAGCTAAATTTGAGTGAGTTTAGATGAAATTTACTTTTATTTTTTTTGGATTTTATATAAATTTTTAGTCAAATAGTAATAAAGGAATTTGAACCAACTTCGATTTTTTTGGATTTTGATGATTTTGGTTGTTGGAGGAGTTAAATTTGAGTAAATCTAGATGAAATTAACACCTATTTTTTGGATATTATATAAATTTTTAGTCAAATTGTAATAAAGTAATTTGAAACCAACTTCGATTTTTTTGGATTTGATGAATTTTTTTGTTGGAGGAGCTAAATTTGAGTGAGTTTAGATGAAATTTACTTTTATTTTTTTGGATTTTATATAAATTTTTAGTCAAATTGTAATAAAGGAATTTGAACCAACTTCGATTTTTTTGGATTTTGATGAATGTTTTTGTAGGAGGAGCTAAATTTGATTGAATTTAGATGAAATTTACTTTCATTTTTTTGGATTTTATATAAATTTTTAGTCAAATTGTAATGAAGTACATTGAAACCAACTTGGATTTTTTTGGATTTTGATGAATTTTCTTGTTGGAGGAGCTAAATTTGAGTGAATTTAGATGAAATTTACTTTTATTTTTTTGTATTTTATATAAATTTTTAGTCAAATTGTAATAAAGCAATTTGAACCAACTTCGATTTTTTTGGATTTTGATGAGTTTTTTTGTCTGGAGGAGCTAAATTTGAGTGAATTTAGATGAAATTTACTTTTACTTTTTTTGGATTTTATATAAATTTTTAGTCGAATTGTAATAAAGAAATTTGAACCAACTTCGATTTTTTTGGATTTTGATGAGTTTTTTTGTTGGAGGAGTTAAATTTGAGTGAATTTAGATGAAATTTACTTCTATTCTTTTTATTTCATATAAATTTTTAGTCAAATAGTAATAAAGGAATTTGAACCAACTTCGATTTTTTTGGATTTTGATGATTTTGGTTGTTGGAGGAGTTAAATTTGATTGAATTTAGATGAAATTTACTTTCATTTTTTTGGATTTTAAATAAATTTTTAGTCAAATTGTAATAAAGTACATTGAAACCAACTTGGATTTTTTTGGATTTTGATGAATTTTTTTGTTGGAGGAGCTAAATTTGAGTGAGTTTAGATGAAATTTACTTTTATTTTTTTTGGATTTTATATAAATTTTTAGTCAAATAGTAATAAAGGAATTTGAAACCAACTTCGATTTTTTGGGATTTTGATGAATTTTTTGTTGGAGGAGCTAAATTTGAGTGAGTTTAGATGAAATTTACTTTTATTTTTTTTGGATTTTATATAAATTTTTAGTCAAATTGTAATAAAGGAATTTGAACCAACTTCGATTTTTTTGGATTTTGATGATTTTGGTTGTTGGAGGAGTTAAATTTGAGTAAATCTAGATGAAATTAACACCTATTTTTTTGGATTTTATATAAATTTTTAGTCAAATTGTAATAAAATAATTTGAAACCAACTTCGATTTTTTTGGATTTTGATGAATTTTTTTGTTGGAGGAGCTAAATTTGAGTGAGTTTAGATGAAATTTACTTTTATTTTTTTGGATTTTATATAAATTTTTAGTCAAATTGTAATAAAGGAATTTGAACCAACTTCGATTTTTTTGGATTTTGATGATTTTGGTTGTTGGAGGAGTTAAATTTGAGTAAATTTAGATGAAATTAACACCTTATTTTTGGATTTTATATAAATTTTTAGTCAAATTGTATTAAAGGGATTTGAAACAACTTCGATTTTTTTGGATTTTGATGAATGTTTTTGTAGGAGGAGCTAAATTTGTTTGAATTTAGATGAAATTTACTTTCATTTTTTTTTGGATTTTATATAAATTTTTAGTCAAATTGTAATAAAGTACATTGAAACCAACTTGGATTTTTTTGGATTTTGATGATTTTTTATGTTGGAGGAGCTAAATTTGAGTGAATTTAGATGAAATTTACTTTTATTTTTTTGTATTTTATATAAATTTTTAGTCAAATTGTAATAAAGCAATTTGATCCAACTTCGATTTTTTTGGATTTTGATGAGTTTTTTGTTTGGAGGAGCTAAATTTGAGTGAATTTAGATGAAATTAACACCTTATTTTTGGATTTTATATAAATTTTTAGTCAAATTGTAATAAAGTACATTGAAACCAACTTTGATTTTTTTGGGATTTTGATGAATTTTTTTGTTGGAGGAGCTAAATTTGAGTGAATTTAGATGAAATTTACTTTTATTTTTTTGGATTTTATATAAATTTTTAGTCAAATTGTAATAAAGGAATTTGAAACCAACTTCGATTTTTTGGGATTTTGATGAATTTTTTGTTGGAGGAGCTAAATTTGAGTGAGTTTAGATGAAATTTACTTTTATTTTTTTTGGATTTTATATAAATTTTTAGTCAAATTGTAATAAAGGAATTTGAACCAACTTCGATTTTTTTGGATTTTGATGATTTTGGTTGTTGGAGGAGTTAAATTTGAGTAAATTTAGATGAAATTAACACCTTATTTTTGGATTTTATATAAATTTTTAGTCAAATTGTATTAAAGGGATTTGAAACAACTTCGATTTTTTTGGATTTTGATGAATGTTTTTGTAGGAGGAGCTAAATTTGTTTGAATTTAGATGAAATTTACTTTCATTTTTTTTTGGATTTTATATAAATTTTTAGTCAAATTGTAGTAAAGTACATTGAAACCAACTTGGATTTTTTGGGATTTTGATGAATTTTCTTGTTGGAGGAGCTAAATTTGAGTGAATTTAGATGAAATTTACTTTTATTTTTTTGTATTTTATATAAATTTTTAGTCAAATTGTAATAAAGCAATTTGAACCAACTTCGATTTTTTTGGATTTTGATGAGTTTTTTTGTCTGGAGGAGCTAAATTTGAGTGAATTTAGATGAAATTTACTTTTACTTTTTTTGGATTTTATATAAATTTTTAGTCAAATTGTAATAAAGGAATTTGAACCAACTTCGATTTTTTTGGATTTTGATGAATTTTTTTGTTGGAGGAGCTAAATTTGAGTGAGTTTAGATGAAATTTACTTTTATTTTTTTGGATTTTATATAAATTTTTAGTCAAATAGTAATAAAGGAATTTGAACCAACTTCGATTTTTTTGGATTTTGATGATTTTGGTTGTTGGAGGAGTTAAATTTGATTGAATTTAGATGAAATTTACTTTCATTTTTTTGGATTTTAAATAAATTTTTAGTCAAATTGTAATAAAGTACATTGAAACCAACTTGGATTTTTTGGGATTTTGATGAATTTTTTTGTTGGAGGAGCTAAATTTGAGTGAATTTAGATGAAATTTACTTTTATTTTTTTGGATTTTATATAAATTTTTAGTCAAATTGTAATAAAGGAATTTGAACCAACTTCGATTTTTTTGGATTTTGATGAATTTTTTTGTTGGAGGAGCTAAATTTGAATGAATTTAGATGAAATTTACTTTTACTTTTTTGGATTTTATATAAATTTTTAGTCAAATTGTAATAAAGGAATTTGAACCAACTTCGATTTTTTTGGATTTTGATGAATTTTTTTGTTGGAGGAGCTAAATTTGAGTGAATTTAGATGAAATTTACTTTTATTTTTTTGGATTTTATATAAATTTTTAGTCGAATTGTAATAAAGAAATTTGAACCAACTTCGATTTTTTTGGATTTTGATGAGTTTTTTTGTTGGAGGAGATAAATTTGAGTGAATTTAGATGAAATTTACTTCTATTTTTTTTTATTTCATATAAATTTTTAGTCAAATAGTAATAAAGGAATTTGAACCAACTTCGATTTTTTTGGATTTTGATGATTTTGGTTGTTGGAGGAGTTAAATTTGATTGAATTTAGATGAAATTTACTTTCATTTTTTTTGGATTTTAAATAAATTTTTAGTCAAATTGTAATAAAGTACATTGAAACCAACTTGGATTTTTTTGGATTTTGATGAATTTTTTTGTTGGAGGAGCTAAATTTGAGTGAATTTAGATGAAATTTACTTTTATTTTTTTGGATTTTATATAAATTTTTAGTCAAATTGTAATAAAGGAATTTGAACCAACTTCGATTTTTTTGGATTTTGATGAATTTTTTTGTTGGAGGAGCTAAATTTGAGTGAGTTTAGATGAAATTTACTTTTATTTTTTTTGGATTTTATATAAATTTTTAGTCAAATAGTAATAAAGGAATTTGAACCAACTTCGATTTTTTTGGATTTTGATGATTTTGGTTGTTGGAGGAGTTAAATTTGAGTAAATTTAGATGAAATTAACACCTTATTTTTGGCTTTTATATAAATTTTTAGTCAAATTGTAATAAAGGGATTTGAAACAACTTCGATTTTTTTGGATTTTGATGAATGTTTTTGTAGGAGGAGCTAAATTTGATTGAATTTAGATGAAATTTACTTTCATTTTTTTGGATTTTATATAAATTTTTAGTCAAATTGTAATGAAGTACATTGAAACCAACTTGGATTTTTTTGGACTTTGATGAATTTTCTTGTTGGAGGAGCTAAATTTGAGTCAATTTAGATGAAATTTACTTTTATTTTTTTGTATTTTATATAAATTTTTAGTCAAATTGTAATAAAGCAATTTGAACCAACTTTGATTTTTTTGGATTTTGATGAGTTTTTTTGTCTGGAGGAGCTAAATTTGAGTGAATTTAGATGAAATTTACTTTTACTTTTTTGGATTTTATATAAATTTTTAGTCAAATTGTAATAAAGGAATTTGAACCAACTTCGATTTTTTTGGATTTTGATGAATTTTTTTGTTGGAGGAGCTAAATTTGAGTGAGTTTAGATGAAATTTACTTTTATTTTTTTGGATTTTATATAAATTTTTAGTCAAATTGTAATAAAGTACATTGAAACCAAATTTGATTTTTTTTGGATTTTGATGAATTTTTTTGTTGGAGGAGCTAAATTTGAGTGAATTTAGATGAAATTTACTTTTATTTTTTTGGATTTTATATAAATGTTTAGTCGAATTGTAATAAAGAAATTTGAACCAACTTCGATTTTTTTGGATTTTGATGAGTTTTTTTGTTGGAGGATTTAAATTTGAGTGAATTTAGATGAAATTTACTTCTATTTTTTTTTATTTCATATAAATTTTTAGTCAAATAGTAATAAAGGAATTTGAACCAACTTCGATTTTTTTGGATTTTGATGAATGTTTTTGTAGGAGGAGCTAAATTTGTTTGAATTTAGATGAAATTTACTTTCATTTTTTTTTGGATTTTATATAAATTTTTAGTCAAATTGTAATAAAGTACATTGAAACCAAATTTGATTTTTTTTGGATTTTGATGAATTTTTTTGTTGGAGGAGCTAAATTTGAGTGAATTTAGATGAAATTTACTTTTATTTTTTTGGATTTTATATAAATTTTTAGTCGAATTGTAATAAAGAAATTTGAACCAACTTCGATTTTTTTTGATTTTGATGAGTTTTTTTGTTGGAGGAGATAAATTTCAGTGTATTTAGATGAAATTTACTTCTATTTTTTTTTATTTCATATAAATTTTTAGTCAAATAGTAATAAAGGAATTTGAACCAACTTCGATTTTTTTGGATTTTGATGATTTTGGTTGTTGGAGGAGTTAAATTTGATTGAATTTAGATGAAATTTACTTTCATTTTTTTTGGATTTTAAATAAATTTTTAGTCAAATTGTAATAAAGTACATTGAAACCAACTTGGATTTTTTTGGATTTTGATGAATTTTTTTGTTGGAGGAGCTAAATTTGAGTGAATTTAGATGAAATTTACTTTTATTTTTTTGGATTTTATATAAATTTTTTGTCAAATTGTAATAAAGGAATTTGAACCAACTTCGATTTTTTTGGATTTTGATGAATTTTTTTGTTGGAGGAGCTAAATTTGAGTGAGTTTAGATGGAATTTACTTTTATTTTTTTTGGATTTTATATAAATTTTTATTCAAATAGTAATAAAGGAATTTGAACCAACTTCGATTTTTTTTGGATTTTGATGATTTTGGTTGTTGGAGGAGTTAAATTTGAGTAAATTTAGATGAAATTAACACCTTATTTTTGGATTTTATATAAATTTTTAGTCAAATTGTAATAAAGGGATTTGAAACAACTTCGATTTTTTTGGATTTTGATGAATGTTTTTGTAGGAGGAGCTAAATTTGATTGAATTTAGATGAAATTTACTTTCATTTTTTTGGATTTTATATAAATTTTTAGTCAAATTGTAATGAAGTACATTGAAACCAACTTGGATTTTTTTGGATTTTGATGAATTTTCTTGTTGGAGGAGCTAAATTTGAGTCAATTTAGATGAAATTTACTTTTATTTTTTGTATTTTATATAAATTTTTAGTCAAATTGTAATAAAGTACATTGAAACCAAATTTGATTTTTTTTGGATTTTGATGAATTTTTTTGTTGGAGGAGCTAAATTTGAGTGAATTTAGATGAAATTTACATTTATTTTTTTGGATTTTATATAAATTTTTAGTCGAATTGTAATAAAGAAATTTGAACCAACTTCGACTTTTTTGGATTTTGATGAGTTTTTTTGTTGGAGGAGTTAAATTTGAGTGAATTTAGATGAAATTTACTTCTATTTTTTTTTATTTCATATAAATTTTTAGTCAAATAGTAATAAAGGAATTTGAACCAACTTCGATTTTTTTGGATTTTGATGATTTTGGTTGTTGGAGGAGTTAAATTTGATTGAATTTAGATGAAATTTACTTTCATTTTTTTGGATTTTAAATAAATTTTTAGTCAAATTGTAATAAAGTACATTGAAACCAACTTGGATTTTTTTGGATTTTGATGAATTTTTTTGTTGGAGGAGCTAAATTTGAGTGAATTTAGATGAAATTTACTTTTATTTTTTTGGATTTTATATAAATTTTTAGTCAAATTGTAATAAAGGAATTTGAAACCAACTTGGATTTTTTTGGATTTTGATGAATTTTTTTGTTGGAGGAGCTAAATTTGAGTGAATTTAGATGAAATTTACTTTTATTTTTTTGGATTTTATATAAATTTTTAGTCAAATTGTAATAAAGGAATTTGAACCAACTTCGATTTTTTTGGATTTTGATGAATTTTTTTGTTGGAGGAGCTAAATTTGAGTGAGTTTAGATGAAATTTACTTTTATTTTTTTGGATTTTATATAAATTTTTAGTCAAATTGTAATAAAGTACATTGAAACCAAATTTGATTTTTTTTGGATTTTGATGAATTTTTTTGTTGGAGGAGCTAAATTTGAGTGAATTTAGATGAAATTTACTTTTATTTTTTTGGATTTTATATAAATTTTTAGTCGAATTGTAATAAAGAAATTTGAACCAACTTCGATTTTTTTGGATTTTGATGAGTTTTTTTGTTGGAGGAGTTAAATTTGAGTGAATTTAGATGAAATTTACTTCTATTTTTTTTTATTTCATATAAATTTTTAGTCAAATAGTAATAAAGGAATTTGAACCAACTTCGATTTTTTTGGATTTTGATGATTTTGGTTGTTGGAGGAGTTAAATTTGATTGAATTTAGATGAAATTTACTTTCATTTTTTTGGATTTTAAATAAATTTTTAGTCAAATTGTAATAAAGTACATTGAAACCAACTTGGATTTTTTTGGATTTTGATGAATTTTTTTGTTGGAGGAGCTAAATTTGAGTGAATTTAGATGAAATTTACTTTTATTTTTTTGGATTTTATATAAATTTTTAGTCAAATTGTAATAAAGGAATTTGAAATCAACTTGGATTTTTTTGGATTTTGATGAATTTTTTTGTTGGAGGAGCTAAATTTGAGTGAATTTAGATGAAATTTACTTTTATTTTTTTGGATTTTAAATAAATTTTTAGTCAAATTGTAATAAAGTACATTGAAACCAACTTGGATTTTTTTTGATTTTGATGAATTTTTTTGTTGGAGGAGCTAAATTTGAGTGAATTTAGATGAAATTTACTTTTATTTTTTTGGATTTTATATAAATTTTTAGTCAAATTGTAATAAAGGAATTTGAACCAACTTCGATTTTTTTGGATTTTGATGAATTTTTTTGTTGGAGGAGCTAAATTTGAGTGAATTTAGATGAAATTTACTTTTATTTTTTTGGATTTTATATAAATTTTTAGTCGAATTGTAATAAAGAAATTTGAACCAACTTCGATTTTTTTGGATTTTGATGAGTTTTTTTGTTGGAGGAGATAAATTTCAGTGAATTTAGATGAAATTTACTTCTATTTTTTTTATTTCATATAAATTTTTAGTCAAATAGTAATAAAGGAATTTGAACCAACTTCGATTTTTTTGGATTTTGATGATTTTGGTTGTTGGAGGAGTTAAATTTGATTGAATTTAGATGAAATTTACTTTCATTTTTTTTGGATTTTAAATAAATTTTTAGTCAAATTGTAATAAAGTACATTGAAACCAACTTGGATTTTTTTGGATTTTGATGAATTTTTTTGTTGGAGGAGCTAAATTTGAGTGAATTTAGATGAAATTTACTTTTATTTTTTTGGATTTTATATAAATTTTTAGTCAAATTGTAATAAAGGAATTTGAACCAACTTCGATTTTTTTGGATTTTGATGAATTTTTTTGTTGGAGGAGCTAAATTTGAGTGAGTTTAGATGGAATTTACTTTTATTTTTTTTGGATTTTATATAAATTTTTATTCAAATAGTAATAAAGGAATTTGAACCAACTTCGATTTTTTTTGGATTTTGATGATTTTGGTTGTTGGAGGAGTTAAATTTGAGTAAATTTAGATGAAATTAACACCTTATTTTTGGATTTTATATAAATTTTTAGTCAAATTGTAATAAAGGGATTTGAAACAACTTCGATTTTTTTGGATTTTGATGAATGTTTTTGTAGGAGGAGCTAAATTTGATTGAATTTAGATGAAATTTACTTTCATTTTTTTGGATTTTATATAAATTTTTAGTCAAATTGTAATGAAGTACATTGAAACCAACTTGGATTTTTTTGGATTTTGATGAATTTTCTTGTTGGAGGAGCTAAATTTGAGTCAATTTAGATGAAATTTACTTTTATTTTTTTGTATTTTATATAAATTTTTAGTCAAATTGTAATAAAGTACATTGAAACCAAATTTGATTTTTTTTGGATTTTGATGAATTTTTTTGTTGGAGGAGCTAAATTTGAGTGAATTTAGATGAAATTTACTTTTATTTTTTTGGATTTTATATAAATTTTTAGTCGAATTGTAATAAAGAAATTTGAACCAACTTCGACTTTTTTGGATTTTGATGAGTTTTTTTGTTGGAGGAGTTAAATTTGAGTGAATTTAGATGAAATTTACATCTATTTTTTTTTATTTCATATAAATTTTTAGTCAAATAGTAATAAAGGAATTTGAACCAACTTCGATTTTTTTGGATTTTGATGATTTTGGTTGTTGGAGGAGTTAAATTTGATTGAATTTAGATGAAATTTACTTTCATTTTTTTGGATTTTAAATAAATTTTTAGTCAAATTGTAATAAAGTACATTGAAACCAACTTGGATTTTTTTGGATTTTGATGAATTTTTTTGTTGGAGGAGCTAAATTTGAGTGAATTTAGATGAAATTTACTTTTATTTTTTTGGATTTTATATAAATTTTTAGTCAAATTGTAATAAAGGAATTTGAAACCAACTTGGATTTTTTTGGATTTTGATGAATTTTTTTGTTGGAGGAGCTAAATTTGAGTGAATTTAGATGAAATTTACTTTTACTTTTTTGGATTTTATATAAATTTTTAGTCGAATTGTAATAAAGAAATTTGAACCAACTTCGATTTTTTTGGATTTTGATGAGTTTTTTTGTTGGAGGAGATAAATTTGAGTGAATTTAGATGAAATTTACTTTTATTTTTTTGGATTTCATATAAATTTTTAGTCAAATAGTAATAAAGGAATTTGAACCAACTTCGATTTTTTTGGATTTTGATGATTTTGGTTGTTGGAGGAGTTAAATTTGATTGAATTTAGATGAAATTTACTTTCATTTTTTTTGGATTTTAAATAAATTTTTAGTCAAATTGTAATAAAGTACATTGAAACCAACTTGGATTTTTTTGGATTTTGATGAATTTTTTTGTTGGAGGAGCTAAATTTGAGTGAATTTAGATGAAATTTACTTTTATTTTTTTGGATTTTATATAAATTTTTAGTCAAATTGTAATAAAGGAATTTGAACCAACTTCGATTTTTTTGGATTTTGATGAATTTTTTTGTTGGAGGAGCTAAATTTGAGTGAGTTTAGATGAAATTTACTTTTATTTTTTTTGGATTTTATATAAATTTTTAGTCAAATAGTAATAAAGGAATTTGAACCAACTTCGATTTTTTTGGATTTTGATGATTTTGGTTGTTGGAGGAGTTAAATTTGAGTAAATTTAGATGAAATTAACACCTTATTTTTGGCTTTTATATAAATTTTTAGTCAAATTGTAATAAAGGGATTTGAAACAACTTCGATTTTTTTGGATTTTGATGAATGTTTTTGTAGGAGGAGCTAAATTTGATTGAATTTAGATGAAATTTACTTTCATTTTTTTGGATTTTATATAAATTTTTAGTCAAATTGTAATGAAGTACATTGAAACCAACTTGGATTTTTTTGGACTTTGATGAATTTTCTTGTTGGAGGAGCTAAATTTGAGTCAATTTAGATGAAATTTACTTTTATTTTTTTGTATTTTATATAAATTTTTAGTCAAATTGTAATAAAGCAATTTGAACCAACTTTGATTTTTTTGGATTTTGATGAGTTTTTTTGTCTGGAGGAGCTAAATTTGAGTGAATTTAGATGAAATTTACTTTTACTTTTTTGGATTTTATATAAATTTTTAGTCAAATTGTAATAAAGGAATTTGAACCAACTTCGATTTTTTTGGATTTTGATGAATTTTTTTGTTGGAGGAGCTAAATTTGAGTGAGTTTAGATGAAATTTACTTTTATTTTTTTGGATTTTATATAAATTTTTAGTCAAATTGTAATAAAGTACATTGAAACCAAATTTGATTTTTTTTGGATTTTGATGAATTTTTTTGTTGGAGGAGCTAAATTTGAGTGAATTTAGATGAAATTTACTTTTATTTTTTTGGATTTTATATAAATGTTTAGTCGAATTGTAATAAAGAAATTTGAACCAACTTCGATTTTTTTGGATTTTGATGAGTTTTTTTGTTGGAGGATTTAAATTTGAGTGAATTTAGATGAAATTTACTTCTATTTTTTTTTATTTCATATAAATTTTTAGTCAAATAGTAATAAAGGAATTTGAACCAACTTCGATTTTTTTGGATTTTGATGAATGTTTTTGTAGGAGGAGCTAAATTTGTTTGAATTTAGATGAAATTTACTTTCATTTTTTTTTGGATTTTATATAAATTTTTAGTCAAATTGTAATAAAGTACATTGAAACCAAATTTGATTTTTTTTGGATTTTGATGAATTTTTTTGTTGGAGGAGCTAAATTTGAGTGAATTTAGATGAAATTTACTTTTATTTTTTTGGATTTTATATAAATTTTTAGTCGAATTGTAATAAAGAAATTTGAACCAACTTCGATTTTTTTTGATTTTGATGAGTTTTTTTGTTGGAGGAGATAAATTTCAGTGTATTTAGATGAAATTTACTTCTATTTTTTTTTATTTCATATAAATTTTTAGTCAAATAGTAATAAAGGAATTTGAACCAACTTCGATTTTTTTGGATTTTGATGATTTTGGTTGTTGGAGGAGTTAAATTTGATTGAATTTAGATGAAATTTACTTTCATTTTTTTTGGATTTTAAATAAATTTTTAGTCAAATTGTAATAAAGTACATTGAAACCAACTTGGATTTTTTTGGATTTTGATGAATTTTTTTGTTGGAGGAGCTAAATTTGAGTGAATTTAGATGAAATTTACTTTTATTTTTTTGGATTTTATATAAATTTTTTGTCAAATTGTAATAAAGGAATTTGAACCAACTTCGATTTTTTTGGATTTTGATGAATTTTTTTGTTGGAGGAGCTAAATTTGAGTGAGTTTAGATGGAATTTACTTTTATTTTTTTTGGATTTTATATAAATTTTTATTCAAATAGTAATAAAGGAATTTGAACCAACTTCGATTTTTTTTGGATTTTGATGATTTTGGTTGTTGGAGGAGTTAAATTTGAGTAAATTTAGATGAAATTAACACCTTATTTTTGGATTTTATATAAATTTTTAGTCAAATTGTAATAAAGGGATTTGAAACAACTTCGATTTTTTTGGATTTTGATGAATGTTTTTGTAGGAGGAGCTAAATTTGATTGAATTTAGATGAAATTTACTTTCATTTTTTTGGATTTTATATAAATTTTTAGTCAAATTGTAATGAAGTACATTGAAACCAACTTGGATTTTTTTGGATTTTGATGAATTTTCTTGTTGGAGGAGCTAAATTTGAGTCAATTTAGATGAAATTTACTTTTATTTTTTGTATTTTATATAAATTTTTAGTCAAATTGTAATAAAGTACATTGAAACCAAATTTGATTTTTTTTGGATTTTGATGAATTTTTTTGTTGGAGGAGCTAAATTTGAGTGAATTTAGATGAAATTTACATTTATTTTTTTGGATTTTATATAAATTTTTAGTCGAATTGTAATAAAGAAATTTGAACCAACTTCGACTTTTTTGGATTTTGATGAGTTTTTTTGTTGGAGGAGTTAAATTTGAGTGAATTTAGATGAAATTTACTTCTATTTTTTTTTATTTCATATAAATTTTTAGTCAAATAGTAATAAAGGAATTTGAACCAACTTCGATTTTTTTGGATTTTGATGATTTTGGTTGTTGGAGGAGTTAAATTTGATTGAATTTAGATGAAATTTACTTTCATTTTTTTGGATTTTAAATAAATTTTTAGTCAAATTGTAATAAAGTACATTGAAACCAACTTGGATTTTTTTGGATTTTGATGAATTTTTTTGTTGGAGGAGCTAAATTTGAGTGAATTTAGATGAAATTTACTTTTATTTTTTTGGATTTTATATAAATTTTTAGTCAAATTGTAATAAAGGAATTTGAAACCAACTTGGATTTTTTTGGATTTTGATGAATTTTTTTGTTGGAGGAGCTAAATTTGAGTGAATTTAGATGAAATTTACTTTTATTTTTTTGGATTTTATATAAATTTTTAGTCAAATTGTAATAAAGGAATTTGAACCAACTTCGATTTTTTTGGATTTTGATGAATTTTTTTGTTGGAGGAGCTAAATTTGAGTGAGTTTAGATGAAATTTACTTTTATTTTTTTGGATTTTATATAAATTTTTAGTCAAATTGTAATAAAGTACATTGAAACCAAATTTGATTTTTTTTGGATTTTGATGAATTTTTTTGTTGGAGGAGCTAAATTTGAGTGAATTTAGATGAAATTTACTTTTATTTTTTTGGATTTTATATAAATTTTTAGTCGAATTGTAATAAAGAAATTTGAACCAACTTCGATTTTTTTGGATTTTGATGAGTTTTTTTGTTGGAGGAGTTAAATTTGAGTGAATTTAGATGAAATTTACTTCTATTTTTTTTTATTTCATATAAATTTTTAGTCAAATAGTAATAAAGGAATTTGAACCAACTTCGATTTTTTTGGATTTTGATGATTTTGGTTGTTGGAGGAGTTAAATTTGATTGAATTTAGATGAAATTTACTTTCATTTTTTTGGATTTTAAATAAATTTTTAGTCAAATTGTAATAAAGTACATTGAAACCAACTTGGATTTTTTTGGATTTTGATGAATTTTTTTGTTGGAGGAGCTAAATTTGAGTGAATTTAGATGAAATTTACTTTTATTTTTTTGGATTTTATATAAATTTTTAGTCAAATTGTAATAAAGGAATTTGAAATCAACTTGGATTTTTTTGGATTTTGATGAATTTTTTTGTTGGAGGAGCTAAATTTGAGTGAATTTAGATGAAATTTACTTTTATTTTTTTGGATTTTAAATAAATTTTTAGTCAAATTGTAATAAAGTACATTGAAACCAACTTGGATTTTTTTTGATTTTGATGAATTTTTTTGTTGGAGGAGCTAAATTTGAGTGAATTTAGATGAAATTTACTTTTATTTTTTTGGATTTTATATAAATTTTTAGTCAAATTGTAATAAAGGAATTTGAACCAACTTCGATTTTTTTGGATTTTGATGAATTTTTTTGTTGGAGGAGCTAAATTTGAGTGAATTTAGATGAAATTTACTTTTATTTTTTTGGATTTTATATAAATTTTTAGTCGAATTGTAATAAAGAAATTTGAACCAACTTCGATTTTTTTGGATTTTGATGAGTTTTTTTGTTGGAGGAGATAAATTTCAGTGAATTTAGATGAAATTTACTTCTATTTTTTTTATTTCATATAAATTTTTAGTCAAATAGTAATAAAGGAATTTGAACCAACTTCGATTTTTTTGGATTTTGATGATTTTGGTTGTTGGAGGAGTTAAATTTGATTGAATTTAGATGAAATTTACTTTCATTTTTTTTGGATTTTAAATAAATTTTTAGTCAAATTGTAATAAAGTACATTGAAACCAACTTGGATTTTTTTGGATTTTGATGAATTTTTTTGTTGGAGGAGCTAAATTTGAGTGAATTTAGATGAAATTTACTTTTATTTTTTTGGATTTTATATAAATTTTTAGTCAAATTGTAATAAAGGAATTTGAACCAACTTCGATTTTTTTGGATTTTGATGAATTTTTTTGTTGGAGGAGCTAAATTTGAGTGAGTTTAGATGGAATTTACTTTTATTTTTTTTGGATTTTATATAAATTTTTATTCAAATAGTAATAAAGGAATTTGAACCAACTTCGATTTTTTTTGGATTTTGATGATTTTGGTTGTTGGAGGAGTTAAATTTGAGTAAATTTAGATGAAATTAACACCTTATTTTTGGATTTTATATAAATTTTTAGTCAAATTGTAATAAAGGGATTTGAAACAACTTCGATTTTTTTGGATTTTGATGAATGTTTTTGTAGGAGGAGCTAAATTTGATTGAATTTAGATGAAATTTACTTTCATTTTTTTGGATTTTATATAAATTTTTAGTCAAATTGTAATGAAGTACATTGAAACCAACTTGGATTTTTTTGGATTTTGATGAATTTTCTTGTTGGAGGAGCTAAATTTGAGTCAATTTAGATGAAATTTACTTTTATTTTTTTGTATTTTATATAAATTTTTAGTCAAATTGTAATAAAGTACATTGAAACCAAATTTGATTTTTTTTGGATTTTGATGAATTTTTTTGTTGGAGGAGCTAAATTTGAGTGAATTTAGATGAAATTTACTTTTATTTTTTTGGATTTTATATAAATTTTTAGTCGAATTGTAATAAAGAAATTTGAACCAACTTCGACTTTTTTGGATTTTGATGAGTTTTTTTGTTGGAGGAGTTAAATTTGAGTGAATTTAGATGAAATTTACATCTATTTTTTTTTATTTCATATAAATTTTTAGTCAAATAGTAATAAAGGAATTTGAACCAACTTCGATTTTTTTGGATTTTGATGATTTTGGTTGTTGGAGGAGTTAAATTTGATTGAATTTAGATGAAATTTACTTTCATTTTTTTGGATTTTAAATAAATTTTTAGTCAAATTGTAATAAAGTACATTGAAACCAACTTGGATTTTTTTGGATTTTGATGAATTTTTTTGTTGGAGGAGCTAAATTTGAGTGAATTTAGATGAAATTTACTTTTATTTTTTTGGATTTTATATAAATTTTTAGTCAAATTGTAATAAAGGAATTTGAAACCAACTTGGATTTTTTTGGATTTTGATGAATTTTTTTGTTGGAGGAGCTAAATTTGAGTGAATTTAGATGAAATTTACTTTTACTTTTTTGGATTTTATATAAATTTTTAGTCAAATTGTAATAAAGGAATTTGAACCAACTTGGATTTTTTTTGATTTTGATGAATTTTTTTGTTGGAGGAGCTAAATTTGAGTGAATTTAGATGAAATTTACTTTTATTTTTTTGGATTTTATATAAATTTTTAGTCAAATTGTAATAAAGGAATTTGAACCAACTTCGATTTTTTTGGATTTTGATGAATTTTTTTGTTGGAGGAGCTAAATTTGAGTGAGTTAAGATGAAATTTACTTTTATTTTTTTGGATTTTATATAAATTTTTAGTCAAATTGTAATAAAGGAATTTGAACCAACTTCGATTTTTTTGGATTTTGATGATTTTGGTTGTTGGAGGAGTTAAATTTGAGTAAATCTAGATGAAATTAACACCTATTTTTTTGGATATTATATAAATTTTTAGTCAAATTGTAATAAAGTAATTTGAAACCAACTTCGATTTTTTTGGATTTGATGAATTTTTTTGTTGGAGGAGCTAAATTTGAGTGAGTTTAGATGAAATTTACTTTTATTTTTTTGGATTTAAATAAATTTTTAGTCAAATTGTAATAAAGGAATTTGAACCAACTTCGATTTTTTTGGATTTTGATGATTTTGGTTGTTGGAGGAGTTAAATTTGAGTAAATCTAGATGAAATTAACACCTATTTTTTTGGATTTTATATAAATTTTTAGTCAAATTGTAATAAAATAATTTGAAACCAACTTCGATTTTTTTGGATTTTGATGAATTTTTTTGTTGGAGGAGCTAAATTTGAGTGAGTTTAGATGAAATTTACTTTTATTTTTTTGGATTTTATATAAATTTTTAGTCAAATTGTAATAAAGGAATTTGAACCAACTTCGATTTTTTTGGATTTTGATGATTTTGGTTGTTGGAGGAGTTAAATTTGAGTAAATTTAGATGAAATTAACACCTTATTTTTGGATTTTATATAAATTTTTAGTCAAATTGTATTAAAGGGATTTGAAACAACTTCGATTTTTTTGGATTTTGATGAATGTTTTTGTAGGAGGAGCTAAATTTGTTTGAATTTAGATGAAATTTACTTTCATTTTTTTTTGGATTTTATATAAATTTTTAGTCAAATTGTAATAAAGTACATTGAAACCAACTTGGATTTTTTTGGATTTTGATGATTTTTTATGTTGGAGGAGCTAAATTTGAGTGAATTTAGATGAAATTTACTTTTATTTTTTTGTATTTTATATAAATTTTTAGTCAAATTGTAATAGCGCAATTTGATCCAACTTCGATTTTTTTGGATTTTGATGAGTTTTTTGTTTGGAGGAGCTAAATTTGAGTGAATTTAGATGAAATTTACTTTCATTTTTTGGATTTTATATAAATTTTTAGTCAAAATGTAATAAAGTACATTGAAACCAACTTTGATTTTTTTTGGATTTTGATGAATTTTTTTGTTGGAGGAGCTAAATTTGAGTGAATTTAGATGAAATTTACTTTTATTTTTTTGGATTTTATATAAATTTTTAGTCGAATTGTAATAAAGAAATATGAACCAACTTCGATTTTTTTGGATTTTGATGAGTTTTTTTGTTGGAGGTGTTAAATTTGAGTGAATTTAGATGAAATTTACTTCTATTTTTTTTTATTTCATATAAATTTTTAGTCAAATAGTAATAAAGGAATTTGAACCAACTTCGATTTTTTTGGATTTTGATGATTTTGGTTGTTGGAGGAGTTAAATTTGAGTAAATTTAGATGAAATTAACACCTTATTTTTGGATTTTATATAAATTTTTAGTCAAATTGTAATAAAGGGATTTGAAACAACTTCGATTTTTTTGGATTTTGATGAATGTTTTTGTAGGAGGAGCTAAATTTGATTGAATTTAGATGAAATTTACTTTCATTTTTTTGGATTTTATATAAATTTTTAGTCAAATTGTAATGAAGTACATTGAAACCAACTTGGATTTTTTTGGATTTTGATGAATTTTCTTGTTGGAGGAGCTAAATTTGAGTGAATTTAGATGAAATTTACTTTTATTTTTTTGTATTTTATATAAATTTTTAGTCAAATTGTAATAAAGGAATTTGAACCAACTTCGATTTTTTTGGATTTTGATGAATATTTTTGTTGGAGGAGCTAAATTTGAGTGAGTTTAGATGAAATTTACTTTTATTTTTTTTGGATTTTATATAAATTTTTAGTCAAATAGTAATAAAGGAATTTGAACCAACTTCGATTTTTTTGGATTTTGATGATTTTGGTTGTTGGAGGAGTTAAATTTGAGTAAATCTAGATGAAATTAACACCTATTTTTTTGGATATTATATAAATTTTTAGTCAAATTGTAATAAAGTAATTTGAAACCAACTTCGATTTTTTTGGATTTGATGAATTTTTTTGTTGGAGGAGCTAAATTTGAGTGAGTTCAGATGAAATTTACTTTTATTTTTTTGGATTTTATATAAATTTTTAGTCAAATTGTAATAAAGGAATTTGAACCAACTTCGATTTTTTTGGATTTTGATGATTTTGGTTGTTGGAGGAGTTAAATTTGAGTAAATTTAGATGAAATTAACACCTTATTTTTGGATTTTATATAAATTTTTAGTCAAATTGTATTAAAGGGATTTGAAACAACTTCGATTTTTTTGGATTTTGATGAATGTTTTTGTAGGAGGAGCTAAATTTGATTGAATTTAGATGAAATTTACTTTCATTTTTTTTTGGATTTTATATAAATTTTTAGTCAAATTGTAATAAAGTACATTGAAACCAACTTGGATTTTTTTGGATTTTGATGAATTTTTTTGTTGGAGGAGCTAAATTTGAGTGAATTTAGATGAAATTTACTTTAATTTTTTTGTATTTTATATAAATTTTTAGTCAAATTGTAATAAAGGAATTTGAACCAACTTCGATTTTTTTGGATTTTGATGAATTTTTTTGTTGGAGGAGCTAAATTTGAGTGAATTTAGATGAAATATACTTTTATTCTTTTGGATTTTATATAAATTTTTAGTCAAATTGTAATAAAGGAATTTGAAACCAACTTCGATTTTTTGGGATTTTGATGAATTTTTTTGTTGGAGGAGCTAAATTTCAGTGAGTTTAGATGAAATTTACTTTTATTTTTTTGGATTTTATATAAATTTTTAGTCAAATTGTAATAAAGGAATTTGAACCAACTTGGATTTTTTTGGATTTTGATGATTTTGGTTGTTGGAGGAATTAAATTTGAGTAAATTTAGATGAAATTAACACCTTATTTTTGGATTTTATATAAATTTTTAGTCAAATTGTAATAAAGTACATTGAAACCAACTTTGATTTTTTTTGGATTTTGATGAATTTTTTTGTTGGAGGAGCTAAATTTGAGTGAATTTAGATGAAATTTACTTTTATTTTTTTGGATTTTATATAAATTTTTAGTCAAATTGTAATAAAGGAACTTGAAACCAACTTCGATTTTTTGGGATTTTGATGAATTTTTTTGTTGGAGGAGCTAAATTTGAGTGAGTTTAGATGAAATTTACTTTTATTTTTTTGGATTTTATATAAATTTTTAGTCAAATTGTAATAAAGGAATTTGAACCAACTTCGATTTTTTTGGATTTTGATGATTTTGGTTGTTGGAGGAGTTAAATTTGAGTAAATCTAGATGAAATTAACACCTATTTTTTTGGATTTTATATAAATTTTTAGTCAAATTGTAATAAAATAATTTGAAACCAACTTCGATTTTTTTGGATTTTGATGAATTTTTTTGTTGGAGGAGCTAAATTTGAGTGAGTTTAGATGAAATTTACTTTTATTTTTTTGGATTTTATATAAATTTTTAGTCAAATTGTAATAAAGGAATTTGAACCAACTTCGATTTTTTTGGATTTTGATGATTTTGGTTGTTGGAGGAGTTAAATTTGAGTAAATTTAGATGAAATTAACACCTTATTTTTGGATTTTATATAAATTTTTAGTCAAATTGTATTAAAGGGATTTGAAACAACTTCGATTTTTTTGGATTTTGATGAATGTTTTTGTAGGAGGAGCTAAATTTGTTTGAATTTAGATGAAATTTACTTTCATTTTTTTTTGGATTTTATATAAATTTTTAGTCAAATTGTAATAAAGTACATTGAAACCAACTTGGATTTTTTTGGATTTTGATGATTTTTTATGTTGGAGGAGCTAAATTTGAGTGAATTTAGATGAAATTTGCTTTTATTTTTTTGTATTTTATATAAATTTTTAGTCAAATTGTAATAAAGCAATTTGATCCAACTTCGATTTTTTTGGATTTTGATGAGTTTTTTGTTTGGAGGAGCTAAATTTGATTGAATTTAGATGAAATTTACTTTCATTTTTTTGGATTTTAAATAAATTTTTAGTCAAATTGTAATAAAGTACATTGAAACCAACTTGGATTTTTTGGGATTTTGATGAATTTTTTTGTTGGAGGAGCTAAATTTGAGTGAATTTAGATGAAATTTACTTTTATTTTTTTGGATTTTATATAAATTTTTAGTCAAATTGTAATAAACGAATTTGAACCAACTTCGATTTTTTTGGATTTTGATGAATTTTTTTGTTGGAGGAGCTAAATTTGAATGAATTTAGATGAAATTTACTTTTACTTTTTTGGATTTTATATAAATTTTTAGTCAAATTGTAATAAAGGAATTTGAACCAACTTCGATTTTTTTGGATTTTGATGAATTTTTTTGTTGGAGGAGCTAAATTTGAGTGAATTTAGATGAAATTTACTTTTATTTTTTTGGATTTTATATAAATTTTTAGTCGAATTGTAATAAAGAAATTTGAACCAACTTCGATTTTTTTGGATTTTGATGAGTTTTTTTGTTGGAGGAGATAAATTTGAGTGAATTTAGATGAAATTAACACCTTATTTTTGGATTTTATATAAATTTTTAGTCAAATTGTATTAAAGGGATTTGAAACAACTTCGATTTTTTTGGATTTTGATGAATGTTTTTGTAGGAGGAGCTAAATTTGTTTGAATTTAGATGAAATTTACTTTCATTTTTTTTTGGATTTTATATAAATTTTTAGTCAAATTGTAATAAAGTACATTGAAACCAACTTGGATTTTTTTGGATTTTGATGATTTTTTATGTTGGAGGAGCTAAATTTGAGTGAATTTAGATGAAATTTACTTTTATTTTTTTGTATTTTATATAAATTTTTAGTCAAATTGTAATAAAGCAATTTGATCCAACTTCGATTTTTTTGGATTTTGATGAGTTTTTTGTTTGGAGGAGCTAAATTTGAGTGAATTTAGATGAAATTTACTTTCATTTTTTGGATTTTATATTAATTTTTAGTCAAAATGTAATAAAGTACATTGAAACCAACTTTGATTTTTTTTGGATTTTGATGAATTTTTTTGTTGGAGGAGCTAAATTTGAGTGAATTTAGATGAAATTTACTTTTATTTTTTTGGATTTTATATAAATTTTTAGTCGAATTGTAATAAAGAAATTTGAACCAACTTCGATTTTTTTGGATTTTGATGAGTTTTTTTGTTGGAGGAGTTAAATTGGAGTGAATTTAGATGAAATTTACTTCTATTTTTTTTTATTTCATATAAATTTTTAGTCAAATAGTAATAAAGGAATTTGAACCAACTTCGATTTTTTTGGATTTTGATGATTTTGGTTGTTGGAGGAGTTAAATTTGATTGAATTTAGATGAAATTTACTTTCATTTTTTTGGATTTTAAATAAATTTTTAGTCAAATTGTAATAAAGTACATTGAAACCAACTTGGATTTTTTGGGATTTTGATGAATTTTTTTGTTGGAGGAGCTAAATTTGAGTGAATTTAGATGAAATTTACTTTTATTTTTTTGGATTTTATATAAATTTTTAGTCAAATTGTAATAAAGGAATTTGAACCAACTTCGATTTTTTTGGATTTTGATGAATTTTTTTGTTGGAGGAGCTAAATTTGAATGAATTTAGATGAAATTTACTTTTACTTTTTTGGATTTTATATAAATTTTTAGTCAAATTGTAATAAAGGAATTTGAACCAACTTCGATTTTTTTGGATTTTGATGAATTTTTTTGTTGGAGGAGCTAAATTTGAGTGAATTTAGATGAAATTTACTTTTATTTTTTTGGATTTTATATAAATTTTTAGTCGAATTGTAATAAAGAAATTTGAACCAACTTCGATTTTTTTGGATTTTGATGAGTTTTTTTGTTGGAGGAGATAAATTTGAGTGAATTTAGATGAAATTTACTTCTATTTTTTTTTATTTCATATAAATTTTTAGTCAAATAGTAATAAAGGAATTTGAACCAACTTCGATTTTTTTGGATTTTGATGATTTTGGTTGTTGGAGAAGTTAAATTTGATTGAATTTAGATGAAATTTACTTTCATTTTTTTTGGATTTTAAATAAATTTTTAGTCAAATTGTAATAAAGTACATTGAAACCAACTTGGATTTTTTTGGATTTTGATGAATTTTTTTGTTGGAGGAGCTAAATTTGAGTGAATTTAGATGAAATTTACTTTTATTTTTTTGGATTTTATATAAATTTTTAGTCAAATTGTAATAAAGGAATTTGAACCAACTTCGATTTTTTTGGATTTTGATGAATTTTTTTGTTGGAGGAGCTAAATTTGAGTGAGTTTAGATGAAATTTACTTTTATTTTTTTTGGATTTTATATAAATTTTTAGTCAAATAGTAATAAAGGAATTTGAACCAACTTCGATTTTTTTGGATTTTGATGATTTTGGTTGTTGGAGGAGTTAAATTTGAGTAAATTTAGATGAAATTAACACCTTATTTTTGGCTTTTATATAAATTTTTAGTCAAATTGTAATAAAGGGATTTGAAACAACTTCGATTTTTTTGGATTTTGATGAATGTTTTTGTAGGAGGAGCTAAATTTGATTGAATTTAGATGAAATTTACTTTCATTTTTTTGGATTTTATATAAATTTTTAGTCAAATTGTAATGAAGTACATTGAAACCAACTTGGATTTTTTTGGACTTTGATGAATTTTCTTGTTGGAGGAGCTAAATTTGAGTCAATTTAGATGAAATTTACTTTTATTTTTTTGTATTTTATATAAATTTTTAGGCAAATTGTAATAAAGCAATTTGAACCAACTTCGATTTTTTTGGATTTTGATGAATTTTTTTGTTGGAGGAGCTAAATTTGATTGAATTTAGATGAAATTTACTTTTATTTTTTTGTATTTTATATAAATTTTTAGTCAAATTGTAATAAAGGAATTTGAACCAACTTCGATTTTTTTGGATTTTGATGAATTTTTTTGTTGGAGGAGCTAAATTTGAGTGAGTTTAGATGAAATTTACTTTTATTTTTTTTGGATTTTATATAAATTTTTAGTCAAATAGTAATAAAGGAATTTGAACCAACTTCGATTTTTTTGGATTTTGATGATTTTGGTTGTTGGAGGAGTTAAATTTGAGTAAATTTAGATGAAATTAACACCTTATTTTTGGCTTTTATATAAATTTTTAGTCAAATTGTAATAAAGGGATTTGAAACAACTTCGATTTTTTTGGATTTTGATGAATGTTTTTGTAGGAGGAGCTAAATTTGATTGAATTTAGATGAAATTTACTTTTATTTTTTTGTATTTTATATAAATTTTTAGTCAAATTGTAATAAAGGAATTTGAACCAACTTCGATTTTTTTGGATTTTGATGAATTTTTTTGTTGGAGGAGCTAAATTTGAGTGAGTTTAGATGAAATTTACTTTTATTTCTTTTGGATTTTATATAAATTTTTAGTCAAATAGTAATAAAGGAATTTGAACCAACTTCGATTTTTTTGGATTTTGATGATTTTGGTTGTTGGAGGAGTTAAATTTGAGTAAATCTAGATGAAATTAACACCTATTTTTTTGGATATTATATAAATTTTTAGTCAAATTGTAATAAAGTAATTTGAAACCAACTTCGATTTTTTTGGATTTGATGAATTTTTTTGTTGGAGGAGCTAAATTTGAGTGAGTTTAGATGAAATTTACTTTTATTTTTTTGGATTTTATATAAATTTTTAGTCAAATTGTAATAAAGGAATTTGAACCAACTTCGATTTTTTTGGATTTTGATGATTTTGGTTGTTGGAGGAGTTAAATTTGAGTAAATTTAGATGAAATTAACACCTTATTTTTGGATTTTATATAAATTTTTAGTCAAATTGTATTAAAGGGATTTGAAACAACTTCGATTTTTTTGGATTTTGATGAATGTTTTTGTAGGAGGAGCTAAATTTGATTGAATTTAGATGAAATTTACTTTCATTTTTTTTTGGATTTTATATAAATTTTTAGTCAAATTGTAATAAAGTACATTGAAACCAACTTGGATTTTTTTGGATTTTGATGAATGTTTTTGTAGGAGGAGCTAAATTTGAGTGAATTTAGATGAAATTTACTTTTATTTTTTTGTATTTTATATAAATTTTTAGTCAAATTGTAAGAAAGCAATTTGATCCAACTTGGATTTTTTTGGATTTTGATGATTTTGGTTGTTGGAGGAATTAAATTTGAGTAAATTTAGATGAAATTAACACCTTATTTTTGGATTTTATATAAATTTTTAGTCAAATTGTAATAAAGTACATTGAAACCAACTTTGATTTTTTTTGGATTTTGATGAATTTTTTTGTTGGAGGAGCTAAATTTGAGTGAATTTAGATGAAATTTACTTTTATTTTTTTGGATTTTATATAAATTTTTAGTCAAATTGTAATAAAGGAACTTGAAACCAACTTCGATTTTTTGGGATTTTGATGAATTTTTTTGTTGGAGGAGCTAAATTTGAGTGAGTTTAGATGAAATTTACTTTTATTTTTTTGGATTTTATATAAATTTTTAGTCAAATTGTAATAAAGGAATTTGAACCAACTTCGATTTTTTTGGATTTTGATGATTTTGGTTGTTGGAGGAGTTAAATTTGAGTGAATTTAGATGAAATTTACTTCTATTTTTTTTTATTTCATATAAATTTTTAGTCAAATAGTAATAAAGGAATTTGAACCAACTTCGATTTTTTTGGATTTTGATGATTTTGGTTGTTGGAGGAGTTAAATTTGATTGAATTTAGATGAAATTTACTTTCATTTTTTTGGATTTTAAATAAATTTTTAGTCAAATTGTAATAAAGTACATTGAAACCAACTTGGATTTTTTGGGATTTTGATGAATTTTTTTGTTGGAGGAGCTAAATTTGAGTGAATTTAGATGAAATTTACTTTTATTTTTTTGGATTTTATATAAATTTTTAGTCAAATTGTAATAAAGGAATTTGAACCAACTTCGATTTTTTTGGATTTTGATGAATTTTTTTGTTGGAGGAGCTAAATTTGAATGAATTTAGATGAAATTTACTTTTACTTTTTTGGATTTTATATAAATTTTTAGTCAAATTGTAATAAAGGAATTTGAACCAACTTCGATTTTTTTGGATTTTGATGAATTTTTTTGTTGGAGGAGCTAAATTTGAGTGAATTTAGATGAAATTTACTTTTATTTTTTTGGATTTTATATAAATTTTTAGTCGAATTGTAATAAAGAAATTTGAACCAACTTCGATTTTTTTGGATTTTGATGAGTTTTTTTGTTGGAGGAGATAAATTTGAGTGAATTTAGATGAAATTAACACCTTATTTTTGGATTTTATATAAATTTTTAGTCAAATTGTATTAAAGGGATTTGAAACAACTTCGATTTTTTTGGATTTTGATGAATGTTTTTGTAGGAGGAGCTAAATTTGTTTGAATTTAGATGAAATTTACTTTCATTTTTTTTTGGATTTTATATAAATTTTTAGTCAAATTGTAATAAAGTACATTGAAACCAACTTGGATTTTTTTGGATTTTGATGATTTTTTATGTTGGAGGAGCTAAATTTGAGTGAATTTAGATGAAATTTACTTTTATTTTTTTGTATTTTATATAAATTTTTAGTCAAATTGTAATAAAGCAATTTGATCCAACTTCGATTTTTTTGGATTTTGATGAGTTTTTTGTTTGGAGGAGCTAAATTTGAGTGAATTTAGATGAAATTTACTTTCATTTTTTGGATTTTATATTAATTTTTAGTCAAAATGTAATAAAGTACATTGAAACCAACTTTGATTTTTTTTGGATTTTGATGAATTTTTTTGTTGGAGGAGCTAAATTTGAGTGAATTTAGATGAAATTTACTTTTTTTTTTTGGATTTTATATAAATTTTTAGTCGAATTGTAATAAAGAAATTTGAACCAACTTCGATTTTTTTGGATTTTGATGAGTTTTTTTGTTGGAGGAGTTAAATTGGAGTGAATTTAGATGAAATTTACTTCTATTTTTTTTTATTTCATATAAATTTTTAGTCAAATAGTAATAAAGGAATTTGAACCAACTTCGATTTTTTTGGATTTTGATGATTTTGGTTGTTGGAGGAGTTAAATTTGATTGAATTTAGATGAAATTTACTTTCATTTTTTTGGATTTTAAATAAATTTTTAGTCAAATTGTAATAAAGTACATTGAAACCAACTTGGATTTTTTGGGATTTTGATGAATTTTTTTGTTGGAGGATCTAAATTTGAGTGAATTTAGATGAAATTTACTTTTATTTTTTTGGATTTTATATAAATTTTTAGTCAAATTGTAATAAAGGAATTTGAACCAACTTCGATTTTTTTGGATTTTGATGAATTTTTTTGTTGGAGGAGCTAAATTTGAATGAATTTAGATGAAATTTACTTTTACTTTTTTGGATTTTATATAAATTTTTAGTCAAATTGTAATAAAGGAATTTGAACCAACTTCGATTTTTTTGGATTTTGATGAATTTTTTTGTTGGAGGAGCTAAATTTGAGTGAATTTAGATGAAATTTACTTTTATTTTTTTGGATTTTATATAAATTTTTAGTCGAATTGTAATAAAGAAATTTGAACCAACTTCGATTTTTTTGGATTTTGATGAGTTTTTTTGTTGGAGGAGATAAATTTGAGTGAATTTAGATGAAATTTACTTCTATTTTTTTTATTTCATATAAATTTTTAGTCAAATAGTAATAAAGGAATTTGAACCAACTTCGATTTTTTTGGATTTTGATGATTTTGGTTGTTGGAGGAGTTAAATTTGATTGAATTTAGATGAAATTTACTTTCATTTTTTTTGGATTTTAAATAAATTTTTAGTCAAATTGTAATAAAGTACATTGAAACCAACTTGGATTTTTTTGGATTTTGATGAATTTTTTTGTTGGAGGAGCTAAATTTGAGTGAATTTAGATGAAATTTACTTTTATTTTTTTGGATTTTATATAAATTTTTAGTCAAATTGTAATAAAGGAATTTGAACCAACTTCGATTTTTTTGGATTTTGATGAATTTTTTTGTTGGAGGAGCTAAATTTGAGTGAGTTTAGATGAAATTTACTTTTATTTTTTTTGGATTTTATATAAATTTTTAGTCAAATAGTAATAAAGGAATTTGAACCAACTTCGATTTTTTTGGATTTTGATGATTTTGGTTGTTGGAGGAGTTAAATTTGAGTAAATTTAGATGAAATTAACACCTTATTTTTGGCTTTTATATAAATTTTTAGTCAAATTGTAATAAAGGGATTTGAAACAACTTCGATTTTTTTGGATTTTGATGAATGTTTTTGTAGGAGGAGCTAAATTTGATTGAATTTAGATGAAATTTACTTTCATTTTTTTGGATTTTATATAAATTTTTAGTCAAATTGTAATGAAGTACATTGAAACCAACTTGGATTTTTTTGGACTTTGATGAATTTTCTTGTTGGAGGAGCTAAATTTGAGTCAATTTAGATGAAATTTACTTTTATTTTTTTGTATTTTATATAAATTTTTAGTCAAATTGTAATAAAGCAATTTGAACCAACTTCGATTTTTTTGGATTTTGATGAATTTTTTTGTTGGAGGAGCTAAATTTGAGTGAGTTTAGATGAAATTTACTTTTATTTTTTTGGATTTTATATAAATGTTTAGTCGAATTGTAATAAAGAAATTTGAACCAACTTCGATTTTTTTGGATTTTGATGAGTTTTTTTGTTGGAGGATTTAAATTTGAGTGAATATAGATGAAATTTACTTCTATTTTTTTTTATTTCATATAAATTTTTAGTCAAATAGTAATAAAGGAATTTGAACCAACTTCGATTTTTTTGGATTTTGATGATTTTGGTTGTTGGAGGAGTTAAATTTGATTGAATTTAGATGAAATTTACTTTCATTTTTTTGGATTTTAAATAAATTTTTAGTCAAATTGTAATAAAGTACATTGAAACCAACTTGGATTTTTTTGGATTTTGATGAATTTTTTTGTTGGAGGAGCTAAATTTGAGTGAATTTAGATGAAATTTACTTTTATTTTTTTGGATTTTATATAAATTTTTAGTCAAATTGTAATAAAGGAATTTGAAACCAACTTGGATTTTTTTGGATTTTGATGAATTTTTTTGTTGGAGGAGCTAAATTTGAGTGAATTTAGATGAAATTTACTTTTATTTTTTTGGATTTTATATAAATTTTTAGTCAAATTGTAATAAAGGAATTTGAACCAACTTCGATTTTTTTGGATTTTGATGAATTTTTTTGTTGGAGGAGCTAAATTTGAGTGAGTTTAGATGAAATTTACTTTTATTTTTTTGGATTTTATATAAATTTTTAGTCAAATTGTAATAAAGTACATTGAAACCAAATTTGATTTTTTTTGGATTTTGATGAATTTTTTTGTTGGAGGAGCTAAATTTGAGTGAATTTAGATGAAATTTACTTTTATTTTTTTGGATTTTATATAAATTTTTAGTCGAATTGTAATAAAGACATTTGAACCAACTTCGATTTTTTTTGATTTTGATGAGTTTTTTTGTTGGAGGAGATAAATTTCAGTGAATTTAGATGAAATTTACTTCTATTTTTTTTTATTTCATATAAATTTTTAGTCAAATAGTAATAAAGGAATTTGAACCAACTTCGATTTTTTTGGATTTTGATGATTTTGGTTGTTGGAGGAGTTAAATTTGATTGAATTTAGATGAAATTTACTTTCATTTTTTTTGGATTTTAAATAAATTTTTAGTCAAATTGTAATAAAGTACATTGAAACCAACTTGGATTTTTTTGGATTTTGATGAATTTTTTTGTTGGAGGAGCTAAATTTGAGTGAATTTAGATGAAATTTACTTTTATTTTTTTGGATTTTATATAAATTTTTAGTCAAATTGTAATAAAGGAATTTGAACCAACTTCGATTTTTTTGGATTTTGATGAATTTTTTTGTTGGAGGAGCTAAATTTGAGTGAGTTTAGATGGAATTTACTTTTATTTTTTTTGGATTTTATATAAATTTTTATTCAAATAGTAATAAAGGAATTTGAACCAACTTCGATTTTTTTTGGATTTTGATGATTTTGGTTGTTGGAGGAGTTAAATTTGAGTAAATTTAGATGAAATTAACACCTTATTTTTGGATTTTATATAAATTTTTAGTCAAATTGTAATAAAGGGATTTGAAACAACTTCGATTTTTTTGGATTTTGATGAATGTTTTTGTAGGAGGAGCTAAATTTGATTGAATTTAGATGAAATTTACTTTCATTTTTTTGGATTTTATATAAATTTTTAGTCAAATTGTAATGAAGTACATTGAAACCAACTTGGATTTTTTTGGATTTTGATGAATTTTCTTGTTGGAGGAGCTAAATTTGAGTCAATTTAGATGAAATTTACTTTTATTTTTTGTATTTTATATAAATTTTTAGTCAAATTGTAATAAAGTACATTGAAACCAAATTTGATTTTTTTTGGATTTTGATGAATTTTTTTGTTGGAGGAGCTAAATTTGAGTGAATTTAGATGAAATTTACATTTATTTTTTTGGATTTTATATAAATTTTTAGTCGAATTGTAATAAAGAAATTTGAACCAACTTCGACTTTTTTGGATTTTGATGAGTTTTTTTGTTGGAGGAGTTAAATTTGAGTGAATTTAGATGAAATTTACTTCTATTTTTTTTTATTTCATATAAATTTTTAGTCAAATAGTAATAAAGGAATTTGAACCAACTTCGATTTTTTTGGATTTTGATGATTTTGGTTGTTGGAGGAGTTAAATTTGATTGAATTTAGATGAAATTTACTTTCATTTTTTTGGATTTTAAATAAATTTTTAGTCAAATTGTAATAAAGTACATTGAAACCAACTTGGATTTTTTTGGATTTTGATGAATTTTTTTGTTGGAGGAGCTAAATTTGAGTGAATTTAGATGAAATT
The DNA here is from genome assembly GCA_963855975.1 of Andrena chrysosceles. Classification (NCBI taxonomy): domain Eukaryota; kingdom Metazoa; phylum Arthropoda; class Insecta; order Hymenoptera; family Andrenidae; genus Andrena; species Andrena chrysosceles. The sequence continues at coordinate 131,588 of CAWLCU010000092.1, forward strand.
TACTTTTATTTTTTTGGATTTTATATAAATTTTTAGTCAAATTGTAATAAAGGAATTTGAAACCAACTTGGATTTTTGTATATTGTGATGAATTTTTTTGTTGGAGGAGCTAAATTTGAGTGAATTTAGATGAAATTTACTTTTATTTTTTTGGATTTTATATAAATTTTTAGTCAAATTGTAATAAAGGAATTTGAACCAACTTCGATTTTTTTGGATTTTGATGAATTTTTTTGTTGGAGGAGCTAAATTTGAGTGAGTTTAGATGAAATTTACTTTTATTTTTTTGGATTTTATATAAATTTTTAGTCAAATTGTAATAAAGTACATTGAAACCAAATTTGATTTTTTTGGATTTTGATGAATTTTTTTGTTGGAGGAGCTAAATTTGAGTGAATTTAGATGAAATTTACTTTTATTTTTTTGGATTTTATATAAATTTTTAGTCGAATTGTAATAAAGAAATTTGAACCAACTTCGATTTTTTTGGATTTTGATGAGTTTTTTTGTTGGAGGAGTTAAATTTGAGTGAATTTAGATGAAATTTACTTCTATTTTTTTTTATTTCATATAAATTTTTAGTCAAATAGTAATAAAGGAATTTGAACCAACTTCGATTTTTTTGGATTTTGATGATTTTGGTTGTTGGAGGAGTTAAATTTGATTGAATTTAGATGAAATTTACTTTCATTTTTTTGGATTTTAAATAAATTTTTAGTCAAATTGTAATAAAGTACATTGAAACCAACTTGGATTTTTTTGGATTTTGATGAATTTTTTTGTTGGAGGAGCTAAATTTGAGTGAATTTAGATGAAATTTACTTTAATTTTTTTGTATTTTATATAAATTTTTAGTCAAATTGTAATAAAGGAATTTGAACCAACTTCGATTTTTTTGGATTTTGATGAATTTTTTTGTTGGAGGAGCTAAATTTGAATGAATTTAGATGAAATTTACTTTTACTTTTTTGGATTTTATATAAATTTTTAGTCAAATTGTAATAAAGGAATTTGAACCAACTTCGATTTTTTTGGATTTTGATGAATTTTTTTGTTGGAGGAGCTAAATTTGAGTGAATTTAGATGAAATTTACTTTTATTTTTTTGGATTTTATATAAATTTTTAGTCGAATTGTAATAAAGAAATTTGAACCAACTTCGATTTTTTTGGATTTTGATGAGTTTTTTTGTTGGAGGAGATAAATTTGAGTGAATTTAGATGAAATTTACTTCTATTTTTTTTATTTCATATAAATTTTTAGTCAAATAGTAATAAAGGAATTTGAACCAACTTCGATTTTTTTGGATTTTGATGATTTTGGTTGTTGGAGGAGTTAAATTTGATTGAATTTAGATGAAATTTACTTTCATTTTTTTTGGATTTTAAATAAATTTTTAGTCAAATTGTAATAAAGTACATTGAAACCAACTTGGATTTTTTTGGATTTTGATGAATTTTTTTGTTGGAGGAGCTAAATTTGAGTGAATTTAGATGAAATTTACTTTTATTTTTTTGGATTTTATATAAATTTTTAGTCAAATTGTAATAAAGGAATTTGAACCAACTTCGATTTTTTTTGGATTTTGATGATTTTGGTTGTTGGAGGAGTTAAATTTGAGTAAATTTAGATGAAATTAACACCTTATTTTTGGATTTTATATAAATTTTTAGTCAAATTGTAATAAAGGGATTTGAAACAACTTCGATTTTTTTGGATTTTGATGAATGTTTTTGTAGGAGGAGCTAAATTTGATTGAATTTAGATGAAATTTACTTTCATTTTTTTGGATTTTATATAAATTTTTAGTCAAATTGTAATGAAGTACATTGAAACCAACTTGGATTTTTTTGGATTTTGATGAATTTTCTTGTTGGAGGAGCTAAATTTGAGTCAATTTAGATGAAATTTACTTTTATTTTTTGTATTTTATATAAATTTTTAGTCAAATTGTAATAAAGTACATTGAAACCAAATTTGATTTTTTTTGGATTTTGATGAATTTTTTTGTTGGAGGAGCTAAATTTGAGTGAATTTAGATGAAATTTACATTTATTTTTTTGGATTTTATATAAATTTTTAGTCGAATTGTAATAAAGAAATTTGAACCAACTTCGACTTTTTTGGATTTTGATGAGTTTTTTTGTTGGAGGAGTTAAATTTGAGTGAATTTAGATGAAATTTACTTCTATTTTTTTTTATTTCATATAAATTTTTAGTCAAATAGTAATAAAGGAATTTGAACCAACTTCGATTTTTTTGGATTTTGATGATTTTGGTTGTTGGAGGAGTTAAATTTGATTGAATTTAGATGAAATTTACTTTCATTTTTTTGGATTTTAAATAAATTTTTAGTCAAATTGTAATAAAGTACATTGAAACCAACTTGGATTTTTTTGGATTTTGATGAATTTTTTTGTTGGAGGAGCTAAATTTGAGTGAATTTAGATGAAATTTACTTTTATTTTTTTGGATTTTATATAAATTTTTAGTCAAATTGTAATAAAGGAATTTGAAACCAACTTGGATTTTTGTATATTGTGATGAATTTTTTTGTTGGAGGAGCTAAATTTGAGTGAATTTAGATGAAATTTACTTTTATTTTTTTGGATTTTATATAAATTTTTAGTCAAATTGTAATAAAGGAATTTGAACCAACTTCGATTTTTTTGGATTTTGATGAATTTTTTTGTTGGAGGAGCTAAATTTGAGTGAGTTTAGATGAAATTTACTTTTATTTTTTTGGATTTTATATAAATTTTTAGTCAAATTGTAATAAAGTACATTGAAACCAAATTTGATTTTTTTGGATTTTGATGAATTTTTTTGTTGGAGGAGCTAAATTTGAGTGAATTTAGATGAAATTTACTTTTATTTTTTTGGATTTTATATAAATTTTTAGTCGAATTGTAATAAAGAAATTTGAACCAACTTCGATTTTTTTGGATTTTGATGAGTTTTTTTGTTGGAGGAGTTAAATTTGAGTGAATTTAGATGAAATTTACTTCTATTTTTTTTTATTTCATATAAATTTTTAGTCAAATAGTAATAAAGGAATTTGAACCAACTTCGATTTTTTTGGATTTTGATGATTTTGGTTGTTGGAGGAGTTAAATTTGATTGAATTTAGATGAAATTTACTTTCATTTTTTTGGATTTTAAATAAATTTTTAGTCAAATTGTAATAAAGTACATTGAAACCAACTTGGATTTTTTTGGATTTTGATGAATTTTTTTGTTGGAGGAGCTAAATTTGAGTGAATTTAGATGAAATTTACTTTAATTTTTTTGTATTTTATATAAATTTTTAGTCAAATTGTAATAAAGGAATTTGAACCAACTTCGATTTTTTTGGATTTTGATGAATTTTTTTGTTGGAGGAGCTAAATTTGAATGAATTTAGATGAAATTTACTTTTACTTTTTTGGATTTTATATAAATTTTTAGTCAAATTGTAATAAAGGAATTTGAACCAACTTCGATTTTTTTGGATTTTGATGAATTTTTTTGTTGGAGGAGCTAAATTTGAGTGAATTTAGATGAAATTTACTTTTATTTTTTTGGATTTTATATAAATTTTTAGTCGAATTGTAATAAAGAAATTTGAACCAACTTCGATTTTTTTGGATTTTGATGAGTTTTTTTGTTGGAGGAGATAAATTTGAGTGAATTTAGATGAAATTTACTTCTATTTTTTTTATTTCATATAAATTTTTAGTCAAATAGTAATAAAGGAATTTGAACCAACTTCGATTTTTTTGGATTTTGATGATTTTGGTTGTTGGAGGAGTTAAATTTGATTGAATTTAGATGAAATTTACTTTCATTTTTTTTGGATTTTAAATAAATTTTTAGTCAAATTGTAATAAAGTACATTGAAACCAACTTGGATTTTTTTGGATTTTGATGAATTTTTTTGTTGGAGGAGCTAAATTTGAGTGAATTTAGATGAAATTTACTTTTATTTTTTTGGATTTTATATAAATTTTTAGTCAAATTGTAATAAAGGAATTTGAACCAACTTCGATTTTTTTGGATTTTGATGAATTTTTTTGTTGGAGGAGCTAAATTTGAGTGAGTTTAGATGAAATTTACTTTTATTTTTTTTGGATTTTATATAAATTTTTAGTCAAATAGTAATAAAGGAATTTGAACCAACTTCGATTTTTTTGGATTTTGATGATTTTGGTTGTTGGAGGAGTTAAATTTGAGTAAATTTAGATGAAATTAACACCTTATTTTTGGCTTTTATATAAATTTTTAGTCAAATTGTAATAAAGGGATTTGAAACAACTTCGATTTTTTTGGATTTTGATGAATGTTTTTGTAGGAGGAGCTAAATTTGATTGAATTTAGATGAAATTTACTTTCATTTTTTTGGATTTTATATAAATTTTTAGTCAAATTGTAATGAAGTACATTGAAACCAACTTGGATTTTTTTGGACTTTGATGAATTTTCTTGTTGGAGGAGCTAAATTTGAGTCAATTTAGATGAAATTTACTTTTATTTTTTTGTATTTTATATAAATTTTTAGTCAAATTGTAATAAAGCAATTTGAACCAACTTCGATTTTTTTGGATTTTGATGAATTTTTTTGTTGGAGGAGCTAAATTTGAGTGAGTTTAGATGAAATTTACTTTTATTTTTTTGGATTTTATATAAATGTTTAGTCGAATTGTAATAAAGAAATTTGAACCAACTTCGATTTTTTTGGATTTTGATGAGTTTTTTTGTTGGAGGATTTAAATTTGAGTGAATTTAGATGAAATTTACTTCTATTTTTTTTTATTTCATATAAATTTTTAGTCAAATAGTAATAAAGGAATTTGAACCAACTTCGATTTTTTTGGATTTTGATGATTTTGGTTGTTGGAGGAGTTAAATTTGATTGAATTTAGATGAAATTTACTTTCATTTTTTTGGATTTTAAATAAATTTTTAGTCAAATTGTAATAAAGTACATTGAAACCAACTTGGATTTTTTTGGATTTTGATGAATTTTTTTGTTGGAGGAGCTAAATTTGAGTGAATTTAGATGAAATTTACTTTTATTTTTTTGGATTTTATATAAATTTTTAGTCAAATTGTAATAAAGGAATTTGAAACCAACTTGGATTTTTTTGGATTTTGATGAATTTTTTTGTTGGAGGAGCTAAATTTGAGTGAATTTAGATGAAATTTACTTTTATTTTTTTGGATTTTATATAAATTTTTAGTCAAATTGTAATAAAGGAATTTGAACCAACTTCGATTTTTTTGGATTTTGATGAATTTTTTTGTTGGAGGAGCTAAATTTGAGTGAGTTTAGATGAAATTTACTTTTATTTTTTTGGATTTTATATAAATTTTTAGTCAAATTGTAATAAAGTACATTGAAACCAAATTTGATTTTTTTTGGATTTTGATGAATTTTTTTGTTGGAGGAGCTAAATTTGAGTGAATTTAGATGAAATTTACTTTTATTTTTTTGGATTTTATATAAATTTTTAGTCGAATTGTAATAAAGAAATTTGAACCAACTTCGATTTTTTTTGATTTTGATGAGTTTTTTTGTTGGAGGAGCTAAATTTGAGTGAATTTAGATGAAATTTACTTTTATTTTTTTGGATTTTATATAAATTTTTAGTCAAATTGTAATAAAGGAATTTGAACCAACTTCGATTTTTTTGGATTTTGATGAATTTTTTTGTTGGAGGAGCTAAATTTGAGTGAGTTTAGATGAAATTTACTTTTATTTTTTTGGATTTTATATAAATTTTTAGTCAAATTGTAATAAAGTACATTGAAACCAAATTTGATTTTTTTTGGATTTTGATGAATTTTTTTGTTGGAGGAGCTAAATTTGAGTGAATTTAGATGAAATTTACTTTAATTTTTTTGTATTTTATATAAATTTTTAGTCAAATTGTAATAAAGGAATTTGAACCAACTTCGATTTTTTTGGATTTTGATGAATTTTTTTGTTGGAGGAGCTAAATTTGAATGAATTTAGATGAAATTTACTTTTACTTTTTTGGATTTTATATAAATTTTTAGTCAAATTGTAATAAAGGAATTTGAACCAACTTCGATTTTTTTGGATTTTGATGAATTTTTTTGTTGGAGGAGCTAAATTTGAGTGAATTTAGATGAAATTTACTTTTATTTTTTTGGATTTTATATAAATTTTTAGTCGAATTGTAATAAAGAAATTTGAACCAACTTCGATTTTTTTGGATTTTGATGAGTTTTTTTGTTGGAGGAGATAAATTTGAGTGAATTTAGATGAAATTTACTTCTATTTTTTTTATTTCATATAAATTTTTAGTCAAATAGTAATAAAGGAATTTGAACCAACTTCGATTTTTTTGGATTTTGATGATTTTGGTTGTTGGAGGAGTTAAATTTGATTGAATTTAGATGAAATTTACTTTCATTTTTTTTGGATTTTAAATAAATTTTTAGTCAAATTGTAATAAAGTACATTGAAACCAACTTGGATTTTTTTGGATTTTGATGAATTTTTTTGTTGGAGGAGCTAAATTTGAGTGAATTTAGATGAAATTTACTTTTATTTTTTTGGATTTTATATAAATTTTTAGTCAAATTGTAATAAAGGAATTTGAACCAACTTCGATTTTTTTTGGATTTTGATGATTTTGGTTGTTGGAGGAGTTAAATTTGAGTAAATTTAGATGAAATTAACACCTTATTTTTGGATTTTATATAAATTTTTAGTCAAATTGTAATAAAGGGATTTGAAACAACTTCGATTTTTTTGGATTTTGATGAATGTTTTTGTAGGAGGAGCTAAATTTGATTGAATTTAGATGAAATTTACTTTCATTTTTTTGGATTTTATATAAATTTTTAGTCAAATTGTAATGAAGTACATTGAAACCAACTTGGATTTTTTTGGATTTTGATGAATTTTCTTGTTGGAGGAGCTAAATTTGAGTCAATTTAGATGAAATTTACTTTTATTTTTTGTATTTTATATAAATTTTTAGTCAAATTGTAATAAAGTACATTGAAACCAAATTTGATTTTTTTTGGATTTTGATGAATTTTTTTGTTGGAGGAGCTAAATTTGAGTGAATTTAGATGAAATTTACATTTATTTTTTTGGATTTTATATAAATTTTTAGTCGAATTGTAATAAAGAAATTTGAACCAACTTCGACTTTTTTGGATTTTGATGAGTTTTTTTGTTGGAGGAGTTAAATTTGAGTGAATTTAGATGAAATTTACTTCTATTTTTTTTTATTTCATATAAATTTTTAGTCAAATAGTAATAAAGGAATTTGAACCAACTTCGATTTTTTTGGATTTTGATGATTTTGGTTGTTGGAGGAGTTAAATTTGATTGAATTTAGATGAAATTTACTTTCATTTTTTTGGATTTTAAATAAATTTTTAGTCAAATTGTAATAAAGTACATTGAAACCAACTTGGATTTTTTTGGATTTTGATGAATTTTTTTGTTGGAGGAGCTAAATTTGAGTGAATTTAGATGAAATTTACTTTTATTTTTTTGGATTTTATATAAATTTTTAGTCAAATTGTAATAAAGGAATTTGAAACCAACTTGGATTTTTGTATATTGTGATGAATTTTTTTGTTGGAGGAGCTAAATTTGAGTGAATTTAGATGAAATTTACTTTTATTTTTTTGGATTTTATATAAATTTTTAGTCAAATTGTAATAAAGGAATTTGAACCAACTTCGATTTTTTTGGATTTTGATGAATTTTTTTGTTGGAGGAGCTAAATTTGAGTGAGTTTAGATGAAATTTACTTTTATTTTTTTGGATTTTATATAAATTTTTAGTCAAATTGTAATAAAGTACATTGAAACCAAATTTGATTTTTTTGGATTTTGATGAATTTTTTTGTTGGAGGAGCTAAATTTGAGTGAATTTAGATGAAATTTACTTTTATTTTTTTGGATTTTATATAAATTTTTAGTCGAATTGTAATAAAGAAATTTGAACCAACTTCGATTTTTTTGGATTTTGATGAGTTTTTTTGTTGGAGGAGTTAAATTTGAGTGAATTTAGATGAAATTTACTTCTATTTTTTTTTATTTCATATAAATTTTTAGTCAAATAGTAATAAAGGAATTTGAACCAACTTCGATTTTTTTGGATTTTGATGATTTTGGTTGTTGGAGGAGTTAAATTTGATTGAATTTAGATGAAATTTACTTTCATTTTTTTGGATTTTAAATAAATTTTTAGTCAAATTGTAATAAAGTACATTGAAACCAACTTGGATTTTTTTGGATTTTGATGAATTTTTTTGTTGGAGGAGCTAAATTTGAGTGAATTTAGATGAAATTTACTTTAATTTTTTTGTATTTTATATAAATTTTTAGTCAAATTGTAATAAAGGAATTTGAACCAACTTCGATTTTTTTGGATTTTGATGAATTTTTTTGTTGGAGGAGCTAAATTTGAATGAATTTAGATGAAATTTACTTTTACTTTTTTGGATTTTATATAAATTTTTAGTCAAATTGTAATAAAGGAATTTGAACCAACTTCGATTTTTTTGGATTTTGATGAATTTTTTTGTTGGAGGAGCTAAATTTGAGTGAATTTAGATGAAATTTACTTTTATTTTTTTGGATTTTATATAAATTTTTAGTCGAATTGTAATAAAGAAATTTGAACCAACTTCGATTTTTTTGGATTTTGATGAGTTTTTTTGTTGGAGGAGATAAATTTGAGTGAATTTAGATGAAATTTACTTCTATTTTTTTTATTTCATATAAATTTTTAGTCAAATAGTAATAAAGGAATTTGAACCAACTTCGATTTTTTTGGATTTTGATGATTTTGGTTGTTGGAGGAGTTAAATTTGATTGAATTTAGATGAAATTTACTTTCATTTTTTTTGGATTTTAAATAAATTTTTAGTCAAATTGTAATAAAGTACATTGAAACCAACTTGGATTTTTTTGGATTTTGATGAATTTTTTTGTTGGAGGAGCTAAATTTGAGTGAATTTAGATGAAATTTACTTTTATTTTTTTGGATTTTATATAAATTTTTAGTCAAATTGTAATAAAGGAATTTGAACCAACTTCGATTTTTTTGGATTTTGATGAATTTTTTTGTTGGAGGAGCTAAATTTGAGTGAGTTTAGATGAAATTTACTTTTATTTTTTTTGGATTTTATATAAATTTTTAGTCAAATAGTAATAAAGGAATTTGAACCAACTTCGATTTTTTTGGATTTTGATGATTTTGGTTGTTGGAGGAGTTAAATTTGAGTAAATTTAGATGAAATTAACACCTTATTTTTGGCTTTTATATAAATTTTTAGTCAAATTGTAATAAAGGGATTTGAAACAACTTCGATTTTTTTGGATTTTGATGAATGTTTTTGTAGGAGGAGCTAAATTTGATTGAATTTAGATGAAATTTACTTTCATTTTTTTGGATTTTATATAAATTTTTAGTCAAATTGTAATGAAGTACATTGAAACCAACTTGGATTTTTTTGGACTTTGATGAATTTTCTTGTTGGAGGAGCTAAATTTGAGTCAATTTAGATGAAATTTACTTTTATTTTTTTGTATTTTATATAAATTTTTAGTCAAATTGTAATAAAGCAATTTGAACCAACTTCGATTTTTTTGGATTTTGATGAATTTTTTTGTTGGAGGAGCTAAATTTGAGTGAGTTTAGATGAAATTTACTTTTATTTTTTTGGATTTTATATAAATGTTTAGTCGAATTGTAATAAAGAAATTTGAACCAACTTCGATTTTTTTGGATTTTGATGAGTTTTTTTGTTGGAGGATTTAAATTTGAGTGAATTTAGATGAAATTTACTTCTATTTTTTTTTATTTCATATAAATTTTTAGTCAAATAGTAATAAAGGAATTTGAACCAACTTCGATTTTTTTGGATTTTGATGATTTTGGTTGTTGGAGGAGTTAAATTTGATTGAATTTAGATGAAATTTACTTTCATTTTTTTGGATTTTAAATAAATTTTTAGTCAAATTGTAATAAAGTACATTGAAACCAACTTGGATTTTTTTGGATTTTGATGAATTTTTTTGTTGGAGGAGCTAAATTTGAGTGAATTTAGATGAAATTTACTTTTATTTTTTTGGATTTTATATAAATTTTTAGTCAAATTGTAATAAAGGAATTTGAAACCAACTTGGATTTTTTTGGATTTTGATGAATTTTTTTGTTGGAGGAGCTAAATTTGAGTGAATTTAGATGAAATTTACTTTTATTTTTTTGGATTTTATATAAATTTTTAGTCAAATTGTAATAAAGGAATTTGAACCAACTTCGATTTTTTTGGATTTTGATGAATTTTTTTGTTGGAGGAGCTAAATTTGAGTGAGTTTAGATGAAATTTACTTTTATTTTTTTGGATTTTATATAAATTTTTAGTCAAATTGTAATAAAGTACATTGAAACCAAATTTGATTTTTTTTGGATTTTGATGAATTTTTTTGTTGGAGGAGCTAAATTTGAGTGAATTTAGATGAAATTTACTTTTATTTTTTTGGATTTTATATAAATTTTTAGTCGAATTGTAATAAAGAAATTTGAACCAACTTCGATTTTTTTTGATTTTGATGAGTTTTTTTGTTGGAGGAGATAAATTTCAGTGAATTTAGATGAAATTTACTTCTATTTTTTTTTATTTCATATAAATTTTTAGTCAAATAGTAATAAAGGAATTTGAACCAACTTCGATTTTTTTGGATTTTGATGATTTTGGTTGTTGGAGGAGTTAAATTTGATTGAATTTAGATGAAATTTACTTTCATTTTTTTTGGATTTTAAATAAATTTTTAGTCAAATTGTAATAAAGTACATTGAAACCAACTTGGATTTTTTTGGATTTTGATGAATTTTTTTGTTGGAGGAGCTAAATTTGAGTGAATTTAGATGAAATTTACTTTTATTTTTTTGGATTTTATATAAATTTTTAGTCAAATTGTAATAAAGGAATTTGAACCAACTTCGATTTTTTTGGATTTTGATGAATTTTTTTGTTGGAGGAGCTAAATTTGAGTGAGTTTAGATGGAATTTACTTTTATTTTTTTTGGATTTTATATAAATTTTTATTCAAATAGTAATAAAGGAATTTGAACCAACTTCGATTTTTTTTGGATTTTGATGATTTTGGTTGTTGGAGGAGTTAAATTTGAGTAAATTTAGATGAAATTAACACCTTATTCTTGGATTTTATATAAATTTTTAGTCAAATTGTAATAAAGGGATTTGAAACAACTTCGATTTTTTTGGATTTTGATGAATGTTTTTGTAGGAGGAGCTAAATTTGATTGAATTTAGATGAAATTTACTTTCATTTTTTTGGATTTTATATAAATTTTTAGTCAAATTGTAATGAAGTACATTGAAACCAACTTGGATTTTTTTGGATTTTGATGAATTTTCTTGTTGGAGGAGCTAAATTTGAGTCAATTTAGATGAAATTTACTTTTATTTTTTGTATTTTATATAAATTTTTAGTCAAATTGTAATAAAGTACATTGAAACCAAATTTGATTTTTTTTGGATTTTGATGAATTTTTTTGTTGGAGGAGCTAAATTTGAGTGAATTTAGATGAAATTTACATTTATTTTTTTGGATTTTATATAAATTTTTAGTCGAATTGTAATAAAGAAATTTGAACCAACTTCGACTTTTTTGGATTTTGATGAGTTTTTTTGTTGGAGGAGTTAAATTTGAGTGAATTTAGATGAAATTTACTTCTATTTTTTTTTATTTCATATAAATTTTTAGTCAAATAGTAATAAAGGAATTTGAACCAACTTCGATTTTTTTGGATTTTGATGATTTTGGTTGTTGGAGGAGTTAAATTTGATTGAATTTAGATGAAATTTACTTTCATTTTTTTGGATTTTAAATAAATTTTTAGTCAAATTGTAATAAAGTACATTGAAACCAACTTGGATTTTTTTGGATTTTGATGAATTTTTTTGTTGGAGGAGCTAAATTTGAGTGAATTTAGATGAAATTTACTTTTATTTTTTTGGATTTTATATAAATTTTTAGTCAAATTGTAATAAAGGAATTTGAAACCAACTTGGATTTTTGTATATTGTGATGAATTTTTTTGTTGGAGGAGCTAAATTTGAGTGAATTTAGATGAAATTTACTTTTATTTTTTTGGATTTTATATAAATTTTTAGTCAAATTGTAATAAAGGAATTTGAACCAACTTCGATTTTTTTGGATTTTGATGAATTTTTTTGTTGGAGGAGCTAAATTTGAGTGAGTTTAGATGAAATTTACTTTTATTTTTTTGGATTTTATATAAATTTTTAGTCAAATTGTAATAAAGTACATTGAAACCAAATTTGATTTTTTTGGATTTTGATGAATTTTTTTGTTGGAGGAGCTAAATTTGAGTGAATTTAGATGAAATTTACTTTTATTTTTTTGGATTTTATATAAATTTTTAGTCGAATTGTAATAAAGAAATTTGAACCAACTTCGATTTTTTTGGATTTTGATGAGTTTTTTTGTTGGAGGAGTTAAATTTGAGTGAATTTAGATGAAATTTACTTCTATTTTTTTTTATTTCATATAAATTTTTAGTCAAATAGTAATAAAGGAATTTGAACCAACTTCGATTTTTTTGGATTTTGATGATTTTGGTTGTTGGAGGAGTTAAATTTGATTGAATTTAGATGAAATTTACTTTCATTTTTTTGGATTTTAAATAAATTTTTAGTCAAATTGTAATAAAGTACATTGAAACCAACTTGGATTTTTTTGGATTTTGATGAATTTTTTTGTTGGAGGACCTAAATTTGAGTGAATTTAGATGAAATTTACTTTAATTTTTTTGTATTTTATATAAATTTTTAGTCAAATTGTAATAAAGGAATTTGAACCAACTTCGATTTTTTTGGATTTTGATGAATTTTTTTGTTGGAGGAGCTAAATTTGAGTGAATTTAGATGAAATATACTTTTATTCTTTTGGATTTTATATAAATTTTTAGTCAAATTGTAATAAAGGAATTTGAAACCAACTTCGATTTTTTGGGATTTTGATGAATTTTTTTGTTGGAGGAGCTAAATTTGAGTGAGTTTAGATGAAATTTACTTTTATTTTTTTGGATTTTATATAAATTTTTAGTCAAATTGTAATAAAGGAATTTGAACCAACTTCGATTTTTTTGGATTTTGATGATTTTGGTTGTTGGAGGAGTTAAATTTGAGTAAATCTAGATGAAATTAACACCTATTTTTTTGGATTTTATATAAATTTTTAGTCAAATTGTAATAAAATAATTTGAAACCAACTTCGATTTTTTTGGATTTTGATGAATTTTTTTGTTGGAGGAGCTAAATTTGAGTGAGTTTAGATGAAATTTACTTTTATTTTTTTGGATTTTATATAAATTTTTAGTCAAATTGTAATAAAGGAATTTGAACCAACTTCGATTTTTTTGGATTTTGATGATTTTGGTTGTTGGAGGAGTTACATTTGAGTAAATTTAGATGAAATTAACACCTTATTTTTGGATTTTATATAAATTTTTAGTCAAATTGTATTAAAGGGATTTGAAACAACTTCGTTTTTTTTGGATTTTGATGAATGTTTTTGTAGGAGGAGCTAAATTTGTTTGAATTTAGATGAAATTTACTTTCATTTTTTTTGGATTTTATATAAATTTTTAGTCAAATTGTAATAAAGTACATTGAAACCAACTTGGATTTTTTGGGATTTTGATGATTTTTTATGTTGGAGGAGCTAAATTTGAGTGAATTTAGATGAAATTTACTTTTATTTTTTTGTATTTTATATAAATTTTTAGTCAAATTGTAATAAAGCAATTTGATCCAACTTGGATTTTTTTGGATTTTGATGATTTTGGTTGTTGGAGGAATTAAATTTGAGTAAATTTAGATGAAATTAACACCTTATTTTTGGATTTTATATAAATTTTTAGTCAAATTGTAATAAAGTACATTGAAACCAACTTTGATTTTTTTTGGATTTTGATGAATTTTTTTGTTGGAGGAGCTAAATTTGAGTGAATTTAGATGAAATTTACTTTTATTTTTTTGGATTTTATATAAATTTTTAGTCAAATTGTAATAAAGGAACTTGAAACCAACTTCGATTTTTTGGGATTTTGATGAATTTTTTTGTTGGAGGAGCTAAATTTGAGTGAGTTTAGATGAAATTTACTTTTATTTTTTTGGATTTTATATAAATTTTTAGTCAAATTGTAATAAAGGAATTTGAACCAACTTCGATTTTTTTGGATTTTGATGATTTTGGTTGTTGGAGGAGTTAAATTTGAGTAAATCTAGATGAAATTAACACCTATTTTTTTGGATTTTATATAAATTTTTAGTCAAATTGTAATAAAATAATTTGAAACCAACTTCGATTTTTTTGGATTTTGATGAATTTTTTTGTTGGAGGAGCTAAATTTGAGTGAGTTTAGATGAAATTTACTTTTATTTTTTTGGATTTTATATAAATTTTTAGTCAAATTGTAATAAAGGAATTTGAACCAACTTCGATTTTTTTGGATTTTGATGATTTTGGTTGTTGGAGGAGTTAAATTTGAGTAAATTTAGATGAAATTAACACCTTATTTTTGGATTTTATATAAATTTTTAGTCAAATTGTATTAAAGGGATTTGAAACAACTTCGATTTTTTTGGATTTTGATGAATGTTTTTGTAGGAGGAGCTAAATTTGTTTGAATTTAGATGAAATTTACTTTCATTTTTTTTTGGATTTTATATAAATTTTTAGTCAAATTGTAATAAAGTACATTGAAACCAACTTGGATTTTTTTGGATTTTGATGATTTTTTATGTTGGAGGAGCTAAATTTGAGTGAATTTAGATGAAATTTACTTTTATTTTTTTGTATTTTATATAAATTTTTAGTCAAATTGTAATAAAGCAATTTGATCCAACTTCGATTTTTTTGGATTTTGATGAGTTTTTTGTTTGGAGGAGCTAAATTTGAGTGAATTTAGATGAAATTTACTTTCATTTTTTGGATTTTATATTAATTTTTAGTCAAAATGTAATAAAGTACATTGAAACCAACTTTGATTTTTTTTGGATTTTGATGAATTTTTTTGTTGGAGGAGCTAAATTTGAGTGAATTTAGATGAAATTTACTTTTATTTTTTTGGATTTTATATAAATTTTTAGTCGAATTGTAATAAAGAAATATGAACCAACTTCGATTTTTTTGGATTTTGATGAGTTTTTTTGTTGGAGGTGTTAAATTTGAGTGAATTTAGATGAAATTTACTTCTATTTTTTTTTATTTCATATAAATTTTTAGTCAAATAGTAATAAAGGAATTTGAACCAACTTCGATTTTTTTGGATTTTGATGATTTTGGTTGTTGGAGGAGTTAAATTTGAGTAAATTTAGATGAAATTAACACCTTATTTTTGGATTTTATATAAATTTTTAGTCAAATTGTAATAAAGGGATTTGAAACAACTTCGATTTTTTTGGATTTTGATGAATGTTTTTGTAGGAGGAGCTAAATTTGATTGAATTTAGATGAAATTTACTTTCATTTTTTTGGATTTTATATAAATTTTTAGTCAAATTGTAATAAAGTACATTGAAACCAACTTGGATTTTTTTGGATTTTGATGAATGTTTTTGTAGGAGGAGCTAAATTTGAGTGAATTTAGATGAAATTTACTTTTATTTTTTTGTATTTTATATAAATTTTTAGTCAAATTGTAATAAAGCAATTTGATCCAACTTGGATTTTTTTGGATTTTGATGATTTTGGTTGTTGGAGGAATTAAATTTGAGTAAATTTAGATGAAATTAACACCTTATTTTTGGATTTTATATAAATTTTTAGTCAAATTGTAATAAAGTACATTGAAACCAACTTTGATTTTTTTTGGATTTTGATGAATTTTTTTGTTGGAGGAGCTAAATTTGAGTGAATTTAGATGAAATTTACTTTTATTTTTTTGGATTTTATATAAATTTTTAGTCAAATTGTAATAAAGGAACTTGAAACCAACTTCGATTTTTTGGGATTTTGATGAATTTTTTTGTTGGAGGAGCTAAATTTGAGTGAGTTTAGATGAAATTTACTTTTATTTTTTTGGATTTTATATAAATTTTTAGTCAAATTGTAATAAAGGAATTTGAACCAACTTCGATTTTTTTGGATTTTGATGATTTTGGTTGTTGGAGGAGTTAAATTTGAGTAAATCTAGATGAAATTAACACCTATTTTTTTGGATTTTATATAAATTTTTAGTCAAATTGTAATAAAATAATTTGAAACCAACTTCGATTTTTTTGGATTTTGATGAATTTTTTTGTTGGAGGAGCTAAATTTGAGTGAGTTTAGATGAAATTTACTTTTATTTTTTTGGATTTTATATAAATTTTTAGTCAAATTGTAATAAAGGAATTTGAACCAACTTCGATTTTTTTGGATTTTGATGATTTTGGTTGTTGGAGGAGTTAAATTTGAGTAAATTTAGATGAAATTAACACCTTATTTTTGGATTTTATATAAATTTTTAGTCAAATTGTATTAAAGGGATTTGAAACAACTTCGATTTTTTTGGATTTTGATGAATGTTTTTGTAGGAGGAGCTAAATTTGTTTGAATTTAGATGAAATTTACTTTCATTTTTTTTTGGATTTTATATAAATTTTTAGTCAAATTGTAATAAAGTACATTGAAACCAACTTGGATTTTTTTGGATTTTGATGATTTTTTATGTTGGAGGAGCTAAATTTGAGTGAATTTAGATGAAATTTACTTTTATTTTTTTGTATTTTATATAAATTTTTAGTCAAATTGTAATAAAGCAATTTGATCCAACTTCGATTTTTTTGGATTTTGATGAGTTTTTTGTTTGGAGGAGCTAAATTTGAGTGAATTTAGATGAAATTTACTTTCATTTTTTGGATTTTATATTAATTTTTAGTCAAAATGTAATAAAGTACATTGAAACCAACTTTGATTTTTTTTGGATTTTGATGAATTTTTTTGTTGGAGGAGCTAAATTTGAGTGAATTTAGATGAAATTTACTTTTATTTTTTTGGATTTTATATAAATTTTTAGTCGAATTGTAATAAAGAAATATGAACCAACTTCGATTTTTTTGGATTTTGATGAGTTTTTTTGTTGGAGGTGTTAAATTTGAGTGAATTTAGATGAAATTTACTTCTATTTTTTTTTATTTCATATAAATTTTTAGTCAAATAGTAATAAAGGAATTTGAACCAACTTCGATTTTTTTGGATTTTGATGATTTTGGTTGTTGGAGGAGTTAAATTTGAGTAAGTTTAGATGAAATTAACACCTTATTTTTGGATTTTATATAAATTTTTAGTCAAATTGTATTAAAGGGATTTGAAACAACTTCGATTTTTTTGGATTTTGATGAATGTTTTTGTAGGAGGAGCTAAATTTGATTGAATTTAGATGAAATTTACTTTCATTTTTTTTTGGATTTTATATAAATTTTTAGTCAAATTGTAATAAAGTACATTGAAACCAACTTGGATTTTTTTGGATTTTGATGAATGTTTTTGTAGGAGGAGCTAAATTTGAGTGAATTTAGATGAAATTTACTTTTATTTTTTTGTATTTTATATAAATTTTTAGTCAAATTGTAATGAAGTACATTGAAACCAACTTGGATTTTTTTGGATTTTGATGAATTTTCTTGTTGGAGGAGCTAAATTTGAGTGAATTTAGATGAAATTTACTTTTATTTTTTTGTATTTTATATAAATTTTTAGTCAAATTGTAATAAAGGAATTTGAACCAACTTCGATTTTTTTGGATTTTGATGAATTTTTTTGTTGGAGGAGCTAAATTTGAGTGAGTTTAGATGAAATTTACTTTTATTTTTTTTGGATTTTATATAAATTTTTAGTCAAATAGTAATAAAGGAATTTGAACCAACTTCGATTTTTTTGGATTTTGATGATTTTGGTTGTTGGAGGAGTTAAATTTGAGTAAATCTAGATGAAATTAACACCTATTTTTTTGGATATTATATAAATTTTTAGTCAAATTGTAATAAAGTAATTTGAAACCAACTTCGATTTTTTTGGATTTGATGAATTTTTTTGTTGGAGGAGCTAAATTTGAGTGAGTTTAGATGAAATTTACTTTTATTTTTTTGGATTTTATATAAATTTTTAGTCAAATTGTAATAAAGGAATTTGAACCAACTTCGATTTTTTTGGATTTTGATGATTTTGGTTGTTGGAGGAGTTAAATTTGAGTAAATTTAGATGAAATTAACACCTTATTTTTGGATTTTATATAAATTTTTAGTCAAATTGTATTAAAGGGATTTGAAACAACTTCGATTTTTTTGGATTTTGATGAATGTTTTTGTAGGAGGAGCTAAATTTGATTGAATTTAGATGAAATTTACTTTTATTTTATTGTATTTTATATAAATTTTTAGTCAAATTGTAATAAAGGAATTTGAACCAACTTCGATTTTTTTGGATTTTGATGAATTTTTTTGTTGGAGGAGCTAAATTTGAGTGAATTTAGATGAAATTTACTTTTATTCTTTTGGATTTTATATAAATTTTTAGTCAAATTGTAATAAAGGAATTTGAAACCAACTTCGATTTTTTGGGATTTTGATGAATTTTTTTGTTGGAGGAGCTAAATTTGAGTGAGTTTAGATGAAATTTACTTTTATTTTTTTGGATTTTATATAAATTTTTAGTCAAATTGTAATAAAGGAATTTGAACCAACTTCGATTTTTTTGGATTTTGATGATTTTGGTTGTTGGAGGAGTTAAATTTGAGTAAATCTAGATGAAATTAACACCTATTTTTTTTGGATTTTATATAAATTTTTAGTCAAATTGTAATAAAATAATTTGAAACCAACTTCGATTTTTTTGGATTTTGATGAATTTTTTTGTTGGAGGAGCTAAATTTGAGTGAGTTTAGATGAAATTTACTTTTATTTTTTTGGATTTTATATAAATTTTTAGTCAAATTGTAATAAAGGAATTTGAACCAACTTCGATTTTTTTGGATTTTGATGATTTTGGTTGTTGGAGGAGTTAAATTTGAGTAAATTTAGATGAAATTAACACCTTATTTTTGGATTTTATATAAATTTTTAGTCAAATTGTATTAAAGGGATTTGAAACAACTTCGATTTTTTTGGATTTTGATGAATGTTTTTGTAGGAGGAGCTAAATTTGTTTGAATTTAGATGAAATTTACTTTCATTTTTTTTTGGATTTTATATAAATTTTTAGTCAAATTGTAGTAAAGTACATTGAAACCAACTTGGATTTTTTGGGATTTTGATGATTTTTTATGTTGGAGGAGCTAAATTTGAGTGAATTTAGATGAAATTTACTTTTATTTTTTTTGTATTTTATATAAATTTTTAGTCAAATTGTAATAAAGCAATTTGATCCAACTTGGATTTTTTTGGATTTTGATGATTTTGGTTGTTGGAGGAATTAAATTTGAGTAAATTTAGATGAAATTAACACCTTATTTTTGGATTTTATATAAATTTTTAGTCAAATTGTAATAAAGTACATTGAAACCAACTTTGATTTTTTTTGGATTTTGATGAATTTTTTTGTTGGAGGAGCTAAATTTGAGTGAATTTAGATGAAATTTACTTTTATTTTTTTGGATTTTATATAAATTTTTAGTCGAATTGTAATAAAGAAATTTGAACCAACTTCGTTTTTTTTGGATTTTGATGAGTTTTTTTGTTGGAGGAGTTAAATTTGAGTGAATTTAGATGAAATTTACTTCTATTTTTTTTTATTTCATATAAATTTTTAGTCAAATAGTAATAAAGGAATTTGAACCAACTTCGATTTTTTTGGATTTTGATGATTTTGGTTGTTGGAGGAGTTAAATTTGATTGAATTTAGATGAAATTTACTTTCATTTTTTTGGATTTTAAATAAATTTTTAGTCAAATTGTAATAAAGTACATTGAAACCAACTTGGATTTTTTTGGATTTTGATGAATTTTTTTGTTGGAGGAGCTAAATTTGAGTGAATTTAGATGAAATTTACTTTTATTTTTTTGGATTTTATATAAATTTTTAGTCAAATTGTAATAAAGGTATTTGAACCAACTTCGATTTTTTTGGATTTTGATGAATTTTTTTGTTGGAGGAGCTAAATTTGAGTGAGTTTAGATGAAATATACTTTTATTTTTTTTGGATTTTATATAAATTTTTAGTCAAATAGTAATAAAGGAATTTGAACCAACTTCGATTTTTTTGGATTTTGATGATTTTGGTTGTTGGAGGAGTTAAATTTGAGTAAATTTAGATGAAATTAACACCTTATTTTTGGATTTTATATAAATTTTTAGTCAAATTGTATTAAAGGGATTTGAAACAACTTCGATTTTTTTGGATTTTGATGAATGTTTTCGTAGGAGGAGCTAAATTTGTTTGAATTTAGATGAAATTTACTTTCATTTTTTTTTGGATTTTATATAAATTTTTAGTCAAATTGTAATAAAGTACATTGAAACCAACTTGGATTTTTTGGGATTTTGATGATTTTTTATGTTGGAGGAGCTAAATTTGAGTGAATTTAGATGAAATTTACTTTTATTTTTTTGTATTTTATATAAATTTTTAGTCAAATTGTAATAAAGCTATTTGATCCAACTTGGATTTTTTTGGATTTTGATGATTTTGGTTGTTGGAGGAATTAAATTTGAGTAAATTTAGATGAAATTAACACCTTATTTTTGGATTTTATATAAATTTTTAGTCAAATTGTAATAAAGTACATTGAAACCAACTTTGATTTTTTTTGGATTTTGATGAATTTTTTTGTTGGAGGAGCTAAATTTGAGTGAATTTAGATGAAATTTACTTTTATTTTTTTGGATTTTATATAAATTTTTAGTCAAATTGTAATAAAGGAATTTGAAACCAACTTCGATTTTTTGGGATTTTGATGAATTTTTTTGTTGGAGGAGCTAAATTTGAGTGAGTTTAGATGAAATTTACTTTTATTTTTTTTGGATTTTATATAAATTTTTAGTCAAATTGTAATAAAGGAATTTGAACCAACTTCGATTTTTTTGGATTTTGATGATTTTGGTTGTTGGAGGAGTTAAATTTGAGTAAATCTAGATGAAATTAACACCTATTTTTTTGGATTTTATATAAATTTTTAGTCAAATTGTAATAAAATAATTTGAAACCAACTTCGATTTTTTTGGATTTTGATGAATTTTTTTGTTGGAGGAGCTAAATTTGAGTGAGTTTAGATGAAATTTACTTTTATTTTTTTGGATTTTATATAAATTTTTAGTCAAATTGTAATAAAGGAATTTGAACCAACTTCGATTTTTTTGGATTTTGATGATTTTGGTTGTTGGAGGAGTTAAATTTGAGTAAATTTAGATGAAATTAACACCTTATTTTTGGATTTTATATAAATTTTTAGTCAAATTGTATTAAAGGGATTTGAAACAACTTCGATTTTTTTGGATTTTGATGAATGTTTTTGTAGGAGGAGCTAAATTTGTTTGAATTTAGATGAAATTTACTTTCATTTTTTTTTGGATTTTATATAAATTTTTAGTCAAATTGTAATAAAGTACATTGAAACCAACTTGGATTTTTTTGGATTTTGATGATTTTTTATGTTGGAGGAGCTAAATTTGAGTGAATTTAGATGAAATTTACTTTTATTTTTTTGTATTTTATATAAATTTTTAGTCAAATTGTAATAAAGCAATTTGATCCAACTTCGATTTTTTTGGATTTTGATGAGTTTTTTGTTTGGAGGAGCTAAATTTGAGTGAATTTAGATGAAATTTACTTTCATTTTTTGGATTTTATATAAATTTTTAGTCAAAATGTAATAAAGTACATTGAAACCAACTTTGATTTTTTTTGGATTTTGATGAATTTTTTTGTTGGAGGAGCTAAATTTGAGTGAATTTAGATGAAATTTACTTTTATTTTTTTGGATTTTATATAAATTTTTAGTCGAATTGTAATAAAGAAATATGAACCAACTTCGATTTTTTTGGATTTTGATGAGTTTTTTTGTTGGAGGTGTTAAATTTGAGTGAATTTAGATGAAATTTACTTCTATTTTTTTTTATTTCATATAAATTTTTAGTCAAATAGTAATAAAGGAATTTGAACCAACTTCGATTTTTTTGGATTTTGATGATTTTGGTTGTTGGAGGAGTTAAATTTGAGTAAATTTAGATGAAATTAACACCTTATTTTTGGATTTTATATAAATTTTTAGTCAAATTGTAATAAAGGGATTTGAAACAACTTCGATTTTTTTGGATTTTGATGAATGTTTTTGTAGGAGGAGCTAAATTTGATTGAATTTAGATGAAATTTACTTTCATTTTTTTGGATTTTATATAAATTTTTAGTCAAATTGTAATGAAGTACATTGAAACCAACTTGGATTTTTTTGGATTTTGATGAATTTTCTTGTTGGAGGAGCTAAATTTGAGTGAATTTAGATGAAATTTACTTTTATTTTTTTGTATTTTATATAAATTTTTAGTCAAATTGTAATAAAGGAATTTGAACCAACTTCGATTTTTTGGATTTTGATGAATTTTTTTGTTGGAGGAGCTAAATTTGAGTGAGTTTAGATGAAATTTACTTTTATTTTTTTTGGATTTTATATAAATTTTTAGTCAAATAGTAATAAAGGAATTTGAACCAACTTCGATTTTTTTGGATTTTGATGATTTTGGTTGTTGGAGGAGTTAAATTTGAGTAAATCTAGATGAAATTAACACCTATTTTTTTGGATATTATATAAATTTTTAGTCAAATTGTAATAAAGTAATTTGAAACCAACTTCGATTTTTTTGGATTTGATGAATTTTTTTGTTGGAGGAGCTAAATTTGAGTGAGTTTAGATGAAATTTACTTTTATTTTTTTGGATTTTATATAAATTTTTAGTCAAATTGTAATAAAGGAATTTGAACCAACTTCGATTTTTTTGGATTTTGATGATTTTGGTTGTTGGAGGAGTTAAATTTGAGTAAATTTAGATGAAATTAACACCTTATTTTTGGATTTTATATAAATTTTTAGTCAAATTGTATTAAAGGGATTTGAAACAACTTCGATTTTTTTGGATTTTGATGAATGTTTTTGTAGGAGGAGCTAAATTTGATTGAATTTAGATGAAATTTACTTTCATTTTTTTTTGGATTTTATATAAATTTTTAGTCAAATTGTAATAAAGTACATTGAAACCAACTTGGATTTTTTTGGATTTTGATGAATGTTTTTGTAGGAGGAGCTAAATTTGAGTGAATTTAGATGAAATTTACTTTTATTTTTTTGTATTTTATATAAATTTTTAGTCAAATTGTAATGAACTACATTGAAACCAACTTGGATTTTTTTGGATTTTGATGAATTTTCTTGTTGGAGGAGCTAAATTTGAGTGAATTTAGATGAAATTTACTTTTATTTTTTTTGTATTTTATATAAATTTTTAGTCAAATTGTAATAAAGGAATTTGAACCAACTTCGATTTTTTTGGATTTTGATGAATTTTTTTGTTGGAGGAGCTAAATTTGAGTGAGTTTAGATGAAATTTACTTTTATTTTTTTTGGATTTTATATAAATTTTTAGTCAAATAGTAATAAAGGAATTTGAACCAACTTCGATTTTTTTGGATTTTGATGATTTTGGTTGTTGGAGGAGTTAAATTTGAGTAAATCTAGATGAAATTAACACCTATTTTTTTGGATATTATATAAATTTTTAGTCAAATTGTAATAAAGTAATTTGAAACCAACTTCGATTTTTTTGGATTTGATGAATTTTTTTGTTGGAGGAGCTAAATTTGAGTGAGTTTAGATGAAATTTACTTTTATTTTTTTGGATTTTATATAAATTTTTAGTCAAATTGTAATAAAGGAATTTGAACCAACTTCGATTTTTTTGGATTTTGATGAATGTTTTTGTAGGAGGAGCTAAATTTGATTGAATTTAGATGAAATTTACTTTCATTTTTTTGGATTTTATATAAATTTTTAGTCAAATTGTAATGAAGTACATTGAAACCAACTTGGATTTTTTTGGATTTTGATGAATTTTCTTGTTGGAGGAGCTAAATTTGAGTGAATATAGATGAAATTTACTTTTATTTTTTTGTATTTTATATAAATTTTTAGTCAAATTGTAATAAAGCAATTTGAACCAACTTCGATTTTTTTGGATTTTGATGAGTTTTTTTGTCTGGAGGAGCTAAATTTGAGTGAATTTAGATGAAATTTACTTTTACTTTTTTTGGATTTTATATAAATTTTTAGTCAAATTGTAATAAAGGAATTTGAACCAACTTCGATTTTTTTGGATTTTGATGAATTTTTTTGTTGGAGGAGCTAAATTTGAGTGAGTTTAGATGAAATTTACTTTTATTTTTTTGGATTTTATATAAATTTTTAGTCAAATTGTAATAAAGTACATTGAAACCAACTTTGATTTTTTTTGGATTTTGATGAATTTTTTTGTTGGAGGAGCTAAATTTGAGTGAATTTAGATGAAATTTACTTTTATTTTCTTGGATTTTATATAAATTTTTAGTCGAATTGTAATAAAGAAATTTGAACCAACTTCGATTTTTTTGGATTTTGATGAGTTTTTTTGTTGGAGGAGTTAAATTTGAGTGAATTTAGATGAAATTTACTTCTATTCTTTTTATTTCATATAAATTTTTAGTCAAATAGTAATAAAGGAATTTGAACCAACTTCGATTTTTTTGGATTTTGATGATTTTGGTTGTTGGAGGAGTTAAATTTGATTGAATTTAGATGAAATTTACTTTCATTTTTTTGGATTTTAAATAAATTTTTAGTCAAATTGTAATAAAGTACATTGAAACCAACTTGGATTTTTTTGGATTTTGATGAATTTTTTTGTTGGAGGAGCTAAATTTGAGTGAGTTTAGATGAAATTTACTTTTATTTTTTTCGATTTTATATAAATTTTTAGTCAAATTGTAATAAAGGAATTTGAACCAACTTCGATTTTTTTGGATTTTGATGATTTTGGTTGTTGGAGGAGTTAAATTTGAGTAAATTTAGATGAAATTAACACCTTATTTTTGGATTTTATATAAATTTTTAGTCAAATTGTATTAAAGGGATTTGAAACAACTTCGATTTTTTTGGATTTTGATGAATGTTTTTGTAGGAGGAGCTAAATTTGATTGAATTTAGATGAAATTTACTTTCATTTTTTTTTGGATTTTATATAAATTTTTAGTCAAATTGTAATAAAGTACATTGAAACCAACTTGGATTTTTTTGGATTTTGATGAATTTTTTTGTTGGAGGAGCTAAATTGGAGTGAATTTAGATTAAATTTTTATTTTTTTGTATTTTATATAAATTTTTAGTCAAATTGTAATAAAGCAATTTGAACCAACTTCGATTTTTTTGGATTTTGATGAGTTTTTTTGTTTGGAGGAGCTAAATTTGAGTGAATTTAGATGAAATTTACTTTTACTTTTTTGGATTTTATTTAAATTTTTAGTCAAATTGTAATAAAGGAATTTGAACCAACTTCGATTTTTTTGGATTTTGATGAATTTTTTTGTTGGAGGAGCTAAATTTGAGTGAATTTAGATGAAATTTACTTTTATTCTTTTGGATTTTATATAAATTTTTAGTCAAATTGTAATAAAGGAATTTGAAACCAACTTCGATTTTTTGGGATTTTGATGAATTTTTTTGTTGGAGGAGCTAAATTTGAGTGAGTTTAGATGAAATTTACTTTTATTTTTTTGGATTTTATATAAATTTTTAGTCAAATTGTAATAAAGGAATTTGAACCAACTTCGATTTTTTTGGATTTTGATGATTTTGGTTGTTGGAGGAGTTAAATTTGAGTAAATCTAGATGAAATTAACACCTATTTTTTTGGATTTTATAATAATTTTTAGTCAAATTGTAATAAAATAATTTGAAACCAACTTCGATTTTTTTGGATTTTGGTGAATTTTTTTGTTGGAGGAGCTAAATTTGAGTGAGTTTAGATGAAATTTACTTTTATTTTTTTGGATTTTATATAAATTTTTGGTCAAATTGTAATAAAGTACATTGAAACCAACTTTGATTTTTTTTGGATTTTGATGAATTTTTTTGTTGGAGGAGCTAAATTTGAGTGAATTTAGATGAAATTTACTTTTATTTTTTTGGATTTTATATAAATTTTTAGTCAAATTGTAATAAAGGAATTTGAACCAACTTCGATTTTTTTGGATTTTGATGATTTTGGTTGTTGGAGGAGTTAAATTTGAGTAAATTTAGATGAAATTAACACCTTATTTTTGGATTTTATATAAATTTTTAGTCAAATTGTATTAAAGGGATTTGAAACAACTTCGATTTTTTTGGATTTTGATGAATGTTTTTGTAGGAGGAGCTAAATTTGTTTGAATTTAGATGAAATTTACTTTCATTTTTTTTTGGATTTTATATAAATTTTTAGTCAAATTGTAATAAAGTACATTGAAACCAACTTGGATTTTTTGGGATTTTGATGATTTTTTATGTTGGAGGAGCTAAATTTGAGTGAATTTAGATGAAATTTACTTCTATTCTTTTTATTTCATATAAATTTTTAGTCAAATAGTAATAAAGGAATTTGAACCAACTTCGATTTTTTTGGATTTTGATGATTTTGGTTGTTGGAGGAGTTAAATTTGATTGAATTTAGATGAAATTTACTTTCATTTTTTTGGATTTTAAATAAATTTTTAGTCAAATTGTAATAAAGTACATTGAAACCAACTTGGATTTTTTTGGATTTTGATGAATTTTTTTGTTGGAGGAGCTAAATTTGAGTGAGTTTAGATGAAATTTACTTTTATTTTTTTTTGGATTTTATATAAATTTTTAGTCAAATAGTAATAAAGGAATTTGAACCAACTTCGATTTTTTTGGTTTTTGATGATTTTGGTTGTTGGAGGAGTTAAATTTGAGTAAATCTAGATGAAATTAACACCTATTTTTTTGGATATTATATAAATTTTTAGTCAAATTGTAATAAAGTAATTTGAAACCAACTTTGATTTTTTTTGGATTTTGATGAATTTTTTTGTTGGAGGAGCTAAATTTGAGTGAATTTGGATGAAATTTACTTTTATTTTTTTGGATTTTATATAAATTTTTAGTCGAATTGTAATAAAGAAATTTGAACCAACTTCGATTTTTTTGGATTTTGATGAGTTTTTTTGTTGGAGGAGTTAAATTTGAGTGAATTTAGATGAAATTTACTTCTGTTTTTTTTTATTTCATATAAATTTTTAGTCAAATAGTAATAAAGGAATTTGAACCAACTGCGATTTTTTTGGATTTTGATGATTTTGGTTGTTGGAGGAGTTAAATTTGATTGAATTTAGATGAAATTTACTTTCATCTTTTTGGATATTATATAAATTTTTAGTCAAATTGTAATAAAGTAATTTGAAACCAACTTCGATTTTTTTGGATTTGATGAATTTTTTTGTTGGAGGAGCTAAATTTGAGTGAGTTTAGATGAAATTTACTTTTATTTTTTTCGATTTTATATAAATTTTTAGTCAAATTGTAATAAAGGAATTTGAACCAACTTCGATTTTTTTGGATTTTGATGATTTTGGTTGTTGGAGGAGTTAAATTTGAGTAAATTTAGATGAAATTAACACCTTATTTTTGGATTTTATATAAATTTTTAGTCAAATTGTATTAAAGGGATTTGAAACAACTTCGATTTTTTTGGATTTTGATGAATGTTTTTGTAGGAGGAGCTAAATTTGATTGAATTTAGATGAAATTTACTTTCATTTTTTTTTGGATTTTATATAAATTTTTAGTCAAATTGTAATAAAGTACATTGAAACCAACTTGGATTTTCTTGGATTTTGATGAATTTTTTTGTTGGAGGAGCTAAATTTGAGTGAATTTAGATTAAATTTTTATTTTTTTGTATTTTATATAAATTTTTAGTCAAATTGTAATAAAGCAATTTGAACCAACTTCGATTTTTTTGGATTTTGATGAGTTTTTTTGTTTGGAGGAGCTAAATTTGAGTGAATTTAGATGAAATTTACTTTTACTTTTTTGGATTTTATTTAAATTTTTAGTCAAATTGTAATAAAGGAATTTGAACCAACTTCGATTTTTTTGGATTTTGATGAATTTTTTTGTTGGAGGAGCTAAATTTGAGTGAATTTAGATGAAATTTACTTTTATTCTTTTGGATTTTATATAAATTTTTAGTCAAATTGTAATAAAGGAATTTGAAACCAACTTCGATTTTTTGGGATTTTGATGAATTTTTTTGTTGGAGGAGCTAAATTTGAGTGAGTTTAGATGAAATTTACTTTTATTTTTTTGGATTTTATATAAATTTTTAGTCAAATTGTAATAAAGGAATTTGAACCAACTTCGATTTTTTTGGATTTTGATGATTTTGGTTGTTGGAGGAGTTAAATTTGAGTAAATCTAGATGAAATTAACACCTATTTTTTTGGATTTTATAATAATTTTTAGTCAAATTGTAATAAAATAATTTGAAACCAACTTCGATTTTTTTGGATTTTGGTGAATTTTTTTGTTGGAGGAGCTAAATTTGAGTGAGTTTAGATGAAATTTACTTTTATTTTTTTGGATTTTATATAAATTTTTAGTCAAATTGTAATAAAGTACATTGAAACCAACTTTGATTTTTTTTGGATTTTGATGAATTTTTTTGTTGGAGGAGCTAAATTTGAGTGAATTTAGATGAAATTTACTTTTATTTTTTTTGGATTTTATATAAATTTTTAGTCAAATTGTAATAAAGGAATTTGAACCAACTTCGATTTTTTTGGATTTTGATGATTTTGGTTGTTGGAGGAGTTAAATTTGAGTAAATTTAGATGAAATTAACACCTTATTTTTGGATTTTATATAAATTTTTAGTCAAATTGTATTAAAGGGATTTGAAACAACTTCGATTTTTTTGGATTTTGATGAATGTTTTTGTAGGAGGAGCTAAATTTGTTTGAATTTAGATGAAATTTACTTTCATTTTTTTTTGGATTTTATATAAATTTTTAGTCAAATTGTAATAAAGTACATTGAAACCAACTTGGATTTTTTGGGATTTTGATGATTTTTTATGTTGGAGGAGCTAAATTTGAGTGAATTTAGATGAAATTTACTTTTATTTTTTTGTATTTTATATAAATTTTTAGTCAAATTGTAATAAAGCAATTTGATCCAACTTGGATTTTTTTGGATTTTGATGATTTTGGTTGTTGGAGGAATTAAATTTGAGTAAATTTAGATGAAATTAACACCTTATTTTTGGATTTTGTATAAATTTTTAGTCAAATTGTAATAAAGTACATTGAAACCAACTTTGATTTTTTTTGGATTTTGATGAATTTTTTTGTTGGAGGAGCTAAATTTGAGTGAATTTAGATGAAATTTACTTTTATTTTTTTGGATTTTATATAAATTTTTAGTCGAATTGTAATATAGAAATTTGAACCAACTTCGATTTTTTTGGATTTTGATGAGTTTTTTTGTTGGAGGAGTTAAATTTGAGTGAATTTAGATGAAATTTACTTCTATTTTTTTTTATTTCATATAAATTTTTAGTCAAATAGTAATAAAGGAATTTGAACCAACTTCGATTTTTTGGGATTTTGATGATTTTTTATGTTGGAGGAGCTAAATTTGAGTGAATTTAGATGAAATTTACTTTTATTTTTTTGTAATTTATATAAATTTTTAGTCAAATTGTAATAAAGCAATTTGATCCAACTTGGATTTTTTTGGATTTTGATGATTTTGGTTGTTGGAGGAATTAAATTTGAGTAAATTTAGATGAAATTAACACCTTATTTTTGGATTTTATATAAATTTTTAGTCAAATTGTAATAAAGTACATTGAAACCAACTTTGATTTTTTTTGGATTTTGATGAATTTTTTTGTTGGAGGAGCTAAATTTGAGTGAATTTAGATGAAATTTACTTTTATTTTTTTGGATTTTATATAAATTTTTAGTCGAATTGTAATAAAGAAATTTGAACCAACTTCGATTTTTTTGGATTTTGATGAGTTTTTTTGTTGGAGGAGTTAAATTTGAGTGAATTTAGATGAAATTTACTTCTATTTTTTTTTATTTCATATAAATTTTTAGTCAAATAGTAATAAAGGAATTTGAACCAACTTCGATTTTTTTGGATTTTGATGATTTTGGTTGTTGGAGGAGTTAAATTTGATTGAATTTAGATGAAATTTACTTTCATTTTTTTGGATTTTAAATAAATTTTTAGTCAAATTGTAATAAAGTACATTGAAACCAACTTGGATTTTTTTGGATTTTGATGAATTTTTTTGTTGGAGGAGCTAAATTTGAGTGAATTTAGATGAAATTTACTTTTATTTTTTTGGATTTTATATAAATTTTTAGTCAAATTGTAATAAAGGAATTTGAACCAACTTCGATTTTTTTGGATTTTGATGAATTTTTTTGTTGGAGGAGCTAAATTTGAGTGAGTTTAGATGAAATTTACTTTTATTTTTTTTGGATTTTATATAAATTTTTAGTCAAATAGTAATAAAGGAATTTGAACCAACTTGGATTTTTTTGGATTTTGATGATTTTGGTTGTTGGAGGAATTAAATTTGAGTAAATTTAGATGAAATTAACACCTTATTTTTGGATTTTATATAAATTTTTAGTCAAATTGTAATAAAGGGATTTGAAACAACTTCGATTTTTTTGGATTTTGATGAATGTTTTTGTAGGAGGAGCTAAATTTGATTGAATTTAGATGAAATTTACTTTCATTTTTTTGGATTTTATATAAATTTTTAGTCAAATTGTAATGAAGTACATTGAAACCAACTTGGATTTTTTTGGATTTTGATGAATTTTCTTGTTGGAGGAGTTAAATTTGAGTGAATTTAGATGAAATTTACTTTTATTTTTTTGTATTTTATATAAATTTTTAGTCAAATTGTAATAAAGGGATTTGAAACCAACTTCGATTTTTTTGGATTTTGATGAATTTTTTGTTGGAGGAGCTAAATTTGAGTGAGTTTAGATGAAATTTACTTTTATTTTTTTGGATTTTATATAAATTTTTAGTCAAATTGTAATAAAGGAATTTGAACCAACTTCGATTTTTTTGGATTTTGATGAATGTTTTTGTAGGAGGAGCTAAATTTGATTGAATTTAGATGAAATTTACTTTCATTTTTTTGGATTTTATATAAATTTTTAGTCAAATTGTAATGAAGTACATTGAAACCAACTTGGATTTTTTTGGATTTTGATGAATTTTCTTGTTGGAGGAGCTAAATTTGAGTGAATTTAGATGAAATTTACTTTTATTTTTTTGTATTTTATATAAATTTTTAGTCAAATTGTAATAAAGCAATTTGAACCAACTTCGATTTTTTTGGATTTTGATGAGTTTTTTTGTCTGGAGGAGCTAAATTTGAGTGAATTTAGATGAAATTTACTTTTACTTTTTTTGGATTTTATATAAATTTTTAGTCAAATTGTAATAAAGGAATTTGAACCAACTTCGATTTTTTTGGATTTTGATGAATTTTTTTGTTGGAGGAGCTAAATTTGAGTGAGTTTAGATGAAATTTACTTTTATTGTTTTGGATTTTATATAAATTTTTAGTCAAATTGTAATAAAGTACATTGAAACCAACTTTGATTTTTTTTGGATTTTGATGAATTTTTTTGTTGGAGGAGCTAAATTTGAGTGAATTTAGATGAAATTTACTTTTATTTTTTTGGATTTTATATAAATTTTTAGTCGAATTGTAATAAAGGAATTTGAACCAACTTCGATTTTTTTGGATTTTGATGAATTTTTTTGTTGGAGGAGCTAAATTTGAGTGAGTTTAGATGAAATTTACTTTTATTTTTTTTGGATTTTATATAAATTTTTAGTCAAATTGTAATAAAGTAATTTGAAACCAACTTCGATTTTTTTGGATTTGATGAATTTTTTTGTTGGAGGAGCTAAATTTGAGTGAGTTTAGATGAAATTTACTTTTATTTTTTTGGATTTTATATAAATTTTTAGTCAAATAGTAATAAAGGAATTTGAACCAACTTCGATTTTTTTGGATTTTGATGATTTTGGTTGTTGGAGGAGTTAAATTTGATTGAATTTAGATGAAATTTACTTTCATTTTTTTGGATTTTAAATAAATTTTTAGTCAAATTGTAATAAAGTACATTGAAACCAACTTGGATTTTTTTGGATTTTGATGAATTTTTTTGTTGGAGGAGCTAAATTTGAGTGAATTTAGATGAAATTTACTTTTATTTTTTTGGATTTTATATAAATTTTTAGTCAAATTGTAATAAAGGAATTTGAACCAACTTCGATTTTTTTGGATTTTGATGAATTTTTTTGTTGGAGGAGCTAAATTTGAGTGAGTTTAGATGAAATTTACTTTTATTTTTTTTGGATTTTATATAAATTTTTAGTCAAATTGTAATAAAGTAATTTGAAACCAACTTCGATTTTTTTGGATTTGATGAATTTTTTTGTTGGAGGAGCTAAATTTGAGTGAGTTTAGATGAAATTTACTTTTATTTTTTTGGATTTTATATAAATTTTTAGTCAAATTGTAATAAAGGAATTTGAACCAACTTCGATTTTTTTGGATTTTGATGATTTTGGTTGTTGGAGGAGTTAAATTTGAGTAAATTTAGATGAAATTAACACCTTATTTTTGGATTTTATATAAATTTTTAGTCAAATTGTATTAAAGGGATTTGAAACAACTTCGATTTTTTTGGATTTTGATGAATGTTTTTGTAGGAGGAGCTAAATTTGATTGAATTTAGATGAAATTTACTTTCATTTTTTTTTGGATTTTATATAAATTTTTAGTCAAATTGTAATAAAGTACATTAAAACCAACTTGGATTTTTTTGGATTTTGATGAATTTTTTTGTTGGAGGAGCTAAATTTGAGTGAATTTAGATTAAATTTTTATTTTTTTTGTATTTTATATAAATTTTTAGTCAAATTGTAATAAAGCAATTTGAACCAACTTCGATTTTTTTGGATTTTGATGAGTTTTTTTGTTTGGAGGAGCTAAATTTGAGTGAATTTAGATGAAATTTACTTTTACTTTTTTGGATTTTATTTAAATTTTTAGTCAAATTGTAATAAAGGAATTTGAACCAACTTCGATTTTTTTGGATTTTGATGAATTTTTTTGTTGGAGGAGCTAAATTTGAGTGAATTTAGATGAAATTTACTTTTATTCTTTTGGATTTTATATAAATTTTTAGACAAATTGTAATAAAGGAATTTGAAACCAACTTCGATTTTTTGGGATTTTGATGAATTTTTTTGTTGGAGGAGCTAAATTTGAGTGAGTTTAGATGAAATTTACTTTTATTTTTTTGGATTTTATATAAATTTTTAGTCAAATTGTAATAAAGGAATTTGAACCAACTTCGATTTTTTTGGATTTTGATGATTTTGGTTGTTGGAGGAGTTAAATTTGAGTAAATCTAGATGAAATTAACACCTATTTTTTTGGATTTTATAATAATTTTTAGTCAAATTGTAATAAAATAATTTGAAACCAACTTCGATTTTTTTGGATTTTGATGAATTTTTTTGTTGGAGGAGCTAAATTTGAGTGAGTTTAGATGAAATTTACTTTTATTTTTTTGGATTTTATATAAATTTTTAGTCAAATTGTAATAAAGGAATTTGAACCAACTTCGATTTTTTTGGATTTTGATGATTTTGGTTGTTGGAGGAGTTAAATTTGAGTAAATTTAGATGAAATTAACACCTTATTTTTGGATTTTATATAAATTTTTAGTCAAATTGTATTAAAGCGATTTGAAACAACTTCGATTTTTTTGGATTTTGATGAATTTTTTGTAGGAGGAGCTAAATTTGTTTGAATTTAGATGAAATTTACTTTCATTTTTTTTTGGATTTTATATAAATTTTTAGTCAAATTGTAATAAAGTACATTGAAACCAACTTGGATTTTTTTGGATTTTGATGATTTTTTTTGTTGGAGGAGCTAAATTTGAGTGAATTTAGATGAAATTTACTTTTATTTTTTTGTATTTTATATAAATTTTTAGTCAAATTGTAATAAAGCAATTTGATCCAACTTCGATTTTTTTGGATTTTGATGAGTTTTTTGTTTGGAGGAGCTAAATTTGAGTGAATTTAGATGAAATTTACTTTTATTTTTTTGTATTTTATATAAATTTTTAGTCAAATTGTAATAAAGCAATTTGATCCAACTTGGATTTTTTTGGATTTTGATGATTTTGGTTGTTGGAGGAATTAAATTTGAGTAAATTTAGATGAAATTAACACCTTATTTTTGGATTTTATATAAATTTTTAGTCAAATTGTAATAAAGTACATTGAAACCAACTTTGATTTTTTTTGGATTTTGATGAATTTTTTTGTTGGAGGAGCTAAATTTGAGTGAATTTAGATGAAATTTACTTTTATTTTTTTGGATTTTATATAAATTTTTAGTCGAATTGTAATAAAGAAATTTGAACCAACTTCGATTTTTTTGGATTTTGATGAGTTTTTTTGTTGGAGGAGTTAAATTTGAGTGAATTTAGATGAAATTTACTTCTATTTTTTTTTATTTCATATAAATTTTTAGTCAAATAGTAATAAAGGAATTTGAACCAACTTCGATTTTTTGGGATTTTGATGATTTTTTATGTTGGAGGAGCTAAATTTGAGTGAATTTAGATGAAATTTACTTTTATTTTTTTGGATTTTATATAAATTTTTAGTCAAATTGTAATAAAGCAATTTGATCCAACTTGGATTTTTTTGGATTTTGATGATTTTGGTTGTTGGAGGAATTAAATTTGAGTAAATTTAGATGAAATTAACACCTTATTTTTGGATTTTATATAAATTTTTAGTCAAATTGTAATAAAGTACATTGAAACTAACTTTGATTTTTTTTGGATTTTGATGAATTTTTTTGTTGGAGGAGCTAAATTTGAGTGAATTTAGATGAAATTTACTTTTATTTTTTGGATTTTATATAAATTTTTAGTCGAATTGTAATAAAGAAATTTGAACCAACTTCGATTTTTTTGGATTTTGATGAGTTTTTTTGTTGGAGGAGTTAAATTTGAGTGAATTTAGATGAAATTTACTTCTATTTTTTTTTATTTCATATAAATTTTTAGTCAAATAGTAATAAAGGAATTTGTACCAACTTCGATTTTTTTGGATTTTGATGATTTTGGTTGTTGGAGGAGTTAAATTTGATTGAATTTAGATGAAATTTACTTTCATTTTTTTGGATTTTAAATAAATTTTTAGTCAAATTGTAATAAAGTACATTGAAACCAACTTGGATTTTTTTGGATTTTGATGAATTTTTTTGTTGGAGGAGCTAAATTTGAGTGAATTTAGATGAAATTTACTTTTATTTTTTTGGATTTTATATAAATTTTTAGTCAAATTGTAATAAAGGAATTTGAACCAACTTCGATTTTTTTGGATTTTGATGAATTTTTTTGTTGGAGGAGCTAAATTTGAGTGAGTTTAGATGAAATTTACTTTTATTTTTTTTGGATTTTATATAAATTTTTAGTCAAATAGTAATAAAGGAATTTGAACCAACTTGAATTTTTTTGGATTTTGATGATTTTGGTTGTTGGAGGAATTAAATTTGAGTAAATTTAGATGAAATTAACACCTTATTTTTGGATTTTATATAAATTTTTAGTCAAATTGTAATAAAGGGATTTGAAACAACTTCGATTTTTTTGGATTTTGATGAATGTTTTTGTAGGAGGAGCTAAATTTGATTGAATTTAGATGAAATTTACTTTCATTTTTTTGGATTTTATATAAATTTTTAGTCAAATTGTAATGAAGTACATTGAAACCAACTTGGATTTTTTTGGATTTTGATGAATTTTCTTGTTGGAGGAGTTAAATTTGAGTGAATTTAGATGAAATTTACTTTTATTTTTTTGTATTTTATATAAATTTTTAGTCAAATTGTAATAAAGGGATTTGAAACCAACTTCGATTTTTTTGGATTTTGATGAATTTTTTGTTGGAGGAGCTAAATTTGAGTGAGTTTAGATGAAATTTACTTTTATTTTTTTGGATTTTATATAAATTTTTAGTCAAATTGTAATAAAGGAATTTGAACCAACTTCGATTTTTTTGGATTTTGATGAATGTTTTTGTAGGAGGAGCTAAATTTGATTGAATTTAGATGAAATTTACTTTCATTTTTTTGGATTTTATATAAATTTTTAGTCAAATTGTAATGAAGTACATTGAAACCAACTTGGATTTTTTTGGATTTTGATGAATTTTCTTGTTGGAGGAGCTAAATTTGAGTGAATTTAGATGAAATTTACTTTTATTTTTTTGTATTTTATATAAATTTTTAGTCAAATTGTAATAAAGCAATTTGAACCAA
Source organism: Andrena chrysosceles (assembly GCA_963855975.1). Lineage (NCBI taxonomy): Eukaryota > Metazoa > Arthropoda > Insecta > Hymenoptera > Andrenidae > Andrena > Andrena chrysosceles. Next base: position 168,085 of record CAWLCU010000092.1, read on the forward strand.
CTTCGATTTTTTTGGATTTTGATGAGTTTTTTTGTCTGGAGGAGCTAAATTTGAGTGAATTTAGATGAAATTTACTTTTACTTTTTTTGGATTTTATATAAATTTTTAGTCAAATTGTAATAAAGGAATTTGAACCAACTTCGATTTTTTTGGATTTTGATGAATTTTTTTGTTGGAGGAGCTAAATTTGAGTGAGTTTAGATGAAATTTACTTTTATTGTTTTGGATTTTATATAAATTTTTAGTCAAATTGTAATAAAGTACATTGAAACCAACTTTGATTTTTTTTGGATTTTGATGAATTTTTTTGTTGGAGGAGCTAAATTTGAGTGAATTTAGATGAAATTTACTTTTATTTTTTTGGATTTTATATAAATTTTTAGTCGAATTGTAATAAAGGAATTTGAACCAACTTCGATTTTTTTGGATTTTGATGAGTTTTTTTGTTGGAGGAGTTAAATTTGAGTGAATTTAGATGAAATTTACTTCTATTTTTTTTTATTTCATATAAATTTTTAGTCAAATAGTAATAAAGGAATTTGAACCAACTTCGATTTTTTTGGATTTTGATGATTTTGGTTGTTGGAGGAGTTAAATTTGATTGAATTTAGATGAAATTTACTTTCATTTTTTTGGATTTTAAATAAATTTTTAGTCAAATTGTAATAAAGTACATTGAAACCAACTTGGATTTTTTTGGATTTTGATGAATTTTTTTGTTGGAGGAGCTAAATTTGAGTGAATTTAGATGAAATTTACTTTTATTTTTTTGGATTTTATATAAATTTTTAGTCAAATTGTAATAAAGGAATTTGAACCAACTTCGATTTTTTTGGATTTTGATGAATTTTTTTGTTGGAGGAGCTAAATTTGAGTGAATTTAGATGAAATTTACTTTTATTTTTTTGGATTTTATATAAATTTTTAGTCAAATTGTAATAAAGGAATTTGAACCAACTTCGATTTTTTTGGATTTTGATGAATTTTTTTGTTGGAGGAGCTAAATTTGAGTGAGTTTAGATGAAATTTACTTTTATTTTGTTGGATTTTATATAAATTTTTAGTCAAATTGTAATAAAGGAATTTGAACCAACTTCGATTTTTTTGGATTTTGATGATTTTGGTTGTTGGAGGAGTTAAATTTGAGTAAATCTAGATGAAATTAACACCTATTTTTTTGGATTTTATAATAATTTTTAGTCAAATTGTAATAAAATAATTTGAAACCAACTTCGATTTTTTTGGATTTTGATGAATTTTTTTGTTGGAGGAGCTAAATTTGAGTGAGTTTAGATGAAATTTACTTTTATTTTTTTGGATTTTATATAAATTTTTAGTCAAATTGTAATAAAGGAATTTGAACCAACTTCGATTTTTTTGGATTTTGATGATTTTGGTTGTTGGAGGAGTTAAATTTGAGTAAATTTAGATGAAATTAACACCTTATTTTTGGATTTTATATAAATTTTTAGTCAAATTGTATTAAAGGGATTTGAAACAACTTCGATTTTTTTGGATTTTGATGAATGTTTTTGTAGGAGGAGCTAAATTTGTTTGAATTTAGATGAAATTTACTTTCATTTTTTTTTGGATTTTATATAAATTTTTAGTCAAATTGTAATAAAGTACATTGAAACCAACTTGGATTTTTTTGGATTTTGATGATTTTTTTTGTTGGAGGAGCTAAATTTGAGTGAATTTAGATGAAATTTACTTTTATTTTTTTGTATTTTATATAAATTTTTAGTCAAATTGTAATAAAGCAATTTGATCCAACTTCGATTTTTTTGGATTTTGATGAGTTTTTTGTTTGGAGGAGCTAAATTTGAGTGAATTTAGATGAAATTTACTTTCATTTTTGGATTTTATATAAATTTTTAGTCAAAATGTAATAAAGTACATTGAAACCAACTTTGATTTTTTTTGGATTTTGATGAATTTTTTTGTTGGAGGAGCTAAATTTGAGTGAATTTAGATGAAATTTACTTTTATTTTTTTGGATTTTATATAAATTTTTAGTCGAATTGTAATAAAGAAATTTGAACCAACTTCGATTTTTTTGGATTTTGATGAGTTTTTTTGTTGGAGGTGTTAAATTTGAGTGAATTTAGATGAAATTTACTTCTATTTTTTTTTATTTCATATAAATTTTTAGTCAAATAGTAATAAAGGAATTTGAACCAACTTCGATTTTTTTGGATTTTGATGATTTTGGTTGTTGGAGGAGTTAAATTTGAGTAAATTTAGATGAAATTAACACCTTATTTTTGGATTTTATATAAATTTTTAGTCAAATTGTAATAAAGGGATTTGAAACAACTTCGATTTTTTTGGATTTTGATGAATGTTTTTGTAGGAGGAGCTAAATTTGATTGAATTTAGATGAAATTTACTTTCATTTTTTTGGATTTTATATAAATTTTTAGTCAAATTGTAATGAAGTACATTGAAACCAACTTGGATTTTTTTGGATTTTGATGAATTTTCTTGTTGGAGGAGCTAAATTTGAGTGAATTTAGATGAAATTTACTTTTATTTTTTTGTATTTTAAATAAATTTTTAGTCAAATTGTAATAAAGCAATTTGAACCAACTTCGATTTTTTTGGATTTTGATGAGTTTTTTGGTCTGGAGGAGCTAAATTTGAGTGAATTTAGATGAAATTTACTTTAACTTTTTTTGGATTTTATATAAATTTTTAGTCAAATTGTAATAAAGGAATTTGAACCAACTTCGATTTTTTTGGATTTTGATGAATTTTTTTGTGGGAGGAGTTAAATTTGATTGAATTTAGATGAAATTTACTTTCATTTTTTTGGATTTTAAATAAATTTTTAGTCAAATTGTAATAAAGTACATTGAAACCAACTTGGATTTTTTTGGATTTTGATGAATTTTTTTGTTGGAGGAGCTAAATTTGAGTGAATTTAGATGAAATTTACTTTTATTTTTTTGGATTTTATATAAATTTTTAGTCAAATTGTAATAAAGGAATTTGAACCAACTTCGATTTTTTTTGGATTTTGATGAATTTTTTTGTTGGAGGAGCTAAATTTGAGTGAGTTTAGATGAAATTTACTTTTATTTTTTTTGGATTTTATATAAATTTTTAGTCAAATAGTAATAAAGGAATTTGAAACAACTTCGATTTTTTTGGATTTTGATGTTTTTGGTTGTTGGAGGAGTTAAATTTGAGTAAATCTAGATGAAATTAACACCTATTTTTTTGGATATTATATAAATTTTTAGTCAAATTGTAATAAAGTAATTTGAAACCAACTTTGATTTTTTTTGGATTTTGATGAATTTTTTTGTTGGAGGAGCTAAATTTGAGTGAGTTTAGATGAAATTTACTTTTATTTTTTTGGATTTTATATAAATTTTTAGTCAAATTGTAATAAAGGAATTTGAACCAACTTCGATTTTTTTGGATTTTGATGATTTTGGTTGTTGGAGGAGTTAAATTTGAGTAAATCTAGATGAAATTAACACCTATTTTTTTGGATTTTATAATAATTTTTAGTCAAATTGTAATAAAATAATTTGAAACCAACTTCGATTTTTTTGGATTTTGATGAATTTTTTTGTTGGAGGAGCTAAATTTGAGTGAGTTTAGATGAAATTTACTTTTATTTTTTTGGATTTTATATAAATTTTTAGTCAAATTGTAATAAAGGAATTTGAACCAACTTCGATTTTTTTGGATTTTGATGATTTTGGTTGTTGGAGGAGTTAAATTTGAGTAAATTTAGATGAAATTAACACCTTATTTTTGGATTTTATATAAATTTTTAGTCAAATTGTATTAAAGGGATTTGAAACAACTTCGATTTTTTTGGATTTTGATGAATGTTTTTGTAGGAGGAGCTAAATTTGTTTGAATTTAGATGAAATTTACTTTCATTTTTTTTTGGATTTTATATAAATTTTTAGTCAAATTGTAATAAAGTACATTGAAACCAACTTGGATTTTTTTGGATTTTGATGATTTTTTTTGTTGGAGGAGCTAAATTTGAGTGAATTTAGATGAAATTTACTTTTATTTTTTTGTATTTTATATAAATTTTTAGTCAAATTGTAATAAAGCAATTTGATCCAACTTCGATTTTTTTGGATTTTGATGAGTTTTTTGTTTGGAGGAGCTAAATTTGAGTGAATTTAGATGAAATTTACTTTCATTTTTGGATTTTATATAAATTTTTAGTCAAAATGTAATAAAGTACATTGAAACCAACTTTGATTTTTTTTGGATTTTGATGAATTTTTTTGTTGGAGGAGCTAAATTTGAGTGAATTTAGATGAAATTTACTTTTATTTTTTTGGATTTTATATAAATTTTTAGTCGAATTGTAATAAAGAAATTTGAACCAACTTCGATTTTTTTGGATTTTGATGAGTTTTTTTGTTGGAGGTGTTAAATTTGAGTGAATTTAGATGAAATTTACTTTCATTTTTTTGGATTTTATATAAATTTTTAGTCAAATTGTAATGAAGTACATTGAAACCAACTTGGATTTTTTTGGATTTTGATGAATTTTCTTGTTGGAGGAGCTAAATTTGAGTGAATTTAGATGAAATTTACTTTTATTTTTTTGGATTTTATATAAATTTTTAGTCAAATTGTAATAAAGGAATTTGAACCAACTTCGATTTTTTTGGATTTTGATGAATTTTTTTGTTGGAGGAGCTAAATTTGAGTGAGTTTAGATGAAATTTACTTTTATTTTTTTTGGATTTTATATAAATTTTTAGTCAAATAGTAATAAAGGAATTTGAACCAACTTGAATTTTTTTGGATTTTGATGATTTTGGTTGTTGGAGGAATTAAATTTGAGTAAATTTAGATGAAATTAACACCTTATTTTTGGATTTTATATAAATTTTTAGTCAAATTGTAATAAAGGGATTTGAAACAACTTCGATTTTTTTGGATTTTGATGAATGTTTTTGTAGGAGGAGCTAAATTTGATTGAATTTAGATGAAATTTACTTTCATTTTTTTGGATTTTATATAAATTTTTAGTCAAATTGTAATGAAGTACATTGAAACCAACTTGGATTTTTTTGGATTTTGATGAATTTTCTTGTTGGAGGAGTTAAATTTGAGTGAATTTAGATGAAATTTACTTTTATTTTTTTGTATTTTATATAAATTTTTAGTCAAATTGTAATAAAGGGATTTGAAACCAACTTCGATTTTTTTGGATTTTGATGAATTTTTTGTTGGAGGAGCTAAATTTGAGTGAGTTTAGATGAAATTTACTTTTATTTTTTTGGATTTTATATAAATTTTTAGTCAAATTGTAATAAAGGAATTTGAACCAACTTCGATTTTTTTGGATTTTGATGAATGTTTTTGTAGGAGGAGCTAAATTTGATTGAATTTAGATGAAATTTACTTTCATTTTTTTGGATTTTATATAAATTTTTAGTCAAATTGTAATGAAGTACATTGAAACCAACTTGGATTTTTTTGGATTTTGATGAATTTTCTTGTTGGAGGAGCTAAATTTGAGTGAATTTAGATGAAATTTACTTTTATTTTTTTGTATTTTATATAAATTTTTAGTCAAATTGTAATAAAGCAATTTGAACCAACTTCGATTTTTTTGGATTTTGATGAGTTTTTTTGTCTGGAGGAGCTAAATTTGAGTGAATTTAGATGAAATTTACTTTTACTTTTTTTGGATTTTATATAAATTTTTAGTCAAATTGTAATAAAGGAATTTGAACCAACTTCGATTTTTTTGGATTTTGATGAATTTTTTTGTTGGAGGAGCTAAATTTGAGTGAGTTTAGATGAAATTTACTTTTATTGTTTTGGATTTTATATAAATTTTTAGTCAAATTGTAATAAAGTACATTGAAACCAACTTTGATTTTTTTTGGATTTTGATGAATTTTTTTGTTGGAGGAGCTAAATTTGAGTGAATTTAGATGAAATTTACTTTTATTTTTTTGGATTTTATATAAATTTTTAGTCGAATTGTAATAAAGGAATTTGAACCAACTTCGATTTTTTTGGATTTTGATGAGTTTTTTTGTTGGAGGAGTTAAATTTGAGTGAATTTAGATGAAATTTACTTCTATTTTTTTTTATTTCATATAAATTTTTAGTCAAATAGTAATAAAGGAATTTGAACCAACTTCGATTTTTTTGGATTTTGATGATTTTGGTTGTTGGAGGAGTTAAATTTGATTGAATTTAGATGAAATTTACTTTCATTTTTTTGGATTTTAAATAAATTTTTAGTCAAATTGTAATAAAGTACATTGAAACCAACTTGGATTTTTTTGGATTTTGATGAATTTTTTTGTTGGAGGAGCTAAATTTGAGTGAATTTAGATGAAATTTACTTTTATTTTTTTGGATTTTATATAAATTTTTAGTCAAATTGTAATAAAGGAATTTGAACCAACTTCGATTTTTTTGGATTTTGATGAGTTTTTTGTTTGGAGGAGCTAAATTTGAGTGAATTTAGATGAAATTTACTTTCATTTTTGGATTTTATATAAATTTTTAGTCAAAATGTAATAAAGTACATTGAAACCAACTTTGATTTTTTTTGGATTTTGATGAATTTTTTTGTTGGAGGAGCTAAATTTGAGTGAATTTAGATGAAATTTACTTTTATTTTTTTGGATTTTATATAAATTTTTAGTCGAATTGTAATAAAGAAATTTGAACCAACTTCGATTTTTTTGGATTTTGATGAGTTTTTTTGTTGGAGGTGTTAAATTTGAGTGAATTTAGATGAAATTTACTTCTATTTTTTTTTATTTCATATAAATTTTTAGTCAAATAGTAATAAAGGAATTTGAACCAACTTCGATTTTTTTGGATTTTGATGATTTTGGTTGTTGGAGGAGTTAAATTTGAGTAAATTTAGATGAAATTAACACCTTATTTTTGGATTTTATATAAATTTTTAGTCAAATTGTAATAAAGGGATTTGAAACAACTTCGATTTTTTTGGATTTTGATGAATGTTTTTGTAGGAGGAGCTAAATTTGATTGAATTTAGATGAAATTTACTTTCATTTTTTTGGATTTTATATAAATTTTTAGTCAAATTGTAATGAAGTACATTGAAACCAACTTGGATTTTTTTGGATTTTGATGAATTTTCTTGTTGGAGGAGCTAAATTTGAGTGAATTTAGATGAAATTTACTTTTATTTTTTTGTATTTTAAATAAATTTTTAGTCAAATTGTAATAAAGCAATTTGAACCAACTTCGATTTTTTTGGATTTTGATGAGTTTTTTGGTCTGGAGGAGCTAAATTTGAGTGAATTTAGATGAAATTTACTTTAACTTTTTTTGGATTTTATATAAATTTTTAGTCAAATTGTAATAAAGGAATTTGAACCAACTTCGATTTTTTTGGATTTTGATGAATTTTTTTGTGGGAGGAGTTAAATTTGATTGAATTTAGATGAAATTTACTTTCATTTTTTTGGATTTTAAATAAATTTTTAGTCAAATTGTAATAAAGTACATTGAAACCAACTTGGATTTTTTTGGATTTTGATGAATTTTTTTGTTGGAGGAGCTAAATTTGAGTGAATTTAGATGAAATTTACTTTTATTTTTTTGGATTTTATATAAATTTTTAGTCAAATTGTAATAAAGGAATTTGAACCAACTTCGATTTTTTTTGGATTTTGATGAATTTTTTTGTTGGAGGAGCTAAATTTGAGTGAGTTTAGATGAAATTTACTTTTATTTTTTTTGGATTTTATATAAATTTTTAGTCAAATAGTAATAAAGGAATTTGAAACAACTTCGATTTTTTTGGATTTTGATGTTTTTGGTTGTTGGAGGAGTTAAATTTGAGTAAATCTAGATGAAATTAACACCTATTTTTTTGGATATTATATAAATTTTTAGTCAAATTGTAATAAAGTAATTTGAAACCAACTTTGATTTTTTTTGGATTTTGATGAATTTTTTTGTTGGAGGAGCTAAATTTGAGTGAGTTTAGATGAAATTTACTTTTATTTTTTTGGATTTTATATAAATTTTTAGTCAAATTGTAATAAAGGAATTTGAACCAACTTCGATTTTTTTGGATTTTGATGATTTTGGTTGTTGGAGGAGTTAAATTTGAGTAAATCTAGATGAAATTAACACCTATTTTTTTGGATTTTATAATAATTTTTAGTCAAATTGTAATAAAATAATTTGAAACCAACTTCGATTTTTTTGGATTTTGATGAATTTTTTTGTTGGAGGAGCTAAATTTGAGTGAGTTTAGATGAAATTTACTTTTATTTTTTTGGATTTTATATAAATTTTTAGTCAAATTGTAATAAAGGAATTTGAACCAACTTCGATTTTTTTGGATTTTGATGATTTTGGTTGTTGGAGGAGTTAAATTTGAGTAAATTTAGATGAAATTAACACCTTATTTTTGGATTTTATATAAATTTTTAGTCAAATTGTATTAAAGGGATTTGAAACAACTTCGATTTTTTTGGATTTTGATAAATGTTTTTGTAGGAGGAGCTAAATTTGTTTGAATTTAGATGAAATTTACTTTCATTTTTTTTTGGATTTTATATAAATTTTTAGTCAAATTGTAATAAAGTACATTGAAACCAACTTGGATTTTTTTGGATTTTGATGATTTTTTTTGTTGGAGGAGCTAAATTTGAGTGAATTTAGATGAAATTTACTTTTATTTTTTTGTATTTTATATAAATTTTTAGTCAAATTGTAATAAAGCAATTTGATCCAACTTCGATTTTTTTGGATTTTGATGAGTTTTTTGTTTGGAGGAGCTAAATTTGAGTGAATTTAGATGAAATTTACTTTCATTTTTGGATTTTATATAAATTTTTAGTCAAAATGTAATAAAGTACATTGAAACCAACTTTGATTTTTTTTGGATTTTGATGAATTTTTTTGTTGGAGGAGCTAAATTTGAGTGAATTTAGATGAAATTTACTTTTATTTTTTTGGATTTTATATAAATTTTTAGTCGAATTGTAATAAAGAAATTTGAACCAACTTCGATTTTTTTGGATTTTGATGAGTTTTTTTGTTGGAGGTGTTAAATTTGAGTGAATTTAGATGAAATTTACTTTCATTTTTTTGGATTTTATATAAATTTTTAGTCAAATTGTAATGAAGTACATTGAAACCAACTTGGATTTTTTTGGATTTTGATGAATTTTCTTGTTGGAGGAGCTAAATTTGAGTGAATTTAGATGAAATTTACTTTTATTTTTTTGTATTTTATATAAATTTTTAGTCAAATTGTAATAAAGCAATTTGAACCAACTTCGATTTTTTTGGATTTTGATGAGTTTTTTTGTCTGGAGGAGCTAAATTTGAGTGAATTTAGATGAAATTTACTTTTACTTTTTTTGGATTTTATATAAATTTTTAGTCAAATTGTAATAAAGGAATTTGAACCAACTTCGATTTTTTTGGATTTTGATGAATTTTTTTGTGGGAGGAGTTAAATTTGATTGAATTTAGATGAAATTTACTTTCATTTTTTTGGATTTTAAATAAATTTTTAGTCAAATTGTAATAAAGTACATTGAAACCAACTTGGATTTTTTTGGATTTTGATGAATTTTTTTGTTGGAGGAGCTAAATTTGAGTGAATTTAGATGAAATTTACTTTTATTTTTTTGGATTTTATATAAATTTTTAGTCAAATTGTAATAAAGGAATTTGAACCAACTTCGATTTTTTTTGGATTTTGATGAATTTTTTTGTTGGAGGAGCTAAATTTGAGTAAATCTAGATGAAATTAACACCTATTTTTTTGGATATTATATAAATTTTTAGTCAAATTGTAATAAAGTAATTTGAAACCAACTTTGATTTTTTTTGGATTTTGATGAATTTTTTTGTTGGAGGAGTTAAATTTGAGTGAATTTAGATGAAATTTACTTCTATTTTTTTTTATTTCATATAAATTTTTAGTCAAATAGTAATAAAGGAATTTGAACCAACTTCGATTTTTTTGGATTTTGATGATTTTGGTTGTTGGAGGAGTTAAATTTGATTGAATTTAGATGAAATTTACTTTCATTTTTTTGGATTTTAAATAAATTTTTAGTCAAATTGTAATAAAGTACATTGAAACCAACTTGGATTTTTTTGGATTTTGATGAATTTTTTTGTTGGAGGAGCTAAATTTGAGTGAATTTAGATGAAATTTACTTTTATTTTTTTTGGATTTTATATAAATTTTTAGTCCAATTGTAATAAAGGAATTTGAACCAACTTCGATTTTTTGGATTTTGATGAATTTTTTTGTTGGAGGAGCTAAATTTGGGTGAGTTTAGATGAAATTTACTTTTATTTTTTTGGGATTTTATATAAATTTTTAGTCAAATAGTAATAAAGGAATTTGAACCAACTTCGATTTTTTTGAATTTTGATGATTTTGGTTGTTGGAGGAGTTAAATTTGAGTAAATCTAGATGAAATTAACACCTATTTTTTGGATATTATATAAATTTTTAGTCAAATTGTAATAAAGTAATTTGAAACCAACTTCGATTTTTTTGGATTTGATGAATTTTTTTGTTGGAGGAGCTAAATTTGAGTGAGTTTAGATGAAATTAACTTTTATTTTTTTGGATTTTATATAAATTTTTAGTCAAATTGTAATAAAGGAATTTGAACCAACTTCGATTTTTTTGGATTTTGATGATTTTGGTTGTTGGAGGAGTTAAATTTGAGTAAATTTAGATGAAATTAACACCTTATTTTTGGATTTTATATAAATTTTTAGTCAAATTGTATTAAAGGGATTTGAAACAACTTCGATTTTTTTGGATTTTGATGAATGTTTTTGTAGGAGGAGCTAAATTTGATTGAATTTAGATGAAATTTACTTTCATTTTTTTTTGGATTTTATATAAATTTTTAGTCAAATTGTAATAAAGTACATTGAAACCAACTTGGATTTTTTTGGATTTTGATGAATTTTTTTGTTGGAGGAGCTAAATTTGAGTGAATTTAGATGAACTTTACTTTTATTTTTTTGTATTTTATATAAATTTTTAGTCAAATTGTAATAAAGCAATTTGAACCAACTTCGATTTTTTTGGATTTTGATGAGTTTTTTTGTTTGGAGGAGCTAAATTTGAGTGAATTTAGACGAAATTTACTTTTACTTTTTTGGATTTTATTTAAATTTTTAGTCAAATTGTAATAAAGGAATTTGAACCAACTTCGATTTTTTTGGATTTTGATGAATTTTTTTGTTGGAGGAGCTAAATTTGAGTGAATTTAGATGAAATTTACTTTTATTCTTTTGGATTTTATATAAATTTTTAGTCAAATTGTAATAAAGCAATTTGAACCAACTTCGATTTTTTTGGATTTTGATGAGTTTTTTTGTTTGGAGGAGCTAAATTTGAGTGAATTTAGACGAAATTTACTTTTACTTTTTTGGATTTTATTTAAATTTTTAGTCAAATTGTAATAAAGGAATTTGAACCAACTTCGATTTTTTTGGATTTTGATGAATTTTTTTGTTGGAGGAGCTAAATTTGAGTGAATTTAGATGAAATTTACTTTTATTCTTATGGATTTTATATAAATTTTTAGTCAAATTGTAATAAAGGAATTTGAAACCAACTTCGATTTTTTGGGATTTTGATGAATTTTTTTGTTGGAGGAGCTAAATTTGAGTGAGTTTAGATGAAATTTACTATTATTTTTTTGGATTTTATATAAATTTTTAGTCAAATTGTAATAAAGGAATTTGAACCAACTTCGATTTTTTTGGATTTTGATGATTTTGGTTGTTGGAGGAGTTAAATTTGAGTGAATTTAGATGAAATTTACTTCTATTTTTTTTTATTTCATATAAATTTTTAGTCAAATAGTAATAAAGGAATTTGAACCAACTTCGATTTTTTTGGATTTTGATGATTTTGGTTGTTGGAGGAGTTAAATTTGATTGAATTTAGATGAAATTTACTTTCATTTTTTTGGATTTTAAATAAATTTTTAGTCAAATTGTAATAAAGTACATTGAAACCAACTTGGATTTTTTTGGATTTTGATGAATTTTTTTGTTGGAGGAGCTAAATTTGAGTGAATTTAGATGAAATTTACTTTTATTTTTTTTGGATTTTATATAAATTTTTAGTCCAATTGTAATAAAGGAATTTGAACCAACTTCGATTTTTTGGATTTTGATGAATTTTTTTGTTGGAGGAGCTAAATTTGGGTGAGTTTAGATGAAATTTACTTTTATTTTTTTGGGATTTTATATAAATTTTTAGTCAAATAGTAATAAAGGAATTTGAACCAACTTCGATTTTTTTGAATTTTGATGATTTTGGTTGTTGGAGGAGTTAAATTTGAGTAAATCTAGATGAAATTAACACCTATTTTTTGGATATTATATAAATTTTTAGTCAAATTGTAATAAAGTAATTTGAAACCAACTTCGATTTTTTTGGATTTGATGAATTTTTTTGTTGGAGGAGCTAAATTTGAGTGAGTTTAGATGAAATTAACTTTTATTTTTTTGGATTTTATATAAATTTTTAGTCAAATTGTAATAAAGGAATTTGAACCAACTTCGATTTTTTTGGATTTTGATGATTTTGGTTGTTGGAGGAGTTAAATTTGAGTAAATTTAGATGAAATTAACACCTTATTTTTGGATTTTATATAAATTTTTAGTCAAATTGTATTAAAGGGATTTGAAACAACTTCGATTTTTTTGGATTTTGATGAATGTTTTTGTAGGAGGAGCTAAATTTGATTGAATTTAGATGAAATTTACTTTCATTTTTTTTTGGATTTTATATAAATTTTTAGTCAAATTGTAATAAAGTACATTGAAACCAACTTGGATTTTTTTGGATTTTGATGAATTTTTTTGTTGGAGGAGCTAAATTTGAGTGAATTTAGATGAACTTTACATTTATTTTTTTGTATTTTATATAAATTTTTAGTCAAATTGTAATAAAGCAATTTGAACCAACTTCGATTTTTTTGGATTTTGATGAGTTTTTTTGTTTGGAGGAGCTAAATTTGAGTGAATTTAGACGAAATTTACTTTTACTTTTTTGGATTTTATTTAAATTTTTAGTCAAATTGTAATAAAGGAATTTGAACCAACTTCGATTTTTTTGGATTTTGATGAATTTTTTTGTTGGAGGAGCTAAATTTGAGTGAATTTAGATGAAATTTACTTTTATTCTTTTGGATTTTATATAAATTTTTAGTCAAATTGTAATAAAGCAATTTGAACCAACTTCGATTTTTTTGGATTTTGATGAGTTTTTTTGTTTGGAGGAGCTAAATTTGAGTGAATTTAGACGAAATTTACTTTTACTTTTTTGGATTTTATTTAAATTTTTAGTCAAATTGTAATAAAGGAATTTGAACCAACTTCGATTTTTTTGGATTTTGATGAATTTTTTTGTTGGAGGAGCTAAATTTGAGTGAATTTAGATGAAATTTACTTTTATTCTTTTGGATTTTATATAAATTTTTAGTCAAATTGTAATAAAGGAATTTGAAACCAACTTCGATTTTTTGGGATTTTGATGAATTTTTTTGTTGGAGGAGCTAAATTTGAGTGAGTTTAGATGAAATTTACTATTATTTTTTTGGATTTTATATAAATTTTTAGTCAAATTGTAATAAAGGAATTTGAACCAACTTCGATTTTTTTGGATTTTGATGATTTTGGTTGTTGGAGGAGTTAAATTTGAGTAAATCTAGATGAAATTAACACCTATTTTTTTGGATTTTATAATAATTTTTAGTCAAATTGTAATAAAATAATTTGAAACCAACTTCGATTTTTTTGGATTTTGATGAATTTTTTTGTTGGAGGAGCTAAATTTGAGTGAGTTTAGATGAAATTTACTTTTATTTTTTTGGATTTTATATAAATTTTTAGTCAAATTGTAATAAAGGAATTTGAACCAACTTCGATTTTTTTGGATTTTGATGATTTTGGTTGTTGGAGGAGTTAAATTTGAGTAAATTTAGATGAAATTAACACCTTATTTTTGGATTTTATATAAATTTTTAGTCAAATTGTATTAAAGGGATTTGAAACAACTTCGATTTTTTTGGATTTTGATGAATGTTTTTGTAGGAGGAGCTAAATTTGTTTGAATTTAGATGAAATTTACTTTCATTTTTTTTTGGATTTTATATAAATTTTTAGTCAAATTGTAATAAAGTACATTGAAACCAACTTGGATTTTTTTGGATTTTGATGATTTTTTTTGTTGGAGGAGCTAAATTTGAGTGAATTTAGATGAAATTTACTTTTATTTTTTTGTATTTTATATAAATTTTTAGTCAAATTGTAATAAAGCAATTTGATCCAACTTCGATTTTTTTGGATTTTGATGAGTTTTTTGTTTGGAGGAGCTACATTTGAGTGAATTTAGATGAAATTTACTTTCATTTTTTGGATTTTATATAAATTTTTAGTCAAAATGTAATAAAGTACATTGAAACCAACTTTGATTTTTTTTGGATTTTGATGAGTTTTTTTGTTTGGAGGAGCTAATTTTGAGTGAATTTAGATGAAATTTACTTTTACTTTTTTGGATTTTATTTAAATTTTTAGTCAAATTGTAATAAAGGAATTTGAACCAACTTCGATTTTTTTGGATTTTGATGAATTTTTTTGTTGGAGGAGCTAAATTTGAGTGAATTTAGATGAAATTTACTTTTATTCTTTTGGATTTTATATAAATTTTTAGTCTAATTGTAATAAAGGAATTTGAACCAACTTCGATTTTTTTGGACTTTGATGAGTTTTTTTGTTGGGGGAGTTAAATTTGAGTGAATTTAGTAGAAATTTATTTCTATTTTTTTTTATTTCATATAAATTTTTAGTCAAACTGTAATAAAGTACTTTGAAACCAACTTCGATTTTTTTTAATTTGGATGAATTTTTTTGTTGGAGGAGCTAAATTTGAGTGAATTTACATGAAATTTACTTTTATTTTTTTGGATTTTATATAAATTTTTAGTCAAATTGTAATAAAGGAATTTGAACCAACTTCGATTTTTTTGGATTTTGATGATTTTGGTTGTTGGAGGAGTTAAATTTGAGTAAATCTAGATGAAATTAACACCTATTTTTAGGATTTTATATAAATTTTTAGTCAAATTGTAATAAAGGAATTTGAAACCAACTTCGATTTTTTTGGATTTTGATGAATTTTTTTGTTGGAGGAGCTAAATTTGAGTGAATTTAGATGAAATTTACTTTTATTTTTTTGGATTTTATATAAATTTTTAGTCAAATTGTAATAAAGGAATTTGAACCAACTTCGATTTTTTTTGGATTTTGATGAATTTTTTTGTTGGAGGAGCTAAATTTGAGTGAGTTTAGATGAAATTTACTTTTATTCTTTTTGGATTTTATATAAATTTTTAGTCAAATTGTAATAAAGGAATTTGAACCAACTTCGATTTTTTTGGATTTTGATGATTTTGGTTGTTGGAGGAGTTAAATTTGAGTAAATTTAGATGAAATTAACACCTTATTTTTGGATTTTATATAAATTTTTAGTCAAATTGTATTAAAGGGATTTGAAACAACTTCGATTTTTTTGGATTTTGATGAATGTTTTTGTAGGAGGAGCTAAATTTGATTGAATTTAGATGAAATTTACTTTCATTTTTTTTTGGATTTTATATAAATTTTTAGTCAAATTGTAATAAAGTACATTGAAACCAACTTGGATTTTTTTGGATTTTGATGAATTTTTTTGTTGGAGGAGCTAAATTTGAGTGAATTCAGATGAAATTTACTTTTATTTTTTTGTATTTTATATAAATTTTTAGTCAAATTGTAATAAAGCAATTTGAACCAACTTCGATTTTTTTGGATTTTGATGAGTTTTTTTGTTTGGAGGAGCTAAATTTGAGTGAATTTAGATGAAATTTACTTTTACTTTTTTGGATTTTATTTAAATTTTTAGTCAAATTGTAATAAAGGAATTTGAACCAACTTCGATTTTTTTGGATTTTGATGAATTTTTTTGTTGGAGGAGCTAAATTTGAGTGAATTTAGATGAAATTTACTTTTATTCTTTTGGATTTTATATAAATTTTTAGTCAAATTGTAATAAAGGAATTTGAAACCAACTTCGATTTTTTGGGATTTTGATGAATTTTTTTGTTGGAGGAGCTAAATTTGAGTGAGTTTAGATGAAATTTACTTTTATTTTTTTGGATTTTATATAAATTTTTAGTCAAATTGTAATAAAGGAATTTGAACCAACTTCGATTTTTTTGGATTTTGATGATTTTGGTTGTTGGAGGAGTTAAATTTGAGTAAATCTAGATGAAATTAACACCTATTTTTTTGGATTTTATATAAATTTTTAGTCAAATTGTAATAAAATAATTTGAAACCAACTTCGATTTTTTTGGATTTTGATGAATTTTTTTGTTGGAGGAGCTAATTTTGAGTGAGTTTAGATGAAATTTACTTTTATTTTTTTGGATTTTATATAAATTTTTAGTCAAATTGTAATAAAGGAATTTGAACCAACTTCGATTTTTTTGGATTTTGATGATTTTGGTTGTTGGATGAGTTAAATTTGAGTAAATTTAGATGAAATTAACACCTTATTTTTGGATTTTATATAAATTTTTAGTCAAATTGTATTAAAGGGATTTGAAACAACTTCGATTTTTTTGGATTTTGATGAATGTTTTTGTAGGAGGAGCTAAATTTGTTTGAATTTAGATGAAATTTACTTTCATTTTTTTTGGATTTTATATAAATTTTTAGTCAAATTGTAATAAAGTACATTGAAAGCAACTTGGATTTTTTTGGATTTAGATGATTTTTTTTGTTGGAGGAGCTAAATTTGAGTGAATTTAGATGAAATTTACTTTTATTCTTTTGGATTTTATATAAATTTTTAGTCTAATTGTAATAAAGGAATTTGAACCAACTTCGATTTTTTTGGACTTTGATGAGTTTTTTTGTTGGAGGAGTTAAATTTGAGTGAATTTAGTAGAAATTTATTTCTATTTTTTTTTATTTCATATAAATTTTTAGTCAAACTGTAATAAAGTACTTTGAAACCAACTTCGATTTTTTTTAATTTGGATGAATTTTTTTGTTGGAGGAGCTAAATTTGAGTGAATTTACATGAAATTTACTTTTATTTTTTTGGATTTTATATAAATTTTTAGTCAAATTGTAATAAAGGAATTTGAACCAACTTCGATTTTTTTGGATTTTGATGATTTTGGTTGTTGGAGGAGTTAAATTTGAGTAAATCTAGATGAAATTAACACCTATTTTTAGGATTTTATATAAATTTTTAGTCAAATTGTAATAAAGGAATTTGAAACCAACTTCGATTTTTTTGGATTTTGATGAATTTTTTTGTTGGAGGAGCTAAATTTGAGTGAGTTTAGATGAAATTTACTTTTATTCTTTTTGGATTTTATATAAATTTTTAGTCAAATTGTAATAAAGGAATTTGAACCAACTTCGATTTTTTTGGATTTTGATGATTTTGGTTGTTGGAGGAGTTAAATTTGAGTAAATTTAGATGAAATTAACACCTTATTTTTGGATTTTATATAAATTTTTAGTCAAATTGTATTAAAGGGATTTGAAACAACTTCGATTTTTTTGGATTTTGATGAATGTTTTTGTAGGAGGAGCTAAATTTGATTGAATTTAGATGAAATTTACTTTCATTTTTTTTTGGATTTTATATAAATTTTTAGTCAAATTGTAATAAAGTACATTGAAACCAACTTGGATTTTTTTGGATTTTGATGAATTTTTTTGTTGGAGGAGCTAAATTTGAGTGAATTTAGATGAAATTTACTTTTATTTTTTTGTATTTTATATAAATTTTTAGTCAAATTGTAATAAAGCAATTTGAACCAACTTCGATTTTTTTGGATTTTGATGAGTTTTTTTGTTTGGAGGAGCTAAATTTGAGTGAATTTAGATGAAATTTACTTTTACTTTTTTGGATTTTATTTAAATTTTTAGTCAAATTGTAATAAAGGAATTTGAACCAACTTCGATTTTTTTGGATTTTGATGAATTTTTTTGTTGGAGGAGCTAAATTTGAGTGAATTTAGATGAAATTTACTTTTATTTTTTTGGATTTTATATAAATTTTTAGTCGAATTGTAATAAAGAAATTTTAACCATCTTCGATTTTTTTGGATTTTGATGAGTTTTTTTGTTGGAGGAGTTAAATTTGAGTGAATTTAGATGAAATTTACTTCTATTTTTTTTTATTTCATATAAATTTTTAGTCAAATAGTAATAAAGGAATTTGAACCAACTTCGATTTTTTTGGATTTTGATGATTTTGGTTGTTGGAGGAGTTAAATTTGATTGAATTTAGATGAAATTTACTTTCATTTTTTTGGATTTTAAATAAATTTTTAGTCAAATTGTAATAAAGTACATTGAAACCAACTTGGATTTTTTTGGATTTTGATGAATTTTTTTGTTGGAGGAGCTAAATTTGAGTGAATTTAGATGAAATTTACTTTTATTTTTTTTGGATTTTATATAAATTTTTAGTCCAATTGTAATAAAGGAATTTGAACCAACTTCGATTTTTTGGATTTTGATGAATTTTTTTGTTGGAGGAGCTAAATTTGGGTGAGTTTAGATGAAATTTACTTTTATTTTTTTGGGATTTTATATAAATTTTTAGTCAAATAGTAATAAAGGAATTTGAACCAACTTCGATTTTTTTGAATTTTGATGATTTTGGTTGTTGGAGGAGTTAAATTTGAGTAAATCTAGATGAAATTAACACCTATTTTTTGGATATTATATAAATTTTTAGTCAAATTGTAATAAAGTACATTGAAACCAACTTGGATTTTTTTGGATTTTGATGATTTTTTTTGTTGGAGGAGCTAAATTTGAGTGAATTTAGATGAAATTTACTTTTATTTTTTTGTATTTTATATAAATTTTTAGTCAAATTGTAATAAAGCAATTTGATCCAACTTCGATTTTTTTGGATTTTGATGAGTTTTTTGTTTGGAGGAGCTACATTTGAGTGAATTTAGATGAAATTAACTTTCATTTTTTGGATTTTATATAAATTTTTAGTCAAAATGTAATAAAGTACATTGAAACCAACTTTGATTTTTTTTGGATTTTGATGAATTTTTTTGTTGGAGGAGCTAAATTTGAGTGAATTTAGATGAAATTTACTTTTATTTTTTTGGATTTTATATAAATTTTTAGTCGAATTGTAATAAAGAAATTTGAACCAACTTCGATTTTTTTGGATTTTGATGAGTATTTTTGTTGGAGGTGTTAAATTTGAGTGAATTTAGATGAAATTTACTTCTATTTTTTTTTATTTCATATAAATTTTTAGTCAAATAGTAATAAAGGAATTTGAACCAACTTCGATTTTTTTGGATTTTGATGATTTTGGTTGTTGGAGGAGTTAAATTTGAGTAAATCTAGATGAAATTAACACCTATTTTTTGGATATTATATAAATTTTTAGTCAAATTGTAATAAAGTAATTTGAAACCAACTTCGATTTTTTTGGATTTTGATGAATTTTTTTGTTGGAGGAGCTAAATTTGAGTGAATTTAGATGAAATTTACTTTTATTCTTTTGGATTTTATATAAATTTTTAGTCTAATTGTAATAAAGGAATTTGAACCAACTTCGATTTTTTTGGACTTTGATGAGTTTTTTTGTTGGGGGAGTTAAATTTGAGTGAATTTAGTAGAAATTTATTTCTATTTTTTTTTATTTCATATAAATTTTTAGTCAAACTGTAATAAAGTACTTTGAAACCAACTTCGATTTTTTTTAATTTGGATGAATTTTTTTGTTGGAGGAGCTAAATTTGAGTGAATTTACATGAAATTTACTTTTATTTTTTTGGATTTTATATAAATTTTTAGTCAAATTGTAATAAAGGAATTTGAACCAACTTCGATTTTTTTGGATTTTGATGATTTTGGTTGTTGGAGGAGTTAAATTTGAGTAAATCTAGATGAAATTAACACCTATTTTTAGGATTTTATATAAATTTTTAGTCAAATTGTAATAAAGGAATTTGAAACCAACTTCGATTTTTTTGGATTTTGATGAATTTTTTTGTTGGAGGAGCTAAATTTGAGTGAATTTAGATGAAATTTACTTTTATTTTTTTGGATTTTATATAAATTTTTAGTCAAATTGTAATAAAGGAATTTGAACCAACTTCGATTTTTTTTGGATTTTGATGAATTTTTTTGTTGGAGGAGCTAAATTTGAGTGAGTTTAGATGAAATTTACTTTTATTCTTTTTGGATTTTATATAAATTTTTAGTCAAATTGTAATAAAGGAATTTGAACCAACTTCGATTTTTTTGGATTTTGATGATTTTGGTTGTTGGAGGAGTTAAATTTGAGTAAATTTAGATGAAATTAACACCTTATTTTTGGATTTTATATAAATTTTTAGTCAAATTGTATTAAAGGGATTTGAAACAACTTCGATTTTTTTGGATTTTGATGAATGTTTTTGTAGGAGGAGCTAAATTTGATTGAATTTAGATGAAATTTACTTTCATTTTTTTTTGGATTTTATATAAATTTTTAGTCAAATTGTAATAAAGTACATTGAAACCAACTTGGATTTTTTTGGATTTTGATGAATTTTTTTGTTGGAGGAGCTAAATTTGAGTGAATTCAGATGAAATTTACTTTTATTTTTTTGTATTTTATATAAATTTTTAGTCAAATTGTAATAAAGCAATTTGAACCAACTTCGATTTTTTTGGATTTTGATGAGTTTTTTTGTTTGGAGGAGCTAAATTTGAGTGAATTTAGATGAAATTTACTTTTACTTTTTTGGATTTTATTTAAATTTTTAGTCAAATTGTAATAAAGGAATTTGAACCAACTTCGATTTTTTTGGATTTTGATGAATTTTTTTGTTGGAGGAGCTAAATTTGAGTGAATTTAGATGAAATTTACTTTTATTCTTTTGGATTTTATATAAATTTTTAGTCAAATTGTAATAAAGGAATTTGAAACCAACTTCGATTTTTTGGGATTTTGATGAATTTTTTTGTTGGAGGAGCTAAATTTGAGTGAGTTTAGATGAAATTTACTTTTATTTTTTTGGATTTTATATAAATTTTTAGTCAAATTGTAATAAAGGAATTTGAACCAACTTCGATTTTTTTGGATTTTGATGATTTTGGTTGTTGGAGGAGTTAAATTTGAGTAAATCTAGATGAAATTAACACCTATTTTTTTGGATTTTATATAAATTTTTAGTCAAATTGTAATAAAATAATTTGAAACCAACTTCGATTTTTTTGGATTTTGATGAATTTTTTTGTTGGAGGAGCTAATTTTGAGTGAGTTTAGATGAAATTTACTTTTATTTTTTTGGATTTTATATAAATTTTTAGTCAAATTGTAATAAAGGAATTTGAACCAACTTCGATTTTTTTGGATTTTGATGATTTTGGTTGTTGGATGAGTTAAATTTGAGTAAATTTAGATGAAATTAACACCTTATTTTTGGATTTTATATAAATTTTTAGTCAAATTGTATTAAAGGGATTTGAAACAACTTCGATTTTTTTGGATTTTGATGAATGTTTTTGTAGGAGGAGCTAAATTTGTTTGAATTTAGATGAAATTTACTTTCATTTTTTTTGGATTTTATATAAATTTTTAGTCAAATTGTAATAAAGTACATTGAAAGCAACTTGGATTTTTTTGGATTTAGATGATTTTTTTTGTTGGAGGAGCTAAATTTGAGTGAATTTAGATGAAATTTACTTTTATTCTTTTGGATTTTATATAAATTTTTAGTCTAATTGTAATAAAGGAATTTGAACCAACTTCGATTTTTTTGGACTTTGATGAGTTTTTTTGTTGGAGGAGTTAAATTTGAGTGAATTTAGTAGAAATTTATTTCTATTTTTTTTTATTTCATATAAATTTTTAGTCAAACTGTAATAAAGTACTTTGAAACCAACTTCGATTTTTTTTAATTTGGATGAATTTTTTTGTTGGAGGAGCTAAATTTGAGTGAATTTACATGAAATTTACTTTTATTTTTTTGGATTTTATATAAATTTTTAGTCAAATTGTAATAAAGGAATTTGAACCAACTTCGATTTTTTTGGATTTTGATGATTTTGGTTGTTGGAGGAGTTAAATTTGAGTAAATCTAGATGAAATTAACACCTATTTTTAGGATTTTATATAAATTTTTAGTCAAATTGTAATAAAGGAATTTGAAACCAACTTCGATTTTTTTGGATTTTGATGAATTTTTTTGTTGGAGGAGCTAAATTTGAGTGAGTTTAGATGAAATTTACTTTTATTCTTTTTGGATTTTATATAAATTTTTAGTCAAATTGTAATAAAGGAATTTGAACCAACTTCGATTTTTTTGGATTTTGATGATTTTGGTTGTTGGAGGAGTTAAATTTGAGTAAATTTAGATGAAATTAACACCTTATTTTTGGATTTTATATAAATTTTTAGTCAAATTGTATTAAAGGGATTTGAAACAACTTCGATTTTTTTGGATTTTGATGAATGTTTTTGTAGGAGGAGCTAAATTTGATTGAATTTAGATGAAATTTACTTTCATTTTTTTTTGGATTTTATATAAATTTTTAGTCAAATTGTAATAAAGTACATTGAAACCAACTTGGATTTTTTTGGATTTTGATGAATTTTTTTGTTGGAGGAGCTAAATTTGAGTGAATTTAGATGAAATTTACTTTTATTTTTTTGTATTTTATATAAATTTTTAGTCAAATTGTAATAAAGCAATTTGAACCAACTTCGATTTTTTTGGATTTTGATGAGTTTTTTTGTTTGGAGGAGCTAAATTTGAGTGAATTTAGATGAAATTTACTTTTACTTTTTTGGATTTTATTTAAATTTTTAGTCAAATTGTAATAAAGGAATTTGAACCAACTTCGATTTTTTTGGATTTTGATGAATTTTTTTGTTGGAGGAGCTAAATTTGAGTGAATTTAGATGAAATTTACTTTTATTTTTTTGGATTTTATATAAATTTTTAGTCGAATTGTAATAAAGAAATTTTAACCATCTTCGATTTTTTTGGATTTTGATGAGTTTTTTTGTTGGAGGAGTTAAATTTGAGTGAATTTAGATGAAATTTACTTCTATTTTTTTTTATTTCATATAAATTTTTAGTCAAATAGTAATAAAGGAATTTGAACCAACTTCGATTTTTTTGGATTTTGATGATTTTGGTTGTTGGAGGAGTTAAATTTGATTGAATTTAGATGAAATTTACTTTCATTTTTTTGGATTTTAAATAAATTTTTAGTCAAATTGTAATAAAGTACATTGAAACCAACTTGGATTTTTTTGGATTTTGATGAATTTTTTTGTTGGAGGAGCTAAATTTGAGTGAATTTAGATGAAATTTACTTTTATTTTTTTTGGATTTTATATAAATTTTTAGTCCAATTGTAATAAAGGAATTTGAACCAACTTCGATTTTTTGGATTTTGATGAATTTTTTTGTTGGAGGAGCTAAATTTGGGTGAGTTTAGATGAAATTTACTTTTATTTTTTTGGGATTTTATATAAATTTTTAGTCAAATAGTAATAAAGGAATTTGAACCAACTTCGATTTTTTTGAATTTTGATGATTTTGGTTGTTGGAGGAGTTAAATTTGAGTAAATCTAGATGAAATTAACACCTATTTTTTGGATATTATATAAATTTTTAGTCAAATTGTAATAAAGTACATTGAAACCAACTTGGATTTTTTTGGATTTTGATGATTTTTTTTGTTGGAGGAGCTAAATTTGAGTGAATTTAGATGAAATTTACTTTTATTTTTTTGTATTTTATATAAATTTTTAGTCAAATTGTAATAAAGCAATTTGATCCAACTTCGATTTTTTTGGATTTTGATGAGTTTTTTGTTTGGAGGAGCTACATTTGAGTGAATTTAGATGAAATTAACTTTCATTTTTTGGATTTTATATAAATTTTTAGTCAAAATGTAATAAAGTACATTGAAACCAACTTTGATTTTTTTTGGATTTTGATGAATTTTTTTGTTGGAGGAGCTAAATTTGAGTGAATTTAGATGAAATTTACTTTTATTTTTTTGGATTTTATATAAATTTTTAGTCGAATTGTAATAAAGAAATTTGAACCAACTTCGATTTTTTTGGATTTTGATGAGTATTTTTGTTGGAGGTGTTAAATTTGAGTGAATTTAGATGAAATTTACTTCTATTTTTTTTTATTTCATATAAATTTTTAGTCAAATAGTAATAAAGGAATTTGAACCAACTTCGATTTTTTTGGATTTTGATGATTTTGGTTGTTGGAGGAGTTAAATTTGAGTAAATCTAGATGAAATTAACACCTATTTTTTGGATATTATATAAATTTTTAGTCAAATTGTAATAAAGTAATTTGAAACCAACTTCGATTTTTTTGGATTTTGATGAATTTTTTTGTTGGAGGAGCTAAATTTGAGTGAATTTAGATGAAATTTACTTTTATTTTTTTGGATTTTATATAAATTTTTAGTCAAATTGTAATAAAGGAATTTGAACCAACTTCGATTTTTTTTGGATTTTGATGAATTTTTTTGTTGGAGGAGCTAAATTTGAGTGAGTTTAGATGAAATTTACTTTTATTTTTTTTGGATTTTATATAAATTTTTAGTCAAATTGTAATAAAGGAATTTGAACCACCTTCGATTTTTTTGGATTTTGATGATTTTGGTTGTTGGAGGAGTTAAATTTGAGTAAATTTAGATGAAATTAACACCTTATTTTTGGATTTTATATAAATTTTTAGTGAAATTGTATTAAAGGGATTTGAAACAACTTCGATTTTTTTGGATTTTGGTGAATGTTTTTGTAGGAGGAGCTAAATTTGTTTGAATTTAGATGAAATTTACTTTCATTTTTTTTTGGATTTTATATAAATTTTTAGTCCAATTGGAATAAAGTACATTGAAACCAACTTGGATTTTTTTGGATTTTGATGATTTTTTTTGTTGGAGGAGCTAAATTTGAGTGAATTTAGATGAAATTTACTTTTATTTTTTTGTATTTTATATAAATTTTTAGTCAAATTGTAATAAAGCAATTTGATCCAACTTCGATTTTTTTGGATTTTGATGAATGTTTTTGTAGGAGGAGCTAAATTTGATTGAATTTAGATGAAATTTACTTTCATTTTTTTTTGGATTTTATATAAATTTTTAGTCAAATTGTAATAAAGTACATTGAAACCAACTTGGATTTTTTTGGATTTTGATGAATTTTTTTGTTGGAGGAGCTAAATTTGAGTGAATTTAGATGAAATTTACTTTTATTTTTTTGTATTTTATATAAATTTTTAGTCAAATTGTAATAAAGCAATTTGAACCAACTTCGATTTTTTTGGATTTTGATGAGTTTTTTTGTTTGGAGGAGCTAAATTTGAGTGAATTTAGATGAAATTTACTTTTACTTTTTTGGATTTTATTTAAATTTTTAGTCAAATTGTAATAAAGGAATTTGAACCAACTTCGATTTTTTTGGATTTTGATGAATTTTTTTGTTGGAGGAGCTAAATTTGAGTGAATTTAGATGAAATTTACTTTTATTCTTTTGGATTTTATATAAATTTTTAGTCAAATTGTAATAAAGGAATTTGAAACCAACTTCGATTTTTTGGGATTTTGATGAATTTTTTTGTTGGAGGAGCTAAATTTGAGTGAGTTTAGATGAAATTTACTTTTATTTTTTTGGATTTTATATAAATTTTTAGTCAAATTGTAATAAAGGAATTTGAACCAACTTCGATTTTTTTGGATTTTGATGATTTTGGTTGTTGGAGGAGTTAAATTTGAGTAAATCTAGATGAAATTAACACCTATTTTTTTGGATTTTATATAAATTTTTAGTCAAATTGTAATAAAATAATTTGAAACCAACTTCGATTTTTTTGGATTTTGATGAATTTTTTTGTTGGAGGAGCTAATTTTGAGTGAGTTTAGATGAAATTTACTTTTATTTTTTTGGATTTTATATAAATTTTTAGTCAAATTGTAATAAAGGAACTTGAACCAACTTCGATTTTTTTGGATTTTGATGATTTTGGTTGTTGGATGAGTTAAATTTGAGTAAATTTAAATGAAATTAACACCTTATTTTTGGATTTTATATAAATTTTTAGTCAAATTGTATTAAAGGGATTTGAAACAACTTCGATTTTTTTGGATTTTGATGAATGTTTTTGTAGGAGGAGCTAAATTTGTTTGAATTTAGATGAAATTTACTTTCATTTTTTTTGGATTTTATATAAATTTTTAGTCAAATTGTAATAAAGTACATTGAAAGCAACTTGGATTTTTTTGGATTTAGATGATTTTTTTTGTTGGAGGAGCTAAATTTGAGTGAATTTAGATGAAAT
Organism: Andrena chrysosceles; assembly: GCA_963855975.1. Lineage (NCBI taxonomy): Eukaryota > Metazoa > Arthropoda > Insecta > Hymenoptera > Andrenidae > Andrena > Andrena chrysosceles. The sequence goes on from CAWLCU010000092.1 coordinate 194,508, forward strand.
TTACTTTTATTTTTTTGTATTTTATATAAATTTTTAGTCAAATTGTAATAAAGCAATTTGATCCAACTTCGATTTTTTTGGATTTTGATGAGTTTTTTGTTTGGAGGAGCTAAATTTGAGTGAATTTAGATGAAATTTACTTTCATTTTTTGGATTTTATATAAATTTTTAGTCAAAATGTAATAAAGTACATTGAAACCAACTTTTATTTTTTTTGGATTTTGATGAATTTTTTTGTTGGAGGAGCTAAATTTGATTGAATTTAGATGAAATTTACTTTTATTCTTTTGGATTTTATATAAATTTTTAGTCGAATTGTAAAAAAGAAATTTGAACCAACTTCGATTTTTTTGGATTTTGATGAGTTTTTTTGTTGGAGGTGTTAAATTTGAGTGAATTTAGATGAAATTTACTTTTATTTTTTTGTATTTTATATAAATTTTTAGTCAAATTGTAATAAAGCAATTTGAACCAACTTCGATTTTTTTGGATTTTGATGAGTTTTTTTGTTTGGAGGAGCTAAATTTGAGTGAATTTAGATGAAATTTACTTTTACTTTTTTGGATTTTATTTAAATTTTTAGTCAAATTGTAATAAAGGAATTTGAACCAACTTCGATTTTTTTGGATTTTGATGAATTTTTTTGTTGGAGGAGCTAAATTTGAGTGAATTTAGATGAAATTTACTTTTATTCTTTTGGATTTTATATAAATTTTTAGTCTAATTGTAATAAAGGAATTTGAACCAACTTCGATTTTTTTGGACTTTGATGAGTTTTTTTGTTGGAGGAGTTAAATTTGAGTGAATTTAGTAGAAATTTATTTCTATTTTTTTTTATTTCATATAAATTTTTAGTCAAACTGTAATAAAGTACTTTGAAACCAACTTCGATTTTTTTTAATTTGGATGAATTTTTTTGTTGGAGGAGCTAAATTTGAGTGAATTTACATGAAATTTACTTTTATTTTTTTGGATTTTATATAAATTTTTAGTCAAATTGTAATAAAGGAATTTGAACCAACTTCGATTTTTTTGGATTTTGATGATTTTGGTTGTTGGAGGAGTTAAATTTGAGTAAATCTAGATGAAATTAACACCTATTTTTAGGATTTTATATAAATTTTTAGTCAAATTGTAATAAAGGAATTTGAAACCAACTTCGATTTTTTTGGATTTTGATGAATTTTTTTGTTGGAGGAGCTAAATTTGAGTGAATTTAGATGAAATTTACTTTTATTTTTTTGGATTTTATATAAATTTTTAGTCAAATTGTAATAAAGGAATTTGAACCAACTTCGATTTTTTTTGGATTTTGATGAATTTTTTTGTTGGAGGAGCTAAATTTGAGTGAGTTTAGATGAAATTTACTTTTATTCTTTTTGGATTTTATATAAATTTTTAGTCAAATTGTAATAAAGGAATTTGAACCAACTTCGATTTTTTTGGATTTTGATGATTTTGGTTGTTGGAGGAGTTAAATTTGAGTAAATTTAGATGAAATTAACACCTTATTTTTGGATTTTATATAAATTTTTAGTCAAATTGTATTAAAGGGATTTGAAACAACTTCGATTTTTTTGGATTTTGATGAATGTTTTTGTAGGAGGAGCTAAATTTGATTGAATTTAGATGAAATTTACTTTCATTTTTTTTTGGATTTTATATAAATTTTTAGTCAAATTGTAATAAAGTACATTGAAACCAACTTGGATTTTTTTGGATTTTGATGAATTTTTTTGTTGGAGGAGCTAAATTTGAGTGAATTTAGATGAAATTTACTTTTATTTTTTTTGTATTTTATATAAATTTTTAGTCAAATTGTAATAAAGCAATTTGAACCAACTTCGATTTTTTTGGATTTTGATGAGTTTTTTTGTTTGGAGGAGCTAAATTTGAGTGAATTTAGATGAAATTTACTTTTACCTTTTTGGATTTTATTTAAATTTTTAGTCAAATTGTAATAAAGGAATTTGAACCAACTTCGATTTTTTTGGATTTTGATGAATTTTTTTGTTGGAGGAGCTAAATTTGAGTGAATTTAGATGAAATTTACTTTTATTCTTTTGGATTTTATATAAATTTTTAGTCAAATTGTAATAAAGGAATTTGAAACCAACTTCGATTTTTTGGGATTTTGATGAATTTTTTTGTTGGAGGAGCTAAATTTGAGTGAGTTTAGATGAAATTTACTTTTATTTTTTTGGATTTTATATAAATTTTTAGTCAAATTGTAATAAAGGAATTTGAACCAACTTCGATTTTTTTGGATTTTGATGATTTTGGTTGTTGGAGGAGTTAAATTTGAGTAAAGCTAGATGAAATTAACACCTATTTTTTTGGATTTTATATAAATTTTTAGTCAAATTGTAATAAAATAATTTGAAACCAACTTCGATTTTTTTGGATTTTGATGAATTTTTTTGTTGGAGGAGCTAATTTTGAGTGAGTTTAGATGAAATTTACTTTTATTTTTTTGGATTTTATATAAATTTTTAGTCAAATTGTAATAAAGGAATTTGAACCAACTTCGATTTTTTTGGATTTTGATGATTTTGGTTGTTGGATGAGTTAAATTTGAGTAAATTTAGATGAAATTAACACCTTATTTTTGGATTTTATATAAATTTTTAGTCAAATTGTATTAAAGGGATTTGAATCAACTTCGATTTTTTTGGATTTTGATGAATGTTTTTGTAGGAGGAGCTAAATTTGTTTGAATTTAGATGAAATTTACTTTCATTTTTTTTGGATTTTATATAAATTTTTAGTCAAATTGTAATAAAGTACATTGAAAGCAACTTGGATTTTTTTGGATTTAGATGATTTTTTTTGTTGGAGGAGCTAAATTTGAGTGAATTTAGATGAAATTTACTTTTATTCTTTTGGATTTTATATAAATTTTTAGTCTAATTGTAATAAAGGAATTTGAACCAACTTCGATTTTTTTGGACTTTGATGAGTTTTTTTGTTGGAGGAGTTAAATTTGAGTGAATTTAGTAGAAATTTATTTCTATTTTTTTTTATTTCATATAAATTTTTAGTCAAACTGTAATAAAGTACTTTGAAACCAACTTCGATTTTTTTTAATTTGGATGAATTTTTTTGTTGGAGGAGCTAAATTTGAGTGAATTTACATGAAATTTACTTTTATTTTTTTGGATTTTATATAAATTTTTAGTCAAATTGTAATAAAGGAATTTGAACCAACTTCGATTTTTTTTGGATTTTGATGAATTTTTTTGTTGGAGGAGCTAAATTTGAGTGAGTTTAGATGAAATTTACTTTTATTCTTTTTGGATTTTATATAAATTTTTAGTCAAATTGTAATAAAGGAATTTGAACCAACTTCGATTTTTTTGGATTTTGATGATTTTGGTTGTTGGAGGAGTTAAATTTGAGTAAATTTAGATGAAATTAACACCTTATTTTTGGATTTTATATAAATTTTTAGTCAAATTGTATTAAAGGGATTTGAAACAACTTCGATTTTTTTGGATTTTGATGAATGTTTTTGTAGGAGGAGCTAAATTTGATTGAATTTAGATGAAATTTACTTTCATTTTTTTTTGGATTTTATATAAATTTTTAGTCAAATTGTAATAAAGTACATTGAAACCAACTTGGATTTTTTTGGATTTTGATGAATTTTTTTGTTGGAGGAGCTAAATTTGAGTGAATTTAGATGAAATTTACTTTTATTTTTTTGTATTTTATATAAATTTTTAGTCAAATTGTAATAAAGCAATTTGAACCAACTTCGATTTTTTTGGATTTTGGTGAGTTTTTTTGTTTGGAGGAGCTAAATTTGAGTGAATTTAGATGAAATTTACTTTTACTTTTTTGGATTTTATTTAAATTTTTAGTCAAATTGTAATAAAGGAATTTGAACCAACTTCGATTTTTTTGGATTTTGATGAATTTTTTTGTTGGAGGAGCTAAATTTGAGTGAATTTAGATGAAATTTACTTTTATTCTTTTGGATTTTATATAAATTTTTAGTCAAATTGTAATAAAGGAATTTGAAACCAACTTCGATTTTTTGGGATTTTGATGAATTTTTTTGTTGGAGGAGCTAAATTTGAGTGAGTTTAGATGAAATTTACTTTTATTTTTTTGGATTTTATATAAATTTTTAGTCAAATTGTAATAAAGGAATTTGAACCAACTTCGATTTTTTTGGATTTTGATGATTTTGGTTGTTGGAGGAGTTAAATTTGAGTAAATCTAGATGAAATTAACACCTATTTTTTTGGATTTTATATAAATTTTTAGTCAAATTGTAATAAAATAATTTGAAACCAACTTCGATTTTTTTGGATTTTGATGAATTTTTTTGTTGGAGGAGCTAATTTTGAGTGAGTTTAGATGAAATTTACTTTTATTTTTTTGGATTTTATATAAATTTTTAGTCAAATTGTAATAAAGGAATTTGAACCAACTTCGATTTTTTTGGATTTTGATGATTTTGGTTGTTGGATGAGTTAAATTTGAGTAAATTTAAATGAAATTAACACCTTATTTTTGGATTTTATATAAATTTTTAGTCAAATTGTATTAAAGGGATTTGAAACAACTTCGATTTTTTTGGATTTTGATGAATGTTTTTGTAGGAGGAGCTAAATTTGTTTGAATTTAGATGAAATTTACTTTCATTTTTTTTGGATTTTATATAAATTTTTAGTCAAATTGTAATAAAGTACATTGAAAGCAACTTGGATTTTTTTGGATTTAGATGATTTTTTTTGTTGGAGGAGCTAAATTTGAGTGAATTTAGATGAAATTTACTTTTATTTTTTTGTATTTTATATAAATTTTTAGTCAAATTGTAATAAAGCAATTTGATCCAACTTCGATTTTTTTGGATTTTGATGAGTTTTTTGTTTGGAGGAGCTAAATTTGAGTGAATTTAGATGAAATTTACTTTCATTTTTTGGATTTTATATAAATTTTTAGTCAAAATGTAATAAAGTACATTGAAACCAACTTTTATTTTTTTTGGATTTTGATGAATTTTTTTGTTGGAGGAGCTAAATTTGATTGAATTTAGATGAAATTTACTTTTATTCTTTTGGATTTTATATAAATTTTTAGTCGAATTGTAAAAAAGAAATTTGAACCAACTTCGATTTTTTTGGATTTTGATGAGTTTTTTTGTTGGAGGTGTTAAATTTGAGTGAATTTAGATGAAATTTACTTTTATTTTTTTGTATTTTATATAAATTTTTAGTCAAATTGTAATAAAGCAATTTGAACCAACTTCGATTTTTTTGGATTTTGATGAGTTTTTTTGTTTGGAGGAGCTAAATTTGAGTGAATTTAGATGAAATTTACTTTTACTTTTTTGGATTTTATTTAAATTTTTAGTCAAATTGTAATAAAGGAATTTGAACCAACTTCGATTTTTTTGGATTTTGATGAATTTTTTTGTTGGAGGAGCTAAATTTGAGTGAATTTAGATGAAATTTACTTTTATTCTTTTGGATTTTATATAAATTTTTAGTCTAATTGTAATAAAGGAATTTGAACCAACTTCGATTTTTTTGGACTTTGATGAGTTTTTTTGTTGGAGGAGTTAAATTTGAGTGAATTTAGTAGAAATTTATTTCTATTTTTTTTTATTTCATATAAATTTTTAGTCAAACTGTAATAAAGTACTTTGAAACCAACTTCGATTTTTTTTAATTTGGATGAATTTTTTTGTTGGAGGAGCTAAATTTGAGTGTATTTAGATGAAATTTACTTCTATTTTTTTTATTTCATATAAATTTTTAGTCAAATAGTAATAAAGGAATTTGAACCAACTTCGATTTTTTTGGATTTTGATGATTTTGGTTGTTGGAGGAATTAAATTTGAGTAAATTTAGATGAAATTAACACCTTATTTTTGGATTTTATATAAATTTTTAGTCAAATTGTAATAAAGGGATTTGAAACAACTTCGATTTTTTTGGATTTTGATGAATGTTTTTGTAGGAGGAGCTAAATTTGATTGAATTTAGATGAAATTTACTTTCATTTTTTTGGATTTTATATAAATTTTTAGTCAAATTGTAAAGAAGTACATTGAAATCAACTTGGATTTTTTTGGATTTTGATGAATTTTCTTGTTGGAGGAGCTAAATTTGAGTGAATTTAGATGAAATTTACTTTTATTTTTTTGTATTTTATATAAATTTTTAGTCAAATTGTAATAAAGGGATTTGAAACCAACTTCGATTTTTTTTGGATTTTGATGAATTTTTTTGTTGGAGGAGCTAAATTTGAGTGAATTTACATGAAATTTACTTTTATTTTTTTGGATTTTATATAAATTTTTAGTCAAATTGTAATAAAGCAATTTGAACCAACTTCGATTTTTTTGGATTTTGATGAGTTTTTTTGTTTGGAGGAGCTAAATTTGAGTGAATTTAGATGAAATTTACTTTTACTTTTTTGGATTTTATTTAAATTTTTAGTCAAATTGTAATAAAGGAATTTGAACCAACTTCGATTTTTTTGGATTTTGATGAATTTTTTTGTTGGAGGAGCTAAATTTGAGTGAATTTAGATGAAATTTACTTTTATTCTTTTGGATTTTATATAAATTTTTAGTCTAATTGTAATAAAGGAATTTGAACCAACTTCGATTTTTTTGGACTTTGATGAGTTTTTTTGTTGGAGGAGTTAAATTTGAGTGAATTTAGTAGAAATTTATTTCTATTTTTTTTTATTTCATATAAATTTTTAGTCAAACTATAATAAAGTACTTTGAAACCAACTTCGATTTTTTTTAATTTGGATGAATTTTTTTGTTGGAGGAGCTAAATTTGAGTGTATTTAGATGAAATTTACTTCTATTTTTTTTTATTTCATATAAATTTTTAGTCAAATAGTAATAAAGGAATTTGAACCAACTTCGATTTTTTTGGATTTTGATGATTTTGGTTGTTGGAGGAATTAAATTTGAGTAAATTTAGATGAAATTAACACCTTATTTTTGGATTTTATATAAATTTTTAGTCAAATTGTAATAAAGGGATTTGAAACAACTTCGATTTTTTTGGATTTTGATGAATGTTTTTGTAGGAGGAGCTAAATTTGATTGAATTTAGATGAAATTTACTTTCATTTTTTTGGATTTTATATAAATTTTTAGTCAAATTGTAATGAAGTACATTGAAACCAACTTGGATTTTTTTGGATTTTGATGAATTTTCTTGTTGGAGGAGCTAAATTTGAGTGAATTTAGATGAAATTTACTTTTATTTTTTTGTATTTTATATAAATTTTTAGTAAAATTGTAATAAAGGGATTTGAAACCAACTTCGATTTTTTTGGATTTTGATGAATTTTTTTGTTGGAGGAGCTAAATTTGTGTGAATTTAGATGAAATTTACTTTCATTTTTTGGATTTTATATAAATTTTTAGTCAAATTGTAATAAAGTACATTGAAACCAACTACGATTTTTTTGGAATTTGATGAATTTTTTTGTTGGAGGAGCTAAATTTGAGTGAATTTACATGAAATTTACTTTTATTTTTTTGGATTTTATATAAATTTTTAGTCAAATTGTAATAAAGGAATTTGAACCAACTTCGATTTTTTTGGATTTTGATGATTTTGGTTGTTGGAGGAGTTAAATTTGAGTAAATCTAGATGAAATTAACACCTATTTTTAGGATTTTATATAAATTTTTAGTCAAATTGTAATAAAGGAATTTGAAACCAACTTCGATTTTTTTGGATTTTGATGAATTTTTTTGTTGGAGGAGCTAAATTTGAGTGAATTTAGATGAAATTTACTTTTATTTTTTTGGATTTTATATAAATTTTTAGTCAAATTGTAATAAAGGAATTTGAACCAACTTCGATTTTTTTTGGATTTTGATGAATTTTTTGTTGGAGGAGCTAAATTTGAGTGAGTTTAGATGAAATTTACTTTTATTTTTTTTGGATTTTATATAAATTTTTAGTCAAATTGTAATAAAGGAATTTGAACCAACTTCGATTTTTTTGGATTTTGATGATTTTGGTTGTTGGAGGAGTTAAATTTGAGTAAATCTAGATGAAATTAACACCTATTTTTAGGATTTTATATAAATTTTTAGTCAAATTGTAATAAAGGAATTTGAAACCAACTTCGATTTTTTTGGATTTTGATGAATTTTTTTGTTGGAGGAGCTAAATTTGAGTGAATTTAGATGAAATTTACTTTTATTTTTTTGGATTTTATATAAATTTTTAGTCAAATTGTAATAAAGGAATTTGAACCAACTTCGATTTTTTTTGGATTTTGATGAATTTTTTTGTTGGAGGAGCTAAATTTGAGTGAGTTTAGATGAAATTTACTTTTATTCTTTTTGGATTTTATATAAATTTTTAGTCAAATTGTAATAAAGGAATTTGAACCAACTTCGATTTTTTTGGATTTTGATGAGTTTTTTTGTTTGGAGGAGCTAAATTTGAGTGAATTTAGATGAAATTTACTTTTACTTTTTTGGATTTTATTTAAATTTTTAGTCAAATTGTAATAAAGGAATTTGAACCAACTTCGATTTTTTTGGATTTTGATGAATTTTTTTGTTGGAGGAGCTAAATTTGAGTGAATTTAGATGAAATTTACTTTTATTCTTTTGGATTTTATATAAATTTTTAGTCTAATTGTAATAAAGGAATTTGAACCAACTTCGATTTTTTTGGACTTTGATGAGTTTTTTTGTTGGAGGAGTTAAATTTGAGTGAATTTAGTAGAAATTTATTTCTATTTTTTTTTATTTCATATAAATTTTTAGTCAAACTGTAATAAAGTACTTTGAAACCAACTTCGATTTTTTTTAATTTGGATGAATTTTTTTGTTGGAGGAGCTAAATTTGAGTGTATTTAGATGAAATTTACTTCTATTTTTTTTATTTCATATAAATTTTTAGTCAAATAGTAATAAAGGAATTTGAACCAACTTCGATTTCTTTGGATTTTGATGATTTTGGTTGTTGGAGGAATTAAATTTGAGTAAATTTAGATGAAATTAACACCTTATTTTTGGATTTTATATAAATTTTTAGTCAAATTGTAATAAAGGGATTTGAAACAACTTCGATTTTTTTGGATTTTGATGAATGTTTTTGTAGGAGGAGCTAAATTTGATTGAATTTAGATGAAATTTACTTTCATTTTTTTGGATTTTATATAAATTTTTAGTCAAATTGTAAAGAAGTACATTGAAATCAACTTGGATTTTTTTGGATTTTGATGAATTTTCTTGTTGGAGGAGCTAAATTTGAGTGAATTTAGATGAAATTTACTTTTATTTTTTTGTATTTTATATAAATTTTTAGTCAAATTGTAATAAAGGGATTTGAAACCAACTTCGATTTTTTTTGGATTTTGATGAATTTTTTTGTTGGAGGAGCTAAATTTGAGTGAATTTAGATGAAATTTACTTTTATTTTTTTGTATTTTATATAAATTTTTAGTCAAATTGTAATAAAGGGATTTGAAACCAACTTCGATTTTTTTTGGATTTTGATGAATTTTTTTGTTGGAGGAGCTAAATTTGAGTGAATTTACATGAAATTTACTTTTATTTTTTTGGATTTTATATAAATTTTTAGTCAAATTGTAATAAAGCAATTTGAACCAACTTCGATTTTTTTGGATTTTGATGAGTTTTTTTGTTTGGAGGAGCTAAATTTGAGTGAATTTAGATGAAATTTACTTTTACTTTTTTGGATTTTATTTAAATTTTTAGTCAAATTGTAATAAAGGAATTTGAACCAACTTCGATTTTTTTGGATTTTGATGAATTTTTTTGTTGGAGGAGCTAAATTTGAGTGAATTTAGATGAAATTTACTTTTATTCTTTTGGATTTTATATAAATTTTTAGTCTAATTGTAATAAAGGAATTTGAACCAACTTCGATTTTTTTGGACTTTGATGAGTTTTTTTGTTGGAGGAGTTAAATTTGAGTGAATTTAGTAGAAATTTATTTCTATTTTTTTTTATTTCATATAAATTTTTAGTCAAACTATAATAAAGTACTTTGAAACCAACTTCGATTTTTTTTAATTTGGATGAATTTTTTTGTTGGAGGAGCTAAATTTGAGTGTATTTAGATGAAATTTACTTCTATTTTTTTTTATTTCATATAAATTTTTAGTCAAATAGTAATAAAGGAATTTGAACCAACTTCGATTTTTTTGGATTTTGATGATTTTGGTTGTTGGAGGAATTAAATTTGAGTAAATTTAGATGAAATTAACACCTTATTTTTGGATTTTATATAAATTTTTAGTCAAATTGTAATAAAGGGATTTGAAACAACTTCGATTTTTTTGGATTTTGATGAATGTTTTTGTAGGAGGAGCTAAATTTGATTGAATTTAGATGAAATTTACTTTCATTTTTTTGGATTTTATATAAATTTTTAGTCAAATTGTAATGAAGTACATTGAAACCAACTTGGATTTTTTTGGATTTTGATGAATTTTCTTGTTGGAGGAGCTAAATTTGAGTGAATTTAGATGAAATTTACTTTTATTTTTTTGTATTTTATATAAATTTTTAGTAAAATTGTAATAAAGGGATTTGAAACCAACTTCGATTTTTTTGGATTTTGATGAATTTTTTTGTTGGAGGAGCTAAATTTGTGTGAATTTAGATGAAATTTACTTTCATTTTTTGGATTTTATATAAATTTTTAGTCAAATTGTAATAAAGTACATTGAAACCAACTACGATTTTTTTGGAATTTGATGAATTTTTTTGTTGGAGGAGCTAAATTTGAGTGAATTTACATGAAATTTACTTTTATTTTTTTGGATTTTATATAAATTTTTAGTCAAATTGTAATAAAGGAATTTGAACCAACTTCGATTTTTTTGGATTTTGATGATTTTGGTTGTTGGAGGAGTTAAATTTGAGTAAATCTAGATGAAATTAACACCTATTTTTAGGATTTTATATAAATTTTTAGTCAAATTGTAATAAAGGAATTTGAAACCAACTTCGATTTTTTTGGATTTTGATGAATTTTTTTGTTGGAGGAGCTAAATTTGAGTGAATTTAGATGAAATTTACTTTTATTTTTTTGGATTTTATATAAATTTTTAGTCAAATTGTAATAAAGGAATTTGAACCAACTTCGATTTTTTTTGGATTTTGATGAATTTTTTGTTGGAGGAGCTAAATTTGAGTGAGTTTAGATGAAATTTACTTTTATTTTTTTTGGATTTTATATAAATTTTTAGTCAAATTGTAATAAAGGAATTTGAACCAACTTCGATTTTTTTGGATTTTGATGATTTTGGTTGTTGGAGGAGTTAAATTTGAGTAAATCTAGATGAAATTAACACCTATTTTTAGGATTTTATATAAATTTTTAGTCAAATTGTAATAAAGGAATTTGAAACCAACTTCGATTTTTTTGGATTTTGATGAATTTTTTTGTTGGAGGAGCTAAATTTGAGTGAATTTAGATGAAATTTACTTTTATTTTTTTGGATTTTATATAAATTTTTAGTCAAATTGTAATAAAGGAATTTGAACCAACTTCGATTTTTTTTGGATTTTGATGAATTTTTTTGTTGGAGGAGCTAAATTTGAGTGAGTTTAGATGAAATTTACTTTTATTCTTTTTGGATTTTATATAAATTTTTAGTCAAATTGTAATAAAGGAATTTGAACCAACTTCGATTTTTTTGGATTTTGATGAGTTTTTTTGTTTGGAGGAGCTAAATTTGAGTGAATTTAGATGAAATTTACTTTTACTTTTTTGGATTTTATTTAAATTTTTAGTCAAATTGTAATAAAGGAATTTGAACCAACTTCGATTTTTTTGGATTTTGATGAATTTTTTTGTTGGAGGAGCTAAATTTGAGTGAATTTAGATGAAATTTACTTTTATTCTTTTGGATTTTATATAAATTTTTAGTCTAATTGTAATAAAGGAATTTGAACCAACTTCGATTTTTTTGGACTTTGATGAGTTTTTTTGTTGGAGGAGTTAAATTTGAGTGAATTTAGTAGAAATTTATTTCTATTTTTTTTTATTTCATATAAATTTTTAGTCAAACTGTAATAAAGTACTTTGAAACCAACTTCGATTTTTTTTAATTTGGATGAATTTTTTTGTTGGAGGAGCTAAATTTGAGTGTATTTAGATGAAATTTACTTCTATTTTTTTTATTTCATATAAATTTTTAGTCAAATAGTAATAAAGGAATTTGAACCAACTTCGATTTCTTTGGATTTTGATGATTTTGGTTGTTGGAGGAATTAAATTTGAGTAAATTTAGATGAAATTAACACCTTATTTTTGGATTTTATATAAATTTTTAGTCAAATTGTAATAAAGGGATTTGAAACAACTTCGATTTTTTTGGATTTTGATGAATGTTTTTGTAGGAGGAGCTAAATTTGATTGAATTTAGATGAAATTTACTTTCATTTTTTTGGATTTTATATAAATTTTTAGTCAAATTGTAAAGAAGTACATTGAAATCAACTTGGATTTTTTTGGATTTTGATGAATTTTCTTGTTGGAGGAGCTAAATTTGAGTGAATTTAGATGAAATTTACTTTTATTTTTTTGTATTTTATATAAATTTTTAGTCAAATTGTAATAAAGGGATTTGAAACCAACTTCGATTTTTTTTGGATTTTGATGAATTTTTTTGTTGGAGGAGCTAAATTTGTGTGAATTTAGATGAAATTTACTTTCATTTTTTGGATTTTATATAAATTTTTAGTCAAATTGTAATAAAGTACATTGAAACCAACTACGATTTTTTTGGAATTTGATGAATTTTTTTGTTGGAGGAGCTAAATTTGAGTGAATTTACATGAAATTTACTTTTATTTTTTTGGATTTTATATAAATTTTTAGTCAAATTGTAATAAAGCAATTTGAACCAACTTCGATTTTTTTGGATTTTGATGAGTTTTTTTGTTTGGAGGAGCTAAATTTGAGTGAATTTAGATGAAATTTACTTTTACTTTTTTGGATTTTATTTAAATTTTTAGTCAAATTGTAATAAAGGAATTTGAACCAACTTCGATTTTTTTGGATTTTGATGAATTTTTTTGTTGGAGGAGCTAAATTTGAGTGAATTTAGATGAAATTTACTTTTATTCTTTTGGATTTTATATAAATTTTTAGTCTAATTGTAATAAAGGAATTTGAACCAACTTCGATTTTTTTGGACTTTGATGAGTTTTTTTGTTGGAGGAGTTAAATTTGAGTGAATTTAGTAGAAATTTATTTCTATTTTTTTTTATTTCATATAAATTTTTAGTCAAACTATAATAAAGTACTTTGAAACCAACTTCGATTTTTTTTAATTTGGATGAATTTTTTTGTTGGAGGAGCTAAATTTGAGTGTATTTAGATGAAATTTACTTCTATTTTTTTTTATTTCATATAAATTTTTAGTCAAATAGTAATAAAGGAATTTGAACCAACTTCGATTTTTTTGGATTTTGATGATTTTGGTTGTTGGAGGAATTAAATTTGAGTAAATTTAGATGAAATTAACACCTTATTTTTGGATTTTATATACATTTTTAGTCAAATTGTAATAAAGGGATTTGAAACAACTTCGATTTTTTTGGATTTTGATGAATGTTTTTGTAGGAGGAGCTAAATTTGATTGAATTTAGATGAAATTTACTTTCATTTTTTTGGATTTTATATAAATTTTTAGTCAAATTGTAATGAAGTACATTGAAACCAACTTGGATTTTTTTGGATTTTGATGAATTTTCTTGTTGGAGGAGCTAAATTTGAGTGAATTTAGATGAAATTTACTTTTATTTTTTTGTATTTTATATAAATTTTTAGTAAAATTGTAATAAAGGGATTTGAAACCAACTTCGATTTTTTTGGATTTTGATGAATTTTTTTGTTGGAGGAGCTAAATTTGTGTGAATTTAGATGAAATTTACTTTCATTTTTTGGATTTTATATAAATTTTTAGTCAAATTGTAATAAAGTACATTGAAACCAACTACGATTTTTTTGGAATTTGATGAATTTTTTTGTTGGAGGAGCTAAATTTGAGTGAATTTACATGAAATTTACTTTTATTTTTTTGGATTTTATATAAATTTTTAGTCAAATTGTAATAAAGGAATTTGAACCAACTTCGATTTTTTTGGATTTTGATGATTTTGGTTGTTGGAGGAGTTAAATTTGAGTAAATCTAGATGAAATTAACACCTATTTTTAGGATTTTATATAAATTTTTAGTCAAATTGTAATAAAGGAATTTGAAACCAACTTCGATTTTTTTGGATTTTGATGAATTTTTTTGTTGGAGGAGCTAAATTTGAGTGAATTTAGATGAAATTTACTTTTATTTTTTTGGATTTTATATAAATTTTTAGTCAAATTGTAATAAAGGAATTTGAACCAACTTCGATTTTTTTTGGATTTTGATGAATTTTTTGTTGGAGGAGCTAAATTTGAGTGAGTTTAGATGAAATTTACTTTTATTTTTTTTGGATTTTATATAAATTTTTAGTCAAATTGTAATAAAGGAATTTGAACCAACTTCGATTTTTTTGGATTTTGATGATTTTGGTTGTTGGAGGAGTTAAATTTGAGTAAATCTAGATGAAATTAACACCTATTTTTAGGATTTTATATAAATTTTTAGTCAAATTGTAATAAAGGAATTTGAAACCAACTTCGATTTTTTTGGATTTTGATGAATTTTTTTGTTGGAGGAGCTAAATTTGAGTGAATTTAGATGAAATTTACTTTTATTTTTTTGGATTTTATATAAATTTTTAGTCAAATTGTAATAAAGGAATTTGAACCAACTTCGATTTTTTTTGGATTTTGATGAATTTTTTTGTTGGAGGAGCTAAATTTGAGTGAGTTTAGATGAAATTTACTTTTATTCTTTTTGGATTTTATATAAATTTTTAGTCAAATTGTAATAAAGGAATTTGAACCAACTTCGATTTTTTTGGATTTTGATGATTTTGGTTGTTGGAGGAGTTAATTTGAGTAAATTTAGATGAAATTAACACCTTATTTTTGGATTTTATATAAATTTTTAGTCAAATTGTATTAAAGGGATTTGAAACAACTTCGATTTTTTTGGATTTTGATGAATGTTTTTGTAGGAGGAGCTAAATTTGATTGAATTTAGATGAAATTTACTTTCATTTTTTTTTGGATTTTATATAAATTTTTAGTCAAATTGTAATAAAGTACATTGAAACCAACTTGGATTTTTTTGGATTTTGATGAATTTTTTTGTTGGAGGAGCTAAATTTGAGTGAATTTAGATGAAATTTACTTTTATTTTTTTGTATTTTATATAAATTTTTAGTCAAATTGTAATAAAGCAATTTGAACCAACTTCGATTTTTTTGAATTTTGATGAGTTTTTTTGTTTGGAGGAGCTAAATTTGAGTGAATTTAGATGAAATTTACTTTTACTTTTTTGGATTTTATTTAAATTTTTAGTCAAATTGTAATAAAGGAATTTGAACCAACTTCGATTTTTTTGGATTTTGATGAATTTTTTTGTTGGAGGAGCTAAATTTGAGTGAATTTAGATGAAATTTACTTTTATTCTTTTGGATTTTATATAAATTTTTAGTCAAATTGTAATAAAGGAATTTGA
This sequence comes from Andrena chrysosceles, assembly GCA_963855975.1. Taxonomy (NCBI): domain Eukaryota; kingdom Metazoa; phylum Arthropoda; class Insecta; order Hymenoptera; family Andrenidae; genus Andrena; species Andrena chrysosceles. The sequence goes on from CAWLCU010000092.1 coordinate 210,126, forward strand.
AACCAACTTCGATTTTTTGGGATTTTGATGAATTTTTTTGTTGGAGGAGCTAAATTTGAGTGAGTTTAGATGAAATTTACTTTTATTTTTTTGGATTTTATATAAATTTTTAGTCAAATTGTAATAAAGGAATTTGAACCAACTTCGATTTTTTTGGATTTTGATGATTTTGGTTGTTGGAGGAGTTAAATTTGAGTAAATCTAGATGAAATTAACACCTATTTTTTTGGATTTTATATAAATTTTTAGTCAAATTGTAATAAAGGAATTTGAACCAACTTCGATTTTTTTTGGATTATGATGAATTTTTTTGTTGGTGGAGCTAAATTTGAGTGAGTTTAGATGAAATTTACTTTTATTCTTTTTGGATTTTATATAAATTTTTAGTCAAATTGTAATAAAGGAATTTGAACCAACTTCGATTTTTTTGGATTTTGATGATTTTGGTTGTTGGAGGAGTTAAATTTGAGTAAATTTAGATGAAATTAACACCTTATTTTTGGATTTTATATAAATTTTTAGTCAAATTGTATTAAAGGGATTTGAAACAACTTCGATTTTTTTGGATTTTGATGAATGTTTTTGTAGGAGGAGCTAAATTTGATTGAATTTAGATGAAATTTACTTTCATTTTTTTTTGGATTTTATATAAATTTTTAGTCAAATTGTAATAAAGTACATTGAAACCAACTTGGATTTTTTTGGATTTTGATGAATTTTTTTGTTGGAGGAGCTAAATTTGAGTGAATTTAGATGAAATTTACTTTTATTTTTTTGTATTTTATATAAATTTTTAGTCAAATTGTAATAAAGCAATTTGAACCAACTTCGATTTTTTTGGATTTTGATGAGTTTTTTTGTTTGGAGGAGCTAAATTTGAGTGAATTTAGATGAAATTTACTTTTACTTTTTTGGATTTTATTTAAATTTTTAGTCAAATTGTAATAAAGGAATTTGAACCAACTTCGATTTTTTTGGATTTTGATGAATTTTTTTGTTGGAGGAGCTAAATTTGAGTGAATTTAGATGAAATTTACTTTTATTCTTTTGGATTTTATATAAATTTTTAGTCAAATTGTAATAAAGGAATTTGAAACCAACTTCGATATTTTGGGATTTTGATGAATTTTTTTGTTGGAGGAGCTAAATTTGAGTGAGTTTAGATGAAATTTACTTTTATTTTTTTGGATTTTATATAAATTTTTAGTCAAATTGTAATAAAGGAATTTGAACCAACTTCGATTTTTTTGGATTTTGATGATTTTGGTTGTTGGAGGAGTTAAATTTGAGTAAATCTAGATGAAATTAACACCTATTTTTTTGGATTTTATATAAATTTTTAGTCAAATTGTAATAAAATAATTTGAAACCAACTTGGATTTTTTTGGATTTAGATGTTTTTTTTTGTTGGAGGAGCTAAATTTGAGTGAATTTAGATGAAATTTACTTTTATTTTTTTGTATTTTATATAAATTTTTAGTCAAATTGTAATAAAGCAATTTGATCCAACTTCGATTTTTTTGGATTTTGATGAGTTTTTTGTTTGGAGGAGCTAAATTTGAGTGAATTTAGATGAAATTTACTTTCATTTTTTGGATTTTATATAAATTTTTAGTCAAAATGTAATAAAGTACATTGAAACCAACTTTGATTTTTTTTGGATTTTGATGAATTTTTTTGTTGGAGGAGCTAAATTTGAGTGAATTTAGATGAAATTTACTTTTATTCTTTTGGATTTTATATAAATTTTTAGTCGAATTGTAAAAAAGAAATTTGAACCAACTTCGATTTTTTTGGATTTTGATGAGTTTTTTTGTTGGAGGTGTTAAATTTGAGTGAATTTAGATGAAATTTACTTTTATTTTTTTGTATTTTATATAAATTTTTAGTCAAATTGTAATAAAGCAATTTGAACCAACTTCGATTTTTTTGGATTTTGATGAGTTTTTTTGTTTGGAGGAGCTAAATTTGAGTGAATTTAGATGAAATTTACTTTTACTTTTTTGGATTTTATTTAAATTTTTAGTCAAATTGTAATAAAGGAATTTGAACCAACTTCGATTTTTTTGGATTTTGATGAATTTTTTTGTTGGAGGAGCTAAATTTGAGTGAATTTAGATGAAATTTACTTTTATTCTTTTGGATTTTATATAAATTTTTAGTCTAATTGTAATAAAGGAATTTGAACCAACTTCGATTTTTTTGGACTTTGATGAGTTTTTTTGTTGGAGGAGTTAAATTTGAGTGAATTTAGTAGAAATTTATTTCTATTTTTTTTTATTTCATATAAATTTTTAGTCAAACTGTAATAAAGTACTTTGAAACCAACTTCGATTTTTTTTAATTTGGATGAATTTTTTTGTTGGAGGAGCTAAATTTGAATGTATTTAGATGAAATTTACTTCTATTTCTTTTTATTTCATATAAATTTTTAGTCAAATAGTAATAAAGGAATTTGAACCAACTTCGATTTTTTTGGATTTTGATGATTTTGGTTGTTGGAGGAATTAAATTTGAGTAAATTTAGATGAAATTAACACCTTATTTTTGGATTTTATATAAATTTTTAGTCAAATTGTAATAAAGGGATTTGAAACAACTTCGATTTTTTTGGATTTTGATGAATGTTTTTGTAGGAGGAGCTAAATTTGATTGAATTTAGATGAAATTTACTTTCATTTTTTTGGATTTTATATAAATTTTTAGTCAAATTGTAATGAAGTACATTGAAACCAACTTGGATTTTTTTGGATTTTGATGAATTTTCTTGTTGGGGGAGCTAAATTTGAGTGAATTTAGATGAAATTTACTTTTATTTTTTTGTATTTTATATAAATTTTTAGTCAAATTGTAATAAAGGGATTTGAAACCAACTTCGATTTTTTTGGATTTTGATGAATTTTTTTGTTGGAGGAGCTAAATTTGTGTGAATTTAGATGAAATTTACTTTCATTTTTTGGATTTTATATAAATTTTTAGTCAAATTGTAATAAAGTACATTGAAACCAACTACGATTTTTTTGGAATTTGATGAATTTTTTTGTTGGAGGAGCTAAATTTGAGTGAATTTACATGAAATTTACTTTTATTTTTTTGGATTTTATATAAATTTTTAGTCAAATTGTAATAAAGGAATTTGAACCAACTTCGATTTTTTTGGATTTTGATGATTTTGGTTGTTGGAGGAGTTAAATTTGAGTAAATCTAGATGAAATTAACACCTATTTTTAGGATTTTATATAAATTTTTAGTCAAATTGTAATAAAGGAATTTGAAACCAACTTCGATTTTTTTGGATTTTGATGAATTTTTTTGTTGGAGGAGCTAAATTTGAGTGAATTTAGATGAAATTTACTATTATTTTTTTGGATTTTATATAAATTTTTAGTCAAATTGTAATAAAGGAATTTGAACCAACTTCGATTTTTTTTGGATTTTGATGAATTTTTTGTTGGAGGAGCTAAATTTGAGTGAGTTTAGATGAAATTTACTTTTATTTTTTTTGGATTTTATATAAATTTTTAGTCAAATTGTAATAAAGGAATTTGAACCAACTTCGATTTTTTTGGATTTTGATGATTTTGGTTGTTGGAGGAGTTAAATTTGAGTAAATCTAGATGAAATTAACACCTATTTTTAGGATTTTATATAAATTTTTAGTCAAATTGTAATAAAGGAATTTGAAACCAACTTCGATTTTTTTGGATTTTGATGAATTTTTTTGTTGGAGGAGCTAAATTTGAGTGAATTTAGATGAAATTTACTTTTATTTTTTTGTATTTTATATAAATTTTTAGTCAAATTGTAATAAAGCAATTTGAACCAACTTCGATTTTTTTGGATTTTGATGAGTTTTTTTGTTTGGAGGAGCTAAATTTGAGTGAATTTAGATGAAATTTACTTTTACTTTTTTGGATTTTATTTAAATTTTTAGTCAAATTGTAATAAAGGAATTTGAACCAACTTCGATTTTTTTGGATTTTGATGAATTTTTTTGTTGGAGGAGCTAAATTTGAGTGAATTTAGATGAAATTTACTTTTATTCTTTTGGATTTTATATAAATTTTTAGTCAAATTGTAATAAAGGAATTTGAAACCAACTTCGATTTTTTGGGATTTTGATGAATTTTTTTGTTGGAGGAGCTAAATTTGAGTGAGTTTAGATGAAATTTACTTTTATTTTTTTGGATTTTATATAAATTTTTAGTCAAATTGTAATAAAGGAATTTGAACCAACTTCGATTTTTTTGGATTTTGATGATTTTGGTTGTTGGAGGAGTTAAATTTGAGTAAATCTAGATGAAATTAACACCTATTTTTTTGGATTTTATATAAATTTTTAGTCAAATTGTAATAAAATAATTTGAAACCAACTTCGATTTTTTTGGATTTTGATGAATTTTTTTGTTGGAGGAGCTAATTTTGAGTGAGTTTAGATGAAATTTACTTTTATTTTTTTGGATTTTATATAAATTTTTAGTCAAATTGTAATAAAGGAATTTGAACCAACTTCGATTTTTTTGGATTTTGATGATTTTGGTTGTTGGATGAGATAAATTTGAGTAAATTTAGATGAAATTAACACCTTATTTTTGGATTTTATATAAATTTTTAGTCAAATTGTATTAAAGGGATTTGAAACAACTTCGATTTTTTTGGATTTTGATGAATGTTTTTGTAGGAGGAGCTAAATTTGTTTGAATTTAGATGAAATTTACTTTCATTTTTTTGGATTTTATATAAATTATTAGTCAAATTGTAATAAAGTACATTGAAAGCAACTTGGATTTTTTTGGATTTAGATGATTTTTTTTGTTGGAGGAGCTAAATTTGAGTGAATTTAGATGAAATTTACCTTTATTTTTTTGTATTTTATATAAATTTTTAGTCAAATTGTAATAAAGCAATTTGATCCAACTTCGATTTTTTTGGATTTTGATGAGTTTTTTGTTTGGAGGAGCTAAATTTGAGTGAATTTAGATGAAATTTACTTTCATTTTTTGGATTTTATATAAATTTTTAGTCAAAATGTAATAAAGTACATTGAAACCAACTTTGATTTTTTTTGGATTTTGATGAATTTTTTTGTTGGAGGAGCTAAATTTGAGTGAATTTAGATGAAATTTACTTTTATTCTTTTGGATTTTATATAAATTTTTAGTCGAATTGTAAAAAAGAAATTTGAACCAACTTCGATTTTTTTGGATTTTGATGAGTTTTTTTGTTGGAGGTGTTAAATTTGAGTGAATTTAGATGAAATTTACTTTTATTTTTTTGTATTTTATATAAATTTTTAGTCAAATTGTAATAAAGCAATTTGAACCAACTTCGATTTTTTTGGATTTTGATGAGTTTTTTTGTTTGGAGGAGCTAAATTTGAGTGAATTTAGATGAAATTTACTTTTACTTTTTTGGATTTTATTTAAATTTTTAGTCAAATTGTAATAAAGGAATTTGAACCAACTTCGATTTTTTTGGATTTTGATGAGTTTTTTTGTTTGGAGGAGCTAAATTTGAGTGAATTTAGATGAAATTTACTTTTACTTTTTTGGATTTTATTTAAATTTTTAGTCAAATTGTAATAAAGGAATTTGAACCAACTTCGATTTTTTTGGATTTTGATGAATTTTTTTGTTGGAGGAGCTAAATTTGAGTGAATTTAGATGAAATTTACTTTTATTCTTTTGGATTTTATATAAATTTTTAGTCTAATTGTAATAAAGGAATTTGAACCAACTTCGATTTTTTTGGACTTTGATGAGTTTTTTTGTTGGAGGAGTTAAATTTGAGTGAATTTAGTAGAAATTTATTTCTATTTTTTTTTATTTCATATAAATTTTTAGTCAAACTGTAATAAAGTACTTTGAAACCAACTTCGATTTTTTTTAATTTGGATGAATTTTTTTGTTGGAGGAGCTAAATTTGAGTGAATTTAGATGAAATTTACTTTTATTTTTTTGGATTTTATATAAATTTTTAGTCAAATTGTAATAAAGGAATTTGAACCAACTTCGATTTTTTTGGATTTTGATGATTTTGGTTGTTGGAGGAGTTAAATTTGAGTAAATCTAGATGAAATTAACACCTATTTTTAGGATTTTATATAAATTTTTAGTCAAATTGTAATAAAGGAATTTGAAACCAACTTCGATTTTTTTGGATTTTGATGAATTTTTTTGTTGGAGGAGCTAAATTTGAGTGAATTTAGATGAAATTTACTATTATTTTTTTGGATTTTATATAAATTTTTAGTCAAATTGTAATAAAGGAATTTGAACCAACTTCGATTTTTTTTGGATTTTGATGAATTTTTTGTTGGAGGAGCTAAATTTGAGTGAGTTTAGATGAAATTTACTTTTATTTTTTTTGGATTTTATATAAATTTTTAGTCAAATTGTAATAAAGGAATTTGAACCAACTTCGATTTTTTTGGATTTTGATGATTTTGGTTGTTGGAGGAGTTAAATTTGAGTAAATCTAGATGAAATTAACACCTATTTTTAGGATTTTATATAAATTTTTAGTCAAATTGTAATAAAGGAATTTGAAACCAACTTCGATTTTTTTGGATTTTGATGAATTTTTTTGTTGGAGGAGCTAAATTTGAGTGAATTTAGATGAAATTTACTTTTATTTTTTTGGATTTTATATAAATTTTTAGTCAAATTGTAATAAAGGAATTTGAACCAACTTCGATTTTTTTTGGATTTTGATGAATTTTTTTGTTGGAGGAGCTAAATTTGAGTGAGTTTAGATGAAATTTACTTTTATTCTTTTTGGATTTTATATAAATTTTTAGTCAAATTGTAATAAAGGAATTTGAACCAACTTCGATTTTTTTTGGATTTTGATGAATTTTTTTGTTGGAGGAGCTAAATTTGAGTGAGTTTAGATGAAATTTACTTTTATTCTTTTTGGATTTTATATAAATTTTTAGTCAAATTGTAATAAAGGAATTTGAACCAACTTCGATTTTTTTGGATTTTGATGATTTTGGTTGTTGGAGGAGTTAATTTGAGTAAATTTAGATGAAATTAACACCTTATTTTTGGATTTTATATAAATTTTTAGTCAAATTGTATTAAAGGGATTTGAAACAACTTCGATTTTTTTGGATTTTGATGAATGTTTTTGTAGGAGGAGCTAAATTTGATTGAATTTAGATGAAATTTACTTTCATTTTTTTTTGGATTTTATATAAATTTTTAGTCAAATTGTAATAAAGTACATTGAAACCAACTTGGATTTTTTTGGATTTTGATGAATTTTTTTGTTGGAGGAGCTAAATTTGAGTGAATTTAGATGAAATTTACTTTTATTTTTTTGTATTTTATATAAATTTTTAGTCAAATTGTAATAAAGCAATTTGAACCAACTTCGATTTTTTTGGATTTTGATGAGTTTTTTTGTTTGGAGGAGCTAAATTTGAGTGAATTTAGATGAAATTTACTTTTACTTTTTTGGATTTTATTTAAATTTTTAGTCAAATTGTAATAAAGGAATTTGAACCAACTTCGATTTTTTTGGATTTTGATGAATTTTTTTGTTGGAGGAGCTAAATTTGAGTGAATTTAGATGAAATTTACTTTTATTCTTTTGGATTTTATATAAATTTTTAGTCAAATTGTAATAAAGGAATTTGAAACCAACTTCGATTTTTTGGGATTTTGATGAATTTTTTTGTTGGAGGAGCTAAATTTGAGTGAGTTTAGATGAAATTTACTTTTATTTTTTTGGATTTTATATAAATTTTTAGTCAAATTGTAATAAAGGAATTTGAACCAACTTCGATTTTTTTGGATTTTGATGATTTTGGTTGTTGGAGGAGTTAAATTTGAGTAAATCTAGATGAAATTAACACCTATTTTTTTGGATTTTATATAAATTTTTAGTCAAATTGTAATAAAATAATTTGAAACCAACTTCGATTTTTTTGGATTTTGATGAATTTTTTTGTTGGAGGAGCTAATTTTGAGTGAGTTTAGATGAAATTTACTTTTATTTTTTTGGATTTTATATAAATTTTTAGTCAAATTGTAATAAAGGAATTTGAACCAACTTCGATTTTTTTGGATTTTGATGATTTTGGTTGTTGGATGAGATAAATTTGAGTAAATTTAGATGAAATTAACACCTTATTTTTGGATTTTATATAAATTTTTAGTCAAATTGTATTAAAGGGATTTGAAACAACTTCGATTTTTTTGGATTTTGATGAATGTTTTTGTAGGAGGAGCTAAATTTGTTTGAATTTAGATGAAATTTACTTTCATTTTTTTGGATTTTATATAAATTATTAGTCAAATTGTAATAAAGTACATTGAAAGCAACTTGGATTTTTTTGGATTTAGATGATTTTTTTTGTTGGAGGAGCTAAATTTGAGTGAATTTAGATGAAATTTACCTTTATTTTTTTGTATTTTATATAAATTTTTAGTCAAATTGTAATAAAGCAATTTGATCCAACTTCGATTTTTTTGGATTTTGATGAGTTTTTTGTTTGGAGGAGCTAAATTTGAGTGAATTTAGATGAAATTTACTTTCATTTTTTGGATTTTATATAAATTTTTAGTCAAAATGTAATAAAGTACATTGAAACCAACTTTGATTTTTTTTGGATTTTGATGAATTTTTTTGTTGGAGGAGCTAAATTTGAGTGAATTTAGATGAAATTTACTTTTATTCTTTTGGATTTTATATAAATTTTTAGTCGAATTGTAAAAAAGAAATTTGAACCAACTTCGATTTTTTTGGATTTTGATGAGTTTTTTTGTTGGAGGTGTTAAATTTGAGTGAATTTAGATGAAATTTACTTTTATTTTTTTGTATTTTATATAAATTTTTAGTCAAATTGTAATAAAGCAATTTGAACCAACTTCGATTTTTTTGGATTTTGATGAGTTTTTTTGTTTGGAGGAGCTAAATTTGAGTGAATTTAGATGAAATTTACTTTTACTTTTTTGGATTTTATTTAAATTTTTAGTCAAATTGTAATAAAGGAATTTGAACCAACTTCGATTTTTTTGGATTTTGATGAATTTTTTTGTTGGAGGAGCTAAATTTGAGTGAATTTAGATGAAATTTACTTTTATTCTTTTGGATTTTATATAAATTTTTAGTCTAATTGTAATAAAGGAATTTGAACCAACTTCGATTTTTTTGGACTTTGATGAGTTTTTTTGTTGGAGGAATTAAATTTGAGTAAATTTAGATGAAATTAACACCTTATTTTTGGATTTTATATAAATTTTTAGTCAAATTGTAATAAAGGGATTTGAAACAACTTCGATTTTTTTGGATTTTGATGAATGTTTTTGTAGGAGGAGCTAAATTTGATTGAATTTAGATGAAATTTACTTTCATTTTTTTGGATTTTATATAAATTTTTAGTCAAATTGTAATGAAGTACATTGAAACCAACTTGGATTTTTTTGGATTTTGATGAATTTTCATGTTGGAGGAGCTAAATTTGAGTGAATTTAGATGAAATTTACTTTTATTTTTTTGTATTTTATATAAATTTTTAGTCAAATTGTAATAAAGGGATTTGAAACCAACTTCGATTTTTTTGGATTTTGATGAATTTTTTTGTTGGAGGAGCTAAATTTGTGTGAATTTAGATGAAATTTACTTTCATTTTTTGGATTTTATATAAATTTTTAGTCAAATTGTAATAAAGTACATTGAAACCAACTACGATTTTTTTGGAATTTGATGAATTTTTTTGTTGGAGGAGCTAAATTTGAGTGAATTTACATGAAATTTACTATTATTTTTTTGGATTTTATATAAATTTTTAGTCAAATTGTAATAAAGGAATTTGAACCAACTTCGATTTTTTTGGATTTTGATGATTTTGGTTGTTGGAGGAGTTAAATTTGAGTAAATCTAGATGAAATTAACACCTATTTTTAGGATTTTATATAAATTTTTAGTCAAATTGTAATAAAGGAATTTGAAACCAACTTCGATTTTTTTGGATTTTGATGAATTTTTTTGTTGGAGGAGCTAAATTTGAGTGAATTTAGATGAAATTTACTTTTATTTTTTTGGATTTTATATAAATTTTTAGTCAAATTGTAATAAAGGAATTTGAACCAACTTCGATTTTTTTTGGATTTTGATGAATTTTTTGTTGGAGGAGCTAAATTTGAGTGAGTTTAGATGAAATTTACTTTTATTTTTTTGGATTTTATATAAATTTTTAGTCAAATTGTAATAAAGGAATTTGAACCAACTTCGATTTTTTTGGATTTTGATGATTTTGGTTGTTGGAGGAGTTAAATTTGAGTAAATCTAGATGAAATTAACACCTATTTTTTTGGATATTATATAAATTTTTAGTCAAATTGTAATAAAGTAATTTGAAACCAACTTCGATTTTTTTGGATTTGATGAATTTTTTTGTTGGAGGACCTAAATTTGAGTGAGTTTAGATGAAATTTACTTTTATTTTTTGGGATTTTATATAAATTTTTAGTCAAATTGTAATAAAGGAATTTGAAACAACTTCGATTTTTTTGGATTTTGATGATTTTGGTTGTTGGAGGAGTTAAATTTGAGTAAATTTAGATGAAATTAACACCTTATTTTTGGATTTTATATAAATTTTTAGTCAAATTGTATTAAAGGGATTTGAAACAACTTCGATTTTTTTGGATTTTGATGAATGTTTTTGTAGGAGGAGCTAAATTTGATTGAATTTAGATGAAATTTACTTTCATTTTTTTGGATTTTATATAAATTTTTAGTCAAATTGTAATGAAGTACATTGAAACCAACTTGGATTTTTTTGGATTTTGATGAATTTTCTTGTTGGAGGAGCTAAATTTGAGTGAATTTAGATGAAATTTACTTTTATTTTTTTGTATTTTATATAAATTTTTAGTCAAATTGTAATAAAGGGATTTGAAACCAACTTCGATTTTTTTGGATTTTGATGAATTTTTTTGTTGGAGGAGCTAACTTTGTGTGAATTTAGATGAAATTTACTTTCATTTTTTGGATTTTATATAAATTTTTAGTCAAATTGTAATAAAGTACATTGAAACCAACTACGATTTTTTTGGAATTTGATGAATTTTTTTGTTGGAGGAGCTAAATTTGAGTGAATTTACATGAAATTTACTTTTATTTTTTTGGATTTTATATAAATTTTTAGTCAAATTGTAATAAAGGAATTTGAACCAACTTCGATTTTTTTGGATTTTGATGATTTTGGTTGTTGGAGGAGTTAAATTTGAGTAAATCTAGATGAAATTAACACCTATTTTTAGGATTTTATATAAATTTTTAGTCAAATTGTAATAAAGGAATTTGAAACCAACTTCGATTTTTTTGGATTTTGATGAATTTTTTTGTTGGAGGAGCTAAATTTGAGTGAATTTAGATGAAATTTACTTTTATTTTTTTGGATTTTATATAAATTTTTAGTCAAATTGTAATAAAGGAATTTGAACCAACTTCGATTTTTTTTGGATTTTGATGAATTTTTTGTTGGAGGAGCTAAATTTGAGTGAGTTTAGATGAAATTTACTTTTATTTTTTTTGGATTTTATATAAATTTTTAGTCAAATTGTAATAAAGGAATTTGAACCAACTTCGATTTTTTTGGATTTTGATGATTTTGGTTGTTGGAGGAGTTAAATTTGAGTAAATCTAGATGAAATTAACACCTATTTTTTGGATATTATATAAATTTTTAGTCAAATTGTAATAAAGTAATTTGAAACAACTTCGATTTTTTTGGATTTTGATGAATGTTTTTGTAGGAGGAGCTAAATTTGATTGAATTTAGATGAAATTTACTTTCATTTTTTTGGATTTTATATAAATTTTTAGTCAAATTGTAATGAAGTACATTGAAATCAACTTGGATTTTTTTGGATTTTGATGAATTTTCTTGTTGGAGGAGCTAAATTTGAGTGAATTTAGATGAAATTTACTTTTATTTTTTTGTATTTTATATAAATTTTTAGTCAAATTGTAATAAAGGAATTTGAACCAACTTCGATTTTTTTGGATTTTGATGATTTTGGTTGTTGGAGGAGTTAAATTTGAGTAAATCTAGATGAAATTAACACCTATTTTTTTGGATTTTATATAAATTTTTAGTCAAATTGTAATAAAATAATTTGAAACCAACTTCGATTTTTTTGGATTTTGATGAATTTTTTTGTTGGAGGAGCTAATTTTGAGTGAGTTTAGATGAAATTTACTTTTATTTTTTTGGATTTTATATAAATTTTTAGTCAAATTGTAATAAAGGAATTTGAACCAACTTCGATTTTTTTGGATTTTGATGATTTTGGTTGTTGGATGAGTTAAATTTGAGTAAATTTAGATGAAATTAACACCTTATTTTTGGATTTTATATAAATTTTTAGTCAAATTGTATTAAAGGGATTTGAAACAACTTCGATTTTTTTGGATTTTGATGAATGTTTTTGTAGGAGGAGCTAAATTTGTTTGAATTTAGATGAAATTTACTTTCATTTTTTTTGGTTTTTATATAAATTTTTAGTCAAATTGTAATAAAGTACATTGAAAGCAACTTGGATTTTTTTGGATTTAGATGATTTTTTTGTTGGAGGAGCTAAATTTGAGTGAATTTAGATGAAATTTACTTTTATTTTTTTGTATTTTATATAAATTTTTAGTCAAATTGTAATAAAGCAATTTGATCCAACTTCGATTTTTTTGGATTTTGATGAGTTTTTTGTTTGGAGGAGCTAAATTTGAGTGAATTTAGATGAAATTTACTTTCATTTTTTGGATTTTATATAAATTTTTAGTCAAAATGTAATAAAGTACATTGAAACCAACTTTGATTTTTTTTGGATTTTGATGAATTTTTTTGTTGGAGGAGCTAAATTTGAGTGAATTTAGATGAAATTTACTTTTATTCTTTTGGATTTTATATAAATTTTTAGTCGAATTGTAAAAAAGAAATTTGAACCAACTTCGATTTTTTTGGATTTTGATGAGTTTTTTTGTTGGAGGTGTTAAATTTGAGTGAATTTAGATGAAATTTACTTTTATTTTTTTGTATTTTATATAAATTTTTAGTCAAATTGTAATAAAGCAATTTGAACCAACTTCGATTTTTTTGGATTTTGATGAGTTTTTTTGTTTGGAGGAGCTAAATTTGAGTGAATTTAGATGAAATTTACTTTTACTTTTTTGGATTTTATTTAAATTTTTAGTCAAATTGTAATAAAGGAATTTGAACCAACTTCGATTTTTTTGGATTTTGATGAATTTTTTTGTTGGAGGAGCTAAATTTGAGTGAATTTAGATGAAATTTACTTTTATTCTTTTGGATTTTATATAAATTTTTAGTCTAATTGTAATAAAGGAATTTGAACCAACTTCGATTTTTTTGGACTTTGATGAGTTTTTTTGTTGGAGGAGTTAAATTTGAGTGAATTTAGATGAAATTTATTTCTATTTTTTTTTATTTCATATAAATTTTTAGTCAAATTGTAATAAAGCAATTTGAACCAACTTCGATTTTTTTGGATTTTGATGAGTTTTTTTGTTTGGAGGAGCTAAATTTGAGTGAATTTAGATGAAATTTACTTTTACCTTTTTGGATTTTATTTAAATTTTTAGTCAAATTGTAATAAAGGAATTTGAACCAACTTCGATTTTTTTGGATTTTGATGAATTTTTTTGTTGGAGGAGCTAAATTTGAGTAAATTTAGATGAAATTAACACCTTATTTTTGGATTTTATATAAATTTTTAGTCAAATTGTAATAAAGGGATTTGAAACAACTTCGATTTTTTTGGATTTTGATGAATGTTTTTGTAGGAGGAGCTAAATTTGATTGAATTTAGATGAAATTTACTTTCATTTTTTTGGATTTTATATAAATTTTTAGTCAAATTGTAATGAAGTACATTGAAACCAACTTGGATTTTTTTGGATTTTGATGAATTTTCATGTTGGAGGAGCTAAATTTGAGTGAATTTAGATGAAATTTACTTTTATTTTTTTGTATTTTATATAAATTTTTAGTCAAATTGTAATAAAGGGATTTGAAACCAACTTCGATTTTTTTGGATTTTGATGAATTTTTTTGTTGGAGGAGCTAAATTTGTGTGAATTTAGATGAAATTTACTTTCATTTTTTGGATTTTATATAAATTTTTAGTCAAATTGTAATAAAGTACATTGAAACCAACTACGATTTTTTTGGAATTTGATGAATTTTTTTGTTGGAGGAGCTAAATTTGAGTGAATTTACATGAAATTTACTATTATTTTTTTGGATTTTATATAAATTTTTAGTCAAATTGTAATAAAGGAATTTGAACCAACTTCGATTTTTTTGGATTTTGATGATTTTGGTTGTTGGAGGAGTTAAATTTGAGTAAATCTAGATGAAATTAACACCTATTTTTAGGATTTTATATAAATTTTTAGTCTAATTGTAATAAAGGAATTTGAACCAACTTCGATTTTTTTGGACTTTGATGAGTTTTTTTGTTGGAGGAGTTAAATTTGAGTGAATTTAGATGAAATTTATTTCTATTTTTTTTTATTTCATATAAATTTTTAGTCAAATTGTAATAAAGCAATTTGAACCAACTTCGATTTTTTTGGATTTTGATGAGTTTTTTTGTTTGGAGGAGCTAAATTTGAGTGAATTTAGATGAAATTTACTTTTACTTTTTTGGATTTTATTTAAATTTTTAGTCAAATTGTAATAAAGGAATTTGAACCAACTTCGATTTTTTTGGATTTTGATGAACTTTTTTGTTGGAGGAGCTAAATTTGAGTGAATTTAGATGAAATTTACTTTTATTCTTTTGGATTTTATATAAATTTTTAGTCTAATTGTAATAAAGGAATTTGAACCAACTTCGATTTTTTTGGACTTTGATGAGTTTTTTTGTTGGAGGAGTTAAATTTGAGTGAATTTAGTAGAAATTTATTTCTATTTTTTTTTATTTCATATAAATTTTTAGTCAAACTGTAATAAAGTACTTTGAAACCAACTTCGATTTTTTTTAATTTGGATGAATTTTTTTGTTGGAGGAGCTAAATTTGAGTGTATTTAGATGAAATTTACTTCTATTTTTTTTTATTTCATATAAATTTTTAGTCAAATAGTAATAAAGGAATTTGAACCAACTTCGATTTTTTTGGATTTTGATGATTTTGGTTGTTGGAGGAATTAAATTTGAGTAAATTTAGATGAAATTAACACCTTATTTTTGGATTTTATATAAATTTTTAGTCAAATTGTAATAAAGGGATTTGAAACAACTTCGATTTTTTTGGATTTTGATGAATGTTTTTGTAGGAGGAGCTAAATTTGATTGAATTTAGATGAAATTTACTTTCATTTTTTTGGATTTTATATAAATTTTTAGTCAAATTGTAATGAAGTACATTGAAACCAACTTGGATTTTTTTGGATTTTGATGAATTTTCTTGTTGGAGGAGCTAAATTTGAGTGAATTTAGATGAAATTTACTTTTATTTTTTTGTATTTTATATAAATTTTTAGTCAAATTGTAATAAAGGGATTTGAAACCAACTTCGATTTTTTTGGATTTTGATGAATTTTTTTGTTGGAGGAGCTAAATTTGAGTGAATTTACATGAAATTTACTTTTATTTTTTTGGATTTTATATAAATTTTTAGTCAAATTGTAATAAAGGAATTTGAACCAACTTCGATTTTTTTGGATTTTGATGATTTTGGTTGTTGGAGGAGTTAAATTTGAGTAAATCTAGATGAAATTAACACCTATTTTTAGGATTTTATATAAATTTTTAGTCAAATTGTAATAAAGGAATTTGAAACCAACTTCGGTTTTTTTGGATTTTGATGAATTTTTTGTTGGAGGAGCTAAATTTGAGTGAGTTTAGATGAAATTTACTTTTATTTTTTTTGGATTTTATATAAATTTTTAGTCAAATTGTAATAAAGGAATTTGAACCAACTTTTGATTTTTTTGGATTTTGATGATTTTGGTTGTTGGAGGAGTTAAATTTGAGTAAATCTAGATGAAATTAACACCTATTTTTTTGGATATTATATAAATTTTTAGTCAAATTGTAATAAAGTAATTTGAAACCAACTTCGATTTTTTTGGATTTGATGAATTTTTTTGTTGGAGGAGCTAAATTTGAGTGAGTTTAGATGAAATTTACTTTTATTTTTTGGGATTTTATATAAATTTTTAGTCAAATTGTAATAAAGGAATTTGAACCAACTTCGATTTTTTTGGATTTTGATGATTTTGGTTGTTGGAGGAGTTAAATTTTAGTAAATTTAGATGAAATTAACACCTTATTTTTGGATTTTATATAAATTGTTAGTCAAATTGTATTAAAGGGATTTGAAACAACTTCGATTTTTTTGGATTTTGATGAATGTTTTTGTAGGAGGAGCTAAATTTGATTGAATTTAGATGAAATTTACTTTCATTTTTTTTTTGATTTTATATAAATTTTTAGTCAAATTGTAATAAAGTACATTGAAACCAACTTGGATTTTTTTGGATTTTGATGAATTTTTTTGTTGGAGGAGCTAAATATGAGTGAATTTAGATGAAATTTACTTTTACTTTTTTGGATTTTATTTAAATTTTTAGTCAAATTGTAATAAAGGAATTTGAACCAACTTCGATTTTTTTGGACTTTGATGAGTTTTTTTGTTGGAGGAGTTAAATTTGAGTGAATTTAGTAGAAATTTATTTCTATTTTTTTTTATTTCATATAAATTTTTAGTCAAACTGTAATAAAGTACTTTGAAACCAACTTCGATTTTTTTTAATTTGGATGAATTTTTTTGTTGGAGGAGCTAAATTTGAGTGTATTTAGATGAAATTTACTTCTATTTTTTTTTATTTCATATAAATTTTTAGTCAAATAGTAATAAAGGAATTTGAACCAACTTCGATTTTTTTGGATTTTGATGATTTTGGTTGTTGGAGGAATTAAATTTGAGTAAATTTAGATGAAATTAACACCTTATTTTTGGATTTTATATAAATTTTTAGTCAAATTGTAATAAAGGGATTTGAAACAACTTCGATTTTTTTGGATTTTGATGAATGTTTTTGTAGGAGGAGCTAAATTTGATTGAATTTAGATGAAATTTACTTTCATTTTTTTTTGGATTTTATATAAATTTTTAGTCAAATTGTAATAAAGTACATTGAAACCAACTTGGATTTTTTTGGATTTTGATGAATTTTTTTGTTGGAGGAGCTAAATTTGAGTGAATTTAGATGAAATTTACTTTTATTTTTTTGTATTTTATATAAATTTTTAGTCAAATTGTAATAAAGCAATTTGAACCAACTTCGATTTTTTTGGATTTTGATGATTTTGGTTGTTGGAGGAGTTAAATTTGAGTAAATCTAGATGAAATTAACACCTATTTTTAGGATTTTATATAAATTTTTAGTCAAATTGTAATAAAGGGATTTGAAACCAACTTCGATTTTTTTGGATTTTGATGAATTTTTTTGTTGGAGGAGCTATATTTGAGTGAATTTACATGAAATTTACTTTTATTTTTTTGGATTTTATATAAATTTTTAGTCAAATTGTAATAAAGGAATTTGAACCAACTTCGATTTTTTTGGATTTTGATGATTTTGGTTGTTGGAGGAGTTAAATTTGAGTAAATCTAGATGAAATTAACACCTATTTTTAGGATTTTATATAAATTTTTAGTCAAATTGTAATAAAGGAATTTGAAACCAACTTCGATTTTTTTGGATTTTGATGAATTTTTTTGTTGGAGGAGCTAAATTTGAGTGAATTTAGATGAAATTTACTTTTATTTTTTTGGATTTTATATAAATTTTTAGTCAAATTGTAATAAAGGAATTTGAACCAACTTCGATTTTTTTTGGATTTTGATGAATTTTTTTGTTGGAGGAGCTAAATTTGAGTGAGTTTAGATGAAATTTACTTTTATTCTTTTTGGATTTTATATAAATTTTTAGTCAAATTGTAATAAAGGAATTTGAACCAACTTCGATTTTTTTGGATTTTGATGATTTTGGTTGTTGGAGGAGTTAAATTTGAGTAAATTTAGATGAAATTAACACCTTATTTTTGGATTTTATATAAATTTTTTTGTCAAATTGTATTAAAGGGATTTGAAACAACTTCGATTTTTTTGGATTTTGATGAATGTTTTTGTAGGAGGAGCTAAATTTGATTGAATTTAGATGAAATTTACTTTCATTTTTTTTTGGATTTTATATAAATTTTTAGTCAAATTGTAATAAAGTACATTGAAACCAACTTGGATTTTTTTGGATTTTGATGAATTTTTTTGTTGGAGGAGCTAAATTTGAGTGAATTTAGATGAAATTTACTTTTATTTTTTTGTATTTTATATAAATTTTTAGTCAAATTGTAATAAAGCAATTTGAACCAACTTCGATTTTTTTGGATTTTGATGATTTTGGTTGTTGGAGGAGTTAAATTTGAGTAAATCTAGATGAAATTAACACCTATTTTTAGGATTTTATATAAATTTTTAGTCAAATTGTAATAAAGGAATTTGAAACCAACTTCGATTTTTTTTGGATTTTGATGAATTTTTTTGTTGGAGGAGCTAAATTTGAGTGAATTTAGATGAAATTTACTTTTATTTTTTTGGATTTTATATAAATTTTTAGTCAAATTGTAATAAGGAATTTGAACCAACTTCGATTTTTTTGGATTTTGATGAATTTTTTGTTGGAGGAGCTAAATTTGAGTGAGTTTAGATGAAATTTACTTTTATTTTTTTTTGGATTTTATATAAATTTTTAGTCAAATTGTAATAAAGGAATTTGAACCAACTTCGATTTTTTTGGATTTTGATGATTTTGGTTGTTGGAGGAGTTAAATTTGAGTAAATCTAGATGAAATTAACACCTATTTTTAGGATTTTATATAAATTTTTAGTCAAATTGTAATAAAGGAATTTGAAACCAACTTCGATTTTTTTGGATTTTGATGAATTTTTTTGTTGGAGGAGCTAAATTTGAGTGAATTTAGATGAAATTTACTTTTATTTTTTTGGATTTTATATAAATTTTTAGTCAAATTGTAATAAAGGAATTTGAACCAACTTCGATTTTTTTTGGATTTTGATGAATTTTTTTGTTGGTGGAGCTAAATTTGAGTGAGTTTAGATGAAATTTACTTTTATTCTTTTTGGATTTTATATAAATTTTTAGTCAAATTGTAATAAAGGAATTTGAACCAACTTCGATTTTTTTGGATTTTGATGATTTTGGTTGTTGGAGGAGTTAAATTTGAGTAAATTTAGATGAAATTAACACCTTATTTTTGGATTTTATATAAATTTTTAGTCAAATTGTATTAAAGGGATTTGAAACAACTTCGATTTTTTTGGATTTTGATGAATGTTTTTGTAGGAGGAGCTAAATTTGATTGAATTTAGATGAAATTTACTTTCATTTTTTTTTGGATTTTATATAAATTTTTAGTCAAATTGTAATAAAGTACATTGAAACCAACTTGGATTTTTTTGGATTTTGATGAATTTTTTTGTTGGAGGAGCTAAATTTGAGTGAATTTAGATGAAATTTACTTTTATTTTTTTGTATTTTATATAAATTTTTAGTCAAATTGTAATAAAGCAATTTGAACCAACTTCGATTTTTTGGGATTTTGATGAGTTTTTTTGTTTGGAGGAGCTAAATTTGAGTGAATTTAGATGAAATTTACTTTTACTTTTTTGGATTTTATTTAAATTTTTAGTCAAATTGTAATAAAGGAATTTGAACCAACTTCGATTTTTTTGGATTTTGATGAATTTTTTTGTTGGAG
The DNA here is from genome assembly GCA_963855975.1 of Andrena chrysosceles. Lineage (NCBI taxonomy): Eukaryota > Metazoa > Arthropoda > Insecta > Hymenoptera > Andrenidae > Andrena > Andrena chrysosceles. Next base: position 229,949 of record CAWLCU010000092.1, read on the forward strand.
GAGCTAAATTTGAGTGAATTTAGATGAAATTTACTTTTATTCTTTTGGATTTTATATTAATTTTTAGTCAAATTGTAATAAAGGAATTTGAAACCAACTTCGATTTTTTGGGATTTTGATGAATTTTTTTGTTGGAGGAGCTAAATTTGAGTGAGCTTAGATGAAATTTACTTTTATTTTTTTGGATTTTATATAAATTTTTAGTCAAATTGTAATAAAGGAATTTGAACCAACTTCGATTTTTTTGGATTTTGATGATTTTGGTTGTTGGAGGAGTTAAATTTGAGTAAATCTAGATGAAATTAACACCTATTTTTTGGGATTTTATATAAATTTTTAGTCAAATTGTAATAAAATAATTTGAAACCAACTTGGATTTTTTTGGATTTAGATGATTTTTTTTGTTGGAGGAGCTAAATTTGAGTGACTTTAGATGAAATTTACTTTTATTTTTTTGTATTTTATATAAATTTTTAGTCAAATTGTAATAAAGCAATTTGATCCAACTTCGATTTTTTTGGATTTTGATGAGTTTTTTGTTTGGAGGAGCTAAATTTGAGTGAATTTAGATGAAATTTACTTTCATTTTTTGGATTTTATATAAATTTTTAGTCAAAATGTAATAAAGTACATTGAAACCAACTTTGATTTTTTTTGGATTTTGATGAATTTTTTTGTTGGAGGAGCTAAATTTGAGTGAATTTAGATGAAATTTACTTTTATTCTTTTGGATTTTATATAAATTTTTAGTCGAATTGTAAAAAAGAAATTTGAACCAACTTCGATTTTTTTGGATTTTGATGAGTTTTTTTGTTGGAGGTGTTAAATTTGAGTGAATTTAGATGAAATTTACTTTTATTTTTTTGTATTTTATATAAATTTTTAGTCAAATTGTAATAAAGCAATTTGAACCAACTTCGATTTTTTTGGATTTTGATGAGTTTTTTTGTTTGGAGGAGCTAAATTTGAGTGAATTTAGATGAAATTTACTTTTACTTTTTTGGATTTTATTTAAATTTTTAGTCAAATTGTAATAAAGGAATTTGAACCAACTTCGATTTTTTTGGATTTTGATGAATTTTTTTGTTGGAGGAGCTAAATTTGAGTGAATTTAGATGAAATTTACTTTTATTCTTTTGGATTTTATATAAATTTTTAGTCAAATTGTAATAAAGGAATTTGAACCAACTTCGATTTTTTTGGATTTTGATGATTTTGGTTGTTGGAGGAGTTAAATTTGAGTAAATCTAGATGAAATTAACACCTATTTTTAGGATTTTATATAAATTTTTAGTCAAATTGTAATAAAGGAATTTGAAACCAACTTCGATTTTTTTGGATTTTGATGAATTTTTTTGTTGGAGGAGCTAAATTTGAGTGAATTTAGATGAAATTTACTTTTATTTTTTTGGATTTTATATAAATTTTTAGTCAAATTGTAATAAAGGAATTTGAACCAACTTCGATTTTTTTTGGATTTTGATGAATTTTTTGTTGGAGGAGCTAAATTTGAGTGAGTTTAGATGAAATTTACTTTTATTTTTTTTGGATTTTATATAAATTTTTAGTCAAATTGTAATAAAGGAATTTGAACCAACTTCGATTTTTTTGGATTTTGATGATTTTGGTTGTTGGAGGAGTTAAATTTGAGTAAATCTAGATGAAATTAACACCTATTTTTAGGATTTTATATAAATTTTTAGTCAAATTGTAATAAAGGAATTTGAAACCAACTTCGATTTTTTTGGATTTTGATGAATTTTTTTGTTGGAGGAGCTAAATTTGAGTGAATTTAGATGAAATTTACTTTTATTTTTTTGGATTTTATATAAATTTTTAGTCAAATTGTAATAAAGGAATTTGAACCAACTTCGATTTTTTTTGGATTTTGATGAATTTTTTTGTTGGTGGAGCTAAATTTGAGTGAGTTTAGATGAAATTTACTTTTATTCTTTTTGGATTTTATATAAATTTTTAGTCAAATTGTAATAAAGGAATTTGAACCAACTTCGATTTTTTTGGATTTTGATGATTTTGGTTGTTGGAGGAGTTAAATTTGAGTAAATTTAGATGAAATTAACACCTTATTTTTGGATTTTATATAAATTTTTAGTCAAATTGTATTAAAGGGATTTGAAACAACTTCGATTTTTTTGGATTTTGATGAATGTTTTTGTAGGAGGAGCTAAATTTGATTGAATTTAGATGAAATTTACTTTCATTTTTTTTTGGATTTTATATAAATTTTTAGTCAAATTGTAATAAAGTACATTGAAACCAACTTGGATTTTTTTGGATTTTGATGAATTTTTTTGTTGGAGGAGCTAAATTTGAGTGAATTTAGATGAAATTTACTTTTATTTTTTTGTATTTTATATAAATTTTTAGTCAAATTGTAATAAAGCAATTTGAACCAACTTCGATTTTTTTGGATTTTGATGAGTTTTTTTGTTTGGAGGAGCTAAATTTGAGTGAATTTAGATGAAATTTACTTTTACTTTTTTGGATTTTATTTAAATTTTTAGTCAAATTGTAATAAAGGAATTTGAACCAACTTCGATTTTTTTGGATTTTGATGAATTTTTTTGTTGGAGGAGCTAAATTTGAGTGAATTTAGATGAAATTTACTTTTATTCTTTTGGATTTTATATTAATTTTTAGTCAAATTGTAATAAAGGAATTTGAAACCAACTTCGATTTTTTGGGATTTTGATGAATTTTTTTGTTGGAGGAGCTAAATTTGAGTGAGTTTAGATGAAATTTACTTTTATTTTTTTGGATTTTATATAAATTTTTAGTCAAATTGTAATAAAGGAATTTGAACCAACTTCGATTTTTTTGGATTTTGATGATTTTGGTTGTTGGAGGAGTTAAATTTGAGTAAATCTAGATGAAATTAACACCTATTTTTTTGGATTTTATATAAATTTTTAGTCAAATTGTAATAAAATAATTTGAAACCAACTTGGATTTTTTTGGATTTAGATGATTTTTTTTGTTGGAGGAGCTAAATTTGAGTGAATTTAGATGAAATTTACTTTCATTTTTTGGATTTTATATATATTTTTAGTCAAAATGTAATAAAGTACATTGAAACCAACTTTGATTTTTTTTGGATTTTGATGAATTTTTTTGTTGGAGGAGCTAAATTTGATTGAATTTAGATGAAATTTACTTTCATTTTTTTTTGGATTTTATATAAATTTTTAGTCAAATTGTAATAAAGTACATTGAAACCAACTTGGATTTTTTTGGATTTTGATGAATTTTTTTGTTGGAGGAGCTAAATTTGAGTGAATTTAGATGAAATTTACTTTTATTTTTTTGTATTTTATATAAATTTTTAGTCAAATTGTAATAAAGCAATTTGAACCAACTTCGATTTTTTTGGATTTTGATGAGTTTTTTTGTTTGGAGGAGCTAAATTTGAGTGAATTTAGATGAAATTTACTTTTACTTTTTTGGATTTTATTTAAATTTTTAGTCAAATTGTAATAAAGGAATTTGAACCAACTTCGATTTTTTTGGATTTTGATGAATTTTTTTGTTGGAGGAGCTAAATTTGAGTGAATTTAGATGAAATTTACTTTTATTCTTTTGGATTTTATATTAATTTTTAGTCAAATTGTAATAAAGGAATTTGAAACCAACTTCGATTTTTTGGGATTTTGATGAATTTTTTTGTTGGAGGAGCTAAATTTGAGTGAGTTTAGATGAAATTTACTTTTATTTTTTTGGATTTTATATAAATTTTTAGTCAAATTGTAATAAAGGAATTTGAACCAACTTCGATTTTTTTGGATTTTGATGATTTTGGTTGTTGGAGGAGTTAAATTTGAGTAAATCTAGATGAAATTAACACCTATTTTTTTGGATTTTATATAAATTTTTAGTCAAATTGTAATAAAATAATTTGAAACCAACTTGGATTTTTTTGGATTTAGATGATTTTTTTTGTTGGAGGAGCTAAATTTGAGTGAATTTAGATGAAATTTACTTTCATTTTTTGGATTTTATATATATTTTTAGTCAAAATGTAATAAAGTACATTGAAACCAACTTTGATTTTTTTTGGATTTTGATGAATTTTTTTGTTGGAGGAGCTAAATTTGAGTGAATTTAGATGAAATTTACTTTTATTCTTTTGGATTTTATATAAATTTTTAGTCGAATTGTAAAAAAGAAATTTGAACCAACTTCGATTTTTTTGGATTTTGATGAGTTTTTTGTTGGAGGTGTTAAATTTGAGTGAATTTAGATGAAATTTACTTTTATTTTTTTGTATTTTATATAAATTTTTAGTCAAATTGTAATAAAGCAATTTGAACCAACTTCGATTTTTTTGGATTTTGATGAGTTTTTTTGTTTGGAGGAGCTAAATTTGAGTGAATTTAGATGAAATTTACTTTTACTTTTTTGGATTTTATTTAAATTTTTAGTCAAATTGTAATAAAGGAATTTGAACCAACTTCGATTTTTTTGGATTTTGATGAATTTTTTTGTTGGAGGAGCTAAATTTGAGTGAATTTAGATGAAATTTACTTTTATTCTTTTGGATTTTATATAAATTTTTAGTCTAATTGTAATAAAGGAATTTGAACCAACTTCGATTTTTTTGGACTTTGATGAGTTTTTTTGTTGGAGGAGTTAAATTTGAGTGAATTTAGTAGAAATTTATTTCTATTTTTTTTTATTTCATATAAATTTTTAGTCAAACTGTAATAAAGTACTTTGAAACCAACTTCGATTTTTTTTAATTTGGATGAATTTTTTTGTTGGAGGAGCTAAATTTGAGTGTATTTAGATGAAATTTACTTCTATTTTTTTTTATTTCATATAAATTTTTAGTCAAATAGTAATAAAGGAATTTGAACCAACTTCGATTTTTTTGGATTTTGATGATTTTGGTTGTTGGAGGAATTAAATTTGAGTAAATTTAGATGAAATTAACACCTTATTTTTGGATTTTATATAAATTTTTAGTCAAATTGTAATAAAGGGATTTGAAACAACTTCGATTTTTTTGGATTTTGATGAATGTTTTTGTAGGAGGAGCTAAATTTGATTGAATTTAGATGAAATTTACTTTCATTTTTTTGGATTTTATATAAATTTTTAGTCAAATTGTAATGAAGTACATTGAAACCAACTTGGATTTTTTTGGATTTTGATGAATTTTCTTGTTGGAGGAGCTAAATTTGAGTGAATTTAGATGAAATTTACTTTTATTTTTTTGTATTTTATATAAATTTTTAGTCAAATTGTAATAAAGGGATTTGAAACCAACTTCGATTTTTTTGGATTTTGATGAATTTTTTTGTTGGAGGAGCTAAATTTGTGTGAATTTAGATGAAATTTACTTTCATTTTTTGGATTTTATATAAATTTTTAGTCAAATTGTAATAAAGTACATTGAAACCAACTACGATTTTTTTGGAATTTGATGAATTTTTTTGTTGGAGGAGCTAAATTTGAGTGAATTTACATGAAATTTACTTTTATTTTTTTGGATTTTATATAAATTTTTAGTCAAATTGTAATGAAGTACATTGAAACCAACTTGGATTTTTTTGGATTTTGATGAATTTTCTTGTTGGAGGAGCTAAATTTGAGTGAATTTAGATGAAATTTACTTTTATTTTTTTGTATTTTATATAAATTTTTAGTCAAATTGTAATAAAGGGATTTGAAACCAACTTCGATTTTTTTGGATTTTAATGAATTTTTTTGTTGGAGGAGCTAAATTTGAGTGAATTTAGATGAAATTTACTTTTATTTTTTTGGATTTTATATAAATTTTTAGTCAAATTGTAATAAAGGAATTTGAACCAACTTCGATTTTTTTTGGATTTTGATGAATTTTTTGTTGGAGGAGCTAAATTTGAGTGAGTTTAGATGAAATTTACTTTTATTTTTTTTGGATTTTATATAAATTTTTAGTCAAATTGTAATAAAGGAATTTGAACCAACTTCGATTTTTTTGGATTTTGATGATTTTGGTTGTTGGAGGAGTTAAATTTGAGTAAATCTAGATGAAATTAACACCTATTTTTAGGATTTTATATAAATTTTTAGTCAAATTGTAATAAAGGAATTTGAAACCAACTTCGATTTTTTTGGATTTTGATGAATTTTTTTGTTGGAGGAGCTAAATTTGAGTGAATTTAGATGAAATTTACTTTTATTTTTTTGGATTTTATATAAATTTTTAGTCAAATTGTAATAAAGGAATTTGAACCAACTTCGATTTTTTTTGGATTTTGATGAATTTTTTTGTTGGTGGAGCTAAATTTGAGTGAGTTTAGATGAAATTTACTTTTATTCTTTTTGGATTTTATATAAATTTTTAGTCAAATTGTAATAAAGGAATTTGAACCAACTTCGATTTTTTTGGATTTTGATGATTTTGGTTGTTGGAGGAGTTAAATTTGAGTAAATTTAGATGAAATTAACACCTTATTTTTGGATTTTATATAAATTTTTAGTCAAATTGTATTAAAGGGATTTGAAACAACTTCGATTTTTTTGGATTTTGATGAATGTTTTTGTAGGAGGAGCTAAATTTGATTGAATTTAGATGAAATTTACTTTCATTTTTTTTTGGATTTTATATAAATTTTTAGTCAAATTGTAATAAAGTACATTGAAACCAACTTGGATTTTTTTGGATTTTGATGAATTTTTTTGTTGGAGGAGCTAAATTTGAGTGAATTTAGATGAAATTTACTTTTATTTTTTTGTATTTTATATAAATTTTTAGTCAAATTGTAATAAAGCAATTTGAACCAACTTCGATTTTTTTGGATTTTGATGAGTTTTTTTGTTTGGAGGAGCTAAATTTGAGTGAATTTAGATGAAATTTACTTTTACTTTTTTGGATTTTATTTAAATTTTTAGTCAAATTGTAATAAAGGAATTTGAACCAACTTCGATTTTTTTGGATTTTGATGAATTTTTTTGTTGGAGGAGCTAAATTTGAGTGAATTTAGATGAAATTTACTTTTATTCTTTTGGATTTTATATAAATTTTTAGTCAAATTGTAATAAAGGAATTTGAAACCAACTTCGATTTTTTGGGATTTTGATGAATTTTTTTGTTGGAGGAGCTAAATTTGAGTGAGTTTAGATGAAATTTACTTTTATTTTTTTGGATTTTATATAAATTTTTAGTCAAATTGTAATAAAGGAATTTGAACCAACTTCGATTTTTTTGGATTTTGATGATTTTGGTTGTTGGAGGAGTTAAATTTGAGTAAATCTAGATGAAATTAACACCTATTTTTTTGGATTTTATATAAATTTTTAGTCAAATTGTAATAAAATAATTTGAAACCAACTTGGATTTTTTTGGATTTAGATGATTTTTTTTGTTGGAGGAGCTAAATTTGAGTGAATTTAGATGAAATTTACTTTTATTTTTTGTATTTTATATAAATTTTTAGTCAAATTGTAATAAAGCAATTTGATCCAACTTCGATTTTTTTGGATTTTGATGAGTTTTTTGTTTGGAGGAGCTAAATTTGAGTGAATTTAGATGAAATTTACTTTCATTTTTTGGATTTTATATAAATTTTTAGTCAAAATGTAATAAAGGAATTTGAACCAACTTCGATTTTTTTGGATTTTGATGAGTTTTTTTGTTTGGAGGAGCTAAATTTGAGTGAATTTAGATGAAATTTACTTTTATTTTTTTGTATTTTATATAAATTTTTAGTCAAATTGTAATAAAGCAATTTGAACCAACTTCGATTTTTTTGGATTTTGATGAGTTTTTTTGTTTGGAGGAGCTAAATTTGAGTGAATTTAGATGAAATTTACTTTTACTTTTTTGGATTTTATTTAAATTTTTAGTCAAATTGTAATAAAGGAATTTGAACCAACTTCGATTTTTTTGGATTTTGATGAATTTTTTTGTTGGAGGAGCTAAATTTGAGTGAATTTAGATGAAATTTACTTTTATTCTTTTGGATTTTATATAAATTTTTAGTCTAATTGTAATAAAGGAATTTGAACCAACTTCGATTTTTTTGGACTTTGATGAGTTTTTTTGTTGGAGGAGTTAAATTTGAGTGAATTTAGTAGAAATTTATTTCTATTTTTTTTTATTTCATATAAATTTTTAGTCAAACTGTAATAAAGTACTTTGAAACCAACTTCGATTTTTTATAATTTGGATGAATTTTTTTGTTGGAGGAGCTAAATTTGAGTGTATTTAGATGAAATTTACTTCTATTTTTTTTTATTTCATATAAATTTTTAGTCAAATAGTAATAAAGGAATTTGAACCAACTTCGATTTTTTTGGATTTTGATGATTTTGGTTGTTGGAGGAATTAAATTTGAGTAAATTTAGATGAAATTAACACCTTATTTTTGGATTTTATATAAATTTTTAGTCAAATTGTAATAAAGGGATTTGAAACAACTTCGATTTTTTTGGATTTTGATGAATGTTTTTGTAGGAGGAGCTAAATTTGATTGAATTTAGATGAAATTTACTTTCATTTTTTTGGATTTTATATACATTTTTAGTCAAATTGTAATGAAGTACATTGAAACCAACTTGGATTTTTTTGGATTTTGATGAATTTTCTTGTTGGAGGAGCTAAATTTGAGTGAATTTAGATGAAATTTACTTTTATTTTTTTGTATTTTATATAAATTTTTAGTCAAATTGTAATAAAGGGATTTGAAACCAACTTCGATTTTTTTGGATTTTGATGAATTTTTTTGTTGGAGGAGCTAAATTTGTGTGAATTTAGATGAAATTTACTTTCATTTTTTGGATTTTATATAAATTTTTAGTCAAATTGTAATAAAGTACATTGAAACCAACTACGATTTTTTTGGAATTTGATGAATTTTTTTGTTGGAGGAGCTAAATTTGAGTGAATTTACATGAAATTTACTTTTATTTTTTTGGATTTTATATAAATTTTTAGTCAAATGGTAATAAAGGAATTTGAACCAACTTCGATTTTTTTGGATTTTGATGATTTTGGTTGTTGGAGGAGTTAAATTTGAGTAAATCTAGATGAAATTAACACCTATTTTTAGGATTTTATATAAATTTTTAGTCAAATTGTAATAAAGGAATTTGAAACCAACTTCGATTTTTTTGGATTTTGATGAATTTTTTTGTTGGAGGAGCTAAATTTGAGTGAATTTAGATGAAATTTACTTTTATTTTTTTGGATTTTATATAAATTTTTAGTCAAATTGTAATAAAGGAATTTGAACCAACTTCGATTTTTTTTGGATTTTGATGAATTTTTTGTTGGAGGAGCTAAATTTGAGTGAGTTTAGATGAAATTTACTTTTATTTTTTTTGGATTTTATATAAATTTTTAGTCAAATTGTAATAAAGGAATTTGAACCAACTTCGATTTTTTTGGATTTTGATGATTTTGGTTGTTGGAGGAGTTAAATTTGAGTAAATCTAGATGAAATTAACACCTATTTTTAGGATTTTATATAAATTTTTAGTCAAATTGTAATAAAGGAATTTGAAACCAACTTCGATTTTTTTGGATTTTGATGAATTTTTTTGTTGGAGGAGCTAAATTTGAGTGAATTTAGATGAAATTTACTTTTATTTTTTTGGATTTTATATAAATTTTTAGTCAAATTGTAATAAAGGAATTTGAACCAACTTCGATTTTTTTTGGATTTTGATGAATTTTTTTGTTGGAGGAGCTAAATTTGAGTGAGTTTAGATGAAATTTACTTTTATTCTTTTTGGATTTTATATAAATTTTTAGTCAAATTGTAATAAAGGAATTTGAACCAACTTCGATTTTTTTGGATTTTGATGATTTTGGTTGTTGGAGGAGTTAAATTTGAGTAAATTTAGATGAAATTAACACCTTATTTTTGGATTTTATATAAATTTTTAGTCAAATTGTATTAAAGGGATTTGAAACAACTTCGATTTTTTTGGATTTTGATGAATGTTTTTGAAGGAGGAGCTAAATTTGATTGAATTTAGATGAAATTTACTTTCATTTTTTTTTGGATTTTATATAAATTTTTAGTCAAATTGTAATAAAGTACATTGAAACCAACTTGGATTTTTTTGGATTTTGATGAATTTTTTTGTTGGAGGAGCTAAATTTGAGTGAATTTAGATGAAATTTACTTTTATTTTTTTGTATTTTATATAAATTTTTAGTCAAATTGTAATAAAGCAATTTGAACCAACTTCGATTTTTTTGGATTTTGATGAGTTTTTTTGTTTGGAGGAGCTAAATTTGAGTGAATTTAGATGAAATTTACTTTTACTTTTTTGGATTTTATTTAAATTTTTAGTCAAATTGTAATAAAGGAATTTGAACCAACTCCAATTTTTTTGGATTTTGATGAATTTTTTTGTTGGAGGAGCTAAATTTGAGTGAATTTAGATGAAATTTACTTTTATTCTTTTGGATTTTATATAAATTTTTAGTCAAATTGTAATAAAGGAATTTGAAACCAACTTCGATTTTTTGGGATTTTGATGAATTTTTTTGTTGGAGGAGCTAAATTTGAGTGAGTTTAGATGAAATTTACTTTTATTTTTTTGGATTTTATATAAATTTTTAGTCAAATTGTAATAAAGGAATTTGAACCAACTTCGATTTTTTTGGATTTTGATGATTTTGGTTGTTGGAGGAGTTAAATTTGAGTAAATCTAGATGAAATTAACACCTATTTTTTTGGATTTTATATAAATTTTTAGTCAAATTGTAATAAAATAATTTGAAACCAACTTCGATTTTTTTGGATTTTGATGAATTTTTTTGTTGGAGGAGCTAATTTTGAGTGAGTTTAGATGAAATTTACTTTTATTTTTTTGGATTTTATATAAATTTTTAGTCAAATTGTAATAAAGGAATTTGAACCAACTTCGATTTTTTTGGATTTTGATGATTTTGGTTGTTGGATGAGATAAATTTGAGTAAATTTAGATGAAATTAACACCTTATTTTTGGATTTTATATAAATTTTTAGTCAAATTGTATTAAAGGGATTTGAAACAACTTCGATTTTTTTGGATTTTGATGAATGTTTTTGTAGGAGGAGCTAAATTTGTTTGAATTTAGATGAAATTTACTTTCATTTTTTTGGATTTTATATAAATTTTTAGTCAAATTGTAATAAAGTACATTGAAAGCAACTTGGATTTTTTTGGATTTAGATGATTTTTTTTGTTGGAGGAGCTAAATTTGAGTGAATTTAGATGAAATTTACTTTTATTTTTTTGTATTTTATATAAATTTTTAGTCAAATTGTAATAAAGCAATTTGATCCAACTTCGATTTTTTTGGATTTTGATGAGTTTTTTGTTTGGAGGAGCTAAATTTGAGTGAATTTAGATGAAATTTACTTTCATTTTTTGGATTTTATATAAATTTTTAGTCAAAATGTAATAAAGTACATTGAAACCAACTTTGATTTTTTTTGGATTTTGATGAATTTTTTTGTTGGAGGAGCTAAATTTGAGTGAATTTAGATGAAATTTACTTTTATTCTTTTGGATTTTATATAAATTTTTAGTCGAATTGTAAAAAAGAAATTTGAACCAACTTCGATTTTTTTGGATTTTGATGAGTTTTTTTGTTGGAGGTGTTAAATTTGAGTGAATTTAGATGAAATTTACTTTTATTTTTTTGTATTTTATATAAATTTTTAGTCAAATTGTAATAAAGCAATTTGAACCAACTTCGATTTTTTTGGATTTTGATGAGTTTTTTTGTTTGGAGGAGCTAAATTTGAGTGAATTTAGATGAAATTTACTTTTACTTTTTTGGATTTTATTTAAATTTTTAGTCAAATTGTAATAAAGGAATTTGAACCAACTTCGATTTTTTTGGATTTTGATGAATTTTTTTGTTGGAGGAGCTAAATTTGAGTGAATTTAGATGAAATTTACTTTTATTCTTTTGGATTTTATATAAATTTTTAGTCTAATTGTAATAAAGGAATTTGAACCAACTTCGATTTTTTGGACTTTGATGAGTTTTTTTGTTGGAGGAGTTAAATTTGAGTGAATTTAGTAGAAATTTATTTCTATTTTTTTTTATTTCATATAAATTTTTAGTCAAACTGTAATAAAGTACTTTGAAACCAACTTCGATTTTTTTTAATTTGGATGAATTTTTTTGTTGGAGGAGCTAAATTTGAGTGTATTTAGATGAAATTTACTTCTATTTTTTTTTATTTCATATAAATTTTTAGTCAAATAGTAATAAAGGAATTTGAACCAACTTCGATTTTTTTGGATTTTGATGATTTTGGTTGTTGGAGGAATTAAATTTGAGTAAATTTAGATGAAATTAACACCTTATTTTTGGATTTTATATAAATTTTTAGTCAAATTGTAATAAAGGGATTTGAAACAACTTCGATTTTTTTGGATTTTGATGAATGTTTTTGTAGGAGGAGCTAAATTTGATTGAATTTAGATGAAATTTACTTTCATTTTTTTGGATTTTATATAAATTTTTAGTCAAATTGTAATGAAGTACATTGAAACCAACTTGGATTTTTTTGGATTTTGATGAATTTTCTTGTTGGAGGAGCTAAATTTGAGTGAATTTAGATGAAATTTACTTTTATTTTTTTGTATTTTATATAAATTTTTAGTCAAATTGTAATAAAGGGATTTGAAACCAACTTCGATTTTTTTGGATTTTGATGAATTTTTTTGTTGGAGGAGCTAAATTTGTGTGAATTTAGATGAAATTTACTTTCATTTTTTGGATTTTATATAAATTTTTAGTCAAATTGTAATAAAGTACATTGAAACCAACTACGATTTTTTTGGAATTTGATGAATTTTTTTGTTGGAGGAGCTAAATTTGAGTGAATTTACATGAAATTTACTTTTATTTTTTTGGATTTTATATAAATTTTTAGTCAAATTGTAATAAAGGAATTTGAACCAACTTCGATTTTTTTGGATTTTGATGATTTTGGTTGTTGGAGGAGTTAAATTTGAGTAAATCTAGATGAAATTAACACCTATTTTTAGGATTTTATATAAATTTTTAGTCAAATTGTAATAAAGGAATTTGAAACCAACTTCGATTTTTTTGGATTTTGATGAATTTTTTTGTTGGAGGAGCTAAATTTGAGTGAATTTAGATGAAATTTACTTTTATTTTTTTGGATTTTATATACATTTTTAGTCAAATTGTAATAAAGGAATTTGAACCAACTTCGATTTTTTTTGGATTTTGATGAATTTTTTGTTGGAGGAGCTAAATTTGAGTGAGTTTAGATGAAATTTACTTTTATTTTTTTTGGATTTTATATAAATTTTTAGTCAAATTGTAATAAAGGAATTTGAACCAACTTCGATTTTTTTGGATTTTGATGATTTTGGTTGTTGGAGGAGTTAAATTTGAGTAAATCTAGATGAAATTAACACCTATTTTTAGGATTTTATATAAATTTTTAGTCAAATTGTAATAAAGGAATTTGAAACCAACTTCGATTTTTTTGGATTTTGATGAATTTTTTTGTTGGAGGAGCTAAATTTGAGTGAATTTAGATGAAATTTACTTTTATTTTTTTGGATTTTATATAAATTTTTAGTCAAATTGTAATAAAGGAATTTGAACCAACTTCGATTTTTTTTGGATTTTGATGAATTTTTTTGTTGGAGGAGCTAAATTTGAGTGAGTTTAGATGAAATTTACTTTTATTCTTTTTGGATTTAATATAAATTTTTAGTCAAATTGTAATAAAGGAATTTGAACCAACTTCGATTTTTTTGGATTTTGATGATTTTGGTTGTTGGAGGAGTTAAATTTGAGTAAATTTAGATGAAATTAACACCTTATTTTTGGATTTTATATAAATTTTTAGTCAAATTGTATTAAAGGGATTTGAAACAACTTCGATTTTTTTGGATTTTGATGAATGTTTTTGTAGGAGGAGCTAAATTTGATTGAATTTAGATGAAATTTACTTTCATTTTTTTTTGGATTTTATATAAATTTTTAGTCAAATTGTAATAAAGTACATTGAAACCAACTTGGATTTTTTTGGATTTTGATGAATTTTTTTGTTGGAGGAGCTAAATTTGAGTGAATTTAGATGAAATTTACTTTTATTTTTTTGTATTTTATATAAATTTTTAGTCAAATTGTAATAAAGCAATTTGAACCAACTTCGATTTTTTTGGATTTTGATGAGTTTTTTTGTTTGGAGGAGCTAAATTTGAGTGAATTTAGATGAAATTTACTTTTACTTTTTTGGATTTTATTTAAATTTTTAGTCAAATTGTAATAAAGGAATTTGAACCAACTTCGATTTTTTTGGATTTTGATGAATTTTTTTGTTGGAGGAGCTAAATTTGAGTGAATTTAGATGAAATTTACTTTTATTCTTTTGGATTTTATATAAATTTTTAGTCAAATTGTAATAAAGGAATTTGAAACCAACTTCGATTTTTTGGGATTTTGATGAATTTTTTTGTTGGAGGAGCTAAATTTGAGTGAGTTTAGATGAAATTTACTTTTATTTTTTTGGATTTTATATAAATTTTTAGTCAAATTGTAATAAAGGAATTTGAACCAACTTCGATTTTTTTGGATTTTGATGATTTTGGTTGTTGGAGGAGTTAAATTTGAGTAAATCTAGATGAAATTAACACCTATTTTTTTGGATTTTATATAAATTTTTAGTCAAATTGTAATAAAATAATTTGAAACCAACTTGGATTTTTTTGGATTTAGATGATTTTTTTTGTTGGAGGAGCTAAATTTGAGTGAATTTAGATGAAATTTACTTTTATTTTTTGTATTTTATATAAATTTTTAGTCAAATTGTAATAAAGCAATTTGATCCAACTTCGATTTTTTTGGATTTTGATGAGTTTTTTGTTTGGAGGAGCTAAATTTGAGTGAATTTAGATGAAATTTACTTTCATTTTTTGGATTTTATATAAATTTTTAGTCAAAATGTAATAAAGGAATTTGAACCAACTTCGATTTTTTTGGATTTTGATGAGTTTTTTTGTTTGGAGGAGCTAAATTTGAGTGAATTTAGATGAAATTTACTTTTATTTTTTTGTATTTTATATAAATTTTTAGTCAAATTGTAATAAAGCAATTTGAACCAACTTCGATTTTTTTGGATTTTGATGAGTTTTTTTGTTTGGAGGAGCTAAATTTGAGTGAATTTAGATGAAATTTACTTTTACTTTTTTGGATTTTATTTAAATTTTTAGTCAAATTGTAATAAAGGAATTTGAACCAACTTCGATTTTTTTGGATTTTGATGAATTTTTTTGTTGGAGGAGCTAAATTTGAGTGAATTTAGATGAAATTTACTTTTATTCTTTTGGATTTTATATAAATTTTTAGTCTAATTGTAATAAAGGAATTTGAACCAACTTCGATTTTTTTGGACTTTGATGAGTTTTTTTGTTGGAGGAGTTAAATTTGAGTGAATTTAGTAGAAATTTATTTCTATTTTTTTTTATTTCATATAAATTTTTAGTCAAACTGTAATAAAGTACTTTGAAACCAACTTCGATTTTTTATAATTTGGATGAATTTTTTTGTTGGAGGAGCTAAATTTGAGTGTATTTAGATGAAATTTACTTCTATTTTTTTTTATTTCATATAAATTTTTAGTCAAATAGTAATAAAGGAATTTGAACCAACTTCGATTTTTTTGGATTTTGATGATTTTGGTTGTTGGAGGAATTAAATTTGAGTAAATTTAGATGAAATTAACACCTTATTTTTGGATTTTATATAAATTTTTAGTCAAATTGTAATAAAGGGATTTGAAACAACTTCGATTTTTTTGGATTTTGATGAATGTTTTTGTAGGAGGAGCTAAATTTGATTGAATTTAGATGAAATTTACTTTCATTTTTTTGGATTTTATATACATTTTTAGTCAAATTGTAATGAAGTACATTGAAACCAACTTGGATTTTTTTGGATTTTGATGAATTTTCTTGTTGGAGGAGCTAAATTTGAGTGAATTTAGATGAAATTTACTTTTATTTTTTTGTATTTTATATAAATTTTTAGTCAAATTGTAATAAAGGGATTTGAAACCAACTTCGATTTTTTTGGATTTTGATGAATTTTTTTGTTGGAGGAGCTAAATTTGTGTGAATTTAGATGAAATTTACTTTCATTTTTTGGATTTTATATAAATTTTTA
Organism: Andrena chrysosceles; assembly: GCA_963855975.1. NCBI lineage: Eukaryota > Metazoa > Arthropoda > Insecta > Hymenoptera > Andrenidae > Andrena > Andrena chrysosceles. The sequence continues at coordinate 246,117 of CAWLCU010000092.1, forward strand.
GTCAAATTGTAATAAAGTACATTGAAACCAACTACGATTTTTTTGGAATTTGATGAATTTTTTTGTTGGAGGAGCTAAATTTGAGTGAATTTACATGAAATTTACTTTTATTTTTTTGGATTTTATATAAATTTTTAGTCAAATGGTAATAAAGGAATTTGAACCAACTTCGATTTTTTTGGATTTTGATGATTTTGGTTGTTGGAGGAGTTAAATTTGAGTAAATCTAGATGAAATTAACACCTATTTTTAGGATTTTATATAAATTTTTAGTCAAATTGTAATAAAGGAATTTGAAACCAACTTCGATTTTTTTGGATTTTGATGAATTTTTTTGTTGGAGGAGCTAAATTTGAGTGAATTTAGATGAAATTTACTTTTATTTTTTTGGATTTTATATAAATTTTTAGTCAAATTGTAATAAAGGAATTTGAACCAACTTCGATTTTTTTTGGATTTTGATGAATTTTTTGTTGGAGGAGCTAAATTTGAGTGAGTTTAGATGAAATTTACTTTTATTTTTTTTGGATTTTATATAAATTTTTAGTCAAATTGTAATAAAGGAATTTGAACCAACTTCGATTTTTTTGGATTTTGATGATTTTGGTTGTTGGAGGAGTTAAATTTGAGTAAATCTAGATGAAATTAACACCTATTTTTAGGATTTTATATAAATTTTTAGTCAAATTGTAATAAAGGAATTTGAAACCAACTTCGATTTTTTTGGATTTTGATGAATTTTTTTGTTGGAGGAGCTAAATTTGAGTGAATTTAGATGAAATTTACTTTTATTTTTTTGGATTTTATATAAATTTTTAGTCAAATTGTAATAAAGGAATTTGAACCAACTTCGATTTTTTTTGGATTTTGATGAATTTTTTTGTTGGAGGAGCTAAATTTGAGTGAGTTTAGATGAAATTTACTTTTATTCTTTTTGGATTTTATATAAATTTTTAGTCAAATTGTAATAAAGGAATTTGAACCAACTTCGATTTTTTTGGATTTTGATGATTTTGGTTGTTGGAGGAGTTAAATTTGAGTAAATTTAGATGAAATTAACACCTTATTTTTGGATTTTATATAAATTTTTAGTCAAATTGTATTAAAGGGATTTGAAACAACTTCGATTTTTTTGGATTTTGATGAATGTTTTTGAAGGAGGAGCTAAATTTGATTGAATTTAGATGAAATTTACTTTCATTTTTTTTTGGATTTTATATAAATTTTTAGTCAAATTGTAATAAAGTACATTGAAACCAACTTGGATTTTTTTGGATTTTGATGAATTTTTTTGTTGGAGGAGCTAAATTTGAGTGAATTTAGATGAAATTTACTTTTATTTTTTTGTATTTTATATAAATTTTTAGTCAAATTGTAATAAAGCAATTTGAACCAACTTCGATTTTTTTGGATTTTGATGAGTTTTTTTGTTTGGAGGAGCTAAATTTGAGTGAATTTAGATGAAATTTACTTTTACTTTTTTGGATTTTATTTAAATTTTTAGTCAAATTGTAATAAAGGAATTTGAACCAACTCCAATTTTTTTGGATTTTGATGAATTTTTTTGTTGGAGGAGCTAAATTTGAGTGAATTTAGATGAAATTTACTTTTATTCTTTTGGATTTTATATAAATTTTTAGTCAAATTGTAATAAAGGAATTTGAAACCAACTTCGATTTTTTGGGATTTTGATGAATTTTTTTGTTGGAGGAGCTAAATTTGAGTGAGTTTAGATGAAATTTACTTTTATTTTTTTGGATTTTATATAAATTTTTAGTCAAATTGTAATAAAGGAATTTGAACCAACTTCGATTTTTTTGGATTTTGATGATTTTGGTTGTTGGAGGAGTTAAATTTGAGTAAATCTAGATGAAATTAACACCTATTTTTTTGGATTTTATATAAATTTTTAGTCAAATTGTAATAAAATAATTTGAAACCAACTTCGATTTTTTTGGATTTTGATGAATTTTTTTGTTGGAGGAGCTAATTTTGAGTGAGTTTAGATGAAATTTACTTTTATTTTTTTGGATTTTATATAAATTTTTAGTCAAATTGTAATAAAGGAATTTGAACCAACTTCGATTTTTTTGGATTTTGATGATTTTGGTTGTTGGATGAGATAAATTTGAGTAAATTTAGATGAAATTAACACCTTATTTTTGGATTTTATATAAATTTTTAGTCAAATTGTATTAAAGGGATTTGAAACAACTTCGATTTTTTTGGATTTTGATGAATGTTTTTGTAGGAGGAGCTAAATTTGTTTGAATTTAGATGAAATTTACTTTCATTTTTTTGGATTTTATATAAATTTTTAGTCAAATTGTAATAAAGTACATTGAAAGCAACTTGGATTTTTTTGGATTTAGATGATTTTTTTTGTTGGAGGAGCTAAATTTGAGTGAATTTAGATGAAATTTACTTTTATTTTTTTGTATTTTATATAAATTTTTAGTCAAATTGTAATAAAGCAATTTGATCCAACTTCGATTTTTTTGGATTTTGATGAGTTTTTTGTTTGGAGGAGCTAAATTTGAGTGAATTTAGATGAAATTTACTTTCATTTTTTGGATTTTATATAAATTTTTAGTCAAAATGTAATAAAGTACATTGAAACCAACTTTGATTTTTTTTGGATTTTGATGAATTTTTTTGTTGGAGGAGCTAAATTTGAGTGAATTTAGATGAAATTTACTTTTATTCTTTTGGATTTTATATAAATTTTTAGTCGAATTGTAAAAAAGAAATTTGAACCAACTTCGATTTTTTTGGATTTTGATGAGTTTTTTTGTTGGAGGTGTTAAATTTGAGTGAATTTAGATGAAATTTACTTTTATTTTTTTGTATTTTATATAAATTTTTAGTCAAATTGTAATAAAGCAATTTGAACCAACTTCGATTTTTTTGGATTTTGATGAGTTTTTTTGTTTGGAGGAGCTAAATTTGAGTGAATTTAGATGAAATTTACTTTTACTTTTTTGGATTTTATTTAAATTTTTAGTCAAATTGTAATAAAGGAATTTGAACCAACTTCGATTTTTTTGGATTTTGATGAATTTTTTTGTTGGAGGAGCTAAATTTGAGTGAATTTAGATGAAATTTACTTTTATTCTTTTGGATTTTATATAAATTTTTAGTCTAATTGTAATAAAGGAATTTGAACCAACTTCGATTTTTTGGACTTTGATGAGTTTTTTTGTTGGAGGAGTTAAATTTGAGTGAATTTAGTAGAAATTTATTTCTATTTTTTTTTATTTCATATAAATTTTTAGTCAAACTGTAATAAAGTACTTTGAAACCAACTTCGATTTTTTTTAATTTGGATGAATTTTTTTGTTGGAGGAGCTAAATTTGAGTGTATTTAGATGAAATTTACTTCTATTTTTTTTTATTTCATATAAATTTTTAGTCAAATAGTAATAAAGGAATTTGAACCAACTTCGATTTTTTTGGATTTTGATGATTTTGGTTGTTGGAGGAATTAAATTTGAGTAAATTTAGATGAAATTAACACCTTATTTTTGGATTTTATATAAATTTTTAGTCAAATTGTAATAAAGGGATTTGAAACAACTTCGATTTTTTTGGATTTTGATGAATGTTTTTGTAGGAGGAGCTAAATTTGATTGAATTTAGATGAAATTTACTTTCATTTTTTTGGATTTTATATAAATTTTTAGTCAAATTGTAATGAAGTACATTGAAACCAACTTGGATTTTTTTGGATTTTGATGAATTTTCTTGTTGGAGGAGCTAAATTTGAGTGAATTTAGATGAAATTTACTTTTATTTTTTTGTATTTTATATAAATTTTTAGTCAAATTGTAATAAAGGGATTTGAAACCAACTTCGATTTTTTTGGATTTTGATGAATTTTTTTGTTGGAGGAGCTAAATTTGTGTGAATTTAGATGAAATTTACTTTCATTTTTTGGATTTTATATAAATTTTTAGTCAAATTGTAATAAAGTACATTGAAACCAACTACGATTTTTTTGGAATTTGATGAATTTTTTTGTTGGAGGAGCTAAATTTGAGTGAATTTACATGAAATTTACTTTTATTTTTTTGGATTTTATATAAATTTTTAGTCAAATTGTAATAAAGGAATTTGAACCAACTTCGATTTTTTTGGATTTTGATGATTTTGGTTGTTGGAGGAGTTAAATTTGAGTAAATCTAGATGAAATTAACACCTATTTTTAGGATTTTATATAAATTTTTAGTCAAATTGTAATAAAGGAATTTGAAACCAACTTCGATTTTTTTGGATTTTGATGAATTTTTTTGTTGGAGGAGCTAAATTTGAGTGAATTTAGATGAAATTTACTTTTATTTTTTTGGATTTTATATACATTTTTAGTCAAATTGTAATAAAGGAATTTGAACCAACTTCGATTTTTTTTGGATTTTGATGAATTTTTTGTTGGAGGAGCTAAATTTGAGTGAGTTTAGATGAAATTTACTTTTATTTTTTTTGGATTTTATATAAATTTTTAGTCAAATTGTAATAAAGGAATTTGAACCAACTTCGATTTTTTTGGATTTTGATGATTTTGGTTGTTGGAGGAGTTAAATTTGAGTAAATCTAGATGAAATTAACACCTATTTTTAGGATTTTATATAAATTTTTAGTCAAATTGTAATAAAGGAATTTGAAACCAACTTCGATTTTTTTGGATTTTGATGAATTTTTTTGTTGGAGGAGCTAAATTTGAGTGAATTTAGATGAAATTTACTTTTATTTTTTTGGATTTTATATAAATTTTTAGTCAAATTGTAATAAAGGAATTTGAACCAACTTCGATTTTTTTTGGATTTTGATGAATTTTTTTGTTGGAGGAGCTAAATTTGAGTGAGTTTAGATGAAATTTACTTTTATTCTTTTTGGATTTAATATAAATTTTTAGTCAAATTGTAATAAAGGAATTTGAACCAACTTCGATTTTTTTGGATTTTGATGATTTTGGTTGTTGGAGGAGTTAAATTTGAGTAAATTTAGATGAAATTAACACCTTATTTTTGGATTTTATATAAATTTTTAGTCAAATTGTATTAAAGGGATTTGAAACAACTTCGATTTTTTTGGATTTTGATGAATGTTTTTGTAGGAGGAGCTAAATTTGATTGAATTTAGATGAAATTTACTTTCATTTTTTTTTGGATTTTATATAAATTTTTAGTCAAATTGTAATAAAGTACATTGAAACCAACTTGGATTTTTTTGGATTTTGATGAATTTTTTTGTTGGAGGAGCTAAATTTGAGTGAATTTAGATGAAATTTACTTTTATTTTTTTGTATTTTATATAAATTTTTAGTCAAATTGTAATAAAGCAATTTGAACCAACTTCGATTTTTTTGGATTTTGATGAGTTTTTTTGTTTGGAGGAGCTAAATTTGAGTGAATTTAGATGAAATTTACTTTTACTTTTTTGGATTTTATTTAAATTTTTAGTCAAATTGTAATAAAGGAATTTGAACCAACTTCGATTTTTTTGGATTTTGATGAATTTTTTTGTTGGAGGAGCTAAATTTGAGTGAATTTAGATGAAATTTACTTTTATTCTTTTGGATTTTATATAAATTTTTAGTCAAATTGTAATAAAGGAATTTGAAACCAACTTCGATTTTTTGGGATTTTGATGAATTTTTTTGTTGGAGGAGCTAAATTTGAGTGAGTTTAGATGAAATTTACTTTTATTTTTTTGGATTTTATATAAATTTTTAGTCAAATTGTAATAAAGGAATTTGAACCAACTTCGATTTTTTTGGATTTTGATGATTTTGGTTGTTGGAGGAGTTAAATTTGAGTAAATCTAGATGAAATTAACACCTATTTTTTTGGATTTTATATAAATTTTTAGTCAAATTGTAATAAAATAATTTGAAACCAACTTCGATTTTTTTGGATTTTGATGAATTTTTTTGTTGGAGGAGCTAATTTTGAGTGAGTTTAGATGAAATTTACTTTTATTTTTTTGGATTTTATATAAATTTTTAGTCAAATTGTAATAAAGGAATTTGAACCAACTTCGATTTTTTTGGATTTTGATGATTTTGGTTGTTGGATGAGATAAATTTGAGTAAATTTAGATGAAATTAACACCTTATTTTTGGATTTTATATAAATTTTTAGTCAAATTGTATTAAAGGGATTTGAAACAACTTCGATTTTTTTGGATTTTGATGAATGTTTTTGTAGGAGGAGCTAAATTTGTTTCAATTTAGATGAAATTTACTTTCATTTTTTTGGATTTTATATAAATTTTTAGTCAAATTGTAATAAAGTACATTGAAAGCAACTTGGATTTTTTTGGATTTAGATGATTTTTTTTGTTGGAGGAGCTAAATTTGAGTGAATTTAGATGAAATTTACTTTTATTTTTTTGTATTTTATATAAATTTTTAGTCAAATTGTAATAAAGCAATTTGATCCAACTTCGATTTTTTTGGATTTTGATGAGTTTTTTGTTTGGAGGAGCTAAATTTGAGTGAATTTAGATGAAATTTACTTTCATTTTTTGGATTTTATATAAATTTTTAGTCAAAATGTAATAAAGTACATTGAAACCAACTTTGATTTTTTTTGGATTTTGATGAATTTTTTTGTTGGAGGAGCTAAATTTGAGTGAATTTAGATGAAATTAACACCTTATTTTTGGATTTTATATAAATTTTTAGTCAAATTGTAATAAAGGGATTTGAAACAACTTCGATTTTTTTGGATTTTGATGAATGTTTTTGTAGGAGGAGCTAAATTTGATTGAATTTAGATGAAATTTACTTTCATTTTTTTTTTGATTTTATATAAATTTTTAGTCAAATTGTAATAAAGTACATTGAAACCAACTTGGATTTTTTTGGATTTTGATGAATTTTTTTGTTGGAGGTGTTAAATTTGAGTGAATTTAGATGAAATTTACTTTTATTTTTTTGTATTTTATATAAATTTTTAGTCAAATTGTAATAAAGCAATTTGAACCAACTTCGATTTTTTTGGATTTTGATGAGTTTTTTTGTTTGGAGGAGCTAAATTTGAGTGAATTTAGATGAAATTTACTTTTACTTTTTTGGATTTTATTTAAATTTTTAGTCAAATTGTAATAAAGGAATTTGAACCAACTTCGATTTTTTTGGATTTTGATGAATTTTTTTGTTGGAGGAGCTAAATTTGAGTGAATTTAGATGAAATTTACTTTTATTCTTTTGGATTTTATATAAATTTTTAGTCTAATTGTAATAAAGGAATTTGAACCAACTTCGATTTTTTTGGACTTTGATGAGTTTTTTTGTTGGAGGAGTTAAATTTGAGTGAATTTAGATGAAATTTATTTCTATTTTTTTTTATTTCATATAAATTTTTAGTCAAATTGTAATAAAGCAATTTGAACCAACTTCGATTTTTTTGGATTTTGATGAGTTTTTTTGTTTGGAGGAGCTAAATTTGAGTGAATTTAGATGAAATTTACTTTTACTTTTTTGGATTTTATTTAAATTTTTAGTCAAATTGTAATAAAGGAATTTGAACCAACTTCGATTTTTTTGGATTTTGATGAATTTTTTTGTTGGAGGAGCTAAATTTGAGTGAATTTAGATGAAATTTACTTTTATTCTTTTGGATTTTATATAAATTTTTAGTCTAATTGTAATAAAGGAATTTGAACCAACTTCGATTTTTTTGGACTTTGATGAGTTTTTTTGTTGGAGGAGTTAAATTTGAGTGAATTTAGTAGAAATTTATTTCTATTTTTTTTTATTTCATATAAATTTTTAGTCAAACTGTAATAAAGTACTTTGAAACCAACTTCGATTTTTTTTAATTTGGATGAATTTTTTTGTTGGAGGAGCTAAATTTGAGTGTATTTAGATGAAATTTACTTCTATTTTTTTTTATTTCATATAAATTTTTAGTCAAATAGTAATAAAGGAATTTGAACCAACTTCGATTTTTTTGGATTTTGATGATTTTGGTTGTTGGAGGAATTAAATTTGAGTAAATTTAGATGAAATTAACACCTTATTTTTGGATTTTATATAAATTTTTAGTCAAATTGTAATAAAGGGATTTGAAACAACTTCGATTTTTTTGGATTTTGATGAATGTTTTTGTAGGAGGAGCTAAATTTGATTGAATTTAGATGAAATTTACTTTCATTTTTTGGATTTTATATAAATTTTTAGTCAAATTGTAATGAAGTACATTGAAACCAACTTGGATTTTTTTGGATTTTGATGAATTTTCTTGTTGGAGGAGCTAAATTTGAGTGAATTTAGATGAAATTTACTTTTATTCTTTTGGATTTTATATAAATTTTTAGTCTAATTGTAATAAAGGAATTTGAACCAACTTCGATTTTTTTGGACTTTGATGAGTTTTTTTGTTGGAGGAGTTAAATTTGAGTGAATTTAGTAGAAATTTATTTCTATTTTTTTTTATTTCATATAAATTTTTAGTCAAACTGTAATAAAGTACTTTGAAACCAACTTCGATTTTTTATAATTTGGATGAATTTTTTTGTTGGAGGAGCTAAATTTGAGTGTATTTAGATGAAATTTACTTCTATTTTTTTTTATTTCATATAAATTTTTAGTCAAATAGTAATAAAGGAATTTGAACCAACTTCGATTTTTTTGGATTTTGATGATTTTGGTTGTTGGAGGAATTAAATTTGAGTAAATTTAGATGAAATTAACACCTTATTTTTGGATTTTATATAAATTTTTAGTCAAATTGTAATAAAGGGATTTGAAACAACTTCGATTTTTTTGGATTTTGATGAATGTTTTTGTAGGAGGAGCTAAATTTGATTGAATTTAGATGAAATTTACTTTCATTTTTTTGGATTTTATATACATTTTTAGTCAAATTGTAATGAAGTACATTGAAACCAACTTGGATTTTTTTGGATTTTGATGAATTTTCTTGTTGGAGGAGCTAAATTTGAGTGAATTTAGATGAAATTTACTTTTATTTTTTTGTATTTTATATAAATTTTTAGTCAAATTGTAATAAAGGGATTTGAAACCAACTTCGATTTTTTTGGATTTTGATGAATTTTTTTGTTGGAGGAGCTAAATTTGTGTGAATTTAGATGAAATTTACTTTCATTTTTTGGATTTTATATAAATTTTTAGTCAAATTGTAATAAAGTACATTGAAACCAACTACGATTTTTTTGGAATTTGATGAATTTTTTTGTTGGAGGAGCTAAATTTGAGTGAATTTACATGAAATTTACTTTTATTTTTTTGGATTTTATATAAATTTTTAGTCAAATGGTAATAAAGGAATTTGAACCAACTTCGATTTTTTTGGATTTTGATGATTTTGGTTGTTGGAGGAGTTAAATTTGAGTAAATCTAGATGAAATTAACACCTATTTTTAGGATTTTATATAAATTTTTAGTCAAATTGTAATAAAGGAATTTGAAACCAACTTCGATTTTTTTGGATTTTGATGAATTTTTTTGTTGGAGGAGCTAAATTTGAGTGAATTTAGATGAAATTTACTTTTATTTTTTTGGATTTTATATAAATTTTTAGTCAAATTGTAATAAAGGAATTTGAACCAACTTCGATTTTTTTTGGATTTTGATGAATTTTTTGTTGGAGGAGCTAAATTTGAGTGAGTTTAGATGAAATTTACTTTTATTTTTTTTGGATTTTATATAAATTTTTAGTCAAATTGTAATAAAGGAATTTGAACCAACTTCGATTTTTTTGGATTTTGATGATTTTGGTTGTTGGAGGAGTTAAATTTGAGTAAATCTAGATGAAATTAACACCTATTTTTAGGATTTTATATAAATTTTTAGTCAAATTGTAATAAAGGAATTTGAAACCAACTTCGATTTTTTTGGATTTTGATGAATTTTTTTGTTGGAGGAGCTAAATTTGAGTGAATTTAGATGAAATTTACTTTTATTTTTTTGGATTTTATATAAATTTTTAGTCAAATTGTAATAAAGGAATTTGAACCAACTTCGATTTTTTTTGGATTTTGATGAATTTTTTTGTTGGAGGAGCTAAATTTGAGTGAGTTTAGATGAAATTTACTTTTATTCTTTTTGGATTTTATATAAATTTTTAGTCAAATTGTAATAAAGGAATTTGAACCAACTTCGATTTTTTTGGATTTTGATGATTTTGGTTGTTGGAGGAGTTAAATTTGAGTAAATTTAGATGAAATTAACACCTTATTTTTGGATTTTATATAAATTTTTAGTCAAATTGTATTAAAGGGATTTGAAACAACTTCGATTTTTTTGGATTTTGATGAATGTTTTTGAAGGAGGAGCTAAATTTGATTGAATTTAGATGAAATTTACTTTCATTTTTTTTTGGATTTTATATAAATTTTTAGTCAAATTGTAATAAAGTACATTGAAACCAACTTGGATTTTTTTGGATTTTGATGAATTTTTTTGTTGGAGGAGCTAAATTTGAGTGAATTTAGATGAAATTTACTTTTATTTTTTTGTATTTTATATAAATTTTTAGTCAAATTGTAATAAAGCAATTTGAACCAACTTCGATTTTTTTGGATTTTGATGAGTTTTTTTGTTTGGAGGAGCTAAATTTGAGTGAATTTAGATGAAATTTACTTTTACTTTTTTGGATTTTATTTAAATTTTTAGTCAAATTGTAATAAAGGAATTTGAACCAACTCCAATTTTTTTGGATTTTGATGAATTTTTTTGTTGGAGGAGCTAAATTTGAGTGAATTTAGATGAAATTTACTTTTATTCTTTTGGATTTTATATAAATTTTTAGTCAAATTGTAATAAAGGAATTTGAAACCAACTTCGATTTTTTGGGATTTTGATGAATTTTTTTGTTGGAGGAGCTAAATTTGAGTGAGTTTAGATGAAATTTACTTTTATTTTTTTGGATTTTATATAAATTTTTAGTCAAATTGTAATAAAGGAATTTGAACCAACTTCGATTTTTTTGGATTTTGATGATTTTGGTTGTTGGAGGAGTTAAATTTGAGTAAATCTAGATGAAATTAACACCTATTTTTTTGGATTTTATATAAATTTTTAGTCAAATTGTAATAAAATAATTTGAAACCAACTTCGATTTTTTTGGATTTTGATGAATTTTTTTGTTGGAGGAGCTAATTTTGAGTGAGTTTAGATGAAATTTACTTTTATTTTTTTGGATTTTATATAAATTTTTAGTCAAATTGTAATAAAGGAATTTGAACCAACTTCGATTTTTTTGGATTTTGATGATTTTGGTTGTTGGATGAGATAAATTTGAGTAAATTTAGATGAAATTAACACCTTATTTTTGGATTTTATATAAATTTTTAGTCAAATTGTATTAAAGGGATTTGAAACAACTTCGATTTTTTTGGATTTTGATGAATGTTTTTGTAGGAGGAGCTAAATTTGTTTGAATTTAGATGAAATTTACTTTCATTTTTTTGGATTTTATATAAATTTTTAGTCAAATTGTAATAAAGTACATTGAAAGCAACTTGGATTTTTTTGGATTTAGATGATTTTTTTTGTTGGAGGAGCTAAATTTGAGTGAATTTAGATGAAATTTACTTTTATTTTTTTGTATTTTATATAAATTTTTAGTCAAATTGTAATAAAGCAATTTGATCCAACTTCGATTTTTTTGGATTTTGATGAGTTTTTTGTTTGGAGGAGCTAAATTTGAGTGAATTTAGATGAAATTTACTTTCATTTTTTGGATTTTATATAAATTTTTAGTCAAAATGTAATAAAGTACATTGAAACCAACTTTGATTTTTTTTGGATTTTGATGAATTTTTTTGTTGGAGGAGCTAAATTTGAGTGAATTTAGATGAAATTTACTTTTATTCTTTTGGATTTTATATAAATTTTTAGTCGAATTGTAAAAAAGAAATTTGAACCAACTTCGATTTTTTTGGATTTTGATGAGTTTTTTTGTTGGAGGTGTTAAATTTGAGTGAATTTAGATGAAATTTACTTTTATTTTTTTGTATTTTATATAAATTTTTAGTCAAATTGTAATAAAGCAATTTGAACCAACTTCGATTTTTTTGGATTTTGATGAGTTTTTTTGTTTGGAGGAGCTAAATTTGAGTGAATTTAGATGAAATTTACTTTTACTTTTTTGGATTTTATTTAAATTTTTAGTCAAATTGTAATAAAGGAATTTGAACCAACTTCGATTTTTTTGGATTTTGATGAATTTTTTTGTTGGAGGAGCTAAATTTGAGTGAATTTAGATGAAATTTACTTTTATTCTTTTGGATTTTATATAAATTTTTAGTCTAATTGTAATAAAGGAATTTGAACCAACTTCGATTTTTTGGACTTTGATGAGTTTTTTTGTTGGAGGAGTTAAATTTGAGTGAATTTAGTAGAAATTTATTTCTATTTTTTTTTATTTCATATAAATTTTTAGTCAAACTGTAATAAAGTACTTTGAAACCAACTTCGATTTTTTTTAATTTGGATGAATTTTTTTGTTGGAGGAGCTAAATTTGAGTGTATTTAGATGAAATTTACTTCTATTTTTTTTTATTTCATATAAATTTTTAGTCAAATAGTAATAAAGGAATTTGAACCAACTTCGATTTTTTTGGATTTTGATGATTTTGGTTGTTGGAGGAATTAAATTTGAGTAAATTTAGATGAAATTAACACCTTATTTTTGGATTTTATATAAATTTTTAGTCAAATTGTAATAAAGGGATTTGAAACAACTTCGATTTTTTTGGATTTTGATGAATGTTTTTGTAGGAGGAGCTAAATTTGATTGAATTTAGATGAAATTTACTTTCATTTTTTTGGATTTTATATAAATTTTTAGTCAAATTGTAATGAAGTACATTGAAACCAACTTGGATTTTTTTGGATTTTGATGAATTTTCTTGTTGGAGGAGCTAAATTTGAGTGAATTTAGATGAAATTTACTTTTATTTTTTTGTATTTTATATAAATTTTTAGTCAAATTGTAATAAAGGGATTTGAAACCAACTTCGATTTTTTTGGATTTTGATGAATTTTTTTGTTGGAGGAGCTAAATTTGTGTGAATTTAGATGAAATTTACTTTCATTTTTTGGATTTTATATAAATTTTTAGTCAAATTGTAATAAAGTACATTGAAACCAACTACGATTTTTTTGGAATTTGATGAATTTTTTTGTTGGAGGAGCTAAATTTGAGTGAATTTACATGAAATTTACTTTTATTTTTTTGGATTTTATATAAATTTTTAGTCAAATTGTAATAAAGGAATTTGAACCAACTTCGATTTTTTTGGATTTTGATGATTTTGGTTGTTGGAGGAGTTAAATTTGAGTAAATCTAGATGAAATTAACACCTATTTTTAGGATTTTATATAAATTTTTAGTCAAATTGTAATAAAGGAATTTGAAACCAACTTCGATTTTTTTGGATTTTGATGAATTTTTTTGTTGGAGGAGCTAAATTTGAGTGAATTTAGATGAAATTTACTTTTATTTTTTTGGATTTTATATACATTTTTAGTCAAATTGTAATAAAGGAATTTGAACCAACTTCGATTTTTTTTGGATTTTGATGAATTTTTTGTTGGAGGAGCTAAATTTGAGTGAGTTTAGATGAAATTTACTTTTATTTTTTTTGGATTTTATATAAATTTTTAGTCAAATTGTAATAAAGGAATTTGAACCAACTTCGATTTTTTTGGATTTTGATGATTTTGGTTGTTGGAGGAGTTAAATTTGAGTAAATCTAGATGAAATTAACACCTATTTTTAGGATTTTATATAAATTTTTAGTCAAATTGTAATAAAGGAATTTGAAACCAACTTCGATTTTTTTGGATTTTGATGAATTTTTTTGTTGGAGGAGCTAAATTTGAGTGAATTTAGATGAAATTTACTTTTATTTTTTTGGATTTTATATAAATTTTTAGTCAAATTGTAATAAAGGAATTTGAACCAACTTCGATTTTTTTTGGATTTTGATGAATTTTTTTGTTGGAGGAGCTAAATTTGAGTGAGTTTAGATGAAATTTACTTTTATTCTTTTTGGATTTAATATAAATTTTTAGTCAAATTGTAATAAAGGAATTTGAACCAACTTCGATTTTTTTGGATTTTGATGATTTTGGTTGTTGGAGGAGTTAAATTTGAGTAAATTTAGATGAAATTAACACCTTATTTTTGGATTTTATATAAATTTTTAGTCAAATTGTATTAAAGGGATTTGAAACAACTTCGATTTTTTTGGATTTTGATGAATGTTTTTGTAGGAGGAGCTAAATTTGATTGAATTTAGATGAAATTTACTTTCATTTTTTTTTGGATTTTATATAAATTTTTAGTCAAATTGTAATAAAGTACATTGAAACCAACTTGGATTTTTTTGGATTTTGATGAATTTTTTTGTTGGAGGAGCTAAATTTGAGTGAATTTAGATGAAATTTACTTTTATTTTTTTGTATTTTATATAAATTTTTAGTCAAATTGTAATAAAGCAATTTGAACCAACTTCGATTTTTTTGGATTTTGATGAGTTTTTTTGTTTGGAGGAGCTAAATTTGAGTGAATTTAGATGAAATTTACTTTTACTTTTTTGGATTTTATTTAAATTTTTAGTCAAATTGTAATAAAGGAATTTGAACCAACTTCGATTTTTTTGGATTTTGATGAATTTTTTTGTTGGAGGAGCTAAATTTGAGTGAATTTAGATGAAATTTACTTTTATTCTTTTGGATTTTATATAAATTTTTAGTCAAATTGTAATAAAGGAATTTGAAACCAACTTCGATTTTTTGGGATTTTGATGAATTTTTTTGTTGGAGGAGCTAAATTTGAGTGAGTTTAGATGAAATTTACTTTTATTTTTTTGGATTTTATATAAATTTTTAGTCAAATTGTAATAAAGGAATTTGAACCAACTTCGATTTTTTTGGATTTTGATGATTTTGGTTGTTGGAGGAGTTAAATTTGAGTAAATCTAGATGAAATTAACACCTATTTTTTTGGATTTTATATAAATTTTTAGTCAAATTGTAATAAAATAATTTGAAACCAACTTCGATTTTTTTGGATTTTGATGAATTTTTTTGTTGGAGGAGCTAATTTTGAGTGAGTTTAGATGAAATTTACTTTTATTTTTTTGGATTTTATATAAATTTTTAGTCAAATTGTAATAAAGGAATTTGAACCAACTTCGATTTTTTTGGATTTTGATGATTTTGGTTGTTGGATGAGATAAATTTGAGTAAATTTAGATGAAATTAACACCTTATTTTTGGATTTTATATAAATTTTTAGTCAAATTGTATTAAAGGGATTTGAAACAACTTCGATTTTTTTGGATTTTGATGAATGTTTTTGTAGGAGGAGCTAAATTTGTTTCAATTTAGATGAAATTTACTTTCATTTTTTTGGATTTTATATAAATTTTTAGTCAAATTGTAATAAAGTACATTGAAAGCAACTTGGATTTTTTTGGATTTAGATGATTTTTTTTGTTGGAGGAGCTAAATTTGAGTGAATTTAGATGAAATTTACTTTTATTTTTTTGTATTTTATATAAATTTTTAGTCAAATTGTAATAAAGCAATTTGATCCAACTTCGATTTTTTTGGATTTTGATGAGTTTTTTGTTTGGAGGAGCTAAATTTGAGTGAATTTAGATGAAATTTACTTTCATTTTTTGGATTTTATATAAATTTTTAGTCAAAATGTAATAAAGTACATTGAAACCAACTTTGATTTTTTTTGGATTTTGATGAATTTTTTTGTTGGAGGAGCTAAATTTGAGTGAATTTAGATGAAATTAACACCTTATTTTTGGATTTTATATAAATTTTTAGTCAAATTGTAATAAAGGGATTTGAAACAACTTCGATTTTTTTGGATTTTGATGAATGTTTTTGTAGGAGGAGCTAAATTTGATTGAATTTAGATGAAATTTACTTTCATTTTTTTTTTGATTTTATATAAATTTTTAGTCAAATTGTAATAAAGTACATTGAAACCAACTTGGATTTTTTTGGATTTTGATGAATTTTTTTGTTGGAGGTGTTAAATTTGAGTGAATTTAGATGAAATTTACTTTTATTTTTTTGTATTTTATATAAATTTTTAGTCAAATTGTAATAAAGCAATTTGAACCAACTTCGATTTTTTTGGATTTTGATGAGTTTTTTTGTTTGGAGGAGCTAAATTTGAGTGAATTTAGATGAAATTTACTTTTACTTTTTTGGATTTTATTTAAATTTTTAGTCAAATTGTAATAAAGGAATTTGAACCAACTTCGATTTTTTTGGATTTTGATGAATTTTTTTGTTGGAGGAGCTAAATTTGAGTGAATTTAGATGAAATTTACTTTTATTCTTTTGGATTTTATATAAATTTTTAGTCTAATTGTAATAAAGGAATTTGAACCAACTTCGATTTTTTTGGACTTTGATGAGTTTTTTTGTTGGAGGAGTTAAATTTGAGTGAATTTAGATGAAATTTATTTCTATTTTTTTTTATTTCATATAAATTTTTAGTCAAATTGTAATAAAGCAATTTGAACCAACTTCGATTTTTTTGGATTTTGATGAGTTTTTTTGTTTGGAGGAGCTAAATTTGAGTGAATTTAGATGAAATTTACTTTTACTTTTTTGGATTTTATTTAAATTTTTAGTCAAATTGTAATAAAGGAATTTGAACCAACTTCGATTTTTTTGGATTTTGATGAATTTTTTTGTTGGAGGAGCTAAATTTGAGTGAATTTAGATGAAATTTACTTTTATTCTTTTGGATTTTATATAAATTTTTAGTCTAATTGTAATAAAGGAATTTGAACCAACTTCGATTTTTTTGGACTTTGATGAGTTTTTTTGTTGGAGGAGTTAAATTTGAGTGAATTTAGTAGAAATTTATTTCTATTTTTTTTTATTTCATATAAATTTTTAGTCAAACTGTAATAAAGTACTTTGAAACCAACTTCGATTTTTTTTAATTTGGATGAATTTTTTTGTTGGAGGAGCTAAATTTGAGTGTATTTAGATGAAATTTACTTCTATTTTTTTTTATTTCATATAAATTTTTAGTCAAATAGTAATAAAGGAATTTGAACCAACTTCGATTTTTTTGGATTTTGATGATTTTGGTTGTTGGAGGAATTAAATTTGAGTAAATTTAGATGAAATTAACACCTTATTTTTGGATTTTATATAAATTTTTAGTCAAATTGTAATAAAGGGATTTGAAACAACTTCGATTTTTTTGGATTTTGATGAATGTTTTTGTAGGAGGAGCTAAATTTGATTGAATTTAGATGAAATTTACTTTCATTTTTTGGATTTTATATAAATTTTTAGTCAAATTGTAATGAAGTACATTGAAACCAACTTGGATTTTTTTGGATTTTGATGAATTTTCTTGTTGGAGGAGCTAAATTTGAGTGAATTTAGATGAAATTTACTTTTATTTTTTTGTATTTTATATAAATTTTTAGTCAAATTGTAATAAAGGGATTTGAAACCAACTTCGATTTTTTTGGATTTTGATGAATTTTTTTGTTGGAGGAGCTAAATTTGAGTGAATTTACATGAAATTTACTTTTATTTTTTTGGATTTTATATAAATTTTTAGTCAAATTGTAATAAAGGAATTTGAACCAACTTCGATTTTTTTGGATTTTGATGATTTTGGTTGTTGGAGGAGTTAAATTTGAGTAAATCTAGATGAAATTAACACCTATTTTTAGGATTTTATATAAATTTTTAGTCAAATTGTAATAAAGGAATTTGAAACCAACTTCGATTTTTTTGGATTTTGATGAATTTTTTTGTTGGAGGAGCTAAATTTGAGTGAATTTAGATGAAATTTACTTTTATTTTTTTGGATTTTATATCAATTTTTAGTCAAATTGTAATAAAGGAATTTGAACCAACTTCGATTTTTTTTGGATTTTGATGAATTTTTTGTTGGAGGAGCTAAATTTGAGTGAGTTTAGATGAAATTTACTTTTATTTTTTTAGGATTTTATATAAATTTTTAGTCAAATTGTAATAAAGGAATTTGAACCAACTTCGATTTTTTTGGATTTTGATGATTTTGGTTGTTGGAGGAGTTAAATTTGAGTAAATCTAGATGAAATTAACACCTATTTTTTTGGATATTATATAAATTTTTAGTCAAATTGTAATAAAGTAATTTGAAACCAACTTCGATTTTTTTGGATTTGATGAATTTTTTTGTTGGAGGAGCTAAATTTGAGTGAGTTTAGATGAAATTTACTTTTATTTTTTGGGATTTTATATAAATTTTTAGTCAAATTGTAATAAAGGAATTTGAACCAACTTCGATTTTTTTGGATTTTGATGATTTTGGTTGTTGGAGGAGTTAAATTTGAGTAAATTTAGATGAAATTAACATCTTATTTTTGGATTTTATATAAATTTTTAGTCAAATTGTATTAAAGGGATTTGAAACAACTTCGATTTTTTTGGATTTTGATGAATGTTTTTGTAGGAGGAGCTAAATTTGATTGAATTTAGATGAAATTTACTTTCATTTTTTTTTTGATTTTATATAAATTTTTAGTCAAATTGTAATAAAGTACATTGAAACCAACTTGGATTTTTTTGGATTTTGATGAATTTTTTTGTTGGAGGAGCTAAATATGAGTGAATTTAGATGAAATTTACTTTTACTTTTTTGGATTTTATTTAAATTTTTAGTCAAATTGTAATAAAGCAATTTGAACCAACTTCGATTTTTTTGGACTTTGATGAGTTTTTTTGTTGGAGGAGTTAAATTTGAGTGAATTTAGATGAAATTTATTTCTATTTTTTTTTATTTCATATAAATTTTTAGTCAAATTGTAATAAAGCAATTTGAACCAACTTCGATTTTTTTGGATTTTGATGAGTTTTTTTGTTTGGAGGAGCTAAATTTGAGTGAATTTAGATGAAATTTACTTTTACTTTTTTGGATTTTATTTAAATTTTTAGTCAAATTGTAATAAAGGAATTTGAACCAACTTCGATTTTTTTGGATTTTGATGAATTTTTTTGTTGGAGGAGCTAAATTTGAGTGAATTTAGATGAAATTAACACCTTATTTTTGGATTTTATATAAATTTTTAGTCAAATTGTATTAAAGGGATTTGAAACAACTTCGATTTTTTTGGATTTTGATGAATGTTTTTGTAGGAGGAGCTAAATTTGTTTGAATTTAGATGAAATTTACTTTCATTTTTTTGGATTTTATATAAATTTTTAGTCAAATTGTAATAAAGTACATTGAAAGCAACTTGGATTTTTTTGGATTTAGATGATTTTTTTTGTTGGAGGAGCTAAATTTGAGTGAATTTAGATGAAATTTACTTTTATTTTTTTGTATTTTATATAAATTTTTAGTCAAATTGTAATAAAGCAATTTGATCCAACTTCGATTTTTTTGGATTTTGATGAGTTTTTTGTTTGGAGGAGCTAAATTTGAGTGAATTTAGATGAAATTTACTTTCATTTTTTGGATTTTATATAAATTTTTAGTCAAAATGTAATAAAGTACATTGAAACCAACTTTGATTTTTTTTGGATTTTGATGAATTTTTTTGTTGGAGGAGCTAAATTTGAGTGAATTTAGATGAAATTTACTTTTATTCTTTTGGATTTTATATAAATTTTTAGTCGAATTGTAAAAAAGAAATTTGAACCAACTTCGATTTTTTTGGATTTTGATGAGTTTTTTTGTTGGAGGTGTTAAATTTGAGTGAATTTAGATGAAATTTACTTTTACTTTTTAGGATTTTATTTAAATTTTTAGTCAAATTGTAATAAAGGAATTTGAACCAACTTCGATTTTTTTGGATTTTGATGAATTTTTTTGTTGGAGGAGCTAAATTTGAGTGAATTTAGATGAAATTTACTTTTATTCTTTTGGATTTTATATAAATTTTTAGTCTAATTGTAATAAAGGAATTTGAACCAACTTCGATTTTTTTGGACTTTGATGAGTTTTTTTGTTGGAGGAGTTAAATTTGAGTGAATTTAGTAGAAATTTATTTCTATTTTTTTTTATTTCATATAAATTTTTAGTCAAACTGTAATAAAGTACTTTGAAACCAACTTCGATTTTTTTTAATTTGGATGAATTTTTTTGTTGGAGGAGCTAAATTTGAGTGTATTTAGATGAAATTTACTTCTATTTTTTTTTATTTCATATAAATTTTTAGTCAAATAGTAATAAAGGAATTTGAACCAACTTCGATTTTTTTGGATTTTGATGATTTTGGTTGTTGGAGGAATTAAATTTGAGTAAATTTAGATGAAATTAACACCTTATTTTTGGATTTTATATAAATTTTTAGTCAAATTGTAATAAAGGGATTTGAAACAACTTCGATTTTTTTGGATTTTGATGAATGTTTTTGTAGGAGGAGCTAAATTTGATTGAATTTAGATGAAATTTACTTTCATTTTTTTGGATTTTATATAAATTTTTAGTCAAATTGTAATGAAGTACATTGAAACCAACTTGGATTTTTTTGGATTTTGATGAATTTTCTTGTTGGAGGAGCTAAATTTGAGTGAATTTAGATGAAATTTACTTTTATTTTTTTGTATTTTATATAAATTTTTAGTCAAATTGTAATAAAGGAATTTGAACCAACTTCGATTTTTTTGGATTTTGATGATTTTGGTTGTTGGAGGAGTTAAATTTGAGTAAATCTAGATGAAATTAACACCTATTTTTTTGGATTTTATATAAATTTTTAGTCAAATTGTAATAAAATAATTTGAAACCAACTTCGATTTTTTTGGATTTTGATGAATTTTTTTGTTGGAGGAGCTAATTTTGAGTGAGTTTAGATGAAATTTACTTTTATTTTTTTGGATTTTATATAAATTTTTAGTCAAATTGTAATAAAGGAATTTGAACCAACTTCGATTTTTTTGGATTTTGATGATTTTGGTTGTTGGATGAGTTAAATTTGAGTAAATTTAGATGAAATTAACACCTTATTTTTGGATTTTATATAAATTTTTAGTCAAATTGTATTAAAGGGATTTGAAACAACTTCGATTTTTTTGGATTTTGATGAATGTTTTTGTAGGAGGAGCTAAATTTGTTTGAATTTAGATGAAATTTACTTTCATTTTTTTTGGATTTTATATAAATTTTTAGTCAAATTGTAATAAAGTACATTGAAAGCAACTTGGATTTTTTTGGATTTAGATGATTTTTTTTGTTGGAGGAGCTAAATTTGAGTGAATTTAGATGAAATTTACTTTTATTTTTTTGTATTTTATATAAATTTTTAGTCAAATTGTAATAAAGCAATTTGATCCAACTTCGATTTTTTTGGATTTTGATGAGTTTTTTGTTTGGAGGAGCTAAATTTGAGTGAATTTAGATGAAATTTACTTTCATTTTTTGGATTTTATATAAATTTTTAGTCAAAATGTAATAAAGTACATTGAAACCAACTTTGATTTTTTTTGGATTTTGATGAATTTTTTTGTTGGAGGAGCTAAATTTGTGTGAATTTAGATGAAATTTACTTTTATTCTTTTGGATTTTATATAAATTTTTAGTCGAATTGTAAAAAAGAAATTTGAACCAACTTCGATTTTTTTGGATTTTGATGAGTTTTTTTGTTGGAGGTGTTAAATTTGAGTGAATTTAGATGAAATTTACTTTTATTTTTTTGTATTTTATATAAATTTTTAGTCAAATTGTAATAAAGCAATTTGAACCAACTTCGATTTTTTTGGATTTTGATGAGTTTTTTTGTTTGGAGGAGCTAAATTTGAGTGAATTTAGATGAAATTTACTTTTACTTTTTTGGATTTTATTTAAATTTTTAGTCAAATTGTAATAAAGGAATTTGAACCAACTTCGATTTTTTTGGATTTTGATGAATTTTTTTGTTGGAGGAGCTAAATTTGAGTGAATTTAGATGAAATTTACTTTTATTCTTTTGGATTTTATATAAATTTTTAGTCTAATTGTAATAAAGGAATTTGAACCAACTTCGATTTTTTTGGACTTTGATGAGTTTTTTTGTTGGAGGAGTTAAATTTGAGTGAATTTAGATGAAATTTATTTCTATTTTTTTTTATTTCATATAAATTTTTAGTCAAATTGTAATAAAGCAATTTGAACCAACTTCGATTTTTTTGGATTTTGATGAGTTTTTTTGTTTGGAGGAGCTAAATTTGAGTGAATTTAGATGAAATTTACTTTTACTTTTTTGGATTTTATTTAAATTTTTAGTCAAATTGTAATAAAGGAATTTGAACCAACTTCGATTTTTTTGGATTTTGATGAATTTTTTTGTTGGAGGAGCTAAATTTGAGTGAATTTAGATGAAATTTACTTTTATTCTTTTGGATTTTATATAAATTTTTAGTCTAATTGTAATAAAGGAATTTGAACCAACTTCGATTTTTTTGGACTTTGATGAGTTTTTTTGTTGGAGGAGTTAAATTTGAGTGAATTTAGTAGAAATTTATTTCTATTTCTTTTTATTTCATATAAATTTTTAGTCAAACTGTAATAAAGTACTTTGAAACCAACTTCGATTTTTTTTAATTTGGATGAATTTTTTTGTTGGAGGAGCTAAATTTGAGTGTATTTAGATGAAATTTACTTCTATTTTTTTTTATTTCATATAAATTTTTAGTCAAATAGTAATAAAGGAATTTGAACCAACTTCGATTTTTTTGGATTTTGATGATTTTGGTTGTTGGAGGAATTAAATTTGAGTAAATTTAGATGAAATTAACACCTTATTTTTGGATTTTATATAAATTTTTAGTCAAATTGTAATAAAGGGATTTGAAACAACTTCGATTTTTTTGGATTTTGATGAATGTTTTTGTAGGAGGAGCTAAATTTGATTGAATTTAGATGAAATTTACTTTCATTTTTTTGTATTTTATATAAATTTTTAGTCAAATTGTAATAAAGGGATTTGAAACCAACTTCGATTTTTTTGGATTTTGATGAATTTTTTTGTTGGAGGAGCTAAATTTGAGTGAATTTACATGAAATTTACTTTTATTTTTTTGGATTTTATATAAATTTTTAGTCAAATTGTAATAAAGGAATTTGAACCAACTTCGATTTTTTTGGATTTTGATGATTTTGGTTGTTGGAGGAGTTAAATTTGAGTAAATCTAGATGAAATTAACACCTATTTTTAGGATTTTATATAAATTTTTAGTCAAATTGTAATAAAGGAATTTGAAACCAACTTCGATTTTTTTGGATTTTGATGAATTTTTTTGTTGGAGGAGCTAAATTTGAGTGAATTTAGATGAAATTTACTTTTATTTTTTTGGATTTTATATAAATTTTTAGTCAAATTGTAATAAAGGAATTTGAACCAACTTCGATTTTTTTTGGATTTTGATGAATTTTTTGTTGGAGGAGCTAAATTTGAGTGAGTTTAGATGAAATTTACTTTTATTTTTTTTGGATTTTATATAAATTTTTAGTCAAATTGTAATAAAGGAATTTGAACCAACTTCGATTTTTTTGGATTTTGATGATTTTGGTTGTTGGAGGAGTTAAATTTGAGTAAATCTAGATGAAATTAACACCTATTTTTTTGGATATTATATAAATTTTTAGTCAAATTGTAATAAAGTAATTTGAAACCAACTTCGATTTTTTTGGATTTGATGAATTTTTTTGTTGGAGGAGCTAAATTTGAGTGAGTTTAGATGAAATTTACTTTTATTTTTTGGGATTTTATATAAATTTTTAGTCAAATTGTAATAAAGGAATTTGAACCAACTTCGATTTTTTGGGATTTTGATGATTTTGGTTGTTGGAGGAGTTAAATTTGAGTAAATTTAGATGAAATTAACATCTTATTTTTGGATTTTATATAAATTTTTAGTCAAATTGTATTAAAGGGATTTGAAACAACTTCGATTTTTTTGGATTTTGATGAATGTTTTTGTAGGAGGAGCTAAATTTGATTGAATTTAGATGAAATTTACTTTCATTTTTTTTTTGATTTTATATAAATTTTTAGTCAAATTGTAATAAAGTACATTGAAACCAACTTGGATTTTTTTGGATTTTGATGAATTTTTTTGTTGGAGGAGCTAAATATGAGTGAATTTAGATGAAATTTACTTTTACTTTTTTGGATTTTATTTAAATTTTTAGTCAAATTGTAATAAAGCAATTTGAACCAACTTCGATTTTTTTGGACTTTGATGAGTTTTTTTGTTGGAGGAGTTAAATTTGAGTGAATTTAGATGAAATTTATTTCTATTTTTTTTTATTTCATATAAATTTTTAGTCAAATTGTAATAAAGCAATTTGAACCAACTTCGATTTTTTTGGATTTTGATGAGTTTTTTTGTTTGGAGGAGCTAAATTTGAGTGAATTTAGATGAAACTTACTTTTACTTTTTTGGATTTTATTTAAATTTTTAGTCAAATTGTAATAAAGGAATTTGAACCAACTTCGATTTTTTTGGATTTTGATGAATTTTTTTGTTGGAGGAGCTAAATTTGAGTGAATTTAGATGAAATTTACTTTTATTCTTTTGGATTTTATATAAATTTTTAGTCTAATTGTAATAAAGGAATTTGAACCAACTTCGATTTTTTTGGACTTTGATGAGTTTTTTTGTTGGAGGAGTTAAATTTGAGTGAATTTAGTTGAAATTTATTTCTATTTTTTTTTATTTCATATAAATTTTTAGTCAAACTGTAATAAAGTACTTTGAAACCAACTTCGATTTTTTTTAATTTGGATGAATTTTTTTGTTGGAGGAGCTAAATTTGAGTGTATTTAGATGAAATTTACTTCTATTTTTTTTTATTTCATATAAATTTTTAGTCAAATAGTAATAAAGGAATTTGAACCAACTTCGATTTTTTTGGATTTTGATGATTTTGGTTGTTGGAGGAATTAAATTTGAGTAAATTTAGATGAAATTAACACCTTATTTTTGGATTTTATATAAATTTTTAGTCAAATTGTAATAAAGGGATTTGAAACAACTTCGATTTTTTTGGATTTTGATGAATGTTTTTGTAGGAGGAGCTAAATTTGATTGAATTTAGATGAAATTTACTTTCATTTTTTTGGATTTTATATAAATTTTTAGTCAAATTGTAATGAAGTACATTGAAACCAACTTGGATTTTTTTGGATTTTGATGAATTTTCTTGTTGGAGGAGCTAAATTTGAGTGAATTTAGATGAAATTTACTTTTATTTTTTTGTATTTTATATAAATTTTTAGTCAAATTGTAATAAAGGGATTTGAAACCAACTTCGATTTTTTTGGATTTTGATGAATTTTTTTGTTGGAGGAGCTAAATTTGAGTGAATTTACATGAAATTTACTTTTATTTTTTTGGATTTTATATAAATTTTTAGTCAAATTGTAATAAAGGAATTTGAACCAACTTCGATTTTTTTGGATTTTGATGATTTTGGTTGTTGGAGGAGTTAAATTTGAGTAAATCTAGATGAAATTAACACCTATTTTTAGGATTTTATATAAATTTTTAGTCAAATTGTAATAAAGGAATTTGAAACCAACTTCGATTTTTTTGGATTTTGATGAATTTTTTTGTTGGAGGAGCTAAATTTGAGTGAATTTAGATGAAATTTACTTTTATTTTTTTGGATTTTATATAAATTTTTAGTCAAATTGTAATAAAGGAATTTGAACCAACTTCGATTTTTTTTGGATTTTGATGAATTTTTTGTTGGAGGAGCTAAATTTGAGTGAGTTTAGATGAAATTTACTTTTATTTTTTTTGGATTTTATATAAATTTTTAGTCAAATTGTAATAAAGGAATTTGAACCAACTTCGATTTTTTTGGATTTTGATGATTTTGGTTGTTGGAGGAGTTAAATTTGAGTAAATCTAGATGAAATTAACACCTATTTTTTTGGATATTATATAAATTTTTAGTCAAATTGTAATAAAGTAATTTGAAACCAGCTTCGATTTTTTTGGATTTGATGAATTTTTTTGTTGGAGGAGCTAAATTTGAGTGAGTTTAGATGAAATTTACTTTTATTTTTTGGGATTTTATATAAATTTTTAGTCAAATTGTAATAAAGGAATTTGAACCAACTTCGATTTTTTTGGATTTTGATGATTTTGGTTGTTGGAGGAGTTAAATTTGAGTAAATTTAGATGAAATTAACATCTTATTTTTGGATTTTATATAAATTTTTAGTCAAATTGTATTAAAGGGATTTGAAACAACTTCGATTTTTTTGGATTTTGATGAATGTTTTTGTAGGAGGAGCTAAATTTGATTGAATTTAGATGAAATTTACTTTCATTTTTTTTTTGATTTTATATAAATTTTTAGTCAAATTGTAATAAAGTACATTGAAACCAACTTGGATTTTTTTGGATTTTGATGAATTTTTTTGTTGGAGGAGCTAAATATGAGTGAATTTAGATGAAATTTACTTTTACTTTTTTGGATTTTATTTAAATTTTTAGTCAAATTGTAATAAAGGAATTTGAACCAACTTCGATTTTTTTGGATTTTGATGAGTTTTTTTGTTGGAGGTGTTAAATTTTAGTGAATTTAGATGAAATTTACTTTTATTTTTTTGTATTTTATATAAATTTTTAGTCAAATTGTAATAAAGCAATTTGAACCAACTTCGATTTTTTTGGACTTTGATGAGTTTTTTTGTTGGAGGAGTTAAATTTGAGTGAATTTAGATGAAATTTATTTCTATTTTTTTTTATTTCATATAAATTTTTAGTCAAATTGTAATAAAGCAATTTGAACCAACTTCGATTTTTTTGGATTTTGATGAGTTTTTTTGTTTGGAGGAGCTAAATTTGAGTGAATTTAGATGAAATTTACTTTTACTTTTTTGGATTTTATTTAAATTTTTAGTCAAATTGTAATAAAGGAATTTGAACCAACTTCGATTTTTTTGGATTTTGATGAATTTTTTTGTTGGAGGAGCTAAATTTGAGTGAATTTAGATGAAATTTACTTTTATTCTTTTGGATTTTATATAAATTTTTAGTCTAATTGTAATAAAGGAATTTGAACCAACTTCGATTTTTTTGGACTTTGATGAGTTTTTTTGTTGGAGGAGTTAAATTTGAGTGAATTTAGTAGAAATTTATTTCTATTTTTTTTTATTTCATATAAATTTTTAGTCAAACTGTAATAAAGTACTTTGAAACCAACTTCGATTTTTTTTAATTTGGATGAATTTTTTTGTTGGAGGAGCTAAATTTGAGTGTATTTAGATGAAATTTACTTCTATTTTTTTTTATTTCATATAAATTTTTAGTCAAATAGTAATAAAGGAATTTGAACCAACTTCGATTTTTTTGGATTTTGATGATTTTGGTTGTTGGAGGAATTAAATTTGAGTAAATTTAGATGAAATTAACACCTTATTTTTGGATTTTATATAAATTTTTAGTCAAATTGTAATAAAGGGATTTGAAACAACTTCGATTTTTTTGGATTTTGATGAATGTTTTTGTAGGAGGAGCTAAATTTGATTGAATTTAGATGAAATTTACTTTCATTTTTTTGGATTTTATATAAATTTTTAGTCAAATTGTAATGAAGTACATTGAAACCAACTTGGATTTTTTTGGATTTTGATGAATTTTCTTGTTGGAGGAGCTAAATTTGAGTGAATTTAGATGAAATTTACTTTTATTTTTTTGTATTTTATATAAATTTTTAGTCAAATTGTAATAAAGGGATTTGAAACCAACTTCGATTTTTTCGGATTTTGATGAATTTTTTTGTTGGAGGAGCTAAATTTGAGTGAATTTACATGAAATTTACTTTTATTTTTTTGGATTTTATATAAATTTTTAGTCAAATTGTAATAAAGGAATTTGAACCAACTTCGATTTTTTTGGATTTTGATGATTTTGGTTGTTGGAGGAGTTAAATTTGAGTAAATCTAGATGAAATTAACACCTATTTTTAGGATTTTATATAAATTTTTAGTCAAATTGTAATAAAGGAATTTGAAACCAACTTCGATTTTTTTGGATTTTGATGAATTTTTTTGTTGGAGGAGCTAAATTTGAGTGAATTTAGATGAAATTTACTTTTATTTTTTTGGATTTTATATAAATTTTTAGTCAAATTGTAATAAAGGAATTTGAACCAACTTCGATTTTTTTTGGATTTTGATGAATTTTTTGTTGGAGGAGCTAAATTTGAGTGAGTTTAGATGAAATTTACTTTTATTTTTTTTTGGATTTTATATAAATTTTTAGTCAAATTGTAATAAAGGAATTTGAACCAACTTCGATTTTTTTGGATTTTGATGATTTTGGTTGTTGGAGGAGTTAAATTTGAGTAAATCTAGATGAAATTAACACCTATTTTTTTGGATATTATATAAATTTTTAGTCAAATTGTAATAAAGTAATTTGAAACCAACTTCGATTTTTTTGGATTTGATGAGTTTTTTTGTTGGAGGTGTTAAATTTGAGTGAATTTAGATGAAATTTACTTTTATTTTTTTGTATTTTATATAAATTTTTAGTCAAATTGTAATAAAGCAATTTGAACCAACTTCGATTTTTTTGGATTTTGATGAGTTTTTTTGTTTGGAGGAGCTAAATTTGAGTGAATTTAGATGAAATTTACTTTTACTTTTTTGGATTTTATTTAAATTTTTAGTCAAATTGTAATAAAGGAATTTGAACCAACTTCGATTTTTTTGGATTTTGATGAATTTTTTTGTTGGAGGAGCTAAATTTGAGTGAATTTAGATGAAATTTACTTTTATTCATTTGGATTTTATATAAATTTTTAGTCTAATTGTAATAAAGGAATTTGAACCAACTTCGATTTTTTTGGACTTTGATGAGTTTTTTTGTTGGAGGAGTTAAATTTGAGTGAATTTAGTAGAAATTTATTTCTATTTTTTTTTATTTCATATAAATTTTTAGTCAAACTGTAATAAAGTACTTTGAAACCAACTTCGATTTTTTTTAATTTGGATGAATTTTTTTGTTGGAGGAGCTAAATTTGAGTGTATTTAGATGAAATTTACTTCTATTTTTTTTTATTTCATATAAATTTTTAGTCAAATAGTAATAAAGGAATTTGAACCAACTTCGATTTTTTTGGATTTTGATGATTTTGGTTGTTGGAGGAATTAAATTTGAGTAAATTTAGATGAAATTAACACCTTATTTTTGGATTTTATATAAATTTTTAGTCAAATTGTAATAAAAGGATTTGAAACAACTTCGATTTTTTTGGATTTTGATGAATGTTTTTGTAGGAGGAGCTAAATTTGATTGAATTTAGATGAAATTTACTTTCATTTTTTTGGATTTTATATAAATTTTTAGTCAAATTGTAATGAAGTACATTGAAACCAACTTGGATTTTTTTGGATTTTGATGAATTTTCTTGTTGGAGGAGCTAAATTTGAGTGAATTTAGATGAAATTTACTTTTATTTTTTTGTATTTTATATAAATTTTTAGTCAAATTGTAATAAAGGGTTTTGAAACCAACTTCGATTTTTTGGGATTTTGATGAATTTTTTTGTTGGAGGAGCTAAATTTGTGTGAATTTAGATGAAATTTACTTTCATTTTTTGGATTTTATATAAATTTTTAGTCAAATTGTAATAAAGTACATTGAAACCAACTACGATTTTTTTGGAATTTGATGAATTTTTTTGTTGGAGGAGCTAAATTTGAGTGAATTTAGATGAAATTTACTTTTATTTTTTTGTATTTTATATAAATTTTTAGTCAAATTGTAATAAAGCAATTTGAACCAACTTCGATTTTTTTGGATTTTGATGAGTTTTTTTGTTTGGAGGAGCTAAATTTGAGTGAATTTAGATGAAATTTACTTTTACTTTTTTGGATTTTATTTAAATTTTTAGTCAAATTGTAATAAAGCAATTTGAACCAACTTCGATTTTTTTGGATTTTGATGAGTTTTTTTGTTTGGAGGAGCTAAATTTGAGTGAATTTAGATGAAATTTACTTTTACTTTTTTGGATTTTATTTAAATTTTTAGTCAAATTGTAATAAAGTAATTTGAAACCAACTTCGATTTTTTTGGATTTGATGAGTTTTTTTGTTGGAGGTGTTAAATTTGAGTGAATTTAGATGAAATTTACTTTTATTTTTTTGTATTTTATATAAATTTTTAGTCAAATTGTAATAAAGCAATTTGAACCAACTTCGATTTTTTTGGATTTTGATGAGTTTTTTTGTTTGGAGGAGCTAAATTTGAGTGAATTTAGATGAAATTTACTTTTACTTTTTTGGATTTTATTTAAATTTTTAGTCAAATTGTAATAAAGGAATTTGAATCAACTTCGATTTTTTTGGATTTTGATGATTTTTTTTGTTGGAGGAGCTAAATTTGAGTGAATTTAGATGAAATTTACTTTTATTCTTTTGGATTTTATATAAATTTTTAGTCTAATTGTAATAAAGGAATTTGAACCAACTTCGATTTTTTTGGACTTTGATGAGTTTTTTTGTTGGAGGAGTTAAATTTGAGTGAATTTAGTAGAAATTTATTTCTATTTTTTTTTATTTCATATAAATTTTTAGTCAAACTGTAATAAAGTACTTTGAAACCAACTTCGATTTTTTTTAATTTGGATGAATTTTTTTGTTGGAGGAGCTAAATTTGAGTGTATTTAGATGAAATTTACTTCTATTTTTTTTTATTTCATATAAATTTTTAGTCAAATAGTAATAAAGGAATTTGAACCAACTTCGATTTTTTTGGATTTTGATGATTTTGGTTGTTGGAGGAATTAAATTTGAGTAAATTTAGATGAAATTAACACCTTATTTTTGGATTTTATATAAATTTTTAGTCAAATTGTAATAAAAGGATTTGAAACAACTTCGATTTTTTTGGATTTTGATGAATGTTTTTGTAGGAGGAGCTAAATTTGATTGAATTTAGATGAAATTTACTTTCATTTTTTTGGATTTTATATAAATTTTTAGTCAAATTGTAATGAAGTACATTGAAACCAACTTGGATTTTTTTGGATTTTGATGAATTTTCTTGTTGGAGGAGCTAAATTTGAGTGAATTTAGATGAAATTTACTTTTATTTTTTTGTATTTTATATAAATTTTTAGTCAAATTGTAATAAAGGGTTTTGAAACCAACTTCGATTTTTTGGGATTTTGATGAATTTTTTTGTTGGAGGAGCTAAATTTGTGTGAATTTAGATGAAATTTACTTTCATTTTTTGGATTTTATATAAATTTTTAGTCAAATTGTAATAAAGTACATTGAAACCAACTACGATTTTTTTGGAATTTGATGAATTTTTTTGTTGGAGGAGCTAAATTTGAGTGAATTTAGATGAAATTTACTTTTATTTTTTTGTATTTTATATAAATTTTTAGTCAAATTGTAATAAAGCAATTTGAACCAACTTCGATTTTTTTGGATTTTGATGAGTTTTTTTGTTTGGAGGAGCTAAATTTGAGTGAATTTAGATGAAATTTACTTTTACTTTTTTGGATTTTATTTAAATTTTTAGTCAAATTGTAATAAAGCAATTTGAACCAACTTCGATTTTTTTGGATTTTGATGAGTTTTTTTGTTTGGAGGAGCTAAATTTGAGTGAATTTAGATGAAATTTACTTTTATTTTTTTGTATTTTATATAAATTTTTAGTCAAATTGTAATAAAGGGATGTGAAACCAACTTCGATTTTTTTGGATTTTGATGAATTTTTTTGTTGGAGGAGCTAAATTTGTGTGAATTTAGATGAAATTTACTTTCATTTTTTGGATTTTATATAAATTTTTAGTCAAATTGTAATAAAGTACATTGAAACCAACTACGATTTTTTTGGAATTTGATGAATTTTTTTGTTGGAGGAGCTAAATTTGAGTGAATTTACATGAAATTTACTTTTATTTTTTTGGATTTTATATAAATTTTTAGTCAAATTGTAATAAAGGAATTTGAACCAACTTCGATTTTTTTGGATTTTGATGATTTTGGTTGTTGGAGGAGTTAAATTTGAGTAAATCTAGATGAAATTAACACCTATTTTTAGGATTTTATATAAATTTTTAGTCAAATTGTAATAAAGGAATTTGAAACCAACTTCGATTTTTTTGGATTTTGATGATTTTGGTTGTTGGAGGAGTTAAATTTGAGTAAATCTAGATGAAATTAACACCTATTTTTTTGGATATTATATAAATTTTTAGTCAAATTGTAATGAAGTAATTTGAAACCAACTTCGATTTTTTTGGATTTGATGAATTTTTTTGTTGGAGGAGCTAAATTTGAGTGAATTTAGATGAAATTTACTTTTATTTTTTTGGATTTTATATAATTTTTTAGTCAAATTGTAATAAAGGGATTTGAAACAACTTCGATTTTTTTGGATTTTGATGAATGTTTTTGTAGGAGGAGCTAAATTTGATTGAATTTAGATGAAATTTACTTTCATTTTTTTGGGGATTTTATATAAATTTTTAGTCAAATTGTAATAAAGTACATTGAAACCAACTTGGATTTTTTTGGATTTTGATGAATTTTTTTGTTGGAGGAGCTAAATTTGAGTGAATTTAGATGAAATTTACTTTTATTTTTTTGTATTTTATATAAATTTTTAGTCAAATTGTAATAAAGCAATTTGAACCAACTTCGATTTTTTTGGATTTTGATGAGTTTTTTTGTTTGGAGGAGCTAAATTTGAGTGAATTTAGATGAAATTTACTTTTACTTTTTTGGATTTTATTTAAATTTTTAGTCAAATTGTAATAAAGGAATTTGAACCAACTTCGATTTTTTTGGATTTTGATGAATTTTTTTGTTGGAGGAGCTAAATTTGAGTGAATTTAGATGAAATTTACTTTTATTCTTTTGGATTTTATATAAATTTTTAGTCAAATTGTAATAAAGGAATTTGAAACCAACTTCGATTTTTTGGGATTTTGATGAATTTTTTTGTTGGAGGAGCTAAATTTGAGTGAGTTTAGATGAAATTTACTTTTATTTTTTTGGATTTTATATAAATTTTTAGTCAAATTGTAATAAAGTACATTGAAAGCAACTTGGATTTTTTTGGATTTAGATGATTTTTTTTGTTGGAGGAGCTAAATTTGAGTGAATTTAGATGAAATTTACTTCTATTTTTTTTTATTTCATATAAATTTTTAGTCAAATAGTAATAAAGGAATTTGAACCAACTTCGATTTTTTTGGATTTTGATGATTTTGGTTGTTGGAGGAATTAAATTTGAGTAAATTTAGATGAAATTAACACCTTATTTTTGGATTTTATATAAATTTTTAGTCAAATTGTAATAAAGGGATTTGAAACAACTTCGATTTTTTTGGATTTTGATGAATGTTTTTGTAGGAGGAGCTAAATTTGATTGAATTTAGATGAAATTTACTTTCATTTTTTTGGATTTTATATAAATTTTTAGTCAAATTGTAATGAAGTACATTGAAACCAACTTGGATTTTTTTGGATTTTGATGAATTTTCTTGTTGGAGGAGCTAAATTTGAGTGAATTTAGATGAAATTTACTTTTATTTTTTTGTATTTTATATAAATTTTTAGTCAAATTGTAATAAAGGGATTTGAAACCAACTTCGATTTTTTTGGATTTTGATGAATTTTTTTGTTGGAGGAGCTAAATTTGAGTGAATTTACATGAAATTTACTTTTATTTTTTTGGATTTTATATAAATTTTTAGTCAAATTGTAATAAAGGAATTTGAACCAACTTCGATTTTTTTGGATTTTGATGATTTTGGTTGTTGGAGGAGTTAAATTTGAGTAAATCTAGATGAAATTAACACCTATTTTTAGGATTTTATATAAATTTTTAGTCAAATTGTAATAAAGGAATTTGAAACCAACTTCGATTTTTTTGGATTTTGATGAATTTTTTTGTTGGAGGAGCTAAATTTGAGTGAATTTAGATGAAATTTACTTTTATTTTTTTGGATTTTATATAAATTTTTAGTCAAATTGTAATAAAGGAATTTGAACCAACTTCGATTTTTTTTGGATTTTGATGAATTTTTTGTTGGAGGAGCTAAATTTGAGTGAGTTTAGATGAAATTTACTTTTATTTTTTTTGGATTTTATATAAATTTTTAGTCAAATTGTAATAAAGGAATTTGAACCAACTTCGATTTTTTTGGATTTTGATGATTTTGGTTGTTGGAGGAGTTAAATTTGAGTAAATTTAGATGAAATTAACATCTTATTTTTGGATTTTATATAAATTTTTAGTCAAATTGTATTAAAGGGATTTGAAACAACTTCGATTTTTTTGGATTTTGATGAATGTTTTTGTAGGAGGAGCTAAATTTGATTGAATTTAGATGAAATTTACTTTCATTTTTTTTTTGATTTTATATAAATTTTTAGTCAAATTGTAATAAAGTACATTGAAACCAACTTGGATTTTTTTGGATTTTGATGAATTTTTTTGTTGGAGGAGCTAAATATGAGTGAATTTAGATGAAATTTACTTTTACTTTTTTGGATTTTATTTAAATTTTTAGTCAAATTGTAATAAAGGAATTTGAACCAACTTCGATTTTTTTGGATTTTGATGAGTTTTTTTGTTGGAGGTGTTAAATTTGAGTGAATTTAGATGAAATTTACTTTTATTTTTTTGTATTTTATATAAATTTTTAGTCAAATTGTAATAAAGCAATTTGAACCAACTTCGATTTTTTTGGACTTTGATGAGTTTTTTTGTTGGAGGAGTTAAATTTGAGTGAATTTAGATGAAATTTATTTCTATTTTTTTTTATTTCATATAAATTTTTAGTCAAATTGTAATAAAGCAATTTGAACCAACTTCGATTTTTTTGGATTTTGATGAGTTTTTTTGTTTGGAGGAGCTAAATTTGAGTGAATTTAGATGAAATTTACTTTTACTTTTTTGGATTTTATTTAAATTTTTAGTCAAATTGTAATAAAGGAATTTGAACCAACTTCGATTTTTTTGGATTTTGATGAATTTTTTTGTTGGAGGAGCTAAATTTGAGTGAATTTAGATGAAATTTACTTTTATTCTTTTGGATTTTATATAAATTTTTAGTCTAATTGTAATAAAGGAATTTGAACCAACTTCGATTTTATTGGACTTTGATGAGTTTTTTTGTTGGAGGAGTTAAATTTGAGTGAATTTAGTAGAAATTTATTTCTATTTTTTTTTATTTCATATAAATTTTTAGTCAAACTGTAATAAAGTACTTTGAAACCAACTCCGATTTTTTTTAATTTGGATGAATTTTTTTGTTGGAGGAGCTAAATTTGAGTGTATTTAGATGAAATTTACTTCTATTTTTTTTTATTTCATATAAATTTTTAGTCAAATAGTAATAAAGGAATTTGAACCAACTTCGATTTTTTTGGATTTTGATGATTTTGGTTGTTGGAGGAATTAAATTTGAGTAAATTTAGATGAAATTAACACCTTATTTTTGGATTTTATATAAATTTTTAGTCAAATTGTAATAAAGGGATTTGAAACAACTTCGATTTTTTTGGATTTTGATGAATGTTTTTGTAGGAGGAGCTAAATTTGATTGAATTTAGATGAAATTTACTTTCATTTTTTTGGATTTTATATAAATTTTTAGTCAAATTGTAATGAAGTACATTGAAACCAACTTGGATTTTTTTGGATTTTGATGAATTTTCTTGTTTGGAGGAGCTAAATTTGAGTGAATTTAGATGAAATTTACTTTTATTTTTTGTATTTTATATAAATTTTTAGTCAAATTGTAATAAAGGGATTTGAAACCAACTTCGATTTTTTTGGATTTTGATGAATTTTTTTGTTGGAGGAGCTAAATTTGAGTGAATTTACATGAAATTTACTTTTATTTTTTTGGATTTTATATAAATTTTTAGTCAAATTGTAATAAAGGAATTTGAACCAACTTCGATTTTTTTGGATTTTGATGATTTTGGTTGTTGGAGGAGTTAAATTTGAGTAAATCTAGATGAAATTAACACCTATTTTTAGGATTTTATATAAATTTTTAGTCAAATTGTAATAAAGGAATTTGAAACCAACTTCGATTTTTTTGGATTTTGATGAATTTTTTTGTTGGAGGAGCTAAATTTGAGTGAATTTAGATGAAATTTACTTTTATTTTTTTGGATTTCATATAAATTTTTAGTCAAATAGTAATAAAGGAATTTGAACCAACTTCGATTTTTTTGGATTTTGATGATTTTGGTTGTTGGAGGAATTAAATTTGAGTAAATTTAGATGAAATTAACACCTTATTTTTGGATTTTATATAAATTTTTAGTCAAATTGTAATAAAAGGATTTGAAACAACTTCGATTTTTTTGGATTTTGATGAATGTTTTTGTAGGAGGAGCTAAATTTGATTGAATTTAGATGAAATTTACTTTCATTTTTTTGGATTTTATATAAATTTTTAGTCAAATTGTAATGAAGTACATTGAAACCAACTTGGATTTTTTTGGATTTTGATGAATTTTCTTGTTGGAGGAGCTAAATTTGAGTGAATTTAGATGAAATTTACTTTTATTTTTTTGTATTTTATATAAATTTTTAGTCAAATTGTAATAAAGGGATTTGAAACCAACTTCGATTTTTTGGGATTTTGATGAATTTTTTTGTTGGAGGAGCTAAATTTGTGTGAATTTAGATGAAATTTACTTTCATTTTTTGGATTTTATATAAATTTTTAGTCAAATTGTAATAAAGGAATTTGAACCAACTTCGATTTTTTTGGATTTTGATGATTTTGGTTGTTGGAGGAGTTAAATTTGAGTAAATCTAGATGAAATTAACACCTATTTTTAGGATTTTATATAAATTTTTAGTCAAATTGTAATAAAGGAATTTGAAACCAACTTCGATTTTTTTGGATTTTGATGAATTTTTTTGTTGGAGGAGCTAAATTTGAGTGAATTTAGATGAAATTTACTTTTATTTTTTTGGATTTTATATAAATTTTTAGTCAAATTGTAATAAAGGAATTTGAACCAACTTCGATTTTTTTTGGATTTTGATGAATTTTTTGTTGGAGGAGCTAAATTTGAGTGAGTTTAGATGAAATTTACTTTTATTTTTTTTGGATTTTATATAAATTTTTAGTCAAATTGTAATAAAGGAATTTGAACCAACTTCGATTTTTTTGGATTTTGATGATTTTGGTTGTTGGAGGAGTTAAATTTGAGTAAATCTAGATGAAATTAACACCTATTTTTTTGGATATTATATAAATTTTTAGTCAAATTGTAATAAAGTAATTTGAAACCAACTTCGATTTTTTTGGATTTGATGAATTTTTTTGTTGGAGGAGCTAAATTTGAGTGAGTTTAGATGAAATTTACTTTTATTTTTTGGGATTTTATATAAATTTTTAGTCAAATTGTAATAAAGGAATTTGAACCAACTTCGATTTTTTTGGATTTTGATGATTTTGGTTGTTGGAGGAGTTAAATTTGAGTAAATTTAGATGAAATTAACATCTTATTTTTGGATTTTATATAAATTTTTAGTCAAATTGTATTAAAGGGATTTGAAACAACTTCGATTTTTTTGGATTTTGATGAATGTTTTTGTAGGAGGAGCTAAATTTGATTGAATTTAGATGAAATTTACTTTCATTTTTTTTTGATTTTATATAAATTTTTAGTCAAATTGTAATAAAGTACATTGAAACCAACTTGGATTTTTTTGGATTTTGATGAATTTTTTTGTTGGAGGAGCTAAATATGAGTGAATTTAGATGAAATTTACTTTTACTTTTTTGGATTTTATTTAAATTTTTAGTCAAATTGTAATAAAGGAATTTGAACCAACTTCGATTTTTTTGGATTTTGATGAGTTTTTTTGTTGGAGGTGTTAAATTTGAGTGAATTTAGATGAAATTTACTTTTATTTTTTTGTATTTTATATAAATTTTTAGTCAAATTGTAATAAAGCAATTTGAACCAACTTCGATTTTTTTGGACTTTGATGAGTTTTTTTGTTGGAGGAGTTAAATTTGAGTGAATTTAGATGAAATTTATTTCTATTTTTTTTTATTTCATATAAATTTTTAGTCAAATTGTAATAAAGCAATTTGAACCAACTTCGATTTTTTTGGATTTTGATGAGTTTTTTTGTTTGGAGGAGCTAAATTTGAGTGAATTTAGATGAAATTTACTTTTACTTTTTTGGATTTTATTTAAATTTTTAGTCAAATTGTAATAAAGGAATTTGAACCAACTTCGATTTTTTTGGATTTTGATGAATTTTTTTGTTGGAGGAGCTAAATTTGAGTGAATTTAGATGAAATTTACTTTTATTCTTTTGGATTTTATATAAATTTTTAGTCTAATTGTAATAAAGGAATTTGAACCAACTTCGATTTTTTTGGACTTTGATGAGTTTTTTTGTTGGAGGAGTTAAATTTGAGTGAATTTAGTAGAAATTTATTTCTATTTTTTTTTATTTCATATAAATTTTTAGTCAAACTGTAATAAAGTACTTTGAAACCAACTTCGATTTTTTTTAATTTGGATGAATTTTTTTGTTGGAGGAGCTAAATTTGAGTGAATTTAGATGAAATTTACTTTTATTTTTTTGGATTTTATATAAATTTTTAGTCAAATTGTAATAAAGGAATTTGAACCAACTTCGATTTTTTTGGATTTTGATGATTTTGGTTGTTGGAGGAGTTAAATTTGAGTAAATCTAGATGAAATTAACACCTTATTTTTGGATTTTATATAAATTTTTAGTCAAATTGTAATAAAGGGATTTGAAACAACTTCGATTTTTTTGGATTTTGATGAATGTTTTTGTAGGAGGAGCTAAATTTGATTGAATTTAGATGAAATTTACTTTCATTTTTTTGGATTTTATATAAATTTTTAGTCAAATTGTAATGAAGTACATTGAAACCAACTTGGATTTTTTTGGATTTTGATGAATTTTCTTGTTGGAGGAGCTAAATTTGAGTGAATTTAGATGAAATTTACTTTTATTTTTTTGTATTTTATATAAATTTTTAGTCAAATTGTAATAAAGGAATTTGAAACCAACTTCGATTTTTTTGGATTTTGATGAATTTTTTTGTTGGAGGAGCTAAATTTGAGTGAATTTAGATGAAATTTACTTTTATTTTTTTGGATTTCATATAAATTTTTAGTCAAATAGTAATAAAGGAATTTGAACCAACTTCGATTTTTTTGGATTTTGATGATTTTGGTTGTTGGAGGAATTAAATTTGAGTAAATTTAGATGAAATTAACACCTTATTTTTGGATTTTATATAAATTTTTAGTCAAATTGTAATAAAAGGATTTGAAACAACTTCGATTTTTTTGGATTTTGATGAATGTTTTTGTAGGAGGAGCTAAATTTGATTGAATTTAGATGAAATTTACTTTCATTTTTTTGGATTTTATATAAATTTTTAGTCAAATTGTAATGAAGTACATTGAAACCAACTTGGATTTTTTTGGATTTTGATGAATTTTCTTGTTGGAGGAGCTAAATTTGAGTGAATTTAGATGAAATTTACTTTTATTTTTTTGTATTTTATATAAATTTTTAGTCAAATTGTAATAAAGGGATTTGAAACCAACTTCGATTTTTTGGGATTTTGATGAATTTTTTTGTTGGAGGAGCTAAATTTGTGTGAATTTAGATGAAATTTACTTTCATTTTTTGGATTTTATATAAATTTTTAGTCAAATTGTAATAAAGGAATTTGAACCAACTTCGATTTTTTTGGATTTTGATGATTTTGGTTGTTGGAGGAGTTAAATTTGAGTAAATCTAGATGAAATTAACACCTATTTTTAGGATTTTATATAAATTTTTAGTCAAATTGTAATAAAGGAATTTGAAACCAACTTCGATTTTTTTGGATTTTGATGAATTTTTTTGTTGGAGGAGCTAAATTTGAGTGAATTTAGATGAAATTTACTTTTATTTTTTTGGATTTTATATAAATTTTTAGTCAAATTGTAATAAAGGAATTTGAACCAACTTCGATTTTTTTTGGATTTTGATGAATTTTTTGTTGGAGGAGCTAAATTTGAGTGAGTTTAGATGAAATTTACTTTTATTTTTTTTGGATTTTATATAAATTTTTAGTCAAATTGTAATAAAGGAATTTGAACCAACTTCGATTTTTTTGGATTTTGATGATTTTGGTTGTTGGAGGAGTTAAATTTGAGTAAATCTAGATGAAATTAACACCTATTTTTTTGGATATTATATAAATTTTTAGTCAAATTGTAATAAAGTAATTTGAAACCAACTTCGATTTTTTTGGATTTGATGAATTTTTTTGTTGGAGGAGCTAAATTTGAGTGAGTTTAGATGAAATTTACTTTTATTTTTTGGGATTTTATATAAATTTTTAGTCAAATTGTAATAAAGGAATTTGAACCAACTTCGATTTTTTTGGATTTTGATGATTTTGGTTGTTGGAGGAGTTAAATTTGAGTAAATTTAGATGAAATTAACATCTTATTTTTGGATTTTATATAAATTTTTAGTCAAATTGTATTAAAGGGATTTGAAACAACTTCGATTTTTTTGGATTTTGATGAATGTTTTTGTAGGAGGAGCTAAATTTGATTGAATTTAGATGAAATTTACTTTCATTTTTTTTTTGATTTTATATAAATTTTTAGTCAAATTGTAATAAAGTACATTG
Source organism: Andrena chrysosceles (assembly GCA_963855975.1). Taxonomy (NCBI): domain Eukaryota; kingdom Metazoa; phylum Arthropoda; class Insecta; order Hymenoptera; family Andrenidae; genus Andrena; species Andrena chrysosceles. The sequence goes on from CAWLCU010000092.1 coordinate 286,778, forward strand.
AAACCAACTTGGATTTTTTTGGATTTTGATGAATTTTTTTGTTGGAGGAGCTAAATATGAGTGAATTTAGATGAAATTTACTTTTACTTTTTTGGATTTTATTTAAATTTTTAGTCAAATTGTAATAAAGGAATTTGAACCAACTTCGATTTTTTTGGATTTTGATGAGTTTTTTTGTTGGAGGTGTTAAATTTGAGTGAATTTAGATGAAATTTACTTTTATTTTTTTGTATTTTATATAAATTTTTAGTCAAATTGTAATAAAGCAATTTGAACCAACTTCGATTTTTTTGGACTTTGATGAGTTTTTTTGTTGGAGGAGTTAAATTTGAGTGAATTTAGATGAAATTTATTTCTATTTTTTTTTATTTCATATAAATTTTTAGTCAAATTGTAATAAAGCAATTTGAACCAACTTCGATTTTTTTGGATTTTGATGAGTTTTTTTGTTTGGAGGAGCTAAATTTGAGTGAATTTAGATGAAATTTACTTTTACTTTTTTGGATTTTATTTAAATTTTTAGTCAAATTGTAATAAAGGAATTTGAACCAACTTCGATTTTTTTGGATTTTGATGAATTTTTTTGTTGGAGGAGCTAAATTTGAGTTAATTTAGATGAAATTTACTTTTATTCTTTTGGATTTTATATAAATTTTTAGTCTAATTGTAATAAAGGAATTTGAACCAACTTCGATTTTTTTGGACTTTGATGAGTTTTTTTGTTGGAGGAGTTAAATTTGAGTGAATTTAGTAGAAATTTATTTCTATTTTTTTTTATTTCATATAAATTTTTAGTCAAACTGTAATAAAGTACTTTGAAACCAACTCCGATTTTTTTTAATTTGGATGAATTTTTTTGTTGGAGGAGCTAAATTTGAGTGTATTTAGATGAAATTTACTTCTATTTTTTTTTATTTCATATAAATTTTTAGTCAAATAGTAATAAAGGAATTTGAACCAACTTCGATTTTTTTGGATTTTGATGATTTTGGTTGTTGGAGGAATTAAATTTGAGTAAATTTAGATGAAATTAACACCTTATTTTTGGATTTTATATAAATTTTTAGTCAAATTGTAATAAAGGGATTTGAAACAACTTCGATTTTTTTGGATTTTGATGAATGTTTTTGTAGGAGGAGCTAAATTTGATTGAATTTAGATGAAATTTACTTTCATTTTTTTGGATTTTATATAAATTTTTAGTCAAATTGTAATGAAGTACATTGAAACCAACTTGGATTTTTTTGGATTTTGATGAATTTTCTTGTTGGAGGAGCTAAATTTGAGTGAATTTAGATGAAATTTACTTTTATTTTTTTGTATTTTATATAAATTTTTAGTCAAATTGTAATAAAGGGATTTGAAACCAACTTCGATTTTTTGGGATTTTGATGAATTTTTTTGTTGGAGGAGCTAAATTTGTGTGAATTTAGATGAAATTTACTTTCATTTTTTGGATTTTATATAAATTTTTAGTCAAATTGTAATAAAGGAATTTGAACCAACTTCGATTTTTTTGGATTTTGATGATTTTGGTTGTTGGAGGAGTTAAATTTGAGTAAATCTAGATGAAATTAACACCTATTTTTAGGATTTTATATAAATTTTTAGTCAAATTGTAATAAAGGAATTTGAAACCAACTTCGATTTTTTTGGATTTTGATGAATTTTTTTGTTGGAGGAGCTAAATTTGAGTGAATTTAGATGAAATTTACTTTTATTTTTTTGGATTTTATATAAATTTTTAGTCAAATTGTAATAAAGGAATTTGAACCAACTTCGATTTTTTTTGGATTTTGATGAATTTTTTGTTGGAGGAGCTAAATTTGAGTGAGTTTAGATGAAATTTACTTTTATTTTTTTTGGATTTTATATAAATTTTTAGTCAAATTGTAATAAAGGAATTTGAACCAACTTCGATTTTTTTGGATTTTGATGATTTTGGTTGTTGGAGGAGTTAAATTTGAGTAAATCTAGATGAAATTAACACCTATTTTTTTGGATATTATATAAATTTTTAGTCAAATTGTAATAAAGTAATTTGAAACCAACTTCGATTTTTTTGGATTTGATGAATTTTTTTGTTGGAGGAGCTAAATTTGAGTGAGTTTAGATGAAATTTACTTTTATTTTTTGGGATTTTATATAAATTTTTAGTCAAATTGTAATAAAGGAATTTGAACCAACTTCGATTTTTTTGGATTTTGATGATTTTGGTTGTTGGAGGAGTTAAATTTGAGTAAATTTAGATGAAATTAACATCTTATTTTTGGATTTTATATAAATTTTTAGTCAAATTGTATTAAAGGGATTTGAAACAACTTCGATTTTTTTGGATTTTGATGAATGTTTTTGTAGGAGGAGCTAAATTTGATTGAATTTAGATGAAATTTACTTTCATTTTTTTTTTGATTTTATATAAATTTTTAGTCAAATTGTAATAAAGTACATTGAAACCAACTTGGATTTTTTTGGATTTTGATGAATTTTTTTGTTGGAGGAGCTAAATATGAGTGAATTTAGATGAAATTTACTTTTACTTTTTTGGATTTTATTTAAATTTTTAGTCAAATTGTAATAAAGGAATTTGAACCAACTTCGATTTTTTTGGATTTTGATGAGTTTTTTTGTTGGAGGTGTTAAATTTGAGTGAATTTAGATGAAATTTACTTTTATTTTTTTGTATTTTATATAAATTTTTAGTCAAATTGTAATAAAGCAATTTGAACCAACTTCGATTTTTTTGGACTTTGATGAGTTTTTTTGTTGGAGGAGTTAAATTTGAGTGAATTTAGATGAAATTTATTTCTATTTTTTTTTATTTCATATAAATTTTTAGTCAAATTGTAATAAAGCAATTTGAACCAACTTCGATTTTTTTGGATTTTGATGAGTTTTTTTGTTTGGAGGAGCTAAATTTGAGTGAATTTAGATGAAATTTACTTTTACTTTTTTGGATTTTATTTAAATTTTTAGTCAAATTGTAATAAAGGAATTTGAACCAACTTCGATTTTTTTGGATTTTGATGAATTTTTTTGTTGGAGGAGCTAAATTTGAGTTAATTTAGATGAAATTTACTTTTATTCTTTTGGATTTTATATAAATTTTTAGTCTAATTGTAATAAAGGAATTTGAACCAACTTCGATTTTTTTGGACTTTGATGAGTTTTTTTGTTGGAGGAGTTAAATTTGAGTGAATTTAGTAGAAATTTATTTCTATTTTTTTTTATTTCATATAAATTTTTAGTCAAACTGTAATAAAGTACTTTGAAACCAACTCCGATTTTTTTTAATTTGGATGAATTTTTTTGTTGGAGGAGCTAAATTTGAGTGTATTTAGATGAAATTTACTTCTATTTTTTTTTATTTCATATAAATTTTTAGTCAAATAGTAATAAAGGAATTTGAACCAACTTCGATTTTTTTGGATTTTGATGATTTTGGTTGTTGGAGGAATTAAATTTGAGTAAATTTAGATGAAATTAACACCTTATTTTTGGATTTTATATAAATTTTTAGTCAAATTGTAATAAAGGGATTTGAAACAACTTCGATTTTTTTGGATTTTGATGAATGTTTTTGTAGGAGGAGCTAAATTTGATTGAATTTAGATGAAATTTACTTTCATTTTTTTGGATTTTATATAAATTTTTAGTCAAATTGTAATGAAGTACATTGAAACCAACTTGGATTTTTTTGGATTTTGATGAATTTTCTTGTTGGAGGAGCTAAATTTGAGTGAATTTAGATGAAATTTACTTTTATTTTTTTGTATTTTATATAAATTTTTAGTCAAATTGTAATAAAGGGATTTGAAACCAACTTCGATTTTTTTGGATTTTGATGAATTTTTTTGTTGGAGGAGCTAAATTTGAGTGAATTTACATGAAATTTACTTTTATTTTTTTGGATTTTATATAAATTTTTAGTCAAATTGTAATAAAGGAATTTGAACCAACTTCGATTTTTTTGGATTTTGATGATTTTGGTTGTTGGAGGAGTTAAATTTGAGTAAATCTAGATGAAATTAACACCTATTTTTAGGATTTTATATAAATTTTTAGTCAAATTGTAATAAAGGAATTTGAAACCAACTTCGATTTTTTTGGATTTTGATGAATTTTTTTGTTGGAGGAGCTAAATTTGAGTGAATTTAGATGAAATTTACTTTTATTTTTTTGGATTTCATATAAATTTTTAGTCAAATAGTAATAAAGGAATTTGAACCAACTTCGATTTTTTTGGATTTTGATGATTTTGGTTGTTGGAGGAATTAAATTTGAGTAAATTTAGATGAAATTAACACCTTATTTTTGGATTTTATATAAATTTTTAGTCAAATTGTAATAAAAGGATTTGAAACAACTTCGATTTTTTTGGATTTTGATGAATGTTTTTGTAGGAGGAGCTAAATTTGATTGAATTTAGATGAAATTTACTTTCATTTTTTTGGATTTTATATAAATTTTTAGTCAAATTGTAATGAAGTACATTGAAACCAACTTGGATTTTTTTGGATTTTGATGAATTTTCTTGTTGGAGGAGCTAAATTTGAGTGAATTTAGATGAAATTTACTTTTATTTTTGTGTATTTTATATAAATTTTTAGTCAAATTGTAATAAAGGGATTTGAAACCAACTTCGATTTTTTGGGATTTTGATGAATTTTTTTGTTGGAGGAGCTAAATTTGTGTGAATTTAGATGAAATTTACTTTCATTTTTTGGATTTTATATAAATTTTTAGTCAAATTGTAATAAAGTACATTGAAACCAACTACGATTTTTTTGGAATTTGATGAATTTTTTTGTTGGAGGAGCTAAATTTGAGTGAATTTAGATGAAATTTACTTTTATTTTTTTGTATTTTATATAAATTTTTAGTCAAATTGTAATAAAGCAATTTGAACCAACTTCGATTTTTTTGGATTTTGATGAGTTTTTTTGTTTGGAGGAGCTAAATTTGAGTGAATTTAGATGAAATTTACTTTTACTTTTTTTGGATTTTATTTAAATTTTTAGTCAAATTGTAATAAAGCAATTTGAACCAACTTCGATTTTTTTGGATTTTGATGAGTTTTTTTGTTTGGAGGAGCTAAATTTGAGTGAATTTAGATGAAATTTACTTTTACTTTTTTGGATTTTATTTAAATTTTTAGTCAAATTGTAATAAAGGAATTTGAACCAACTTCGATTTTTTTGGATTTTGATGAATTTTTTTGTTGGAGGAGCTAAATTTGAGTGAATTTAGATGAAATTTACTTTTATTCTTTTGGATTTTATATAAATTTTTAGTCTAATTGTAATAAAGGAATTTGAACCAACTTCGATTTTTTTGGACTTTGATGAGTTTTTTTTGTTGGAGGAGTTAAATTTGAGTGAATTTAGTAGAAATTTATTTCTATTTTTTTTTATTTCATATAAATTTTTAGTCAAACTGTAATAAAGTACTTTGAAACCAACTTCGATTTTTTTTAATTTGGATGAATTTTTTTGTTGGAGGAGCTAAATTTGAGTGTATTTAGATGAAATTTGCTTCTATTTTTTTTTATTTCATATAAATTTTTAGGCAAATAGTAATAAAGGAATTTGAACCAACTTCGATTTTTTTGGATTTTGATGATTTTGGTTGTTGGAGGAATTAAATTTGAGTAAATTTAGATGAAATTAACACCTTATTTTTGGATTTTATATAAATTTTTAGTCAAATTGTAATAAAGGGATTTGAAACAACTTCGATTTTTTTGGATTTTGATGAATGTTTTTGTAGGAGGAGCTAAATTTGATTGAATTTAGATGAAATTTACTTTCATTTTTTTGGATTTTATATAAATTTTTAGTCAAATTGTAATGAAGTACATTGAAACCAACTTGGATTTTTTTGGATTTTGATGAATTTTCTTGTTGGAGGAGCTAAATTTGAGTGAATTTAGATGAAATTTACTTTTATTTTTTTGTATTTTATATAAATTTTTAGTCAAATTGTAATAAAGGGATTTGAAACCAACTTCGATTTTTTTGGATTTTGATGAATTTTTTTGTTGGAGGAGCTAAATTTGTGTGAATTTAGATGAAATTTACTTTCATTTTTTGGATTTTATATAAATTTTTAGTCAAATTGTAATAAAGTACATTGAAACCAACTACGATTTTTTTGGAATTTGATGAATTTTTTTGTTGGAGGAGCTAAATTTGAGTGAATTTACATGAAATTTACTTTTATTTTTTTGGATTTTATATAAATTTTTAGTCAAATTGTAATAAAGGAATTTGAACCAACTTCGATTTTTTTGGATTTTGATGATTTTGGTTGTTGGAGGAGTTAAATTTGAGTAAATCTAGATGAAATTAACACCTATTTTTAGGATTTTATATAAATTTTTAGTCAAATTGTAATAAAGGAATTTGAAACCAACTTCGATTTTTTTGGATTTTGATGATTTTGGTTGTTGGAGGAGTTAAATTTGAGTAAATCTAGATGAAATTAACACCTATTTTTTTGGATATTATATAAATTTTTAGTCAAATTGTAATGAAGTAATTTGAAACCAACTTCGATTTTTTTGGATTTGATGAATTTTTTTGTTGGAGGAGCTAAATTTGAGTGAATTTAGATGAAATTTACTTTTATTTTTTTGGATTTTATATAATTTTTTAGTCAAATTGTAATAAAGGGATTTGAAACAACTTCGATTTTTTTGGATTTTGATGAATGTTTTTGTAGGAGGAGCTAAATTTGATTGAATTTAGATGAAATTTACTTTCATTTTTTTTGGGATTTTATATAAATTTTTAGTCAAATTGTAATAAAGTACATTGAAACCAACTTGGATTTTTTTGGATTTTGATGAATTTTTTTGTTGGAGGTGCTAAATTTGAGTGAATTTAGATGAAATTTACTTTTATTTTTTTGTATTTTATATAAATTTTTAGTCAAATTGTAATAAAGCAATTTGAACCAACTTCGATTTTTTTGGATTTTGATGAGTTTTTTTGTTTGGAGGAGCTAAATTTGAGTGAATTTAGATGAAATTTACTTTTACTTTTTTGGATTTTATTTAAATTTTTAGTCAAATTGTAATAAAGGAATTTGAACCAACTTCGATTTTTTTGGATTTTGATGAATTTTTTTGTTGGAGGAGCTAAATTTGAGTGAATTTAGATGAAATTTACTTTTATTCTTTTGGATTTTATATAAATTTTTAGTCAAATTGTAATAAAGGAATTTGAAACCAACTTCGATTTTTTGGGATTTTGATGAATTTTTTTGTTGGAGGAGCTAAATTTGAGTGAGTTTAGATGAAATTTACTTTTATTTTCTTGGATTTTATATAAATTTTTAGTCAAATTGTAATAAAGGAATTTGAACCAACTTCGATTTTTTTGGATTTTGATGATTTTGGTTGTTGGAGGAGTTAAATTTGAGTAAATCTAGATGAAATTAACACCTATTTTTTTGGATTTTATATAAATTTTTAGTCAAATTGTAATAAAATAATTTGAAACCAACTTCGATTTTTTTGGATTTTGATGAATTTTTTTGTTGGAGGAGCTAAATTTGAGTGAGTTTAGATGAAATTTACTTATATTTTTTTGGATTTTATATAAATTTTTAGTCAAATTGTAATAAAGGAATTTGAACCAACTTCGATTGTTTTGGATTTTGATGATTTTGGTTGTTGGAGGAGTTAAATTTGAGTAAATTTAGATGAAATTAACACCTTATTTTTGGATTTTATATAAATTTTTAGTCAAATTGTATTAAAGGGATTTGAAACAACTTCGATTTTTTTGGATTTTGATGAATGTTTTTGTAGGAGCTAAATTTGTTTGAATTTAGATGAAATTTACTTTCATTTTTTTTTGGATTTTATATAAATTTTTAGTCAAATTGTAATAAAGTAATTTGAAACCAACTTCGATTTTTTTGGATTTTGATGAATTTTTTTGTTGGAGGAGCTAAATTTGAGTGAATTTAGATGAAATTTACTTTTATTTTTTTGGATTTTATATAAATTTTTAGTCAAATTGTAATAAAGGAATTTGAACCAACTTCGATTTTTTTTGGATTTTGATGAATTTTTTTGTTGGAGGAGCTAAATTTGAGTGAGTTTAGATGAAATTTACTTTTATTTTTTTTTGATTTTATATAAATTTTTAGTCAAATTGTAATAAAGGAATTTGAACCAACTTCGATTTTTTTGGATTTTGATGATTTTGGTTGTTGGAGGAGTTAAATTTGAGTAAATCTAGATGAAATTAACACCTATTTTTTTGGATTTTATATAAATTTTTAGTCAAATTGTAATAAAATAATTTGAAACCAACTTCGATTTTTTTGGATTTTGATGAATTTTTTTGTTGGAGGAGCTAAATTTGAGTGAGTTTAGATGAAATTTACTTTTATTTTTTTGTATTTTATATAAATTTTTAGTCAAATTGTAATAAAGTACATTGAAACCAACTACGATTTTTTTGGAATTTGATGAATTTTTTTGTTGGAGGAGCTAAATTTGAGTGAATTTAGATGAAATTTACTTTTATTTTTTTGTATTTTATATAAATTTTTAGTCAAATTGTAATAAAGCAATTTGAACCAACTTCGATTTTTTTGGATTTTGATGAGTTTTTTTGTTTGGAGGAGCTAAATTTGAGTGAATTTAGATGAAATTTACTTTTACTTTTTTTGGATTTTATTTAAATTTTTAGTCAAATTGTAATAAAGCAATTTGAACCAACTTCGATTTTTTTGGATTTTGATGAGTTTTTTTGTTTGGAGGAGCTAAATTTGAGTGAATTTAGATGAAATTTACTTTTACTTTTTTGGATTTTATTTAAATTTTTAGTCAAATTGTAATAAAGGAATTTGAACCAACTTCGATTTTTTTGGATTTTGATGAATTTTTTTGTTGGAGGAGCTAAATTTGAGTGAATTTAGATGAAATTTACTTTTATTCTTTTGGATTTTATATAAATTTTTAGTCTAATTGTAATAAAGGAATTTGAACCAACTTCGATTTTTTTGGACTTTGATGAGTTTTTTTTGTTGGAGGAGTTAAATTTGAGTGAATTTAGTAGAAATTTATTTCTATTTTTTTTTATTTCATATAAATTTTTAGTCAAACTGTAATAAAGTACTTTGAAACCAACTTCGATTTTTTTTAATTTGGATGAATTTTTTTGTTGGAGGAGCTAAATTTGAGTGTATTTAGATGAAATTTGCTTCTATTTTTTTTTATTTCATATAAATTTTTAGGCAAATAGTAATAAAGGAATTTGAACCAACTTCGATTTTTTTGGATTTTGATGATTTTGGTTGTTGGAGGAATTAAATTTGAGTAAATTTAGATGAAATTAACACCTTATTTTTGGATTTTATATAAATTTTTAGTCAAATTGTAATAAAGGGATTTGAAACAACTTCGATTTTTTTGGATTTTGATGAATGTTTTTGTAGGAGGAGCTAAATTTGATTGAATTTAGATGAAATTTACTTTCATTTTTTTGGATTTTATATAAATTTTTAGTCAAATTGTAATGAAGTACATTGAAACCAACTTGGATTTTTTTGGATTTTGATGAATTTTCTTGTTGGAGGAGCTAAATTTGAGTGAATTTAGATGAAATTTACTTTTATTTTTTTGTATTTTATATAAATTTTTAGTCAAATTGTAATAAAGGGATTTGAAACCAACTTCGATTTTTTTGGATTTTGATCAATTTTTTTGTTGGAGGAGCTAAATTTGTGTGAATTTAGATGAAATTTACTTTCATTTTTTGGATTTTATATAAATTTTTAGTCAAATTGTAATAAAGTACATTGAAACCAACTACGATTTTTTTGGAATTTGATGAATTTTTTTGTTGGAGGAGCTAAATTTGAGTGAATTTACATGAAATTTACTTTTATTTTTTTGGATTTTATATAAATTTTTAGTCAAATTGTAATAAAGGAATTTGAACCAACTTCGATTTTTTTGGATTTTGATGATTTTGGTTGTTGGAGGAGTTAAATTTGAGTAAATCTAGATGAAATTAACACCTATTTTTAGGATTTTATATAAATTTTTAGTCAAATTGTAATAAAGGAATTTGAAACCAACTTCGATTTTTTTGGATTTTGATGATTTTGGTTGTTGGAGGAGTTAAATTTGAGTAAATCTAGATGAAATTAACACCTATTTTTTTGGATATTATATAAATTTTTAGTCAAATTGTAATGAAGTAATTTGAAACCAACTTCGATTTTTTTGGATTTGATGAATTTTTTTGTTGGAGGAGCTAAATTTGAGTGAATTTAGATGAAATTTACTTTTATTTTTTTGGATTTTATATAATTTTTTAGTCAAATTGTAATAAAGGGATTTGAAACAACTTCGATTTTTTTGGATTTTGATGAATGTTTTTGTAGGAGGAGCTAAATTTGATTGAATTTAGATGAAATTTACTTTCATTTTTTTTGGGATTTTATATAAATTTTTAGTCAAATTGTAATAAAGTACATTGAAACCAACTTGGATTTTTTTGGATTTTGATGAATTTTTTTGTTGGAGGTGCTAAATTTGAGTGAATTTAGATGAAATTTACTTTTATTTTTTTGTATTTTATATAAATTTTTAGTCAAATTGTAATAAAGCAATTTGAACCAACTTCGATTTTTTTGGATTTTGATGAGTTTTTTTGTTTGGAGGAGCTAAATTTGAGTGAATTTAGATGAAATTTACTTTTACTTTTTTGGATTTTATTTAAATTTTTAGTCAAATTGTAATAAAGGAATTTGAACCAACTTCGATTTTTTTGGATTTTGATGAATTTTTTTGTTGGAGGAGCTAAATTTGAGTGAATTTAGATGAAATTTACTTTTATTCTTTTGGATTTTATATAAATTTTTAGTCAAATTGTAATAAAGGAATTTGAAACCAACTTCGATTTTTTGGGATTTTGATGAATTTTTTTGTTGGAGGAGCTAAATTTGAGTGAGTTTAGATGAAATTTACTTTTATTTTTTTGGATTTTATATAAATTTTTAGTCAAATTGTAATAAAGGAATTTGAACCAACTTCGATTTTTTTGGATTTTGATGATTTTGGTTGTTGGAGGAGTTAAATTTGAGTAAATCTAGATGAAATTAACACCTATTTTTTTGGATTTTATATAAATTTTTAGTCAAATTGTAATAAAATAATTTGAAACCAACTTCGATTTTTTTGGATTTTGATGAATTTTTTTGTTGGAGGAGCTAAATTTGAGTGAGTTTAGATGAAATTTACTTATATTTTTTTGGATTTTATATAAATTTTTAGTCAAATTGTAATAAAGGAATTTGAACCAACTTCGATTGTTTTGGATTTTGATGATTTTGGTTGTTGGAGGAGTTAAATTTGAGTAAATTTAGATGAAATTTACTTTCATTTTTTGGATTTTATATAAATTTTTAGTCAAATTGTATTAAAGGGATTTGAAACAACTTCGATTTTTTTGGATTTTGATGAATGTTTTTGTAGGAGCTAAATTTGTTTGAATTTAGATGAAATTTACTTTCATTTTTTTTTGGATTTTATATAAATTTTTAGTCAAATTGTAATAAAGTAATTTGAAACCAACTTCGATTTTTTTGGATTTTGATGAATTTTTTTGTTGGAGGAGCTAAATTTGAGTGAATTTAGATGAAATTTACTTTTATTTTTTTGGATTTTATATAAATTTTTAGTCAAATTGTAATAAAGGAATTTGAACCAACTTCGATTTTTTTTGGATTTTGATGAATTTTTTTGTTGGAGGAGCTAAATTTGAGTGAGTTTAGATGAAATTTACTTTTATTTTTTTTTGATTTTATTTAAATTTTTAGTCAAATTGTAATAAAGGAATTTGAACCAACTTCGATTTTTTTGGATTTTGATGATTTTGGTTGTTGGAGGAGTTAAATTTGAGTAAATCTAGATGAAATTAACACCTATTTTTTTGGATTTTATATAAATTTTTAGTCAAATTGTAATAAAATAATTTGAAACCAACTTCGATTTTTTTGGATTTTGATGAATTTTTTTGTTGGAGGAGCTAAATTTGAGTGAGTTTAGATGAAATTTACTTTTATTTTTTTGTATTTTATATAAATTTTTAGTCAAATTGTAATAAAGTACATTGAAACCAACTACGATTTTTTTGGAATTTGATGAATTTTTTTGTTGGAGGAGCTAAATTTGAGTGAATTTAGATGAAATTTACTTTTATTTTTTTGTATTTTATATAAATTTTTAGTCAAATTGTAATAAAGCAATTTGAACCAACTTCGATTTTTTTGGATTTTGATGAGTTTTTTTGTTTGGAGGAGCTAAATTTGAGTGAATTTAGATGAAATTTACTTTTACTTTTTTGGATTTTATTTAAATTTTTAGTCAAATTGTAATAAAGGAATTTGAACCAACTTCGATTTTTTTGGATTTTGATGAGTTTTTTTGTTGGAGGTGTTAAATTTGAGTGAATTTAGATGAAATTTACTTTTATTTTTTTGTATTTTATATAAATTTTTAGTCAAATTGTAATAAAGCAATTTGAACCAACTTCGATTTTTTGGGATTTTAATGAGTTTTTTTGTTTGGAGGAGCTAAATTTGAGTGAATTTAGATGAAATTTACTTTTACTTTTTTGGATTTTATTTAAATTTTTAGTCAAATTGTAATAAAGGAATTTGAACCAACTTCGATTTTTTTGGATTTTGATGAATTTTTTTGTTGGAGGAGCTAAATTTGAGTGAATTTAGATGAAATTTACTTTTATTTTTTTGTATTTTATATAAATTTTTAGTCAAATTGTAATAAAGCAATTTGAACCAACTTCGATTTTTTTGGATTTTGATGATTTTGGTTGTTGGAGGAGTTAAATTTGAGTAAATCTAGATGAAATTAACACCTATTTTTTTGGATTTTATATAAATTTTTAGTCAAATTGTAATAAAATAATTTGAAACCAACTTCGATTTTTTTGGATTTTGATGAATTTTTTTGTTGGAGGAGCTAAATTTGAGTGAGTTTAGATGAAATTTACTTATATTTTTTTGGATTTTATATAAATTTTTAGTCAAATTGTAATAAAGGAATTTGAACCAACTTCGATTGTTTTGGATTTTGATGATTTTGGTTGTTGGAGGAGTTAAATTTGAGTAAATTTAGATGAAATTAACACCTTATTTTTGGATTTTATATAAATTTTTAGTCAAATTGTATTAAAGGGATTTGAAACAACTTCGATTTTTTTGGATTTTGATGAATGTTTTTGTAGGAGCTAAATTTGTTTGAATTTAGATGAAATTTACTTTCATTTTTTTTTGGATTTTATATAAATTTTTAGTCAAATTGTAATAAAGTAATTTGAAACCAACTTCGATTTTTTTGGATTTTGATGAATTTTTTTGTTGGAGGAGCTAAATTTGAGTGAATTTAGATGAAATTTACTTTTATTTTTTTGGATTTTATATAAATTTTTAGTCAAATTGTAATAAAGGAATTTGAACCAACTTCGATTTTTTTGGATTTTGATGATTTTGGTTGTTGGAGGAGTTAAATTTGAGTAAATCTAGATGAAATTAACACCTATTTTTAGGATTTTATATAAATTTTTAGTCAAATTGTAATAAAGGAATTTGAAACCAACTTCGATTTTTTTGGATTTTGATGAATTTTTTTGTTGGAGGAGCTAAATTTGAGTGAATTTAGATGAAATTTACTTTTATTTTTTTGGATTTCATATAAATTTTTAGTCAAATAGTAATAAAGGAATTTGAACCAACTTCGATTTTTTTGGATTTTGATGATTTTGGTTGTTGGAGGAATTAAATTTGAGTAAATTTAGATGAAATTAACACCTTATTTTTGGATTTTATATAAATTTTTAGTCAAATTGTAATAAAAGGATTTGAAACAACTTCGATTTTTTTGGATTTTGATGAATGTTTTTGTAGGAGGAGCTAAATTTGATTGAATTTAGATGAAATTTACTTTCATTTTTTTGGATTTTATATAAATTTTTAGTCAAATTGTAATGAAGTACATTGAAACCAACTTGGATTTTTTTGGATTTTGATGAATTTTCTTGTTGGAGGAGCTAAATTTGAGTGAATTTAGATGAAATTTACTTTTATTTTTTTGTATTTTATATAAATTTTTAGTCAAATTGTAATAAAGGGATTTGAAACCAACTTCGATTTTTTGGGATTTTGATGAATTTTTTTGTTGGAGGAGCTAAATTTGTGTGAATTTAGATGAAATTTACTTTCATTTTTTGGATTTTATATAAATTTTTAGTCAAATTGTAATAAAGTACATTGAAACCAACTACGATTTTTTTGGAATTTGATGAATTTTTTTGTTGGAGGAGCTAAATTTGAGTGAATTTAGATGAAATTTACTTTTATTTTTTTGTATTTTATATAAATTTTTAGTCAAATTGTAATAAAGCAATTTGAACCAACTTCGATTTTTTTGGATTTTGATGAGTTTTTTTGTTTGGAGGAGCTAAATTTGAGTGAATTTAGATGAAATTTACTTTTACTTTTTTTGGATTTTATTTAAATTTTTAGTCAAATTGTAATAAAGCAATTTGAACCAACTTCGATTTTTTTGGATTTTGATGAGTTTTTTTGTTTGGAGGAGCTAAATTTGAGTGAATTTAGATGAAATTTACTTTTACTTTTTTGGATTTTATTTAAATTTTTAGTCAAATTGTAATAAAGGAATTTGAACCAACTTCGATTTTTTTGGATTTTGATGAATTTTTTTGTTGGAGGAGCTAAATTTGAGTGAATTTAGATGAAATTTACTTTTATTCTTTTGGATTTTATATAAATTTTTAGTCTAATTGTAATAAAGGAATTTGAACCAACTTCGATTTTTTTGGACTTTGATGAGTTTTTTTTGTTGGAGGAGTTAAATTTGAGTGAATTTAGTAGAAATTTATTTCTATTTTTTTTTATTTCATATAAATTTTTAGTCAAACTGTAATAAAGTACTTTGAAACCAACTTCGATTTTTTTTAATTTGGATGAATTTTTTTGTTGGAGGAGCTAAATTTGAGTGTATTTAGATGAAATTTGCTTCTATTTTTTTTTATTTCATATAAATTTTTAGGCAAATAGTAATAAAGGAATTTGAACCAACTTCGATTTTTTTGGATTTTGATGATTTTGGTTGTTGGAGGAATTAAATTTGAGTAAATTTAGATGAAATTAACACCTTATTTTTGGATTTTATATAAATTTTTAGTCAAATTGTAATAAAGGGATTTGAAACAACTTCGATTTTTTTGGATTTTGATGAATGTTTTTGTAGGAGGAGCTAAATTTGATTGAATTTAGATGAAATTTACTTTCATTTTTTTGGATTTTATATAAATTTTTAGTCAAATTGTAATGAAGTACATTGAAACCAACTTGGATTTTTTTGGATTTTGATGAATTTTCTTGTTGGAGGAGCTAAATTTGAGTGAATTTAGATGAAATTTACTTTTATTTTTTTGTATTTTATATAAATTTTTAGTCAAATTGTAATAAAGGGATTTGAAACCAACTTCGATTTTTTTGGATTTTGATGAATTTTTTTGTTGGAGGAGCTAAATTTGTGTGAATTTAGATGAAATTTACTTTCATTTTTTGGATTTTATATAAATTTTTAGTCAAATTGTAATAAAGTACATTGAAACCAACTACGATTTTTTTGGAATTTGATGAATTTTTTTGTTGGAGGAGCTAAATTTGAGTGAATTTACATGAAATTTACTTTTATTTTTTTGGATTTTATATAAATTTTTAGTCAAATTGTAATAAAGGAATTTGAACCAACTTCGATTTTTTTGGATTTTGATGATTTTGGTTGTTGGAGGAGTTAAATTTGAGTAAATCTAGATGAAATTAACACCTATTTTTAGGATTTTATATAAATTTTTAGTCAAATTGTAATAAAGGAATTTGAAACCAACTTCGATTTTTTTGGATTTTGATGATTTTGGTTGTTGGAGGAGTTAAATTTGAGTAAATCTAGATGAAATTAACACCTATTTTTTTGGATATTATATAAATTTTTAGTCAAATTGTAATGAAGTAATTTGAAACCAACTTCGATTTTTTTGGATTTGATGAATTTTTTTGTTGGAGGAGCTAAATTTGAGTGAATTTAGATGAAATTTACTTTTATTTTTTTGGATTTTATATAATTTTTTAGTCAAATTGTAATAAAGGGATTTGAAACAACTTCGATTTTTTTGGATTTTGATGAATGTTTTTGTAGGAGGAGCTAAATTTGATTGAATTTAGATGAAATTTACTTTCATTTTTTTTGGGATTTTATATAAATTTTTAGTCAAATTGTAATAAAGTACATTGAAACCAACTTGGATTTTTTTGGATTTTGATGAATTTTTTTGTTGGAGGAGCTAAATTTGAGTGAGATTAGATGAAATTTACTTTTATTTTTTTGGATTTTATATAAATTTTTAGTCAAATTGTAATAAAGGAATTTGAACCAACTTCGATTTTTTTGGATTTTGATGATTTTGGTTGTTGGAGGAGTTAAATTTGAGTAAATCTAGATGAAATTAACACCTATTTTTTTGGATTTTATATAAATTTTTAGTCAAATTGTAATAAAATAATTTGAAACCAACTTCGATTTTTTTGGATTTTGATGAATTTTTTTGTTGGAGGAGCTAAATTTGAGTGAGTTTAGATGAAATTTACTTATATTTTTTTGGATTTTATATAAATTTTTAGTCAAATTGTAATAAAGGAATTTGAACCAACTTCGATTGTTTTGGATTTTGATGATTTTGGTTGTTGGAGGAGTTAAATTTGAGTAAATTTAGATGAAATTAACACCTTATTTTTGGATTTTATATAAATTTTTAGTCAAATTGTATTAAAGGGATTTGAAACAACTTCGATTTTTTTGGATTTTGATGAATGTTTTTGTAGGAGCTAAATTTGTTTGAATTTAGATGAAATTTACTTTCATTTTTTTTTGGATTTTATATAAATTTTTAGTCAAATTGTAATAAAGTAATTTGAAACCAACTTCGATTTTTTTGGATTTTGATGAATTTTTTTGTTGGAGGAGCTAAATTTGAGTGAATTTAGATGAAATTTACTTTTATTTTTTTGGATTTTATATAAATTTTTAGTCAAATTGTAATAAAGGAATTTGAACCAACTTCGATTTTTTTTGGATTTTGATGAATTTTTTTGTTGGAGGAGCTAAATTTGAGTGAGTTTAGATGAAATTTACTTTTATTTTTTTTTGATTTTATATAAATTTTTAGTCAAATTGTAATAAAGGAATTTGAACCAACTTCGATTTTTTTGGATTTTGATGATTTTGGTTGTTGGAGGAGTTAAATTTGAGTAAATCTAGATGAAATTAACACCTATTTTTTTGGATTTTATATAAATTTTTAGTCAAATTGTAATAAAATAATTTGAAACCAACTTCGATTTTTTTGGATTTTGATGAATTTTTTTGTTGGAGGAGCTAAATTTGAGTGAGTTTAGATGAAATTTACTTTTATTTTTTTGTATTTTATATAAATTTTTAGTCAAATTGTAATAAAGTACATTGAAACCAACTACGATTTTTTTGGAATTTGATGAATTTTTTTGTTGGAGGAGCTAAATTTGAGTGAATTTAGATGAAATTTACTTTTATTTTTTTGTATTTTATATAAATTTTTAGTCAAATTGTAATAAAGCAATTTGAACCAACTTCGATTTTTTTGGATTTTGATGAGTTTTTTTGTTTGGAGGAGCTAAATTTGAGTGAATTTAGATGAAATTTACTTTTACTTTTTTGGATTTTATTTAAATTTTTAGTCAAATTGTAATAAAGGAATTTGAACCAACTTCGATTTTTTTGGATTTTGATGAGTTTTTTTGTTGGAGGTGTTAAATTTGAGTGAATTTAGATGAAATTTACTTTTATTTTTTTGTATTTTATATAAATTTTTAGTCAAATTGTAATAAAGCAATTTGAACCAACTTCGATTTTTTTGGATTTTAATGAGTTTTTTTGTTTGGAGGAGCTAAATTTGAGTGAATTTAGATGAAATTTACTTTTACTTTTTTGGATTTTATTTAAATTTTTAGTCAAATTGTAATAAAGGAATTTGAACCAACTTCGATTTTTTTGGATTTTGATGAATTTTTTTGTTGGAGGAGCTAAATTTGAGTGAATTTAGATGAAATTTACTTTTATTTTTTTGTATTTTATATAAATTTTTAGTCAAATTGTAATAAAGCAATTTGAACCAACTTCGATTTTTTTGGATTTTGATGATTTTGGTTGTTGGAGGAGTTAAATTTGAGTAAATCTAGATGAAATTAACACCTATTTTTTTGGATTTTATATAAATTTTTAGTCAAATTGTAATAAAATAATTTGAAACCAACTTCGATTTTTTTGGATTTTGATGAATTTTTTTGTTGGAGGAGCTAAATTTGAGTGAGTTTAGATGAAATTTACTTATATTTTTTTGGATTTTATATAAATTTTTAGTCAAATTGTAATAAAGGAATTTGAACCAACTTCGATTGTTTTGGATTTTGATGATTTTGGTTGTTGGAGGAGTTAAATTTGAGTAAATTTAGATGAAATTAACACCTTATTTTTGGATTTTATATAAATTTTTAGTCAAATTGTATTAAAGGGATTTGAAACAACTTCGATTTTTTTGGATTTTGATGAATGTTTTTGTAGGAGCTAAATTTGTTTGAATTTAGATGAAATTTACTTTCATTTTTTTTTGGATTTTATATAAATTTTTAGTCAAATTGTAATAAAGTAATTTGAAACCAACTTCGATTTTTTTGGATTTTGATGAATTTTTTTGTTGGAGGAGCTAAATTTGAGTGAATTTAGATGAAATTTACTTTTATTTTTTTGGATTTTATATAAATTTTTAGTCAAATTGTAATAAAGCAATTTGAACCAACTTCGATTTTTTTGGATTTTAATGAGTTTTTTTGTTTGGAGGAGCTAAATTTGAGTGAATTTAGATGAAATTTACTTTTACTTTTTTGGATTTTATTTAAATTTTTAGTCAAATTGTAATAAAGGAATTTGAACCAACTTCGATTTTTTTGGATTTTGATGAATTTTTTTGTTGGAGGAGCTAAATTTGAGTGAATTTAGATGAAATTTACTTTTATTCTTTTGGATTTTATATAAATTTTTAGTCTAATTGTAATAAAGGAATTTGAACCAACTTCGATTTTTTTGGACTTTGATGAGTTTTTTTGTTGGAGGAGTTAAATTTGAGTGAATTTAGTAGAAATTTATTTCTATTTTTTTTTATTTCATATAAATTTTTAGTCAAACTGTAATAAAGTACTTTGAAACCAACTTCGATTTTTTTTAATTTGGATGAATTTTTTTGTTGGAGGAGCTAAATTTGAGTGTATTTAGATGAAATTTACTTCTATTTTTTTTTATTTCATATAAATTTTTAGTCAAATAGTAATAAAGGAATTTGAACCAACTTCGATTTTTTTGGATTTTGATGATTTTGGTTGTTGGAGGAATTAAATTTGAGTAAATTTAGATGAAATTAACACCTTATTTTTGGATTTTATATAAATTTTTAGTCAAATTGTAATAAAAGGATTTGAAACAACTTCGATTTTTTTGGATTTTGATGAATGTTTTTGTAGGAGGAGCTAAATTTGATTGAATTTAGATGAAATTTACTTTCATTTTTTTTGGATTTTATATAAATTTTTAGTCAAATTGTAATGAAGTACATTGAAACCAACTTGGATTTTTTTGGATTTTGATGAATTTTCTTGTTGGAGGAGCTAAATTTGAGTGAATTTAGATGAAATTTACTTTTATTTTTTTGTATTTTATATAAATTTTTAGTCAAATTGTAATAAAGGGATTTGAAACCAACTTCGATTTTTTGGGATTTTGATGAATTTTTTTGTTGGAGGAGCTAAATTTGTGTGAATTTAGATGAAATTTACTTTCATTTTTTGGATTTTATATAAATTTTTAGTCAAATTGTAATAAAGTACATTGAAACCAACTACGATTTTTTTGGAATTTGATGAATTTTTTTGTTGGAGGAGCTAAATTTGAGTGAATTTAGATGAAATTTACTTTTATTTTTTTGTATTTTATATAAATTTTTAGTCAAATTGTAATAAAGCAATTTGAACCAACTTCGATTTTTTTGGATTTTGATGAGTTTTTTTGTTTGGAGGAGCTAAATTTGAGTGAATTTAGATGAAATTTACTTTTACTTTTTTGGATTTTATTTAAATTTTTAGTCAAATTGTAATAAAGCAATTTGAACCAACTTCGATTTTTTTGGATTTTGATGAATTTTTTTGTTGGAGGAGCTAAATTTGAGTGAATTTAGATGAAATTTACTTTTATTCTTTTGGATTTTATATAAATTTTTAGTCTAATTGTAATAAAGGAATTTGAACCAACTTCGATTTTTTTGGACTTTGATGAGTTTTTTTGTTGGAGGAGTTAAATTTGAGTGAATTTAGTAGAAATTTATTTCTATTTTTTTTTATTTCATATAAATTTTTAGTCAAACTGTAATAAAGTACTTTGAAACCAACTTCGATTTTTTTTAATTTGGATGAATTTTTTTGTTGGAGGAGCTAAATTTGAGTGTATTTAGATGAAATTTGCTTCTATTTTTTTTTATTTCATATAAATTTTTAGTCAAATAGTAATAAAGGAATTTGAACCAACTTCGATTTTTTTGGATTTTGATGATTTTGGTTGTTGGAGGAATTAAATTTGAGTAAATTTAGATGAAATTAACACCTTATTTTTGGATTTTATATAAATTTTTAGTCAAATTGTAATAAAGGGATTTGAAACAACTTCGATTTTTTTGGATTTTGATGAATGTTTTTGTAGGAGGAGCTAAATTTGATTGAATTTAGATGAAATTTACATTCATTTTTTTGGATTTTATATAAATTTTTAGTCAAATTGTAATGAAGTACATTGAAACCAACTTGGATTTTTTTGGATTTTGATGAATTTTCTTGTTGGAGGAGCTAAATTTGAGTGAATTTAGATGAAATTTACTTTTATTTTTTTGTATTTTATATAAATTTTTAGTCAAATTGTAATAAAGTACATTGAAACCAACTTGGATTTTTTGGATTTTGATGAATTTTTTTGTTGGAGGAGCTAAATTTGAGTGAATTTAGATGAAATTTACTTTCATTTTTTTTGGGATTTTATATAAATTTTTAGTCAAATTGTAATAAAGTACATTGAAACCAACTTGGATTTTTTGGATTTTGATGAATTTTTTTGTTGGAGGAGCTAAATTTGAGTGAATTTAGATGAAATTTACTTTTATTTTTTTGTATTTTATATAAATTTTTAGTCAAATTGTAATAAAGCAATTTGAACCAACTTCGATTTTTTTGGATTTTGATGAGTTTTTTTGTTTGGAGGAGCTAAATTTGAGTGAATTTAGATGAAATTTACTTTTACTTTTTTGGATTTTATTTAAATTTTTAGTCAAATTGTAATAAAGGAATTTGAACCAACTTCGATTTTTTTGGATTTTGATGAATTTTTTTGTTGGAGGAGCTAAATTTGAGTGAATTTAGATGAAATTTACTTTTATTCTTTTGGATTTTATATAAATTTTTAGTCAAATTGTAATAAAGGAATTTGAAACCAACTTCGATTTTTTGGGATTTTGATGAATTTTTTTGTTGGAGGAGCTAAATTTGAGTGAGTTTAGATGAAATTTACTTTTATTTTTTTGGATTTTATATAAATTTTTAGTCAAATTGTAATAAAGGAATTTGAACCAACTTCGATTTTTTTTGGATTTTGATGAATTTTTTGTTGGAGGAGCTAAATTTGAGTGAGTTTAGATGAAATTTACTTTTATTTTTTTTGGATTTTATATAAATTTTTAGTCAAATTGTAATAAAGGAATTTGAACCAACTTCGATTTTTTTGGATTTTGATGATTTTGGTTGTTGGAGGAGTTAAATTTGAGTAAATCTAGATGAAATTAACACCTATTTTTTTGGATATTATATAAATTTTTAGTCAAATTGTAATAAAGTAATTTGAAACCAACTTCGATTTTTTTGGATTTGATGAGTTTTTTTGTTGGAGGTGTTAAATTTGAGTGAATTTAGATGAAATTTACTTTTATTTTTTTGTATTTTATATAAATTTTTAGTCAAATTGTAATAAAGCAATTTGAAACCAACTTCGATTTTTTTGGATTTGATGAGTTTTTTTGTTGGAGGTGTTAAATTTGAGTGAATTTAGATGAAATTTACTTTTATTTTTTTGTATTTTATATAAATTTTTAGTCAAATTGTAATAAAGCAATTTGAACCAACTTCGATTTTTTTGGATTTTGATGAGTTTTTTTGTTTGGAGGAGCTAAATTTGAGTGAATTTAGATGAAATTTACTTTTACTTTTTTGGATTTTATTTAAATTTTTAGTCTAATTGTAATAAAGGAATTTGAACCAACTTCGATTTTTTTGGACTTTGATGAGTTTTTTTGTTGGAGGAGTTAAATTTGAGTGAATTTAGTAGAAATTTATTTCTATTTTTTTTTATTTCATATAAATTTTTAGTCAAACTGTAATAAAGTACTTTGAAACCAACTTCGATTTTTTTTAATTTGGATGAATTTTTTTGTTGGAGGAGCTAAATTTGAGTGTATTTAGATGAAATTTACTTCTATTTTTTTTTATTTCATATAAATTTTTAGTCAAATAGTTATAAAGGAATTTGAACCAACTTCGATTTTTTTGGATTTTGATGATTTTGGTTGTTGGAGGAATTAAATTTGAGTAAATTTAGATGAAATTAACACCTTATTTTTGGATTTTATATAAATTTTTAGTCAAATTGTAATAAAAGGATTTGAAACAACTTCGATTTTTTTGGATTTTGATGAATGTTTTTGTAGGAGGAGCTAAATTTGATTGAATTTAGATGAAATTTACTTTCATTTTTTTGGATTTTATATAAATTTTTAGTCAAATTGTAATGAAGTACATTGAAACCAACTTGGATTTTTTTGGATTTTGATGAATTTTCTTGTTGGAGGAGCTAAATTTGAGTGAATTTAGATGAAATTTACTTTTATTTTTTTGTATTTTATATAAATTTTTAGTCAAATTGTAATAAAGGGATTTGAAACCAACTTCGATTTTTTTGGATTTTGATGAATTTTTTTGTTGGAGGAGCTAAATTTGTGTGAATTTAGATGAAATTTACTTTCATTTTTTGGATTTTATATAAATTTTTAGTCAAATTGTAATAAAGTACATTGAAACCAACTACGATTTTTTTGGAATTTGATGAATTTTTTTGTAGGAGGAGCTAAATTTGAGTGAATTTACATGAAATTTACTTTTATTTTTTTGGATTTTATATAAATTTTTAGTCAAATTGTAATAAAGGAATTTGAAACCAACTTCGATTTTTTTGGATTTTGATGATTTTGGTTGTTGGAGGAGTTAAATTTGAGTAAATCTAGATGAAATTAACACCTATTTTTTTGGATATTATATAAATTTTTAGTCAAATTGTAATGAAGTAATTTGAAACCAACTTCGATTTTTTTGGATTTGATGAATTTTTTTGTTGGAGGAGCTAAATTTGAGTGAATTTAGATGAAATTTACTTTTATTTTTTTGGATTTTATATAATTTTTTAGTCAAATTGTAATAAAGGGATTTGAAACAACTTCGATTTTTTTGGATTTTGATGAATGTTTTTGTAGGAGGAGCTAAATTTGATTGAATTTAGATGAAATTTACTTTCATTTTTTTGGGGATTTTATATAAATTTTTAGTCAAATTGTAATAAAGTACATTGAAACCAACTTGGATTTTTTTGGATTTTGATGAATTTTTTTGTTGGAGGAGCTAAATTTGAGTGAATTTAGATGAAATTTACTTTTATTTTTTTGTATTTTATATAAATTTTTAGTCAAATTGTAATAAAGCAATTTGAACCAACTTCGATTTTTTTGGATTTTGATGAGTTTTTTTGTTTGGAGGAGCTAAATTTGAGTGAATTTAGATGAAATTTACTTTTACTTTTTTGGATTTTATTTAAATTTTTAGTCAAATTGTAATAAAGGAATTTGAACCAACTTCGATTTTTTTGGATTTTGATGAATTTTTTTGTTGGAGGAGCTAAATTTGAGTGAATTTAGATGAAATTTACTTTTATTCTTTTGGATTTTATATAAATTTTTAGTCAAATTGTAATAAAGGAATTTGAAACCAACTTCGATTTTTTGGGATTTGATGAATTTTTTTGTTGGAGGAGCTAAATTTGAGTGAGTTTAGATGAAATTTACTTTTATTTTTTTGGATTTTATATAAATTTTTAGTCAAATTGTAATAAAGGAATTTGAACCAACTTCGATTTTTTTGGATTTTGATGATTTTGGTTGTTGGAGGAGTTAAATTTGAGTAAATCTAGATGAAATTAACACCTATTTTTTTGGATTTTATATAAATTTTTAGTCAAATTGTAATAAAATAATTTGAAACCAACTTCGATTTTTTTGGATTTTGATGAATTTTTTTGTTGGAGGAGCTAAATTTGAGTGAGTTTAGATGAAATTTACTTTTATTTTTTTGGATTTTATATAAATTTTTAGTCAAATTGTAATAAAGGAATTTGAACCAACTTCGATTGTTTTGGATTTTGATGATTTTGGTTGTTGGAGGAGTTAAATTTGAGTAAATTTAGATGAAATTAACACCTTATTTTTGGATTTTATATAAATTTTTAGTCAAATTGTATTAAAGGGATTTGAAACAACTTCGATTTTTTTGGATTTTGATGAATGTTTTTGTAGGAGCTAAATTTGTTTGAATTTAGATGAAATTTACTTTCATTTTTTTGGGATTTTATATAAATTTTTAGTCAAATTGTAATAAAGTAATTTGAAACCAACTTCGATTTTTTTGGATTTTGATGAATTTTTTTGTTGGAGGAGCTAAATTTGAGTGAATTTAGATGAAATTTACTTTTATTTTTTTGGATTTTATATAAATTTTTAGTCAAATTGTAATAAAGGAATTTGAACCAAATTCGATTTTTTTTGGATTTTGATGAATTTTTTTGTTGGAGGAGCTAAATTTGAGTGAGTTTAGATGAAATTTACTTTTATTTTTTTTTGATTTTATATAAATTTTTAGTCAAATTGTAATAAAGGAATTTGAACCAACTTCAATTTTTTTGGATTTTGATGATTTTGGTTGTTGGAGGAGTTAAATTTGAGTAAATCTAGATGAAATTAACACCTATTTTTTTGGATTTTATATAAATTTTTAGTCAAAATGTAATAAAATAATTTGAAACCAACTTCGATTTTTTTGGATTTTGATGAATTTTTTTGTTGGAGGAGCTAAATTTGAGTGAGTTTAGATGAAATTTACTTTTATTTTTTTGTATTTTATATAAATTTTTAGTCAAATTGTAATAAAGCAATTTGAACCAACTTCGATTTTTTTGGATTTTGATGAGTTTTTTTGTTTGGAGGAGCTAAATTTGAGTGAATTTAGATGAAATTTACTTTTACTTTTTTGGATTTTATTTAAATTTTTAGTCAAATTGTAATAAAGGAATTTGAACCAACTTCGATTTTTTTGGATTTTGATGAATTTTTTTGTTGGAGGAGCTAAATTTGAGTGAATTTAGATGAAATTTACTTTTATTCTTTTGGATTTTATATAAATTTTTAGTCTAATTGTAATAAAGGAATTTGAACCAACTTCGATTTTTTTGGACTTTGATGAGTTTTTTTGTTGGAGGAGTTAAATTTGAGTGAATTTAGTAGAAATTTATTTCTATTTTTTTTATTTCATATAAATTTTTAGTCAAACTGTAATAAAGTACTTTGAAACCAACTTCGATTTTTTTTAATTTGGATGAATTTTTTTGTTGGAGGAGCTAAATTTGAGTGTATTTAGATGAAATTTACTTCTATTTTTTTTTATTTCATATAAATTTTTAGTCAAATAGTAATAAAGGAATTTGAACCAACTTCGATTTTTTTGGATTTTGATGATTTTGGTTGTTGGAGGAATTAAATTTGAGTAAATTTAGATGAAATTAACACCTTATTTTTGGATTTTATATAAATTTTTAGTCAAATTGTAATAAAAGGATTTGAAACAACTTCGATTTTTTTGGATTTTGATGAATGTTTTTGTAGGAGGAGCTAAATTTGATTGAATTTAGATGAAATTTACTTTCATTTTTTTGGATTTTATATAAATTTTTAGTCAAATTGTAATGAAGTACATTGAAACCAACTTGGATTTTTTTGGATTTTGATGAATTTTCTTGTTGGAGGAGCTAAATTTGAGTGAATTTAGATGAAATTTACTTTTATTTTTTTGTATGTTATATAAATTTTTAGTCAAATTGTAATAAAGGGATTTGAAACCAACTTCGATTTTTTTGGATTTTGATGAATTTTTTTGTTGGAGGAGCTAAATTTGTGTGAATTTAGATGGAATTTACTTTCATTTTTTGGATTTTATATAAATTTTTAGTCAAATTGTAATAAAGTACATTGAAACCAACTACGATTTTTTTGGAATTTGATGAATTTTTTTGTTGGAGGAGCTAAATTTGAGTGAATTTAGATGAAATTTACTTTTATTTTTTTGTATTTTATATAAATTTTTAGTCAAATTGTAATAAAGCAATTTGAACCAACTTCGATTTTTTTGGATTTTGATGAGTTTTTTTGTTTGGAGGAGCTAAATTTGAGTGAATTTAGATGAAATTTACTTTTACTTTTTTGGATTTTATTTAAATTTTTAGTCAAATTGTAATAAAGGAATTTGAACCAACTTCGATTTTTTTGGATTTTGATGAGTTTTTTTGTTGGAGGTGTTAAATTTGAGTGAATTTAGATGAAATTTACTTTTATTTTTTTGTATTTTATATAAATTTTTAGTCAAATTGTAATAAAGCAATTTGAACCAACTTCGATTTTTTTGGATTTTAATGAGTTTTTTTGTTTGGAGGAGCTAAATTTGAGTGAATTTAGATGAAATTTACTTTTACTTTTTTGGATTTTATTTAAATTTTTAGTCAAATTGTAATAAAGGAATTTGAACCAACTTCGATTTTTTTGGATTTTGATGAATTTTTTTGTTGGAGGAGCTAAATTTGAGTGAATTTAGATGAAATTTACTTTTATTCTTTTGGATTTTATATAAATTTTTAGTCTAATTGTAATAAAGGAATTTGAACCAACTTCGATTTTTTTGGACTTTGATGAGTTTTTTTGTTGGAGGAGTTAAATTTGAGTGAATTTAGTAGAAATTTATTTCTATTTTTTTTATTTCATATAAATTTTTAGTCAAACTGTAATAAAGTACTTTGAAACCAACTTCGATTTGTTTTAATTTGGATGAATTTTTTTGTTGGAGGAGCTAAATTTGAGTGTATTTAGATGAAATTTACTTCTATTTTTTTTTATTTCATATAAATTTTTAGTCAAATAGTAATAAAGGAATTTGAACCAACTTCGATTTTTTTGGATTTTGATGATTTTGGTTGTTGGAGGAATTAAATTTGAGTAAATTTAGATGAAATTAACACCTTATTTTTGGATTTTATATAAATTTTTAGTCAAATTGTAATAAAGGGATTTGAAACAACTTCGATTTTTTTGGATTTTGATGAATGTTTTTGTAGGAGGAGCTAAATTTGATTGAATTTAGATGAAATTTACTTTCATTTTTTTGGATTTTATATAAATTTTTAGTCAAATTGTAATGAAGTACATTGAAACCAACTTGGATTTTTTTGGATTTTGATGAATTTTCTTGTTGGAGGAGCTAAATTTGAGTGAATTTAGATGAAATTTACTTTTATTTTTTTGTATTTTATATAAATTTTTAGTCAAATTGTAATAAAGGGATTTGAAACCAACTTCGATTTTTTTGGATTTTGATGAATTTTTTTGTTGGAGGAGCTAAATTTGTGTGAATTTAGATGAAATTTACTTTCATTTTTTGGATTTTATATAAATTTTTAGTCAAATTGTAATAAAGTACATTGAAACCAACTACGATTTTTTTGGAATTTGATGAATTTTTTTGTTGGAGGAGCTAAATTTGAGTGAATTTACATGAAATTTACTTTTATTTTTTTGGATTTTATATAAATTTTTAGTCAAATTGTAATAAAGGAATTTGAACCAACTTCGATTTTTTTGGATTTTGATGATTTTGGTTGTTGGAGGAGTTAAATTTGAGTAAATCTAGATGAAATTAACACCTATTTTTAGGATTTTATATAAATTTTTAGTCAAATTGTAATAAAGGAATTTGAAACCAACTTCGATTTTTTTGGATTTTGATGATTTTGGTTGTTGGAGGAGTTAAATTTGAGTAAATCTAGATGAAAATAACACCTATTTTTTTGGATATTATATAAATTTTTAGTCAAACTGTAATGAAGTAATTTGAAACCAACTTCGATTTTTTTAGATTTGATGAATTTTTTTGTTGGAGGAGCTAAATTTGAGTGAATTTAGATGAAATTTACTTTTATTTTTTTGGATTTTATATAAATTTTTAGTCAAATTGTAATAAAGGAATTTGAACCAACTTCGATTTTTTTGGATTTTGATGAATTTTTTTGTTGGAGGAGCTAAATTTGAGTGAGTTTAGATGAAATTTACTTTTATTTTTTGGGATTTTATATAAATTTTTAGTCAAATTGTAATAAAGTACATTGAAACCAACTTGGATTTTTTTGGATTTTGATGAATTTTTTTGTTGGAGGAGCTAAATTTGAGTGAATTTAGATGAAATTTACTTTTATTTTTTTGTATTTTATATAAATTTTTAGTCAAATTGTAATAAAGCAATTTGAACCAACTTCGATTTTTTTGGATTTTGATGAGTTTTTTTGTTTGGAGGAGCTAAATTTGAGTGAATTTAGATGAAATTTACTTTTACTTTTTTGGATTTTATTTAAATTTTTAGTCAAATTGTAATAAAGGAATTTGAACCAACTTCGATTTTTTTGGATTTTGATGAATTTTTTTGTTGGAGGAGCTAAATTTGAGTGAATTTAGATGAAATTTACTTTTATTCTTTTGGATTTTATATAAATTTTTAGTCAAATTGTAATAAAGGAATTTGAAACCAACTTCGATTTTTTGGGATTTTGATGAATTTTTTTGTTGGAGGAGCTAAATTTGAGTGAGTTTAGATGAAATTTACTTTTATTTTTTTGGATTTTATATAAATTTTTAGTCAAATTGTAATAAAGGAATTTGAACCAACTTCGATTTTTTTGGATTTTGATGATTTTGGTTGTTGGAGGTGTTACGTCCTGAAGGGACTGTTGCGAACCACCCCGAGCGGTTAGGGTGATCCGCAGGGTTCGCTGCTCGGTCAAGGTGCTAAAGCACGCCTTGACTATACTCGCGGGGAAGTGAGGAAGGTGAAAAGGAGTAAAATCAATAATACTCAGGATTTAAGGAAGAAACAACAAAGTAAAATATATTCTTTAGTAAAAGATAAAAGTAATTGTTAGACATACCCTAGGGACAGCGCTCCGTCCCTGTTATCGCAGTGCGCTCGGGTTTCGGCTCGCTTGCCGAATATCGCTTCGTACAGGAGGACGCTCAACTTAGCGCAGGTCGTGGTCGCTCGCTCCGTGCTCTCGGGTAGCACACGGGAGTCGGCGCAACTGAAGACCGTCGAATCGCACTGTCTCTAATCGTCTCTTATTCTACGCGTTCCTACGCCGAACACGAGTGACGCGCAGGGGCTCTCCCGGCTATGCCGTTCGCGGTATGTTGGATGGAGTTACCCTTGCACGGTTTATTGACGGCCGAACGTATTTCGCGGACTAGACGCTATGACGTGATCGCGGCTTCTTGACGGCTCTCTGGCTCGTCCTGACTTCCTAAGTCGAGTTCCCGAATAAGAATGATTTTTTCGCGGTGCGCGATCGCGGTCTCACCTCGGACGATCCCTACGAACGGGGATAACTGCCCCGTCGGCAGCTGTCGCTTGCTTAACCCCTTCCTCGATTATTGAGAAATAATCGGGGCCCGGGCTGAGCGCGGTCGTTGTCCCCGACGCTCGCTTCACGTTTTGTCACAACGTGACCGACACGCGCGAGGCGATTCCGCTGAATCGCCTTAGGAAAAACACGCGAGGACAGTCAGCACGGAATGGACCTGAAGGGCCCATGTAACACCTCCCCACCTAGACACGAAATGGTCTCGCGAGGCTGTTTCGTCGTCAACCCGTGTGAAGCTGTCGTCGCGTGCGCTTTCCTCGCGGCTTAAAACTATATATGTAGGCGCAACTAAAATTAAGGGATCGCAAGGGGATTACAATAAATGATTCTTAATTAGAGACAAACCAAAACCCATATATTGTGGAACTGGTGCACCCATGCCTTGCCCTCTCCATCTATGGTATTCGCTGGTCTTATGCAGACTCGTCTTTCGAACGGGGCGTGTAGGTGCCGGGGCAGCACCACTTCGGCGAGAGATGTTCGCGGATA
This sequence comes from Andrena chrysosceles, assembly GCA_963855975.1. NCBI lineage: Eukaryota > Metazoa > Arthropoda > Insecta > Hymenoptera > Andrenidae > Andrena > Andrena chrysosceles. Next base: position 317,349 of record CAWLCU010000092.1, read on the forward strand.
CTTCTCGTCGTTGAATTTCGCGTACATTTTGTTCTTATCGTAGATTGAAGCCGTGAAAATTCGTACTGACTGTCCGCGCTTGTCTTAATTGCTAACTTATATGCTAATGTCCCTACCATCGAATTTTCGCAGCAGAGCGCCTCGTGGGGATTGATTCTTAGAGCTAAAGCGCGGGTGTTTCTGCTGCTATCAGCGAGGTACTTCTTAGAATACGTCAAAGTACGGCTCGGTGCCCGCGAAACTTCGCGATTGTTCCACGTCGGCTCTATATCCTGTCCTCGTGGATTGTATAACGGGTAGGTCTGGAGGGAAAGATGTAATTGCTAGGGGACGGGGTCTTGAAATTATTGGAGGGGCGGGTCGGTGTGGCGTCATTTCAATATTAACCTTTGTCTTTTTCCTTAAGGGCTCCCGATGTTGATTTTGACGTGCCCTAAAGGCACAGTATCCGATCCAGATAATGAGGATGATTACGATAGTGCCTCCTAATCCTGGTAGTCCATAGGTTACATATGTCGATAAATTTTCTGTCCGATGATGTGTTGCTATTTCTCTTGCTTGTCTCTCTATGTCGTCCAGTGCGATTGCATTAGCTTTCGCATGGGAATCTTGAAGGGTTCTTTGAGGTTCCTTTTGTTGATAGTCCGTTAAAATTTTTACATGATGTTCCGTGAGGGTTGGTAGAATTTCCGAAATGTTGATGCCAATAGATGGTTTGTAGATGGTTGTTAATTCGTCGGTGTCCACTCCAGTTGCCCAAATCTGGTCTGTCCCTCACAATCTCTCCTCAGTTGTAATATTCCTGCCCCCTGTAGCACTTCATATCCGGCTGCGTGCTTATTGCATCGAACCTGCAGTGCCAGGGTGTCCTTAACGGAATATATCCAGGTGTTGGGTGCGATCAACTTCTTCAGGTATGTTCGGCCTCCGGGAAGAACTTGAATATTGCAGCTAGACCACTTGATGTTTTGAGGTTTTAATAGGGCGTTCGTTTCGCAAGTTGGTGCTTTTTCCAAATCTTGGAGTGGTACGCTGAGTTCACACATGTACATCCGGGGGTGTTTCCTGCATCCCATGATGTAGTTCTCGTCGGGCATGAAGTATTGAGAGTTGATTTGGTTGATTGCTAAATATGCCGTTCTTGGTTTTATGAAGATAGGGGTAGAGACATTGGTCGATATTGCTTGAAATGAAGGGCAGGGTTGAAGGTAATAAAGGTCGAAGGGATTTTGATCTAATAAAGGGATGTCGAGTGACAAGATAATTCGGCCATGTGAATAAACTACGTTTAATTTAGTCACCCCTTGTAGCTGTTCGGAATTCAATTCTTCTGGGGTCAGCGGGAATTCGTACGGAGTGGTTCTGCGAATTCGTTCGCAAGTCTGCGCTAGCTGGGCAGGTGAAAGAACGGCCGGATGTAAGATACCAAGTTTCGCGAACGTGAGCGCGTCCGTAATTACAATTAACGCAGTCACATATTCGTCCACATGTCTGGTCATTAAGAATGTCCACGACGAAAATGCTAATTCTAATTCTATTTTTGTTTCGCGCTCGTCTAGTCGAAGAGTACCCGACGCTAGTTCCTTAATTCTATCGCCCATGGTTTCCACGGATCCCGTTACAGTTCTGAGTGACTCGTGTATATCCTGAAATTCCGATTTTATAATGTGCGTTTGATTTGCTAACAATTCGGCGAGACGATTTTGATCCTTATACAGCTTATCTATTTCCTTGTTGTAATATTGCGCATCGTCGCTGTCCAGGGTTCCGAAAAGGGCCTTGCTCAGCGATCCGATGAATCCTAATGGTACAGATCGTTTGGAACGGCGAAATTGTGGTTTCCCTAATATGTTAAGTAACAATTCCTCGTATCGTTTGCCGTCTAAGAGTTTGCGCTGTAGAGCCGTGTTGAGGGCATCGGCTGGGCAAGATGTCCAGTTATATGTTGTGCATAACGCTTTCATGCTGTTGATCTGGGGTTGCGTTTGCGGTCGCGAGGCCAGTATCTCAGCGACTCCTATACCCGTGACCAGTCTCCATTGGGTGTGGAATACTCGGAGAGGTCGGATTTTTTCGTAGTACAAGCCCGGATTGGGGGCTAGTGACGATATTTTGTAGTCTCCATCTATGGTGTTACTAGCAACGCTCATCCATAGGAACGTGTATATTAGTAAGCCACATCCGTTCATGGTGGCCGAGATTCGGGATTTCCCGAAAAGTCTTATTCGGGGAATCCTATCGTTTAAGTAATTGCCTACTGCAAATACGAAAAACAAGTGAAATTACGGAAAGGGTGGGAATTCTATTGTTTTACAGGTATGTAAAACAAGTGAGAGTAGGGAGGGGGGTCCGATTTTTGGGGTGAGGGACCTTGGTTAGGAGGATTGGCAATATGAGCCCTCCTGCCGGTCGGTTGAAAGCTTAAACCACATTGAATACACTCTATTAGCGTCAAGGTGGCTTATCCTTTGTATAAGCATGTTTCAATTTGTCGAAATGTTTGATTAACTGCTGACCCTCCTCGGTGATTAATATTGCATTGTTTTGTTCGGTAATTGCTGCTATTTTAAAGGGGCCTATGTACTGGGGATCAAATTTGTGAAGTCGCGGTTCCTTTTGTACATAAACGAGATCGTTTACCGCGAATGTGACTTGATTACTTTTACGGTCATAAATGGTTTTCGAACGTAATTTGCTTGTGTCTAAATTTGATCGCGTAGTTTTCCGGATTTCATCCAGGCGCTCTACCAAATTTTGTACGTAGGTAGGGTAAGTTAATAATTCTTCGCGACTCATAGGTATAAACGGATCGCGGGCTAATTGTCCGAAAACCACCTCGTAAGGCGTGAATTTTGTTGCTTCGTGTACCGAGGTGTTATACGAGTACATAGCGAACGGGAGAAGTAGGTCCCAGTCCTCATATTTTTCCAGGTAATGTTTCAGGTATTCTGTTAAGACGATATGACTTCTTTCTAGAGATCCGTTAGTCTGCGGTCGATATCCTGACGTGGTTACGTGTTTAATTCTGAACGTTTGAGCTATTCCCTGTATTGTGTTATTAATGAAGCTCGTTCCGCGGTCCGTTAATATCGCGCGTGGTGCACCGAAGATTGCAATAAAATAACGCGATAACGCATCGGCCACGGTGCTGGCTCGTATATCGGGCAAGGGCACGGCCATACAAAATTTAGATAATAGGCATTGCATTGTAAGGATGTGACGGTTTCCGCTAGGGGTTGGGGGAAGCGGTCCTACGGTGTCCAAGGCTACTTTATCAAAAGGTCGTGCAGGTGTATCTGTAATTAGCATGGGTTCCCGAGTTTTAATTCGTACAAGTTTTTGTTCTTGGCAGCTAGGGCAACTTCGCACGTAATCCTCTACGTGTTTGCGTAAGTGTGGCCAATCAAATACGCTACGTATGCGCCGGTACGTTTTTGTCACTCCCTTATGTCCTCCTATCAGGCTTCCGTGATTGTGGCGGATAATATTTTCCCATTCTATTTTTGGTGGTTGTTGAACTTCACCGGTGCAAATTTTGATTGTGATGGGTGTTAGATTGAAAACAATTAACAAATGTCGTTGGAGCGTTTCGGCGTCGAATCGGTGTAGGGTTTCGCCATGTGCCGCTATACGAAACGAGCGGACGTGTTCGCTTTCCACAGCGTCCCTGAGCGCCATTAGTGCTGATGCCAGGTCGGCTTCTTTCATTTCGTGGTAAAAGTTACTCGCTCCCACGATGCTAAAAATTTTCTCTTCTTCATTACGGCTAATTATTACGCGATTTCTGGTTAATTCTTCAGATAATAATTTTGTTTCATCGAGAAGTCCTATAGCTTTCAAAGTTTTACAAATTGGGCTGGTTAGTATTCTATCCGAGGATATAAAGTGAACATAGTTATCTGGAGTTGCTGCAAGCGTGGTCCTTACGATTCTCATTTTGCATTTCATTGGTTGGATTTCATATTTAGAGGAGTCTATCGCGTTTTCGCGGTTCTCTGGTGCCTCTCGCGTGATTTGACGAGGACTTGATGAGTCGGAGTATGACTCGGGGGTTATTCTGAATCGCTCCGGCGGAATCTTAATTGTGCCTGGTTCCGGACTTGGGTTAGAAATTTCCCTCGGGGGCAATTGTTCTGTTAGTTCCTCCAGGGTTTCATCTTCCGGACAAATCATAGTTGATTGTGGGACGCCCAAGGCTTCATCGTGCAGAGGTATACCCCATGACACTCTTTTCTTTGGGCCTGCTCGTGACGTTGTCTTCGGGGGGCTAGCGTTCTCGGGGAGATTCGATGTTTCCTCGCCTTCTCGGGGTAAATTCTTCCCGATGATAACGCGCATTTCCGTTTCTGGACCCCGCGGAGTGTTTATGGTTCGGAAGGTGGGTTCGCAGTTTTCCCCCTCTGCCTCTGTCCAGGTGGGCGGCGCGTCTAGGCTTTTTAGGAAGGCTAATTCATCGTACGTATATTGGCCTTTGTAGGGACCTTCCGCGATCATGGGGGAAAATGGGACTTCGAAATCTTCGAACTTGTGTTGGCAGGTTCGTCGGTACGGTAATAATTCCGGAGAGTTCTCGTCTTCCATACTCTTCAAGATTGTGATTTCTTCTTCGGTGAACGGACCGGGGTTCGAATCGTTGCTTCCGAAAGTGGAGTCTAGGACAGTTTCTTCCTGGTCCGCATCTTCCTCCAAGAATTCGGGCATTCCTGTTCGTTCTTCCGCTGTATCCAGAGCGGTAGAGTTGGCTCTGCTCTCCATACCGTCCGTATTTTCTCCTGTTAGAGCGGTATCGTCAATAAACGACGGTGGTTCTTCGTAGTTCGGCCTTGGCATGGCTTGGCGACGTGCCTGTACGCGTGTTCCTATCCCTTCATCGTCGCCCTTTGGTGGGTTTTCCTCTTCTATAGTCGGGAATGCGTACGGAACCGGGTTTCGGGATAGCGCGTCAGCGTTCGCGTTAACACGGCCGGGTTTATAGACGATCTCGTAATTGTAGTCGGCGAGTGTGATTTTCCATCGAGCGAGTCGCGACATCGGGTCTTTTACCGAGAATAACCATTGCAGTGGCCGGTGATCAGTTACTAAGGAGAATTTTCGCCCGTAGATATAAGTACGGAATTGTTTTACGGCATAAATTATCGCGAGGCATTCCCTTTCGGTAGTTGAGTAATTTTCTTGAGCAGGATTGAGCACTTGTGAGGCGTACGCTATCGGCAGATCTTCACCTATTTTGCCTTGGCTTAATATTGCCCCGACGGCTACATCGGACGCGTCGGTTGTAATAATAAATGGTTCATCGTAATTTGGATAGCGTAAAACTGGCTCTTTACAAAGTGCCTGGCGTAGGTCTTCGAAGCTTTCCTGATGTTTTTCAGTCCAATAGAATGGAATTTTAGTGCTAGTCAAAGTTGTAAGGGGTTTAGCTCGTTTAGCCATATTTGGGATAAAGCGACGATAATAATTTACGAGACCCAAGAATTGTTTTACATTTTTACGGGTTTTAGGGACGGGGAATTCGGCGACGGCTTTAATCTTTTCGGGGTTTGGTCGTACTCCGTCAGCTGCTATTATATGACCTAGATACGTGACTTTATCTTTTAAGAACTTGGCCTTTTCCGTCTGTAGGGTTAAGTTATGCTTACGTAAGCGTTCGAAGAAAGTCTCGAGTCGTTGCTCGTGCTCCGCGAGTGTACGCGAATATACAACCACGTCGTCTAGATACACGAATAACTCTTTCCCGATAAGCCCTCTCAGAACGTTGTTCATTAAACGCTGGAAGGTAGCCGGGGCGTTTTTTAATCCGAAAGGCATGCGGAGGTATTCGTAGTGTCCGTCCGGGGTGGTAAACGCGGTTTTTGCACGGTCCTCGGGGGCCATAGGGATTTGATGGAAACCGTTTGCTAAGTCGAAAACTGAGAAATACTTGGCTCCACCTAGCCTATCGAGAATGTCCGTGATTCGCGGCAAAGGAAAGCGGTCATCAATCGTTTTCGCGTTCACAATTCTGAAATCTGCTACCACTCTCCATCGTTTTACTCCATCCTCGGCGGCCTTTTTCTCTACCACGTGCAAGGGTGAGTTATGCGGTGACGACGAAGGAGCGATTATTCCCAGCTCATCCAGGTTACGCGTTTGCTTGGTAATTTCTTCCTCCATGTGTGGTGGGTGGGGGTATTGTCTAGTGAACGTGGGCGTAGAATCTGTTAACGGGATAGTGTGTTCTATCGATGAGGTTTCGCCAAGAGGGTCTCCCGGTACGAAAAACCTATCCGAATATTTTATAACCAAATTTTCGATTTTTCGACGCGATTCCGGATCTAAGTCTTCCAATTTCAGCGTTTCGAATATATGCTGTAAACGTTCTTCGTGAGATTTTGGATCTACTTGGTATTCTCCTAGATCGAGGTCTTCGTTAGTGTCGAACTCTTCTCCGAAAGAGGGGGAGGGGCAATCTCGTTCGTCCTCTTCGGAACAATCACCATTTTCAGGGAGGCAGATGTTTATTTCATTCGCGTTGGCCTCTGATTTACTGAGGTCTTTTAGAAAATCCTGGTGGCACTGCTTATAGCCTTCTAGCGTACCTTCTAAATCTTCAAAATTTGAGAAAATTACGGGGCTGATCGGGTGTTTCGCGGTTACCATCGTGCGCTGGTGGTAAGAGACGATAGCTTCTTCCTGAAGCAGATACGGACTTCCGACGAGGCCCGCAATCCCTTTGGGTAAATGGGGCATACGTATTACGTGGAATAATGCCCAGCTACCGTTAATTTTTAGGACGGTTGTCCCTAAAGTCAAGACCTTCCCGTTTAATCCGGTGATTTCTAGGGGTGTGGTACTTAAAACCCGGGCCTTTGAGCTTGCGGACCCGATTTCTAATAGGTTCAATGCCGAACCCGTGTCAATGATAAATTCTCCCTCACCGTTCTCCAGTTGTTCTGCCTTGACTCGGATGCGGGGGGAGTCCGCTCGTAGGAGCGTTGTTGCGGGCTCTGGCTCCGGGGTGGATTTTGAGGGGGTCTTTGGGCCTGCGAGGAGGACCCGCCCGCCTCGTTCCGGTTGAACGGGCGGGCACGCTGGGAGTTTAAATGGTCGGGTTTCTCAGGGATAACTTCACGTGCTTCTGATCTTTGCGGTTCTTGAGATTCATATGCCCGCGACTCGCGAGGAGGTTCATATCTTTCCGTTTCGCGAGGTCCGTACCCGCGGGGTTCATATCCGCGAGGTTCGTAAGGATCATACAATCTAGGATCGCGAGGTTGTGACTGCCGATTATTCCAAGGTCTCCCGCGCGCTCCTCTTCCGCGGGGAGCACTGGATCGGCGTTCGTAGCCCAACGGGCGTTCGCCTTGCCTCGTCAGCAAGGACGGTGGACGGCGCTCCGGCGTCGGATCGCGATAATAAGGCTCGCGATAATATTCGTCTCGATAGCGAGGGGCACTATACGCGGAGTACGAGGAGCGGGGCTCTTCGTATGAATCATTTTCATTAGGTTGCCTCCATTCAGTCCATCTACGCTGTGGGTCATACGGAGACGGGGGACGCGCGCTCCGGTTGCCGTCGTACGTGTCGTCGCGTGGCAAGCCGGCCAGGTCTTGTTCTCGTCTTTGCGTATGTAAGGCTAGATCAAACGCGTCATTCAAAGATACGGGATTTGATAAAGCTACTTTAATTGAGATTCTTTGAGGTATTGCAGTAATAAATGAAGTTCGAGCCAATCGCTCCACGTCTATTAGAGTATTCTCGACATTTTCCCCGATTAATTCTTTCGCCCTTACGGTCACCTGTCGGTACAGGCGGGCCACGCGGTGAATAAAATCTATTAGACGCTCGCGGGGAAACATGCTTATACGTTCGAGTTCCAGTCGGAGCTCCTCATAACCGCGGCATGGGGAATATCGGACTCTTAGAAGGGAGAGCAGATCGGCCACGCTTTTACAACCTTTATCCTCGACATAATATCTGATAGGATCTTTTAATTTGTATATGAGCTCGGTCAGAAATCTTTTTTCCTGACCGGGTGGTACGCGCTTTATGGCGCGCTGTATTGAGGCAGCGAAGTCCTCCAAAGTTATGAAATCAGGATCGAAACGGGGAATGTTGTCAAGTGCCCGATATACTCTCTCCTCATCTTCTCGGGAACGCCATACGTCTAATGCAGACGTTTCTAGGTCGTTCGTCCGATAGCCTAACGATAGACGATTGTTCGACAAAGTCGGTACGGGAGGAGGGGCTGACTGAGGTATTTGGGAATTGGAGGGATTACTAGTACCGGAGGTATTAGATGAAGGCGGTGATCTCAGGATACCACCAGTCATGGTTAAGCAATGCTTTGCAAGATTTTTTGGATTTTGATGAGTTTTTTTGTTTGGAGGAGCTAAATTTGAGTGAATTTAGATGAAATTTACTTTTACTTTTTTGGATTTTATTTAAATTTTTAGTCAAATTGTAATAAAGGAATTTGAACCAACTTCGATTTTTTTGGATTTTGATGAATTTTTTTGTTGGAGGAGCTAAATTTGAGTGAATTTAGATGAAATTTACTTTTATTCTTTTGGATTTTATATAAATTTTTAGTCAAATTGTAATAAAGGAATTTGAAACCAACTTCGATTTTTTGGGATTTTGATGAATTTTTTTGTTGGAGGAGCTAAATTTGAGTGAGTTTAGATGAAATTTACTTTTATTTTTTTGGATTTTATATAAATTTTTAGTCATTTTGTAATAAAGGAATTTGAACCAACTTCGATTTTTTTGGATTTTGATGATTTTGGTTGTTGGAGGTGTTACGTCCTGAAGGGACTGTTGCGAACCACCCCGAGCGGTTAGGGTGATCCGCAGGGTTCGCTGCTCGGTCAAGGTGCTAAAGCACGCCTTGACTATACTCGCGGGGAAGTGAGGAAGGTGAAAAGGAGTAAAATCAATAATACTCAGGATTTAAGGAAGAAACAACAAAGTAAAATATATTCTTTAGTAAAAGATAAAAGTAATTGTTAGACATACCCTAGGGACAGCGCTCCGTCCCTGTTATCGCAGTGCGCTCGGGTTTCGGCTCGCTTGCCGAATATCGCTTCGTACAGGAGGACGCTCAACTTAGCGCAGGTCGTGGTCGCTCGCTCCGTGCTCTCGGGTAGCACACGGGAGTCGGCGCAACTGAAGACCGTCGAATCGCACTGTCTCTAATCGTCTCTTATTCTACGCGTTCCTACGCCGAACACGAGTGACGCGCAGGGGCTCTCCCGGCTATGCCGTTCGCGGTATGTTGGATGGAGTTACCCTTGCACGGTTTATTGACGGCCGAACGTATTTCGCGGACTAGACGCTATGACGTGATCGCGGCTTCTTGACGGCTCTCTGGCTCGTCCTGACTTCCTAAGTCGAGTTCCCGAATAAGAATGATTTTTTCGCGGTGCGCGATCGCGGTCTCACCTCGGACGATCCCTACGAACGGGGATAACTGCCCCGTCGGCAGCTGTCGCTTGCTTAACCCCTTCCTCGATTATTGAGAAATAATCGGGGCCCGGGCTGAGCGCGGTCGTTGTCCCCGACGCTCGCTTCACGTTTTGTCACAACGTGACCGACACGCGCGAGGCGATTCCGCTGAATCGCCTTAGGAAAAACACGCGAGGACAGTCAGCACGGAATGGACCTGAAGGGCCCATGTAACAGAGGAGTTAAATTTGAGTAAATCTAGATGAAATTAACACCTGTTTTTTGGATTTTATATAAATTTTTAGTCAAATTGTAATAAAATAATTTGAAACCAACTTCGATTTTTTTGGATTTTGATGAATTTTTTTGTTGGAGCTAAATTTGTTTGAATTTAGATGAAATTTACTTTCATTTTTTTTTGGATTTTATATAAATTTTTAGTCAAATTGTAATAAAGTAATTTGAAACCAACTTCGATTTTTTTGGATTTTGATGAATTTTTTTGTTGGAGGAGCTAAATTTGAGTGAATTTAGATGAAATTTACTTTTATTTTTTTGGATTTTATATAAATTTTTAGTCAAATTGTAATAAAGGAATTTGAACCAACTTCGATTTTTTTTGGATTTTGATGAATTTTTTTGTTGGAGGAGCTAAATTTGAGTGAGTTTAGATGAAATTTACTTTTATTTTTTTTGGATTTTATATAAATTTTTAGTCAAATTGTAATAAAGGAATTTGAACCAACTTCGATTTTTTTGGATTTTGATGATTTTGGTTGTTGGAGGAGTTAAATTTGAGTAAATCTAGATGAAATTAACACCTATTTTTTTGGATTTTATATAAATTTTTAGTCAAATTGTAATAAAATAATTTGAAACCAACTTCGATTTTTTTGGATTTTGATGAATTTTTTTGTTGGAGGAGCTAAATTTGAGTGAATTTAGATGAAATTTACTTTTATTTTTTTGGATTTTATATAAATTTTTAGTCAAACTGTAATAAAGGAATTTGAACCAACTTCGATTTTTTTGGATTTTGATGAATTTTTTTGTTGGAGGAGCTAAATTTGAGTGAGTTTAGATGAAATTTACTTTTATTTTTTTGGATTTTATATAAATTTTTAGTCAAATTGTAATAAAGGAATTTGAACCAACTTCGATTTTTTTGGATTTTGATGATTTTGGTTGTTGGAGGAGTTAAATTTGAGTAAATTTAGATGAAATTAACACCTTATTTTTGGATTTTATATAAATTTTTAGTCAAATTGTATTAAAGGGATTTGAAACAACTTCGATTTTTTTGGATTTTGATGAATGTTTTTGTAGGAGGAGCTAAATTTGTTTGAATTTAGATGAAATTTACTTTCATTTTTTTTTGGATTTTATATAAATTTTTAGTCAAATTGTAATAAAGTACATTGAAACCAACTTGGATTTTTTTGGATTTTGATGATTTTTTTTGTTGGAGGAGCTAAATTTGAGTGAATTTAGATGAAATTTACTTTTATTTTTTTGTATTTTATATAAATTTTTAGTCAAATTGTAATAAAGCAATTTGATCCAACTTCGATTTTTTTGGATTTTGATGAGTTTTTTGTTTGGAGGAGCTAAATTTGAGTGAATTTAGATGAAATTTACTTTCATTTTTTGGATTTTATATAAATTTTTAGTCAAAATGTAATAAAGTACATTGAAACCAACTTTGATTTTTTTTGGATTTTGATGAATTTTTTTGTTGGAGGAGCTAAATTTGAGTGAATTTAGATGAAATTTACTTTTATTTTTTTGGATTTTATATAAATTTTTAGTCGAATTGTAAAAAAGAAATTTGAACCAACTTCGATTTTTTTGGATTTTGATGAGTTTTTTTGTTGGAGGTGTTAAATTTGAGTGAATTTAGATGAAATTTACTTTTATTTTTTTGTATTTTATATAAATTTTTAGTCAAATTGTAATAAAGCAATTTGAACCAACTTCGATTTTTTTGGATTTTGATGAGTTTTTTTGTTTGGAGGAGCTAATTTTGAGTGAATTTAGATGAAATTTACTTTTACTTTTTTGGATTTTATTTAAATTTTTAGTCAAATTGTAATAAAGTAATTTGAACCAACTTCGATTTTTTTGGATTTTGATGAATTTTTTTGTTGGAGGAGCTAAATTTGAGTGAATTTAGATGAAATTTACTTTTATTCTTTTGGATTTTATATAAATTTTTAGTCTAATTGTAATAAAGGAATTTGAACCAACTTCGATTTTTTTGGACTTTGATGAATTTTTTTGTTGGAGGAGTTAAATTTGAGTGAATTTAGTAGAAATTTATTTCTATTTTTTTTATTTCATATAAATTTTTAGTCAAACTGTAATAAAGTACTTTGAAACCAACTTCGATTTTTTTTAATTTGGATGAATTTTTTTGTTGGAGGAGCTAAATTTGAGTGAATTTACATGAAATTTACTTTTATTTTTTTGGATTTTATATAAATTTTTAGTCAAATTGTAATAAAGGAATTTGAACCAACTTCGATTTTTTTGGATTTTGATGAGTTTTTTTGTTTGGAGGAGCTAAATTTGAGTGAATTTAGATGAAATTTACTTTTACTTTTTTGGATTTTATTTAAATTTTTAGTCAAATTGTAATAAAGGAATTTGAACCAACTTCGATTTTTTTGGATTTTGATGAATTTTTTTGTTGGAGGAGCTAAATTTGAGTGAATTTAGATGAAATTTACTTTTATTCTTTTGGATTTTATATAAATTTTTAGTCAAATTGTAATAAAGGAATTTGAAACCAACTTCGATTTTTTGGGATTTTGATGAATTTTTTTGTTGGAGGAGCTAAATTTGAGTGAGTTTAGATGAAATTTACTTTTATTTTTTTGGATTTTATATAAATTTTTAGTCAAATTGTAATAAAGGAATTTGAACCATCTTCGATTTTTTTGGATTTTGATGATTTTGGTTGTTGGAGGAGTTAAATTTGAGTAAATCTAGATGAAATTAACACCTATTTTTTTGGATTTTATATAAATTTTTAGTCAAATTGTAATAAAATAATTTGAAACCAACTTCGATTTTTTTGGATTTTGATGAATTTTTTTGTTGGACGAGCTAAATTTGAGAGAGTTTAGATGAAATTTACTTTTATTTTTTTGGATTTTATATAAATTTTTAGTCAAATTGTAATAAAGGAATTTGAACCAACTTCGATTGTTTTGGATTTTGATGATTTTGGTTGTTGGAGGAGTTAAATTTGAGTAAATTTAGATGAAATTAACACCTTATTTTTGGATTTTATATAAATTTTTAGTCAAATTGTATTAAAGGGATATGAAACAACTTCGATTTTTTTGGATTTTGATGAATGTTTTTGTAGGAGCTAAATTTGTTTGAATTTAGATGAAATTTACTTTCATTTTTTTTTGGATTTTATATAAATTTTTAGTCAAATTGTAATAAAGTAATTTGAAACCAACTTCGATTTTTTTGGATTTTGATGAATTTTTTTGTTGGAGGAGCTAAATTTGAGTGAATTTAGATGAAATTTACTTTTATTTTTTTGGATTTTATATAAATTTTTAGTCAAATTGTAATAAAGGAATTTGAACCAACTTCGATTTTTTTTGGATTTTGATGAATTTTTTTGTTGGAGGAGCTAAATTTGAGTGAGTTTAGATGAAATTTACTTTTATTTTTTTTGGATTTTATATAAATTTTTAGTCAAATTGTAATAAAGGAATTTGAACCAACTTCGATTTTTTTGGATTTTGATGATTTTGGTTGTTGGAGGAGTTAAATTTGAGTAAATCTAGATGAAATTAACACCTATTTTTTTGGATTTTATATAAATTTTTAGTCAAATTGTAATAAAATAATTTGAAACCAACTTCGATTTTTTTGGATTTTGATGAATTTTTTTGTTGGAGGAGCTAAATTTGAGTGAATTTAGATGAAATTTACTTTTATTTTTTTGGATTTTATATAAATTTTTAGTCAAACTGTAATAAAGGAATTTGAACCAACTTCGATTTTTTTGGATTTTGATGAATTTTTTTGTTGGAGGAGCTAAATTTGAGTGAGTTTAGATGAAATTTACTTTTATTTTTTTGGATTTTATATAAATTTTTAGTCAAATTGTAATAAAGGAATTTGAACCAACTTCGATTTTTTTGGATTTTGATGATTTTGGTTGTTGGAGGAGTTAAATTTGAGTAAATTTAGATGAAATTAACACCTTATTTTTGGATTTTATATAAATTTTTAGTCAAATTGTATTAAAGGGATTTGAAACAACTTCGATTTTTTTGGATTTTGATGAATGTTTTTGTAGGAGGAGCTAAATTTGTTTGAATTTAGATGAAATTTACTTTCATTTTTTTTTGGATTTTATATAAATTTTTAGTCAAATTGTAATAAAGTACATTGAAACCAACTTGGATTTTTTTGGATTTTGATGATTTTTTTTGTTGGAGGAGCTAAATTTGAGTGAATTTAGATGAAATTTACTTTTATTTTTTTGTATTTTATATAAATTTTTAGTCAAATTGTAATAAAGCAATTTGATCCAACTTCGATTTTTTTGGATTTTGATGAGTTTTTTGTTTGGAGGAGCTAAATTTGAGTGAATTTAGATGAAATTTACTTTCATTTTTTGGATTTTATATAAATTTTTAGTCAAAATGTAATAAAGTACATTGAAACCAACTTTGATTTTTTTTGGATTTTGATGAATTTTTTTGTTGGAGGAGCTAAATTTGAGTGAATTTAGATGAAATTTACTTTTATTTTTTTGGATTTTATATAAATTTTTAGTCGAATTGTAAAAAAGAAATTTGAACCAACTTCGATTTTTTTGGATTTTGATGAGTTTTTTTGTTGGAGGTGTTAAATTTGAGTGAATTTAGATGAAATTTACTTTTATTTTTTTGTATTTTATATAAATTTTTAGTCAAATTGTAATAAAGCAATTTGAACCAACTTCGATTTTTTTGGATTTTGATGAGTTTTTTTGTTTGGAGGAGCTAATTTTGAGTGAATTTAGATGAAATTTACTTTTACTTTTTTGGATTTTATTTAAATTTTTAGTCAAATTGTAATAAAGTAATTTGAACCAACTTCGATTTTTTTGGATTTTGATGAATTTTTTTGTTGGAGGAGCTAAATTTGAGTGAATTTAGATGAAATTTACTTTTATTCTTTTGGATTTTATATAAATTTTTAGTCTAATTGTAATAAAGGAATTTGAACCAACTTCGATTTTTTTGGACTTTGATGAGTTTTTTTGTTGGAGGAGTTAAATTTGAGTGAATTTAGTAGAAATTTATTTCTATTTTTTTTATTTCATATAAATTTTTAGTCAAACTGTAATAAAGTACTTTGAAACCAACTTCGATTTTTTTTAATTTGGATGAATTTTTTTGTTGGAGGAGCTAAATTTGAGTGAATTTACATGAAATTTACTTTTATTTTTTTGGATTTTATATAAATTTTTAGTCAAATTGTAATAAAGGAATTTGAACCAACTTCGATTTTTTTGGATTTTGATGAGTTTTTTTGTTTGGAGGAGCTAAATTTGAGTGAATTTAGATGAAATTTACTTTTACTTTTTTGGATTTTATTTAAATTTTTAGTCAAATTGTAATAAAGGAATTTGAACCAACTTCGATTTTTTTGGATTTTGATGAATTTTTTTGTTGGAGGAGCTAAATTTGAGTGAATTTAGATGAAATTTACTTTTATTCTTTTGGATTTTATATAAATTTTTAGTCAAATTGTAATAAAGGAATTTGAAACCAACTTCGATTTTTTGGGATTTTGATGAATTTTTTTGTTGGAGGAGCTAAATTTGAGTGAGTTTAGATGAAATTTACTTTTATTTTTTTGGATTTTATATAAATTTTTAGTCAAATTGTAATAAAGGAATTTGAACCATCTTCGATTTTTTTGGATTTTGATGATTTTGGTTGTTGGAGGAGTTAAATTTGAGTAAATCTAGATGAAATTAACACCTATTTTTTTGGATTTTATATAAATTTTTAGTCAAATTGTAATAAAATAATTTGAAACCAACTTCGATTTTTTTGGATTTTGATGAATTTTTTTGTTGGACGAGCTAAATTTGAGAGAGTTTAGATGAAATTTACTTTTATTTTTTTGGATTTTATATAAATTTTTAGTCAAATTGTAATAAAGGAATTTGAACCAACTTCGATTGTTTTGGATTTTGATGATTTTGGTTGTTGGAGGAGTTAAATTTGAGTAAATTTAGATGAAATTAACACCTTATTTTTGGATTTTATATAAATTTTTAGTCAAATTGTATTAAAGGGATATGAAACAACTTCGATTTTTTTGGATTTTGATGAATGTTTTTGTAGGAGCTAAATTTGTTTGAATTTAGATGAAATTTACTTTCATTTTTTTTTGGATTTTATATAAATTTTTAGTCAAATTGTAATAAAGTAATTTGAAACCAACTTCGATTTTTTTGGATTTTGATGAATTTTTTTGTTGGAGGAGCTAAATTTGAGTGAATTTAGATGAAATTTACTTTTATTTTTTTGGATTTTATATAAATTTTTAGTCAAATTGTAATAAAGGAATTTGAACCAACTTCGATTTTTTTTGGATTTTGATGAATTTTTTTGTTGGAGGAGCTAAATTTGAGTGAGTTTAGATGAAATTTACTTTTATTTTTTTTGGATTTTATATAAATTTTTAGTCAAATTGTAATAAAGGAATTTGAACCAACTTCGATTTTTTTGGATTTTGATGATTTTGGTTGTTGGAGGAGTTAAATTTGAGTAAATTTAGATGAAATTAACACCTTATTTTTGGATTTTATATAAATTTTTAGTCAAATTGTATTAAAGGGATTTGAAACAACTTCGATTTTTTTGGATTTTGATGAATGTTTTTGTAGGAGGAGCTAAATTTGTTTGAATTTAGATGAAATTTCCTTTCATTTTTTTTTGGATTTTATATAAATTTTTAGTCAAATTGTAATAAAGTACATTGAAACCAACTTGGATTTTTTTGGATTTTGATGATTTTTTTTGTTGGAGGAGCTAAATTTGAGTGAATTTAGATGAAATTTACTTTTATTTTTTTGTATTTTATATAAATTTTTAGTCAAATTGTAATAAAGCAATTTGATCCAACTTCGATTTTTTTGGATTTTGATGAGTTTTTTGTTTGGAGGAGCTAAATTTGAGTGAATTTAGATGAAATTTACTTTCATTTTTTGGATTTTATATAAATTTGTAGTCAAAATGTAATAAAGTACATTGAAACCAACTTTGATTTTTTTTGGATTTTGATGAATTTTTTTGTTGGAGGAGCCAAATTTGAGTGAATTTAGATGAAATTTACTTTTATTTTTTTGGATTTTATATAAATTTTTAGTCGAATTGTAAAAAAGAAATTTGAACCAACTTCGATTTTTTTGGATTTTGATGAGTTTTTTTGTTGGAGGTGTTAAATTTGAGTGAATTTAGATGAAATTTACTTTTATTTTTTTGTATTTTATATAAATTTTTAGTCAAATTGTAATAAAGCAATTTGAACCAACTTCGATTTTTTTGGATTTTGATGAGTTTTTTTGTTTGGAGGAGCTAATTTTGAGTGAATTTAGATGAAATTTACTTTTACTTTTTTGGATTTTATTTAAATTTTTAGTCAAATTGTTATAAAGGAATTTGAACCAACTTCGATTTTTTTGGATTTTGATGAATTTTTTTGTTGGAGGAGCTAAATTTGAGTGAATTTAGATGAAATTTACTTTTATTCTTTTGGATTTTATATAAATTTTTAGTCTAATTGTAATAAAGGAATTTGAACCAACTTCGATTTTTTTGGACTTTGATGAGTTTTTTTGTTGGAGGAGTTAAATTTGAGTGAATTTAGTAGAAATTTATTTCTATTTTTTTTATTTCATATAAATTTTTAGTCAAACTGTAATAAAGTACTTTGAAACCAACTTCGATTTTTTTTAATTTGGATGAATTTTTTTGTTGGAGGAGCTAAATTTGAGTGAATTTACATGAAATTTACTTTTATTTTTTTTGATTTTATATAAATTTTTAGTCAAATTGTAATAAAGGAATTTGAACCAACTTCGATTTTTTTGGATTTTGATGATTTTGGTTGTTGGAGGAGTTAAATTTGAGTAAATCTAGATGAAATTAACACCTATTTTTAGGATTTTATATAAATTTTTAGTCAAATTGTAATAAAGGAATTTGAAACCAACTTCGATTTTTTTGGATTTTGATGAATTTTTTTGTTGGAGGAGCTAAATTTGAGTGAATTTAGATGAAATTTACTTTTATTTTTTTGGATTTTATATAAATTTTTAGTCAAATTGTAATAAAGGAATTTGAACCAACTTCGATTTTTTTTGGATTTTGATGAATTTTTTTGTTGGAGGAGCTAAATTTGAGTGAGTTTAGATGAAATTTACTTTTATTTTTTTTGGATTTTATATAAATTTTTAGTCAAATTGTAATAAAGGAATTTGAACCAACTTCGATTTTTTTGGATTTTGATGATTTTGGTTGTTGGAGGAGTTAAATTTGAGTAAATTTAGATGAAATTAACACCTTATTTTTGGATTTTATATAAATTTTTAGTCAAATTGTAATAAAGTACATTGAAACCAACTACGATTTTTTTGGAATTTGATGAATTTTTTTGTTGGAGGAGCTAAATTTGAGTGAATTTAGATGAAATTTACTTTTACTTTTTTGGAATTTATATAAATTTTTAGTCAAATTGTAATAAAGGAATTTGAACCATCTTCGACTTTTTTGGATTTTGATGATTTTGGTTGTTGGAGGAGTTAAATTTGATTGAATTTAGATGAAATTTACTTTCATTTTTTTGGATTTTAAATAAATTTTTAGTCAAATTGTAATAAAGTACATTGAAACCAACTTAGATTTTTTGGATTTTGATGAATTTTTTTGTTGGAGGAGCTAAATTTGAGTGAATTTAGATGAAATTTACTTTTATTCTTTTGGATTTTATATAAATTTTTAGTCTAATTGTAATAAAGGAATTTGAACCAACTTCGATTTTTTTGGACTTTGATGAGTTTTTTTGTTGGAGGAGTTAAATTTGAGTGAATTTAGTAGAAATTTATTTCTATTTTTTTTTATTTCATATAAATTTTTAGTCAAACTGTAATAAAGTACTTTGAAACCAACTTCGATTTTTTTTAATTTGGATGAATTTTTTTGTTGGAGGAGCTAAATTTGAGTGAATTTAGATGAAATTTACTTTCATTTTTTGGATTTTATATAAATTTTTAGTCAAATTGTAATAAAGTACATTGAAACCAACTTTGATTTTTTTTGGATTTTGATGAATTTTTTTGTTGGAGGAGCTAAATTTGAGTGAATGTAGATGAAATTTACTTTTATTTTTTTGGATTTTATATAAATTTTTAGTCGAATTGTAATAAAGATATTTGAACCAACTTCGATTTTTTTGGATTTTGATGAGTTTTTTTGTTGGAGGAGTTAAATTTGAGTGAATTTAGATGAAATTTACTTGTATTTTTTTTTATTTCATATAAATTTTTAGTCAAATAGTAATAAAGGAATTTGAACCAACTTCGATTTTTTTGGATTTTGATGAGTTTTTTTGTTTGGAGGAGCTAAATTTGAGTGAATTTAGATGAAATTTACTTTTACTTTTTTGGATTTTATATAAATTTTTAGTCAAATTGTAATAAAGGAATTTGAACCAACTTCGATTTTTTTGGATTTTGATGAATTTTTTTGTTGGAGGAGCTAAATTTGAGTGAGTTTAGATGAAATTTACTTTTATTTTTTTGGATTTTATATAAATTTTTAGTCAAATTGTAATAAAGGAATTTGAACCAACTTCGATTTTTTTGGATTTTGATGATTTTGGTTGTTGGAGGAGTTAAATTTGAGTAAATTTAGATGAAATTAACACCTTATTTTTGGATTTTATATAAATTTTTAGTCAAATTGTAATAAAGGAATTTGAACCAACTTCGATTTTTTTGGATTTTGATGAATTTTTTTGTTGGAGGAGCTAAATTTGAGTGAGTTTAGATGAAATTTACTTTTATTTTTTTGGATTTTATATAAATTTTTAGTCAAATAGTAATAAAGGAATTTGAACCAACTTCGATTTTTTTGGATTTTGATGATTTTGGTTGTTGGAGGAGTTAAATTTGAGTAAATTTAGATGAAATTAACACCTTATTTTTGGATTTTATATAAATTTTTAGTCAAATTGTAATAAAGGGATTTGAAACAACTTCGATTTTTTTGGATTTTGATGAATGTTTTTGTAGGAGGAGCTAAATTTGATTGAATTTAGATGAAATTTACTTTCATTTTTTTGGATTTTATATAAATTTTTAGTCAAATTGTAATGAAGTACATTGAAACCAACTTGGATTTTTTTGGATTTTGATGAATTTTCTTGTTGGAGGAGCTAAATTTGAGTGAATTTAGATGAAATTTACTTTTATTTTTTTGTATTTTATATAAATTTTTAGTCAAATTGTAATAAAGCAATTTGAACCAACTTCGATTTTTTTGGATTTTGATGAGTTTTTTTGTCTGGAGGAGCTAAATTTGAGTGAATTTAGATGAAATTTACTTTTACTTTTTTGGATTTTATATAAATTTTTAGCCAAATTGTAATAAAGGAATTTGAACCAACTTCGATTTTTTTGGATTTTGATGAATTTTTTTGTTGGAGGAGCTAAATTTGAGTGAGTTTAGATGAAATTTACTTTTATTTTTTTTGGATTTTATATAAATTTTTAGTCAAATTGTAATAAAGTACATTGAAACCAACTTTGATTTTTTTTGGATTTTGATGAATTTTTTTGTTGGAGGAGCTAAATTTGAGTGAATTTAGATGAAATTTACTTTTATTTTTTTGGATTTTATATAAATTTTTAGTCAAACTGTAATAAAGGAATTTGAACCAACTTCGATTTTTTTGGATTTTGATGAATTTTTTTGTTGGAGGAGCTAAATTTGAGTGAGTTTAGATGAAATTTACTTTTATTTTTTTGGATTTTATATAAATTTTTAGTCAAATAGTAATAAAGGAATTTGAACCAACTTCGATTTTTTTGGATTTTGATGATTTTGGTTGTTGGAGGAGTTAAATTTGAGTAAATTTAGATGAAATTAACACCTTATTTTTGGATTTTATATAAATTTTTAGTCAAATTGTAATAAAGGAATTTGAACCAACTTCGATTTTTTTGGATTTTGATGAATTTTTTTGTTGGAGGAGCTAAATTTGAGTGAGTTTAGATGAAATTTACTTTTATTTTTTGGGATTTTATATAAATTTTTAGTCAAATTGTAATAAAGGAATTTGAACCAACTTCGATTTTTTTGGATTTTGATGATTTTGGTTGTTGGAGGAGTTAAATTTGAGTAAATTTAGATGAAATTAACACCTTATTTTTGGATTTTATATAAATTTTTAGTCAAATTGTATTAAAGGGATTTGAAACAACTTCGATTTTTTTGGATTTTGATGAATGTTTTTGTAGGAGGAGCTAAATTTGATTGAATTTAGATGAAATTTACTTTCATTTTTTTTTGGATTTTATATAAATTTTTAGTCAAATTGTAATAAAGTACATTGAAACCAACTTGGATTTTTTTGGATTTTGATGAATTTTTTTGTTGGAGGAGCTAAATTTGAGTGAATTTAGATGAAATTTACTTTTATTTTTTTGTATTTTATATAAATTTTTAGTCAAATTGTAATAAAGCAATTTGAAGCAACTTCGATTTTTTTGGATTTTGATGAGTTTTTTTGTTTGGAGGAGCTAAATTTGAGTGAATTTAGATGAAATTTACTTTTACTTTTTTGGATTTTATTTAAATTTTTAGTCAAATTGTAATAAAGGAATTTGAACCAACTTCGATTTTTTTGGATTTTGATGAATTTTTTTGTTGGAGGAGCTAAATTTGAGTGAATTTAGATGAAATTTACTTTTATTCTTTGGGATTTTATATAAATTTTTAGTCAAATTGTAATAAAGGAATTTGAAACCAACTTCGATTTTTTGGGATTTTGATGAATTTTTTTGTTGGAGGAGCTAAATTTGAGTGAGTTTAGATGAAATTTACTTTTATTTTTTTGGATTTTATATAAATTTTTAGTCAAATTGTAATAAAGGACTTTGAACCAACTTCGATTTTTTTGGATTTTGATGATTTTGGTTGTTGGAGGAGTTAAATTTGAGTAAATCTAGATGAAATTAACACCTATTTTTTTGGATTTTATATAAATTTTTAGTCAAATTGTAATAAAATAATTTGAAACCAACTTCGATTTTTTTGGATTTTGATGAATTTTTTTGTTGGAGGAGCTAAATTTGAGTGAGTTTAGATGAAATTTACTTTTATTTTTTTGGATTTTATATAAATTTTTAGTCAAATTGTAATAAAGGAATTTGAACCAACTTCGATTGTTTTGGATTTTGATGATTTTGGTTGTTGGAGGAGTTAAATTTGAGTAAATTTAGATGAAATTAACACCTTATTTTTGGATTTTATATAAATTTTTAGTCAAATTGTATTAAAGGGATTTGAAACAACTTCGATTTTTTTGGATTTTGATGAATGTTTTTGTAGGAGGAGATAAATTTGATTGAATTTAGATGAAATTTACTTTCATTTTTTTGGATTTTATATAAATTTTTAGTCAAATTGTTATGAAGTACATTGAAACCAACTTGGATTTTTTTGGATTTTGATGAATTTTCTTGTTGGAGGAGCTAAATTTGAGTGAATTTAGATGAAATTTACTTTTATTTTTTTGGATTTTATATAAATTTTTAGTCGAATTGTAAAAAAGAAATTTGAACCAACTTCGATTTTTTTGGATTTTGATGAGTTTTTTTGTTGGAGGTGTTAAATTTGAGTGAATTTAGATGAAATTTACTTCTATTTTTTTTTATTTCATATAAATTTTTAGTCAAATAGTAATAAAGGAATTTGAACCAACTTCGATTTTTTTGGATTTTGATGATTTTGGTTGTTGGAGGAGTTAAATTTGAGTAAATTTAGATGAAATTAACACCTTATTTTTGGATTTTATATAAATTTTTAGTCAAATTGTAATAAAGGGATTTGAAACAACTTCGATTTTTTTGGATTTTGATGAATGTTTTTGTAGGAGGAGCTAAATTTGATTGAATTTAGATGAAATTTACTTTCATTTTTTTGGATTTTATATAAATTTTTAGTCAAATTGTAATGAAGTACATTGAAACCAACTTGGATTTTTTTGGATTTTGATGAATTTTCTTGTTGGAGGAGCTAAATTTGAGTGAATTTAGATGAAATTTACTTTTATTTTTTTGTATTTTATATAAATTTTTAGTCAAATTGTAATAAAGCAATTTGAACCAACTTCGATTTTTTTGGATTTTGAGGAGTTTTTTTGTCTGGAGGAGCTAAATTTGAGTGAATTTAGATGAAATTTACTTTTACTTTTTTGGATTTTATATAAATTTTTAGTCAAATTGTAATAAAGGAATTTGAACCAACTTCGATTTTTTTGGATTTTGATGAATTTTTTTGTTGGAGGAGCTAAATTTGAGTGAGTTTAGATGAAATTTACTTTTATTTTTTTTGGATTTTATATAAATTTTTAGTCAAATTGTAATAAAGGAATTTGAACCAACTTCGATTTTTTTGGATTTTGATGATTTTGGTTGTTGGAGGAGTTAAATTTGAGTAAATTTAGATGAAATTAACACCTTATTTTTGGATTTTATATAAATTTTTAGTCAAATTGTAATAAAGTACATTGAAACCAACTACGATTTTTTTGGAATTTGATGAATTTTTTTGTTGGAGGAGCTAAATTTGAGTGAATTTAGATGAAATTTACTTTTACTTTTTTGGAATTTATATAAATTTTTAGTCAAATTGTAATAAAGGAATTTGAACCATCTTCGACTTTTTTGGATTTTGATGATTTTGGTTGTTGGAGGAGTTAAATTTGATTGAATTTAGATGAAATTTACTTTCATTTTTTTGGATTTTAAATAAATTTTTAGTCAAATTGTAATAAAGTACATTGAAACCAACTTAGATTTTTTGGATTTTGATGAATTTTTTTGTTGGAGGAGCTAAATTTGAGTGAATTTAGATGAAATTTACTTTTATTCTTTTGGATTTTATATAAATTTTTAGTCTAATTGTAATAAAGGAATTTGAACCAACTTCGATTTTTTTGGACTTTGATGAGTTTTTTTGTTGGAGGAGTTAAATTTGAGTGAATTTAGTAGAAATTTATTTCTATTTTTTTTTATTTCATATAAATTTTTAGTCAAACTGTAATAAAGTACTTTGAAACCAACTTCGATTTTTTTTAATTTGGATGAATTTTTTTGTTGGAGGAGCTAAATTTGAGTGAATTTAGATGAAATTTACTTTCATTTTTTGGATTTTATATAAATTTTTAGTCAAATTGTAATAAAGTACATTGAAACCAACTTTGATTTTTTTTGGATTTTGATGAATTTTTTTGTTGGAGGAGCTAAATTTGAGTGAATGTAGATGAAATTTACTTTTATTTTTTTGGATTTTATATAAATTTTTAGTCGAATTGTAATAAAGATATTTGAACCAACTTCGATTTTTTTGGATTTTGATGAGTTTTTTTGTTGGAGGAGTTAAATTTGAGTGAATTTAGATGAAATTTACTTGTATTTTTTTTTATTTCATATAAATTTTTAGTCAAATAGTAATAAAGGAATTTGAACCAACTTCGATTTTTTTGGATTTTGATGATTTTGGTTGTTGGAGGAGTTAAATTTGAGTAAATTTAGATGAAATTAACACCTTATTTTTGGATTTTATATAAATTTTTAGTCAAATTGTAATAAAGTACATTGAAACCAACTACGATTTTTTTGGAATTTGATGAATTTTTTTGTTGGAGGAGCTAAATTTGAGTGAATTTAGATGAAATTTACTTTTACTTTTTTGGAATTTATATAAATTTTTAGTCAAATTGTAATAAAGGAATTTGAACCATCTTCGACTTTTTTGGATTTTGATGATTTTGGTTGTTGGAGGAGTTAAATTTGATTGAATTTAGATGAAATTTACTTTCATTTTTTTGGATTTTAAATAAATTTTTAGTCAAATTGTAATAAAGTACATTGAAACCAACTTAGATTTTTTGGATTTTGATGAATTTTTTTGTTGGAGGAGCTAAATTTGAGTGAATTTAGATGAAATTTACTTTTATTCTTTTGGATTTTATATAAATTTTTAGTCTAATTGTAATAAAGGAATTTGAACCAACTTCGATTTTTTTGGACTTTGATGAGTTTTTTTGTTGGAGGAGTTAAATTTGAGTGAATTTAGTAGAAATTTATTTCTATTTTTTTTTATTTCAT
This sequence comes from Andrena chrysosceles, assembly GCA_963855975.1. NCBI lineage: Eukaryota > Metazoa > Arthropoda > Insecta > Hymenoptera > Andrenidae > Andrena > Andrena chrysosceles. The sequence continues at coordinate 342,205 of CAWLCU010000092.1, forward strand.
ATAAATTTTTAGTCAAACTGTAATAAAGTACTTTGAAACCAACTTCGATTTTTTTTAATTTGGATGAATTTTTTTGTTGGAGGAGCTAAATTTGAGTGAATTTAGATGAAATTTACTTTCATTTTTTGGATTTTATATAAATTTTTAGTCAAATTGTAATAAAGTACATTGAAACCAACTTTGATTTTTTTTGGATTTTGATGAATTTTTTTGTTGGAGGAGCTAAATTTGAGTGAATGTAGATGAAATTTACTTTTATTTTTTTGGATTTTATATAAATTTTTAGTCGAATTGTAATAAAGATATTTGAACCAACTTCGATTTTTTTGGATTTTGATGAGTTTTTTTGTTGGAGGAGTTAAATTTGAGTGAATTTAGATGAAATTTACTTGTATTTTTTTTTATTTCATATAAATTTTTAGTCAAATAGTAATAAAGGAATTTGAACCAACTTCGATTTTTTTGGATTTTGATGAGTTTTTTTGTTTGGAGGAGCTAAATTTGAGTGAATTTAGATGAAATTTACTTTTACTTTTTTGGATTTTATATAAATTTTTAGTCAAATTGTAATAAAGGAATTTGAACCAACTTCGATTTTTTTGGATTTTGATGAATTTTTTTGTTGGAGGAGCTAAATTTGAGTGAGTTTAGATGAAATTTACTTTTATTTTTTTGGATTTTATATAAATTTTTAGTCAAATTGTAATAAAGGAATTTGAACCAACTTCGATTTTTTTGGATTTTGATGATTTTGGTTGTTGGAGGAGTTAAATTTGAGTAAATTTAGATGAAATTAACACCTTATTTTTGGATTTTATATAAATTTTTAGTCAAATTGTAATAAAGGAATTTGAACCAACTTCGATTTTTTTGGATTTTGATGAATTTTTTTGTTGGAGGAGCTAAATTTGAGTGAGTTTAGATGAAATTTACTTTTATTTTTTTGGATTTTATATAAATTTTTAGTCAAATAGTAATAAAGGAATTTGAACCAACTTCGATTTTTTTGGATTTTGATGATTTTGGTTGTTGGAGGAGTTAAATTTGAGTAAATTTAGATGAAATTAACACCTTATTTTTGGATTTTATATAAATTTTTAGTCAAATTGTAATAAAGGGATTTGAAACAACTTCGATTTTTTTGGATTTTGATGAATGTTTTTGTAGGAGGAGCTAAATTTGATTGAATTTAGATGAAATTTACTTTCATTTTTTTGGATTTTATATAAATTTTTAGTCAAATTGTAATGAAGTACATTGAAACCAACTTGGATTTTTTTGGATTTTGATGAATTTTCTTGTTGGAGGAGCTAAATTTGAGTGAATTTAGATGAAATTTACTTTTATTTTTTTGTATTTTATATAAATTTTTAGTCAAATTGTAATAAAGCAATTTGAACCAACTTCGATTTTTTTGGATTTTGATGAGTTTTTTTGTCTGGAGGAGCTAAATTTGAGTGAATTTAGATGAAATTTACTTTTACTTTTTTGGATTTTATATAAATTTTTAGCCAAATTGTAATAAAGGAATTTGAACCAACTTCGATTTTTTTGGATTTTGATGAATTTTTTTGTTGGAGGAGCTAAATTTGAGTGAGTTTAGATGAAATTTACTTTTATTTTTTTTGGATTTTATATAAATTTTTAGTCAAATTGTAATAAAGTACATTGAAACCAACTTTGATTTTTTTTGGATTTTGATGAATTTTTTTGTTGGAGGAGCTAAATTTGAGTGAATTTAGATGAAATTTACTTTTATTTTTTTGGATTTTATATAAATTTTTAGTCAAACTGTAATAAAGGAATTTGAACCAACTTCGATTTTTTTGGATTTTGATGAATTTTTTTGTTGGAGGAGCTAAATTTGAGTGAGTTTAGATGAAATTTACTTTTATTTTTTTGGATTTTATATAAATTTTTAGTCAAATAGTAATAAAGGAATTTGAACCAACTTCGATTTTTTTGGATTTTGATGATTTTGGTTGTTGGAGGAGTTAAATTTGAGTAAATTTAGATGAAATTAACACCTTATTTTTGGATTTTATATAAATTTTTAGTCAAATTGTAATAAAGGAATTTGAACCAACTTCGATTTTTTTGGATTTTGATGAATTTTTTTGTTGGAGGAGCTAAATTTGAGTGAGTTTAGATGAAATTTACTTTTATTTTTTGGGATTTTATATAAATTTTTAGTCAAATTGTAATAAAGGAATTTGAACCAACTTCGATTTTTTTGGATTTTGATGATTTTGGTTGTTGGAGGAGTTAAATTTGAGTAAATTTAGATGAAATTAACACCTTATTTTTGGATTTTATATAAATTTTTAGTCAAATTGTATTAAAGGGATTTGAAACAACTTCGATTTTTTTGGATTTTGATGAATGTTTTTGTAGGAGGAGCTAAATTTGATTGAATTTAGATGAAATTTACTTTCATTTTTTTTTGGATTTTATATAAATTTTTAGTCAAATTGTAATAAAGTACATTGAAACCAACTTGGATTTTTTTGGATTTTGATGAATTTTTTTGTTGGAGGAGCTAAATTTGAGTGAATTTAGATGAAATTTACTTTTATTTTTTTGTATTTTATATAAATTTTTAGTCAAATTGTAATAAAGCAATTTGAAGCAACTTCGATTTTTTTGGATTTTGATGAGTTTTTTTGTTTGGAGGAGCTAAATTTGAGTGAATTTAGATGAAATTTACTTTTACTTTTTTGGATTTTATTTAAATTTTTAGTCAAATTGTAATAAAGGAATTTGAACCAACTTCGATTTTTTTGGATTTTGATGAATTTTTTTGTTGGAGGAGCTAAATTTGAGTGAATTTAGATGAAATTTACTTTTATTCTTTGGGATTTTATATAAATTTTTAGTCAAATTGTAATAAAGGAATTTGAAACCAACTTCGATTTTTTGGGATTTTGATGAATTTTTTTGTTGGAGGAGCTAAATTTGAGTGAGTTTAGATGAAATTTACTTTTATTTTTTTGGATTTTATATAAATTTTTAGTCAAATTGTAATAAAGGACTTTGAACCAACTTCGATTTTTTTGGATTTTGATGATTTTGGTTGTTGGAGGAGTTAAATTTGAGTAAATCTAGATGAAATTAACACCTATTTTTTTGGATTTTATATAAATTTTTAGTCAAATTGTAATAAAATAATTTGAAACCAACTTCGATTTTTTTGGATTTTGATGAATTTTTTTGTTGGAGGAGCTAAATTTGAGTGAGTTTAGATGAAATTTACTTTTATTTTTTTGGATTTTATATAAATTTTTAGTCAAATAGTAATAAAGGAATTTGAACCAACTTCGATTTTTTTGGATTTTGATGATTTTGGTTGTTGGAGGAGTTAAATTTGAGTAAATTTAGATGAAATTAACACCTTATTTTTGGATTTTATATAAATTTTTAGTCAAATTGTAATAAAGGGATTTGAAACAACTTCGATTTTTTTGGATTTTGATGAATGTTTTTGTAGGAGGAGCTAAATTTGATTGAATTTAGATGAAATTTACTTTCATTTTTTTGGATTTTATATAAATTTTTAGTCAAATTGTAATGAAGTACATTGAAACCAACTTGGATTTTTTTGGATTTTGATGAATTTTCTTGTTGGAGGAGCTAAATTTGAGTGAATTTAGATGAAATTTACTTTTATTTTTTTGTATTTTATATAAATTTTTAGTCAAATTGTAATAAAGCAATTTGAACCAACTTCGATTTTTTTGGATTTTGATGAGTTTTTTTGTCTGGAGGAGCTAAATTTGAGTGAATTTAGATGAAATTTACTTTTACTTTTTTGGATTTTATATAAATTTTTAGCCAAATTGTAATAAAGGAATTTGAACCAACTTCGATTTTTTTGGATTTTGATGAATTTTTTTGTTGGAGGAGCTAAATTTGAGTGAGTTTAGATGAAATTTACTTTTATTTTTTTTGGATTTTATATAAATTTTTAGTCAAATTGTAATAAAGTACATTGAAACCAACTTTGATTTTTTTTGGATTTTGATGAATTTTTTTGTTGGAGGAGCTAAATTTGAGTGAATTTAGATGAAATTTACTTTTATTTTTTTGGATTTTATATAAATTTTTAGTCAAACTGTAATAAAGGAATTTGAACCAACTTCGATTTTTTTGGATTTTGATGAATTTTTTTGTTGGAGGAGCTAAATTTGAGTGAGTTTAGATGAAATTTACTTTTATTTTTTTGGATTTTATATAAATTTTTAGTCAAATAGTAATAAAGGAATTTGAACCAACTTCGATTTTTTTGGATTTTGATGATTTTGGTTGTTGGAGGAGTTAAATTTGAGTAAATTTAGATGAAATTAACACCTTATTTTTGGATTTTATATAAATTTTTAGTCAAATTGTAATAAAGGAATTTGAACCAACTTCGATTTTTTTGGATTTTGATGAATTTTTTTGTTGGAGGAGCTAAATTTGAGTGAGTTTAGATGAAATTTACTTTTATTTTTTGGGATTTTATATAAATTTTTAGTCAAATTGTAATAAAGGAATTTGAACCAACTTCGATTTTTTTGGATTTTGATGATTTTGGTTGTTGGAGGAGTTAAATTTGAGTAAATTTAGATGAAATTAACACCTTATTTTTGGATTTTATATAAATTTTTAGTCAAATTGTATTAAAGGGATTTGAAACAACTTCGATTTTTTTGGATTTTGATGAATGTTTTTGTAGGAGGAGCTAAATTTGATTGAATTTAGATGAAATTTACTTTCATTTTTTTTTGGATTTTATATAAATTTTTAGTCAAATTGTAATAAAGTACATTGAAACCAACTTGGATTTTTTTGGATTTTGATGAATTTTTTTGTTGGAGGAGCTAAATTTGAGTGAATTTAGATGAAATTTACTTTTATTTTTTTGTATTTTATATAAATTTTTAGTCAAATTGTAATAAAGCAATTTGAAGCAACTTCGATTTTTTTGGATTTTGATGAGTTTTTTTGTTTGGAGGAGCTAAATTTGAGTGAATTTAGATGAAATTTACTTTTACTTTTTTGGATTTTATTTAAATTTTTAGTCAAATTGTAATAAAGGAATTTGAACCAACTTCGATTTTTTTGGATTTTGATGAATTTTTTTGTTGGAGGAGCTAAATTTGAGTGAATTTAGATGAAATTTACTTTTATTCTTTGGGATTTTATATAAATTTTTAGTCAAATTGTAATAAAGGAATTTGAAACCAACTTCGATTTTTTGGGATTTTGATGAATTTTTTTGTTGGAGGAGCTAAATTTGAGTGAGTTTAGATGAAATTTACTTTTATTTTTTTGGATTTTATATAAATTTTTAGTCAAATTGTAATAAAGGACTTTGAACCAACTTCGATTTTTTTGGATTTTGATGATTTTGGTTGTTGGAGGAGTTAAATTTGAGTAAATCTAGATGAAATTAACACCTATTTTTTTGGATTTTATATAAATTTTTAGTCAAATTGTAATAAAATAATTTGAAACCAACTTCGATTTTTTTGGATTTTGATGAATTTTTTTGTTGGAGGAGCTAAATTTGAGTGAGTTTAGATGAAATTTACTTTTATTTTTTTGGATTTTATATAAATTTTTAGTCAAATTGTAATAAAGGAATTTGAACCAACTTCGATTGTTTTGGATTTTGATGATTTTGGTTGTTGGAGGAGTTAAATTTGAGTAAATTTAGATGAAATTAACACCTTATTTTTGGATTTTATATAAATTTTTAGTCAAATTGTATTAAAGGGATTTGAAACAACTTCGATTTTTTTGGATTTTGATGAATGTTTTTGTAGGAGGAGATAAATTTGATTGAATTTAGATGAAATTTACTTTCATTTTTTTGGATTTTATATAAATTTTTAGTCAAATTGTTATGAAGTACATTGAAACCAACTTGGATTTTTTTGGATTTTGATGAATTTTCTTGTTGGAGGAGCTAAATTTGAGTGAATTTAGATGAAATTTACTTTTATTTTTTTGGATTTTATATAAATTTTTAGTCGAATTGTAAAAAAGAAATTTGAACCAACTTCGATTTTTTTGGATTTTGATGAGTTTTTTTGTTGGAGGTGTTAAATTTGAGTGAATTTAGATGAAATTTACTTCTATTTTTTTTTATTTCATATAAATTTTTAGTCAAATAGTAATAAAGGAATTTGAACCAACTTCGATTTTTTTGGATTTTGATGATTTTGGTTGTTGGAGGAGTTAAATTTGAGTAAATTTAGATGAAATTAACACCTTATTTTTGGATTTTATATAAATTTTTAGTCAAATTGTAATAAAGGGATTTGAAACAACTTCGATTTTTTTGGATTTTGATGAATGTTTTTGTAGGAGGAGCTAAATTTGATTGAATTTAGATGAAATTTACTTTCATTTTTTTGGATTTTATATAAATTTTTAGTCAAATTGTAATGAAGTACATTGAAACCAACTTGGATTTTTTTGGATTTTGATGAATTTTCTTGTTGGAGGAGCTAAATTTGAGTGAATTTAGATGAAATTTACTTTTATTTTTTTGTATTTTATATAAATTTTTAGTCAAATTGTAATAAAGCAATTTGAACCAACTTCGATTTTTTTGGATTTTGAGGAGTTTTTTTGTCTGGAGGAGCTAAATTTGAGTGAATTTAGATGAAATTTACTTTTACTTTTTTGGATTTTATATAAATTTTTAGTCAAATTGTAATAAAGGAATTTGAACCAACTTCGATTTTTTTGGATTTTGATGAATTTTTTTGTTGGAGGAGCTAAATTTGAGTGAGTTTAGATGAAATTTACTTTTATTTTTTTTGGATTTTATATAAATTTTTAGTCAAATTGTAATAAAGGAATTTGAACCAACTTCGATTTTTTTGGATTTTGATGATTTTGGTTGTTGGAGGAGTTAAATTTGAGTAAATTTAGATGAAATTAACACCTTATTTTTGGATTTTATATAAATTTTTAGTCAAATTGTAATAAAGTACATTGAAACCAACTACGATTTTTTTGGAATTTGATGAATTTTTTTGTTGGAGGAGCTAAATTTGAGTGAATTTAGATGAAATTTACTTTTACTTTTTTGGAATTTATATAAATTTTTAGTCAAATTGTAATAAAGGAATTTGAACCATCTTCGACTTTTTTGGATTTTGATGATTTTGGTTGTTGGAGGAGTTAAATTTGATTGAATTTAGATGAAATTTACTTTCATTTTTTTGGATTTTAAATAAATTTTTAGTCAAATTGTAATAAAGTACATTGAAACCAACTTAGATTTTTTGGATTTTGATGAATTTTTTTGTTGGAGGAGCTAAATTTGAGTGAATTTAGATGAAATTTACTTTTATTCTTTTGGATTTTATATAAATTTTTAGTCTAATTGTAATAAAGGAATTTGAACCAACTTCGATTTTTTTGGACTTTGATGAGTTTTTTTGTTGGAGGAGTTAAATTTGAGTGAATTTAGTAGAAATTTATTTCTATTTTTTTTTATTTCATATAAATTTTTAGTCAAACTGTAATAAAGTACTTTGAAACCAACTTCGATTTTTTTTAATTTGGATGAATTTTTTTGTTGGAGGAGCTAAATTTGAGTGAATTTAGATGAAATTTACTTTCATTTTTTGGATTTTATATAAATTTTTAGTCAAATTGTAATAAAGTACATTGAAACCAACTTTGATTTTTTTTGGATTTTGATGAATTTTTTTGTTGGAGGAGCTAAATTTGAGTGAATGTAGATGAAATTTACTTTTATTTTTTTGGATTTTATATAAATTTTTAGTCGAATTGTAATAAAGATATTTGAACCAACTTCGATTTTTTTGGATTTTGATGAGTTTTTTTGTTGGAGGAGTTAAATTTGAGTGAATTTAGATGAAATTTACTTGTATTTTTTTTTATTTCATATAAATTTTTAGTCAAATAGTAATAAAGGAATTTGAACCAACTTCGATTTTTTTGGATTTTGATGATTTTGGTTGTTGGAGGAGTTAAATTTGAGTAAATTTAGATGAAATTAACACCTTATTTTTGGATTTTATATAAATTTTTAGTCAAATTGTAATAAAGTACATTGAAACCAACTACGATTTTTTTGGAATTTGATGAATTTTTTTGTTGGAGGAGCTAAATTTGAGTGAATTTAGATGAAATTTACTTTTACTTTTTTGGAATTTATATAAATTTTTAGTCAAATTGTAATAAAGGAATTTGAACCATCTTCGACTTTTTTGGATTTTGATGATTTTGGTTGTTGGAGGAGTTAAATTTGATTGAATTTAGATGAAATTTACTTTCATTTTTTTGGATTTTAAATAAATTTTTAGTCAAATTGTAATAAAGTACATTGAAACCAACTTAGATTTTTTGGATTTTGATGAATTTTTTTGTTGGAGGAGCTAAATTTGAGTGAATTTAGATGAAATTTACTTTTATTCTTTTGGATTTTATATAAATTTTTAGTCTAATTGTAATAAAGGAATTTGAACCAACTTCGATTTTTTTGGACTTTGATGAGTTTTTTTGTTGGAGGAGTTAAATTTGAGTGAATTTAGTAGAAATTTATTTCTATTTTTTTTTATTTCATATAAATTTTTAGTCAAACTGTAATAAAGTACTTTGAAACCAACTTCGATTTTTTTTAATTTGGATGAATTTTTTTGTTGGAGGAGCTAAATTTGAGTGAATTTAGATGAAATTTACTTTCATTTTTTGGATTTTATATAAATTTTTAGTCAAATTGTAATAAAGTACATTGAAACCAACTTTGATTTTTTTTGGATTTTGATGAATTTTTTTGTTGGAGGAGCTAAATTTGAGTGAATGTAGATGAAATTTACTTTTATTTTTTTGGATTTTATATAAATTTTTAGTCGAATTGTAATAAAGATATTTGAACCAACTTCGATTTTTTTGGATTTTGATGAGTTTTTTTGTTGGAGGAGTTAAATTTGAGTGAATTTAGATGAAATTTACTTGTATTTTTTTTTATTTCATATAAATTTTTAGTCAAATAGTAATAAAGGAATTTGAACCAACTTCGATTTTTTTGGATTTTGATGAGTTTTTTTGTTTGGAGGAGCTAAATTTGAGTGAATTTAGATGAAATTTACTTTTACTTTTTTGGATTTTATATAAATTTTTAGTCAAATTGTAATAAAGGAATTTGAACCAACTTCGATTTTTTTGGATTTTGATGAATTTTTTTGTTGGAGGAGCTAAATTTGAGTGAGTTTAGATGAAATTTACTTTTATTTTTTTGGATTTTATATAAATTTTTAGTCAAATTGTAATAAAGGAATTTGAACCAACTTCGATTTTTTTGGATTTTGATGATTTTGGTTGTTGGAGGAGTTAAATTTGAGTAAATTTAGATGAAATTAACACCTTATTTTTGGATTTTATATAAATTTTTAGTCAAATTGTAATAAAGGAATTTGAACCAACTTCGATTTTTTTGGATTTTGATGAATTTTTTTGTTGGAGGAGCTAAATTTGAGTGAGTTTAGATGAAATTTACTTTTATTTTTTTGGATTTTATATAAATTTTTAGTCAAATAGTAATAAAGGAATTTGAACCAACTTCGATTTTTTTGGATTTTGATGATTTTGGTTGTTGGAGGAGTTAAATTTGAGTAAATTTAGATGAAATTAACACCTTATTTTTGGATTTTATATAAATTTTTAGTCAAATTGTAATAAAGGGATTTGAAACAACTTCGATTTTTTTGGATTTTGATGAATGTTTTTGTAGGAGGAGCTAAATTTGATTGAATTTAGATGAAATTTACTTTCATTTTTTTGGATTTTATATAAATTTTTAGTCAAATTGTAATGAAGTACATTGAAACCAACTTGGATTTTTTTGGATTTTGATGAATTTTCTTGTTGGAGGAGCTAAATTTGAGTGAATTTAGATGAAATTTACTTTTATTTTTTTGTATTTTATATAAATTTTTAGTCAAATTGTAATAAAGCAATTTGAACCAACTTCGATTTTTTTGGATTTTGATGAGTTTTTTTGTCTGGAGGAGCTAAATTTGAGTGAATTTAGATGAAATTTACTTTTACTTTTTTGGATTTTATATAAATTTTTAGCCAAATTGTAATAAAGGAATTTGAACCAACTTCGATTTTTTTGGATTTTGATGAATTTTTTTGTTGGAGGAGCTAAATTTGAGTGAGTTTAGATGAAATTTACTTTTATTTTTTTTGGATTTTATATAAATTTTTAGTCAAATTGTAATAAAGTACATTGAAACCAACTTTGATTTTTTTTGGATTTTGATGAATTTTTTTGTTGGAGGAGCTAAATTTGAGTGAATTTAGATGAAATTTACTTTTATTTTTTTGGATTTTATATAAATTTTTAGTCAAACTGTAATAAAGGAATTTGAACCAACTTCGATTTTTTTGGATTTTGATGAATTTTTTTGTTGGAGGAGCTAAATTTGAGTGAGTTTAGATGAAATTTACTTTTATTTTTTTGGATTTTATATAAATTTTTAGTCAAATAGTAATAAAGGAATTTGAACCAACTTCGATTTTTTTGGATTTTGATGATTTTGGTTGTTGGAGGAGTTAAATTTGAGTAAATTTAGATGAAATTAACACCTTATTTTTGGATTTTATATAAATTTTTAGTCAAATTGTAATAAAGGAATTTGAACCAACTTCGATTTTTTTGGATTTTGATGAATTTTTTTGTTGGAGGAGCTAAATTTGAGTGAGTTTAGATGAAATTTACTTTTATTTTTTGGGATTTTATATAAATTTTTAGTCAAATTGTAATAAAGGAATTTGAACCAACTTCGATTTTTTTGGATTTTGATGATTTTGGTTGTTGGAGGAGTTAAATTTGAGTAAATTTAGATGAAATTAACACCTTATTTTTGGATTTTATATAAATTTTTAGTCAAATTGTATTAAAGGGATTTGAAACAACTTCGATTTTTTTGGATTTTGATGAATGTTTTTGTAGGAGGAGCTAAATTTGATTGAATTTAGATGAAATTTACTTTCATTTTTTTTTGGATTTTATATAAATTTTTAGTCAAATTGTAATAAAGTACATTGAAACCAACTTGGATTTTTTTGGATTTTGATGAATTTTTTTGTTGGAGGAGCTAAATTTGAGTGAATTTAGATGAAATTTACTTTTATTTTTTTGTATTTTATATAAATTTTTAGTCAAATTGTAATAAAGCAATTTGAAGCAACTTCGATTTTTTTGGATTTTGATGAGTTTTTTTGTTTGGAGGAGCTAAATTTGAGTGAATTTAGATGAAATTTACTTTTACTTTTTTGGATTTTATTTAAATTTTTAGTCAAATTGTAATAAAGGAATTTGAACCAACTTCGATTTTTTTGGATTTTGATGAATTTTTTTGTTGGAGGAGCTAAATTTGAGTGAATTTAGATGAAATTTACTTTTATTCTTTGGGATTTTATATAAATTTTTAGTCAAATTGTAATAAAGGAATTTGAAACCAACTTCGATTTTTTGGGATTTTGATGAATTTTTTTGTTGGAGGAGCTAAATTTGAGTGAGTTTAGATGAAATTTACTTTTATTTTTTTGGATTTTATATAAATTTTTAGTCAAATTGTAATAAAGGACTTTGAACCAACTTCGATTTTTTTGGATTTTGATGATTTTGGTTGTTGGAGGAGTTAAATTTGAGTAAATCTAGATGAAATTAACACCTATTTTTTTGGATTTTATATAAATTTTTAGTCAAATTGTAATAAAATAATTTGAAACCAACTTCGATTTTTTTGGATTTTGATGAATTTTTTTGTTGGAGGAGCTAAATTTGAGTGAGTTTAGATGAAATTTACTTTTATTTTTTTGGATTTTATATAAATTTTTAGTCAAATTGTAATAAAGGAATTTGAACCAACTTCGATTGTTTTGGATTTTGATGATTTTGGTTGTTGGAGGAGTTAAATTTGAGTAAATTTAGATGAAATTAACACCTTATTTTTGGATTTTATATAAATTTTTAGTCAAATTGTATTAAAGGGATTTGAAACAACTTCGATTTTTTTGGATTTTGATGAATGTTTTTGTAGGAGGAGATAAATTTGATTGAATTTAGATGAAATTTACTTTCATTTTTTTGGATTTTATATAAATTTTTAGTCAAATTGTTATGAAGTACATTGAAACCAACTTGGATTTTTTTGGATTTTGATGAATTTTCTTGTTGGAGGAGCTAAATTTGAGTGAATTTAGATGAAATTTACTTTTATTTTTTTGGATTTTATATAAATTTTTAGTCGAATTGTAAAAAAGAAATTTGAACCAACTTCGATTTTTTTGGATTTTGATGAGTTTTTTTGTTGGAGGTGTTAAATTTGAGTGAATTTAGATGAAATTTACTTCTATTTTTTTTTATTTCATATAAATTTTTAGTCAAATAGTAATAAAGGAATTTGAACCAACTTCGATTTTTTTGGATTTTGATGATTTTGGTTGTTGGAGGAGTTAAATTTGAGTAAATTTAGATGAAATTAACACCTTATTTTTGGATTTTATATAAATTTTTAGTCAAATTGTAATAAAGGGATTTGAAACAACTTCGATTTTTTTGGATTTTGATGAATGTTTTTGTAGGAGGAGCTAAATTTGATTGAATTTAGATGAAATTTACTTTCATTTTTTTGGATTTTATATAAATTTTTAGTCAAATTGTAATGAAGTACATTGAAACCAACTTGGATTTTTTTGGATTTTGATGAATTTTCTTGTTGGAGGAGCTAAATTTGAGTGAATTTAGATGAAATTTACTTTTATTTTTTTGTATTTTATATAAATTTTTAGTCAAATTGTAATAAAGCAATTTGAACCAACTTCGATTTTTTTGGATTTTGAGGAGTTTTTTTGTCTGGAGGAGCTAAATTTGAGTGAATTTAGATGAAATTTACTTTTACTTTTTTGGATTTTATATAAATTTTTAGTCAAATTGTAATAAAGGAATTTGAACCAACTTCGATTTTTTTGGATTTTGATGAATTTTTTTGTTGGAGGAGCTAAATTTGAGTGAGTTTAGATGAAATTTACTTTTATTTTTTTTGGATTTTATATAAATTTTTAGTCAAATTGTAATAAAGGAATTTGAACCAACTTCGATTTTTTTGGATTTTGATGATTTTGGTTGTTGGAGGAGTTAAATTTGAGTAAATTTAGATGAAATTAACACCTTATTTTTGGATTTTATATAAATTTTTAGTCAAATTGTAATAAAGTACATTGAAACCAACTACGATTTTTTTGGAATTTGATGAATTTTTTTGTTGGAGGAGCTAAATTTGAGTGAATTTAGATGAAATTTACTTTTACTTTTTTGGAATTTATATAAATTTTTAGTCAAATTGTAATAAAGGAATTTGAACCATCTTCGACTTTTTTGGATTTTGATGATTTTGGTTGTTGGAGGAGTTAAATTTGATTGAATTTAGATGAAATTTACTTTCATTTTTTTGGATTTTAAATAAATTTTTAGTCAAATTGTAATAAAGTACATTGAAACCAACTTAGATTTTTTGGATTTTGATGAATTTTTTTGTTGGAGGAGCTAAATTTGAGTGAATTTAGATGAAATTTACTTTTATTCTTTTGGATTTTATATAAATTTTTAGTCTAATTGTAATAAAGGAATTTGAACCAACTTCGATTTTTTTGGACTTTGATGAGTTTTTTTGTTGGAGGAGTTAAATTTGAGTGAATTTAGTAGAAATTTATTTCTATTTTTTTTTATTTCATATAAATTTTTAGTCAAACTGTAATAAAGTACTTTGAAACCAACTTCGATTTTTTTTAATTTGGATGAATTTTTTTGTTGGAGGAGCTAAATTTGAGTGAATTTAGATGAAATTTACTTTCATTTTTTGGATTTTATATAAATTTTTAGTCAAATTGTAATAAAGTACATTGAAACCAACTTTGATTTTTTTTGGATTTTGATGAATTTTTTTGTTGGAGGAGCTAAATTTGAGTGAATGTAGATGAAATTTACTTTTATTTTTTTGGATTTTATATAAATTTTTAGTCGAATTGTAATAAAGATATTTGAACCAACTTCGATTTTTTTGGATTTTGATGAGTTTTTTTGTTGGAGGAGTTAAATTTGAGTGAATTTAGATGAAATTTACTTGTATTTTTTTTTATTTCATATAAATTTTTAGTCAAATAGTAATAAAGGAATTTGAACCAACTTCGATTTTTTTGGATTTTGATGATTTTGGTTGTTGGAGGAGTTAAATTTGAGTAAATTTAGATGAAATTAACACCTTATTTTTGGATTTTATATAAATTTTTAGTCAAATTGTAATAAAGTACATTGAAACCAACTACGATTTTTTTGGAATTTGATGAATTTTTTTGTTGGAGGAGCTAAATTTGAGTGAATTTAGATGAAATTTACTTTTACTTTTTTGGAATTTATATAAATTTTTAGTCAAATTGTAATAAAGGAATTTGAACCATCTTCGACTTTTTTGGATTTTGATGATTTTGGTTGTTGGAGGAGTTAAATTTGATTGAATTTAGATGAAATTTACTTTCATTTTTTTGGATTTTAAATAAATTTTTAGTCAAATTGTAATAAAGTACATTGAAACCAACTTAGATTTTTTGGATTTTGATGAATTTTTTTGTTGGAGGAGCTAAATTTGAGTGAATTTAGATGAAATTTACTTTTATTCTTTTGGATTTTATATAAATTTTTAGTCTAATTGTAATAAAGGAATTTGAACCAACTTCGATTTTTTTGGACTTTGATGAGTTTTTTTGTTGGAGGAGTTAAATTTGAGTGAATTTAGTAGAAATTTATTTCTATTTTTTTTTATTTCATATAAATTTTTAGTCAAACTGTAATAAAGTACTTTGAAACCAACTTCGATTTTTTTTAATTTGGATGAATTTTTTTGTTGGAGGAGCTAAATTTGAGTGAATTTAGATGAAATTTACTTTCATTTTTTGGATTTTATATAAATTTTTAGTCAAATTGTAATAAAGTACATTGAAACCAACTTTGATTTTTTTTGGATTTTGATGAATTTTTTTGTTGGAGGAGCTAAATTTGAGTGAATGTAGATGAAATTTACTTTTATTTTTTTGGATTTTATATAAATTTTTAGTCGAATTGTAATAAAGATATTTGAACCAACTTCGATTTTTTTGGATTTTGATGAGTTTTTTTGTTGGAGGAGTTAAATTTGAGTGAATTTAGATGAAATTTACTTGTATTTTTTTTTATTTCATATAAATTTTTAGTCAAATAGTAATAAAGGAATTTGAACCAACTTCGATTTTTTTGGATTTTGATGAGTTTTTTTGTTTGGAGGAGCTAAATTTGAGTGAATTTAGATGAAATTTACTTTTACTTTTTTGGATTTTATATAAATTTTTAGTCAAATTGTAATAAAGGAATTTGAACCAACTTCGATTTTTTTGGATTTTGATGAATTTTTTTGTTGGAGGAGCTAAATTTGAGTGAGTTTAGATGAAATTTACTTTTATTTTTTTGGATTTTATATAAATTTTTAGTCAAATTGTAATAAAGGAATTTGAACCAACTTCGATTTTTTTGGATTTTGATGATTTTGGTTGTTGGAGGAGTTAAATTTGAGTAAATTTAGATGAAATTAACACCTTATTTTTGGATTTTATATAAATTTTTAGTCAAATTGTAATAAAGGAATTTGAACCAACTTCGATTTTTTTGGATTTTGATGAATTTTTTTGTTGGAGGAGCTAAATTTGAGTGAGTTTAGATGAAATTTACTTTTATTTTTTTGGATTTTATATAAATTTTTAGTCAAATAGTAATAAAGGAATTTGAACCAACTTCGATTTTTTTGGATTTTGATGATTTTGGTTGTTGGAGGAGTTAAATTTGAGTAAATTTAGATGAAATTAACACCTTATTTTTGGATTTTATATAAATTTTTAGTCAAATTGTAATAAAGGGATTTGAAACAACTTCGATTTTTTTGGATTTTGATGAATGTTTTTGTAGGAGGAGCTAAATTTGATTGAATTTAGATGAAATTTACTTTCATTTTTTTGGATTTTATATAAATTTTTAGTCAAATTGTAATGAAGTACATTGAAACCAACTTGGATTTTTTTGGATTTTGATGAATTTTCTTGTTGGAGGAGCTAAATTTGAGTGAATTTAGATGAAATTTACATTTATTTTTTTGTATTTTATATAAATTTTTAGTCAAATTGTAATAAAGCAATTTGAACCAACTTCGATTTTTTTGGATTTTGATGAGTTTTTTTGTCTGGAGGAGCTAAATTTGAGTGAATTTAGATGAAATTTACTTTTACTTTTTTGGATTTTATATAAATTTTTAGCCAAATTGTAATAAAGGAATTTGAACCAACTTCGATTTTTTTGGATTTTGATGAATTTTTTTGTTGGAGGAGCTAAATTTGAGTGAGTTTAGATGAAATTTACTTTTATTTTTTTTGGATTTTATATAAATTTTTAGTCAAATTGTAATAAAGTACATTGAAACCAACTTTGATTTTTTTTGGATTTTGATGAATTTTTTTGTTGGAGGAGCTAAATTTGAGTGAATTTAGATGAAATTTACTTTTATTTTTTTGGATTTTATATAAATTTTTAGTCAAACTGTAATAAAGGAATTTGAACCAACTTCGATTTTTTTGGATTTTGATGAATTTTTTTGTTGGAGGAGCTAAATTTGAGTGAGTTTAGATGAAATTTACTTTTATTTTTTTGGATTTTATATAAATTTTTAGTCAAATAGTAATAAAGGAATTTGAACCAACTTCGATTTTTTTGGATTTTGATGATTTTGGTTGTTGGAGGAGTTAAATTTGAGTAAATTTAGATGAAATTAACACCTTATTTTTGGATTTTATATAAATTTTTAGTCAAATTGTAATAAAGGAATTTGAACCAACTTCGATTTTTTTGGATTTTGATGAATTTTTTTGTTGGAGGAGCTAAATTTGAGTGAGTTTAGATGAAATTTACTTTTATTTTTTGGGATTTTATATAAATTTTTAGTCAAATTGTAATAAAGGAATTTGAACCAACTTCGATTTTTTTGGATTTTGATGATTTTGGTTGTTGGAGGAGTTAAATTTGAGTAAATTTAGATGAAATTAACACCTTATTTTTGGATTTTATATAAAATTTAGTCAAATTGTATTAAAGGGATTTGAAACAACTTCGATTTTTTTGGATTTTGATGAATGTTTTTGTAGGAGGAGCTAAATTTGATTGAATTTAGATGAAATTTACTTTCATTTTTTTTTGGATTTTATATAAATTTTTAGTCAAATTGTAATAAAGTACATTGAAACCAACTTGGATTTTTTTGGATTTTGATGAATTTTTTTGTTGGAGGAGCTAAATTTGAGTGAATTTAGATGAAATTTACTTTTATTTTTTTGTATTTTATATAAATTTTTAGTCAAATTGTAATAAAGCAATTTGAAGCAACTTCGATTTTTTTGGATTTTGATGAGTTTTTTTGTTTGGAGGAGCTAAATTTGAGTGAATTTAGATGAAATTTACTTTTACTTTTTTGGATTTTATTTAAATTTTTAGTCAAATTGTAATAAAGGAATTTGAACCAACTTCGATTTTTTTGGATTTTGATGAATTTTTTTGTTGGAGGAGCTAAATTTGAGTGAATTTAGATGAAATTTACTTTTATTCTTTGGGATTTTATATAAATTTTTAGTCAAATTGTAATAAAGGAATTTGAAACCAACTTCGATTTTTTGGGATTTTGATGAATTTTTTTGTTGGAGGAGCTAAATTTGAGTGAGTTTAGATGAAATTTACTTTTATTTTTTTGGATTTTATATAAATTTTTAGTCAAATTGTAATAAAGGACTTTGAACCAACTTCGATTTTTTTGGATTTTGATGATTTTGGTTGTTGGAGGAGTTAAATTTGAGTAAATCTAGATGAAATTAACACCTATTTTTTTGGATTTTATATAAATTTTTAGTCAAATTGTAATAAAATAATTTGAAACCAACTTCGATTTTTTTGGATTTTGATGAATTTTTTTGTTGGAGGAGCTAAATTTGAGTGAGTTTAGATGGAATTTACTTTTATTTTTTTGGATTTTATATAAATTTTTAGTCAAATAGTAATAAAGGAATTTGAACCAACTTCGATTTTTTTGGATTTTGATGATTTTGGTTGTTGGAGGAGTTAAATTTGAGTAAATTTAGATGAAATTAACACCTTATTTTTGGATTTTATATAAATTTTTAGTCAAATTGTAATAAAGGGATTTGAAACAACTTCGATTTTTTTGGATTTTGATGAATGTTTTTGTAGGAGGAGCTAAATTTGATTGAATTTAGATGAAATTTACTTTCATTTTTTTGGATTTTATATAAATTTTTAGTCAAATTGTAATGAAGTACATTGAAACCAACTTGGATTTTTTTGGATTTTGATGAATTTTCTTGTTGGAGGAGCTAAATTTGAGTGAATTTAGATGAAATTTACATTTATTTTTTTGTATTTTATATAAATTTTTAGTCAAATTGTAATAAAGCAATTTGAACCAACTTCGATTTTTTTGGATTTTGATGAGTTTTTTTGTCTGGAGGAGCTAAATTTGAGTGAATTTAGATGAAATTTACTTTTACTTTTTTGGATTTTATATAAATTTTTAGCCAAATTGTAATAAAGGAATTTGAACCAACTTCGATTTTTTTGGATTTTGATGAATTTTTTTGTTGGAGGAGCTAAATTTGAGTGAATTTAGATGAAATTTACTTTTATTCTTTGGGATTTTATATAAATTTTTAGTCAAATTGTAATAAAGGAATTTGAAACCAACTTCGATTTTTTGGGATTTTGATGAATTTTTTTGTTGGAGGAGCTAAATTTGAGTGAGTTTAGATGAAATTTACTTTTATTTTTTTGGATTTTATATAAATTTTTAGTCAAATTGTAATAAAGGACTTTGAACCAACTTCGATTTTTTTGGATTTTGATGATTTTGGTTGTTGGAGGAGTTAAATTTGAGTAAATCTAGATGAAATTAACACCTATTTTTTTGGATTTTATATAAATTTTTAGTCAAATTGTAATAAAATAATTTGAAACCAACTTCGATTTTTTTGGATTTTGATGAATTTTTTTGTTGGAGGAGCTAAATTTGAGTGAGTTTAGATGAAATTTACTTTTATTTTTTTGGATTTTATATAAATTTTTAGTCAAATTGTAATAAAGGAATTTGAACCAACTTCGATTGTTTTGGATTTTGATGATTTTGGTTGTTGGAGGAGTTAAATTTGAGTAAATTTAGATGAAATTAACACCTTATTTTTGGATTTTATATAAATTTTTAGTCAAATTGTATTAAAGGGATTTGAAACAACTTCGATTTTTTTGGATTTTGATGAATGTTTTTGTAGGAGGAGATAAATTTGATTGAATTTAGATGAAATTTACTTTCATTTTTTTGGATTTTATATAAATTTTTAGTCAAATTGTTATGAAGTACATTGAAACCAACTTGGATTTTTTTGGATTTTGATGAATTTTCTTGTTGGAGGAGCTAAATTTGAGTGAATTTAGATGAAATTTACTTTTATTTTTTTGGATTTTATATAAATTTTTAGTCGAATTGTAAAAAAGAAATTTGAACCAACTTCGATTTTTTTGGATTTTGATGAGTTTTTTTGTTGGAGGTGTTAAATTTGAGTGAATTTAGATGAAATTTACTTCTATTTTTTTTTATTTCATATAAATTTTTAGTCAAATAGTAATAAAGGAATTTGAACCAACTTCGATTTTTTTGGATTTTGATGATTTTGGTTGTTGGAGGAGTTAAATTTGAGTAAATTTAGATGAAATTAACACCTTATTTTTGGATTTTATATAAATTTTTAGTCAAATTGTAATAAAGGGATTTGAAACAACTTCGATTTTTTTGGATTTTGATGAATGTTTTTGTAGGAGGAGCTAAATTTGATTGAATTTAGATGAAATTTACTTTCATTTTTTTGGATTTTATATAAATTTTTAGTCAAATTGTAATGAAGTACATTGAAACCAACTTGGATTTTTTTGGATTTTGATGAATTTTCTTGTTGGAGGAGCTAAATTTGAGTGAATTTAGATGAAATTTACTTTTATTTTTTTGTATTTTATATAAATTTTTAGTCAAATTGTAATAAAGCAATTTGAACCAACTTCGATTTTTTTGGATTTTGAGGAGTTTTTTTGTCTGGAGGAGCTAAATTTGAGTGAATTTAGATGAAATTTACTTTTACTTTTTTGGATTTTATATAAATTTTTAGTCAAATTGTAATAAAGGAATTTGAACCAACTTCGATTTTTTTGGATTTTGATGAATTTTTTTGTTGGAGGAGCTAAATTTGAGTGAGTTTAGATGAAATTTACTTTTATTTTTTTTGGATTTTATATAAATTTTTAGTCAAATTGTAATAAAGGAATTTGAACCAACTTCGATTTTTTTGGATTTTGATGATTTTGGTTGTTGGAGGAGTTAAATTTGAGTAAATTTAGATGAAATTAACACCTTATTTTTGGATTTTATATAAATTTTTAGTCAAATTGTAATAAAGTACATTGAAACCAACTACGATTTTTTTGGAATTTGATGAATTTTTTTGTTGGAGGAGCTAAATTTGAGTGAATTTAGATGAAATTTACTTTTACTTTTTTGGAATTTATATAAATTTTTAGTCAAATTGTAATAAAGGAATTTGAACCATCTTCGACTTTTTTGGATTTTGATGATTTTGGTTGTTGGAGGAGTTAAATTTGATTGAATTTAGATGAAATTTACTTTCATTTTTTTGGATTTTAAATAAATTTTTAGTCAAATTGTAATAAAGTACATTGAAACCAACTTAGATTTTTTGGATTTTGATGAATTTTTTTGTTGGAGGAGCTAAATTTGAGTGAATTTAGATGAAATTTACTTTTATTCTTTTGGATTTTATATAAATTTTTAGTCTAATTGTAATAAAGGAATTTGAACCAACTTCGATTTTTTTGGACTTTGATGAGTTTTTTTGTTGGAGGAGTTAAATTTGAGTGAATTTAGTAGAAATTTATTTCTATTTTTTTTTATTTCATATAAATTTTTAGTCAAACTGTAATAAAGTACTTTGAAACCAACTTCGATTTTTTTTAATTTGGATGAATTTTTTTGTTGGAGGAGCTAAATTTGAGTGAATTTAGATGAAATTTACTTTCATTTTTTGGATTTTATATAAATTTTTAGTCAAATTGTAATAAAGTACATTGAAACCAACTTTGATTTTTTTTGGATTTTGATGAATTTTTTTGTTGGAGGAGCTAAATTTGAGTGAATGTAGATGAAATTTACTTTTATTTTTTTGGATTTTATATAAATTTTTAGTCGAATTGTAATAAAGATATTTGAACCAACTTCGATTTTTTTGGATTTTGATGAGTTTTTTTGTTGGAGGAGTTAAATTTGAGTGAATTTAGATGAAATTTACTTGTATTTTTTTTTATTTCATATAAATTTTTAGTCAAATAGTAATAAAGGAATTTGAACCAACTTCGATTTTTTTGGATTTTGATGATTTTGGTTGTTGGAGGAGTTAAATTTGAGTAAATTTAGATGAAATTAACACCTTATTTTTGGATTTTATATAAATTTTTAGTCAAATTGTAATAAAGTACATTGAAACCAACTACGATTTTTTTGGAATTTGATGAATTTTTTTGTTGGAGGAGCTAAATTTGAGTGAATTTAGATGAAATTTACTTTTACTTTTTTGGAATTTATATAAATTTTTAGTCAAATTGTAATAAAGGAATTTGAACCATCTTCGACTTTTTTGGATTTTGATGATTTTGGTTGTTGGAGGAGTTAAATTTGATTGAATTTAGATGAAATTTACTTTCATTTTTTTGGATTTTAAATAAATTTTTAGTCAAATTGTAATAAAGTACATTGAAACCAACTTAGATTTTTTGGATTTTGATGAATTTTTTTGTTGGAGGAGCTAAATTTGAGTGAATTTAGATGAAATTTACTTTTATTCTTTTGGATTTTATATAAATTTTTAGTCTAATTGTAATAAAGGAATTTGAACCAACTTCGATTTTTTTGGACTTTGATGAGTTTTTTTGTTGGAGGAGTTAAATTTGAGTGAATTTAGTAGAAATTTATTTCTATTTTTTTTTATTTCATATAAATTTTTAGTCAAACTGTAATAAAGTACTTTGAAACCAACTTCGATTTTTTTTAATTTGGATGAATTTTTTTGTTGGAGGAGCTAAATTTGAGTGAATTTAGATGAAATTTACTTTCATTTTTTGGATTTTATATAAATTTTTAGTCAAATTGTAATAAAGTACATTGAAACCAACTTTGATTTTTTTTGGATTTTGATGAATTTTTTTGTTGGAGGAGCTAAATTTGAGGGAATGTAGATGAAATTTACTTTTATTTTTTTGGATTTTATATAAATTTTTAGTCGAATTGTAATAAAGATATTTGAACCAACTTCGATTTTTTTGGATTTTGATGAGTTTTTTTGTTGGAGGAGTTAAATTTGAGTGAATTTAGATGAAATTTACTTGTATTTTTTTTTATTTCATATAAATTTTTAGTCAAATAGTAATAAAGGAATTTGAACCAACTTCGATTTTTTTGGATTTTGATGAGTTTTTTTGTTTGGAGGAGCTAAATTTGAGTGAATTTAGATGAAATTTACTTTTACTTTTTTGGATTTTATATAAATTTTTAGTCAAATTGTAATAAAGGAATTTGAACCAACTTCGATTTTTTTGGATTTTGATGAATTTTTTTGTTGGAGGAGCTAAATTTGAGTGAGTTTAGATGAAATTTACTTTTATTTTTTTGGATTTTATATAAATTTTTAGTCAAATTGTAATAAAGGAATTTGAACCAACTTCGATTTTTTTGGATTTTGATGATTTTGGTTGTTGGAGGAGTTAAATTTGAGTAAATTTAGATGAAATTAACACCTTATTTTTGGATTTTATATAAATTTTTAGTCAAATTGTAATAAAGGAATTTGAACCAACTTCGATTTTTTTGGATTTTGATGAATTTTTTTGTTGGAGGAGCTAAATTTGAGTGAGTTTAGATGAAATTTACTTTTATTTTTTTGGATTTTATATAAATTTTTAGTCAAATAGTAATAAAGGAATTTGAACCAACTTCGATTTTTTTGGATTTTGATGATTTTGGTTGTTGGAGGAGTTAAATTTGAGTAAATTTAGATGAAATTAACACCTTATTTTTGGATTTTATATAAATTTTTAGTCAAATTGTAATAAAGGGATTTGAAACAACTTCGATTTTTTTGGATTTTGATGAATGTTTTTGTAGGAGGAGCTAAATTTGATTGAATTTAGATGAAATTTACTTTCATTTTTTTGGATTTTATATAAATTTTTAGTCAAATTGTAATGAAGTACATTGAAACCAACTTGGATTTTTTTGGATTTTGATGAATTTTCTTGTTGGAGGAGCTAAATTTGAGTGAATTTAGATGAAATTTACATTTATTTTTTTGTATTTTATATAAATTTTTAGTCAAATTGTAATAAAGCAATTTGAACCAACTTCGATTTTTTTGGATTTTGATGAGTTTTTTTGTCTGGAGGAGCTAAATTTGAGTGAATTTAGATGAAATTTACTTTTACTTTTTTGGATTTTATATAAATTTTTAGCCAAATTGTAATAAAGGAATTTGAACCAACTTCGATTTTTTTGGATTTTGATGAATTTTTTTGTTGGAGGAGCTAAATTTGAGTGAGTTTAGATGAAATTTACTTTTATTTTTTTTGGATTTTATATAAATTTTTAGTCAAATTGTAATAAAGTACATTGAAACCAACTTTGATTTTTTTTGGATTTTGATGAATTTTTTTGTTGGAGGAGCTAAATTTGAGTGAATTTAGATGAAATTTACTTTTATTTTTTTGGATTTTATATAAATTTTTAGTCAAACTGTAATAAAGGAATTTGAACCAACTTCGATTTTTTTGGATTTTGATGAATTTTTTTGTTGGAGGAGCTAAATTTGAGTGAGTTTAGATGAAATTTACTTTTATTTTTTTGGATTTTATATAAATTTTTAGTCAAATAGTAATAAAGGAATTTGAACCAACTTCGATTTTTTTGGATTTTGATGATTTTGGTTGTTGGAGGAGTTAAATTTGAGTAAATTTAGATGAAATTAACACCTTATTTTTGGATTTTATATAAATTTTTAGTCAAATTGTAATAAAGGAATTTGAACCAACTTCGATTTTTTTGGATTTTGATGAATTTTTTTGTTGGAGGAGCTAAATTTGAGTGAGTTTAGATGAAATTTACTTTTATTTTTTGGGATTTTATATAAATTTTTAGTCAAATTGTAATAAAGGAATTTGAACCAACTTCGATTTTTTTGGATTTTGATGATTTTGGTTGTTGGAGGAGTTAAATTTGAGTAAATTTAGATGAAATTAACACCTTATTTTTGGATTTTATATAAATTTTTAGTCAAATTGTATTAAAGGGATTTGAAACAACTTCGATTTTTTTGGATTTTGATGAATGTTTTTGTAGGAGGAGCTAAATTTGATTGAATTTAGATGAAATTTACTTTCATTTTTTTTGATTTTATATAAATTTTTAGTCAAATTGTAATAAAGTACATTGAAACCAACTTGGATTTTTTTGGATTTTGATGAATTTTTTTGTTGGAGGAGCTAAATTTGAGTGAATTTAGATGAAATTTACTTTTATTTTTTTGTATTTTATATAAATTTTTAGTCAAATTGTAATAAAGCAATTTGAAGCAACTTCGATTTTTTTGGATTTTGATGAGTTTTTTTGTTTGGAGGAGCTAAATTTGAGTGAATTTAGATGAAATTTACTTTTACTTTTTTGGATTTTATTTAAATTTTTAGTCAAATTGTAATAAAGGAATTTGAACCAACTTCGATTTTTTTGGATTTTGATGAATTTTTTTGTTGGAGGAGCTAAATTTGAGTGAATTTAGATGAAATTTACTTTTATTCTTTGGGATTTTATATAAATTTTTAGTCAAATTGTAATAAAGGAATTTGAAACCAACTTCGATTTTTTGGGATTTTGATGAATTTTTTTGTTGGAGGAGCTAAATTTGAGTGAGTTTAGATGAAATTTACTTTTATTTTTTTGGATTTTATATAAATTTTTAGTCAAATTGTAATAAAGGACTTTGAACCAACTTCGATTTTTTTGGATTTTGATGATTTTGGTTGTTGGAGGAGTTAAATTTGAGTAAATCTAGATGAAATTAACACCTATTTTTTTGGATTTTATATAAATTTTTAGTCAAATTGTAATAAAATAATTTGAAACCAACTTCGATTTTTTTGGATTTTGATGAATTTTTTTGTTGGAGGAGCTAAATTTGAGTGAGTTTAGATGAAATTTACTTTTATTTTTTTGGATTTTATATAAATTTTTAGTCAAATTGTAATAAAGGAATTTGAACCAACTTCGATTGTTTTGGATTTTGATGATTTTGGTTGTTGGAGGAGTTAAATTTGAGTAAATTTAGATGAAATTAACACCTTATTTTTGGATTTTATATAAATTTTTAGTCAAATTGTATTAAAGGGATTTGAAACAACTTCGATTTTTTTGGATTTTGATGAATGTTTTTGTAGGAGGAGCTAAATTTGATTGAATTTAGATGAAATTTACTTTCATTTTTTTTGGATTTTATATAAATTTTTAGTCAAATTGTAATGAAGTACATTGAAACCAACTTGGATTTTTTTGGATTTTGATGAATTTTCTTGTTGGAGGAGCTAAATTTGAGTGAATTTAGATGAAATTTACTTTTATTTTTTTGGATTTTATATAAATTTTTAGTCGAATTGTAAAAAAGAAATTTGAACCAACTTCGATTTTTTTGGATTTTGATGAGTTTTTTTGTTGGAGGTGTTAAATTTGAGTGAATTTAGATGAAATTTACATCTATTTTTTTTTATTTCATATAAATTTTTAGTCAAATAGTAATAAAGGAATTTGAACCAACTTCGATTTTTTTGGATTTTGATGATTTTGGTTGTTGGAGGAGTTAAATTTGAGTAAATTTAGATGAAATTAACACCTTATTTTTGGATTTTATATAAATTTTTAGTCAAATTGTAATAAAGGGATTTGAAACAACTTCGATTTTTTTGGATTTTGATGAATGTTTTTGTAGGAGGAGCTAAATTTGATTGAATTTAGATGAAATTTACTTTCATTTTTTTGGATTTTATATAAATTTTTAGTCAAATTGTAATGAAGTACATTGAAACCAACTTGGATTTTTTTGGATTTTGATGAATTTTCTTGTTGGAGGAGCTAAATTTGAGTGAATTTAGATGAAATTTACTTTTATTTTTTTGTATTTTATATAAATTTTTAGTCAAATTGTAATAAAGCAATTTGAACCAACTTCGATTTTTTTGGATTTTGAGGAGTTTTTTTGTCTGGAGGAGCTAAATTTGAGTGAATTTAGATGAAATTTACTTTTACTTTTTTGGATTTTATATAAATTTTTAGTCAAATTGTAATAAAGGAATTTGAACCAACTTCGATTTTTTTGGATTTTGATGAATTTTTTTGTTGGAGGAGCTAAATTTGAGTGAGTTTAGATGAAATTTACTTTTATTTTTTTGGATTTTATATAAATTTTTAGTCAAATTGTAATAAAGTACATTGAAACCAACTTCGATTTTTTTGGATTTTGATGAATTTTTTTGTTGGAGGAGCTAAATTTGAGTGAGTTTAGATGAAATTTACTTTTATTTTTTTTGGATTTTATATAAATTTTTAGTCAAATAGTAATAAAGGAATTTGAAACAACTTCGATTTTTTTGGATTTTGATGAATTTTTTTGTTGGAGGAGCTAAATTTGAGTGAATTTAGATGAAATTTACTTTTATTTTTTTGGATTTTATATAAATTTTTAGTCAAATAGTAATAAAGGAATTTGAACCAACTTCGATTTTTTTGGATTTTGATGATTTTGGTTGTTGGAGGAGTTAAATTTGAGTAAATCTAGATGAAATTAACACATATTTTTTTGGATATTATATAAATTTTTAGTCAAATTGTAATAAAGTAATTTGAAACTAACTTCGATTTTTTTGGATTTTGATGAATTTTTTTGTTGGAGGAGCTAAATTTGAGTGAGTTTAGATGAAATTTACTTTTATTTTTTTGGATTTTATATAAATTTTTAGTCAAATTGTAATAAAGGAATTTGAACCAACTTCGATTTTTTTGGATTTTGATGATTTTGGTTGTTGGAGGAGTTAAATTTGATTGAATTTAGATGAAATTTACTTTCATTTTTTTGGATTTTAAATAAATTTTTAGTCAAATTGTAATAAAGTACATTGAAACCAACTTGGATTTTTTTGGATTTTGATGAATTTTTTTGTTGGAGGAGCTAAATTTGAGTGAATTTAGATGAAATTTACTTTTATTTTTTTGGATTTTATATAAATTTTTAGTCAAATTGTAATAAAGGAATTTGAACCAACTTCGATTTTTTTGGATTTTGATGATTTTGGTTGTTGGAGGAGTTAAATTTGAGTAAATTTAGATGAAATTAACACCTTATTTTTGGATTTTATATAAATTTTTAGTCAAATTGTATTAAAGGGATTTGAAACAACTTCGATTTTTTTGGATTTTGATGAATGTTTTTGTAGGAGGAGCTAAATTTGATTGAATTTAGATGAAATTTACTTTCATTTTTTTTTTGGATTTTATATAAATTTTTAGTCAAATTGTAATAAAGTACATTGAAACCAACTTGGATTTTTTTGGATTTTGATGAATTTTTTTGTTGGAGGAGCTAAATTTGAGTGAATTTAGATGAAATTTACTTTTATTTTTTTGTATTTTATATAAATTTTTAGTCAAATTGTAATAAAGCAATTTGAAGCAACTTCGATTTTTTTGGATTTTGATGAGTTTTTTTGTTTGGAGGAGCTAAATTTGAGTGAATTTAGATGAAATTTACTTTTACTTTTTTGGATTTTATTTAAATTTTTAGTCAAATTGTAATAAAGGAATTTGAACCAACTTCGATTTTTTTGGATTTTGATGAATTTTTTTGTTGGAGGAGCTAAATTTGAGTGAATTTAGATGAAATTTACTTTTATTCTTTGGGATTTTATATAAATTTTTAGTCAAATTGTAATAAAGGAATTTGAAACCAACTTCGATTTTTTGGGATTTTGATGAATTTTTTTGTTGGAGGAGCTAAATTTGAGTGAGTTTAGATGAAATTTACTTTTATTTTTTTGGATTTTATATAAATTTTTAGTCAAATTGTAATAAAGGACTTTGAACCAACTTCGATTTTTTTGGATTTTGATGATTTTGGTTGTTGGAGGAGTTAAATTTGAGTAAATCTAGATGAAATTAACACCTATTTTTTTGGATTTTATATAAATTTTTAGTCAAATTGTAATAAAATAATTTGAAACCAACTTCGATTTTTTTGGATTTTGATGAATTTTTTTGTTGGAGGAGCTAAATTTGAGTGAGTTTAGATGGAATTTACTTTTATTTTTTTGGATTTTATATAAATTTTTAGTCAAATAGTAATAAAGGAATTTGAACCAACTTCGATTTTTTTGGATTTTGATGATTTTGGTTGTTGGAGGAGTTAAATTTGAGTAAATTTAGATGAAATTAACACCTTATTTTTGGATTTTATATAAATTTTTAGTCAAATTGTAATAAAGGGATTTGAAACAACTTCGATTTTTTTGGATTTTGATGAATGTTTTTGTAGGAGGAGCTAAATTTGATTGAATTTAGATGAAATTTACTTTCATTTTTTTGGATTTTATATAAATTTTTAGTCAAATTGTAATGAAGTACATTGAAACCAACTTGGATTTTTTTGGATTTTGATGAATTTTCTTGTTGGAGGAGCTAAATTTGAGTGAATTTAGATGAAATTTACATTTATTTTTTTGTATTTTATATAAATTTTTAGTCAAATTGTAATAAAGCAATTTGAACCAACTTCGATTTTTTTGGATTTTGATGAGTTTTTTTGTCTGGAGGAGCTAAATTTGAGTGAATTTAGATGAAATTTACTTTTACTTTTTTGGATTTTATATAAATTTTTAGCCAAATTGTAATAAAGGAATTTGAACCAACTTCGATTTTTTTGGATTTTGATGAATTTTTTTGTTGGAGGAGCTAAATTTGAGTGAGTTTAGATGAAATTTACTTTTATTTTTTTTGGATTTTATATAAATTTTTAGTCAAATTGTAATAAAGTACATTGAAACCAACTTTGATTTTTTTTGGATTTTGATGAATTTTTTTGTTGGAGGAGCTAAATTTGAGTGAATTTAGATGAAATTTACTTTTATTTTTTTGGATTTTATATAAATTTTTAGTCAAACTGTAATAAAGGAATTTGAACCAACTTCGATTTTTTTGGATTTTGATGAATTTTTTTGTTGGAGGAGCTAAATTTGAGTGAGTTTAGATGAAATTTACTTTTATTTTTTTGGATTTTATATAAATTTTTAGTCAAATAGTAATAAAGGAATTTGAACCAACTTCGATTTTTTTGGATTTTGATGATTTTGGTTGTTGGAGGAGTTAAATTTGAGTAAATTTAGATGAAATTAACACCTTATTTTTGGATTTTATATAAATTTTTAGTCAAATTGTAATAAAGGAATTTGAACCAACTTCGATTTTTTTGGATTTTGATGAATTTTTTTGTTGGAGGAGCTAAATTTGAGTGAGTTTAGATGAAATTTACTTTTATTTTTTGGGATTTTATATAAATTTTTAGTCAAATTGTAATAAAGGAATTTGAACCAACTTCGATTTTTTTGGATTTTGATGATTTTGGTTGTTGGAGGAGTTAAATTTGAGTAAATTTAGATGAAATTAACACCTTATTTTTGGATTTTATATAAATTTTTAGTCAAATTGTATTAAAGGGATTTGAAACAACTTCGATTTTTTTGGATTTTGATGAATGTTTTTGTAGGAGGAGCTAAATTTGATTGAATTTAGATGAAATTTACTTTCATTTTTTTTTGGATTTTATATAAATTTTTAGTCAAATTGTAATAAAGTACATTGAAACCAACTTGGATTTTTTTGGATTTTGATGAATTTTTTTGTTGGAGGAGCTAAATTTGAGTGAATTTAGATGAAATTTACTTTTATTTTTTTGTATTTTATATAAATTTTTAGTCAAATTGTAATAAAGCAATTTGAACCAACTTCGATTTTTTTGGATTTTGATGAATTTTTTTGTTGGAGGAGCTAAATTTGAGTGAGTTTAGATGAAATTTACTTTTATTTTTTTGGATTTTATATAAATTTTTAGTCAAATAGTAATAAAGGAATTTGAACCAACTTCGATTTTTTTGGATTTTGATGATTTTGGTTGTTGGAGGAGTTAAATTTGAGTAAATTTAGATGAAATTAACACCTTATTTTTGGATTTTATATAAATTTTTAGTCAAATTGTAATAAAGGAATTTGAACCAACTTCGATTTTTTTGGATTTTGATGAATTTTTTTGTTGGAGGAGCTAAATTTGAGTGAGTTTAGATGAAATTTACTTTTATTTTTTGGGATTTTATATAAATTTTTAGTCAAATTGTAATAAAGGAATTTGAACCAACTTCGATTTTTTTGGATTTTGATGATTTTGGTTGTTGGAGGAGTTAAATTTGAGTAAATTTAGATGAAATTAACACCTTATTTTTGGATTTTATATAAATTTTTAGTCAAATTGTATTAAAGGGATTTGAAACAACTTCGATTTTTTTGGATTTTGATGAATGTTTTTGTAGGAGGAGCTAAATTTGATTGAATTTAGATGAAATTTACTTTCATTTTTTTTGATTTTATATAAATTTTTAGTCAAATTGTAATAAAGTACATTGAAACCAACTTGGATTTTTTTGGATTTTGATGAATTTTTTTGTTGGAGGAGCTAAATTTGAGTGAATTTAGATGAAATTTACTTTTATTTTTTTGTATTTTATATAAATTTTTAGTCAAATTGTAATAAAGCAATTTGAAGCAACTTCGATTTTTTTGGATTTTGATGAGTTTTTTTGTTTGGAGGAGCTAAATTTGAGTGAATTTAGATGAAATTTACTTTTACTTTTTTGGATTTTATTTAAATTTTTAGTCAAATTGTAATAAAGGAATTTGAACCAACTTCGATTTTTTTGGATTTTGATGAATTTTTTTGTTGGAGGAGCTAAATTTGAGTGAATTTAGATGAAATTTACTTTTATTCTTTGGGATTTTATATAAATTTTTAGTCAAATTGTAATAAAGGAATTTGAAACCAACTTCGATTTTTTGGGATTTTGATGAATTTTTTTGTTGGAGGAGCTAAATTTGAGTGAGTTTAGATGAAATTTACTTTTATTTTTTTGGATTTTATATAAATTTTTAGTCAAATTGTAATAAAGGACTTTGAACCAACTTCGATTTTTTTGGATTTTGATGATTTTGGTTGTTGGAGGAGTTAAATTTGAGTAAATCTAGATGAAATTAACACCTATTTTTTTGGATTTTATATAAATTTTTAGTCAAATTGTAATAAAATAATTTGAAACCAACTTCGATTTTTTTGGATTTTGATGAATTTTTTTGTTGGAGGAGCTAAATTTGAGTGAGTTTAGATGAAATTTACTTTTATTTTTTTGGATTTTATATAAATTTTTAGTCAAATTGTAATAAAGGAATTTGAACCAACTTCGATTGTTTTGGATTTTGATGATTTTGGTTGTTGGAGGAGTTAAATTTGAGTAAATTTAGATGAAATTAACACCTTATTTTTGGATTTTATATAAATTTTTAGTCAAATTGTATTAAAGGGATTTGAAACAACTTCGATTTTTTTGGATTTTGATGAATTTTTTTGTTGGAGGAGCTAAATTTGAGTGAGTTTAGATGAAATTTACTTTTATTTTTTGGGATTTTATATAAATTTTTAGTCAAATTGTAATAAAGGAATTTGAACCAACTTCGATTTTTTTGGATTTTGATGATTTTGGTTGTTGGAGGAGTTAAATTTGAGTAAATTTAGATGAAATTAACACCTTATTTTTGGATTTTATATAAATTTTTAGTCAAATTGTATTAAAGGGATTTGAAACAACTTCGATTTTTTTGGATTTTGATGAATGTTTTTGTAGGAGGAGCTAAATTTGATTGAATTTAGATGAAATTTACTTTCATTTTTTTTGATTTTATATAAATTTTTAGTCAAATTGTAATAAAGTACATTGAAACCAACTTGGATTTTTTTGGATTTTGATGAATTTTTTTGTTGGAGGAGCTAAATTTGAGTGAATTTAGATGAAATTTACTTTTATTTTTTTGTATTTTATATAAATTTTTAGTCAAATTGTAATAAAGCAATTTGAAGCAACTTCGATTTTTTTGGATTTTGATGAGTTTTTTTGTTTGGAGGAGCTAAATTTGAGTGAATTTAGATGAAATTTACTTTTACTTTTTTGGATTTTATTTAAATTTTTAGTCAAATTGTAATAAAGGAATTTGAACCAACTTCGATTTTTTTGGATTTTGATGAATTTTTTTGTTGGAGGAGCTAAATTTGAGTGAATTTAGATGAAATTTACTTTTATTCTTTGGGATTTTATATAAATTTTTAGTCAAATTGTAATAAAGGAATTTGAAACCAACTTCGATTTTTTGGGATTTTGATGAATTTTTTTGTTGGAGGAGCTAAATTTGAGTGAGTTTAGATGAAATTTACTTTTATTTTTTTGGATTTTATATAAATTTTTAGTCAAATTGTAATAAAGGACTTTGAACCAACTTCGATTTTTTTGGATTTTGATGATTTTGGTTGTTGGAGGAGTTAAATTTGAGTAAATCTAGATGAAATTAACACCTATTTTTTTGGATTTTATATAAATTTTTAGTCAAATTGTAATAAAATAATTTGAAACCAACTTCGATTTTTTTGGATTTTGATGAATTTTTTTGTTGGAGGAGCTAAATTTGAGTGAGTTTAGATGAAATTTACTTTTATTTTTTTGGATTTTATATAAATTTTTAGTCAAATTGTAATAAAGGAATTTGAACCAACTTCGATTGTTTTGGATTTTGATGATTTTGGTTGTTGGAGGAGTTAAATTTGAGTAAATTTAGATGAAATTAACACCTTATTTTTGGATTTTATATAAATTTTTAGTCAAATTGTATTAAAGGGATTTGAAACAACTTCGATTTTTTTGGATTTTGATGAATGTTTTTGTAGGAGGAGCTAAATTTGATTGAATTTAGATGAAATTTACTTTCATTTTTTTTGGATTTTATATAAATTTTTAGTCAAATTGTAATGAAGTACATTGAAACCAACTTGGATTTTTTTGGATTTTGATGAATTTTCTTGTTGGAGGAGCTAAATTTGAGTGAATTTAGATGAAATTTACTTTTATTTTTTTGGATTTTATATAAATTTTTAGTCGAATTGTAAAAAAGAAATTTGAACCAACTTCGATTTTTTTGGATTTTGATGAGTTTTTTTGTTGGAGGTGTTAAATTTGAGTGAATTTAGATGAAATTTACATCTATTTTTTTTTATTTCATATAAATTTTTAGTCAAATAGTAATAAAGGAATTTGAACCAACTTCGATTTTTTTGGATTTTGATGATTTTGGTTGTTGGAGGAGTTAAATTTGAGTAAATTTAGATGAAATTAACACCTTATTTTTGGATTTTATATAAATTTTTAGTCAAATTGTAATAAAGGGATTTGAAACAACTTCGATTTTTTTGGATTTTGATGAATGTTTTTGTAGGAGGAGCTAAATTTGATTGAATTTAGATGAAATTTACTTTCATTTTTTTGGATTTTATATAAATTTTTAGTCAAATTGTAATGAAGTACATTGAAACCAACTTGGATTTTTTTGGATTTTGATGAATTTTCTTGTTGGAGGAGCTAAATTTGAGTGAATTTAGATGAAATTTACTTTTATTTTTTTGTATTTTATATAAATTTTTAGTCAAATTGTAATAAAGCAATTTGAACCAACTTCGATTTTTTTGGATTTTGAGGAGTTTTTTTGTCTGGAGGAGCTAAATTTGAGTGAATTTAGATGAAATTTACTTTTACTTTTTTGGATTTTATATAAATTTTTAGTCAAATTGTAATAAAGGAATTTGAACCAACTTCGATTTTTTTGGATTTTGATGAATTTTTTTGTTGGAGGAGCTAAATTTGAGTGAGTTTAGATGAAATTTACTTTTATTTTTTTGGATTTTATATAAATTTTTAGTCAAATTGTAATAAAGGACTTTGAACCAACTTCGATTTTTTTGGATTTTGATGATTTTGGTTGTTGGAGGAGTTAAATTTGAGTAAATCTAGATGAAATTAACACCTATTTTTTTGGATTTTATATAAATTTTTAGTCAAATTGTAATAAAATAATTTGAAACCAACTTCGATTTTTTTGGATTTTGATGAATTTTTTTGTTGGAGGAGCTAAATTTGAGTGAGTTTAGATGAAATTTACTTTTATTTTTTTGGATTTTATATAAATTTTTAGTCAAATTGTAATAAAGGAATTTGAACCAACTTCGATTGTTTTGGATTTTGATGATTTTGGTTGTTGGAGGAGTTAAATTTGAGTAAATTTAGATGAAATTAACACCTTATTTTTGGATTTTATATAAATTTTTAGTCAAATTGTATTAAAGGGATTTGAAACAACTTCGATTTTTTTGGATTTTGATGAATGTTTTTGTAGGAGGAGCTAAATTTGATTGAATTTAGATGAAATTTACTTTCATTTTTTTTGGATTTTATATAAATTTTTAGTCAAATTGTAATGAAGTACATTGAAACCAACTTGG
This sequence comes from Andrena chrysosceles, assembly GCA_963855975.1. NCBI lineage: Eukaryota > Metazoa > Arthropoda > Insecta > Hymenoptera > Andrenidae > Andrena > Andrena chrysosceles. The sequence continues at coordinate 377,152 of CAWLCU010000092.1, forward strand.
ATTTTTTTGGATTTTGATGAATTTTCTTGTTGGAGGAGCTAAATTTGAGTGAATTTAGATGAAATTTACTTTTATTTTTTTGGATTTTATATAAATTTTTAGTCGAATTGTAAAAAAGAAATTTGAACCAACTTCGATTTTTTTGGATTTTGATGAGTTTTTTTGTTGGAGGTGTTAAATTTGAGTGAATTTAGATGAAATTTACATCTATTTTTTTTTATTTCATATAAATTTTTAGTCAAATAGTAATAAAGGAATTTGAACCAACTTCGATTTTTTTGGATTTTGATGATTTTGGTTGTTGGAGGAGTTAAATTTGAGTAAATTTAGATGAAATTAACACCTTATTTTTGGATTTTATATAAATTTTTAGTCAAATTGTAATAAAGGGATTTGAAACAACTTCGATTTTTTTGGATTTTGATGAATGTTTTTGTAGGAGGAGCTAAATTTGATTGAATTTAGATGAAATTTACTTTCATTTTTTTGGATTTTATATAAATTTTTAGTCAAATTGTAATGAAGTACATTGAAACCAACTTGGATTTTTTTGGATTTTGATGAATTTTCTTGTTGGAGGAGCTAAATTTGAGTGAATTTAGATGAAATTTACTTTTATTTTTTTGTATTTTATATAAATTTTTAGTCAAATTGTAATAAAGCAATTTGAACCAACTTCGATTTTTTTGGATTTTGAGGAGTTTTTTTGTCTGGAGGAGCTAAATTTGAGTGAATTTAGATGAAATTTACTTTTACTTTTTTGGATTTTATATAAATTTTTAGTCAAATTGTAATAAAGGAATTTGAACCAACTTCGATTTTTTTGGATTTTGATGAATTTTTTTGTTGGAGGAGCTAAATTTGAGTGAGTTTAGATGAAATTTACTTTTATTTTTTTGGATTTTATATAAATTTTTAGTCAAATTGTAATAAAGTACATTGAAACCAACTTCGATTTTTTTGGATTTTGATGAATTTTTTTGTTGGAGGAGCTAAATTTGAGTGAGTTTAGATGAAATTTACTTTTATTTTTTTTGGATTTTATATAAATTTTTAGTCAAATAGTAATAAAGGAATTTGAAACAACTTCGATTTTTTTGGATTTTGATGAATTTTTTTGTTGGAGGAGCTAAATTTGAGTGAATTTAGATGAAATTTACTTTTATTTTTTTGGATTTTATATAAATTTTTAGTCAAATAGTAATAAAGGAATTTGAACCAACTTCGATTTTTTTGGATTTTGATGATTTTGGTTGTTGGAGGAGTTAAATTTGAGTAAATCTAGATGAAATTAACACATATTTTTTTGGATATTATATAAATTTTTAGTCAAATTGTAATAAAGTAATTTGAAACTAACTTCGATTTTTTTGGATTTTGATGAATTTTTTTGTTGGAGGAGCTAAATTTGAGTGAGTTTAGATGAAATTTACTTTTATTTTTTTGGATTTTATATAAATTTTTAGTCAAATTGTAATAAAGGAATTTGAACCAACTTCGATTTTTTTGGATTTTGATGATTTTGGTTGTTGGAGGAGTTAAATTTGATTGAATTTAGATGAAATTTACTTTCATTTTTTTGGATTTTAAATAAATTTTTAGTCAAATTGTAATAAAGTACATTGAAACCAACTTGGATTTTTTTGGATTTTGATGAATTTTTTTGTTGGAGGAGCTAAATTTGAGTGAATTTAGATGAAATTTACTTTTATTTTTTTGGATTTTATATAAATTTTTAGTCAAATTGTAATAAAGGAATTTGAACCAACTTCGATTTTTTTGGATTTTGATGATTTTGGTTGTTGGAGGAGTTAAATTTGAGTAAATTTAGATGAAATTAACACCTTATTTTTGGATTTTATATAAATTTTTAGTCAAATAGTAATAAAGGAATTTGAACCAACTTCGATTTTTTTGGATTTTGATGATTTTGGTTGTTGGAGGAGTTAAATTTGATTGAATTTAGATGAAATTTACTTTCATTTTTTTGGATTTTAAATAAATTTTTAGTCAAATTGTAATAAAGTACATTGAAACCAACTTGGATTTTTTTGGATTTTGATGAATTTTTTTGTTGGAGGAGCTAAATTTGAGTGAGTTTAGATGAAATTTACTTTTATTTTTTTGGATTTTATATAAATTTTTAGTCAAATAGTAATAAAGGAATTTGAACCAACTTCGTTTTTTTTGGATTTTGATGATTTTGGTTGTTGGAGGAGTGAAATTTGAGTAAATTTAGATGAAATTTACACCTTATTTTTGGATTTTATATAAATTTTTAGTCAAATTGTAATAAAGGGATTTGAAACAACTTCGATTTTTTTAGATTCTGATGAATGTTTTTGTAGGAGGAGCTAAGTTTGATTGAATTTAGATGAAATTTACTTTCATTTTTTTGGAATTTATATAAATTTTTAGTCAAATTGTAATGAAGTACATTGAAACCAACTTGGATTTTTTTGGCTTTTGATGAATTTTCTTGTTGGAGGAGTTAAATTTGAGTGAATTTAGATGAAATTTACTTTTATTTTTTTGTATTTTATATAAATTTTTAGTCAAATTGTAATAAAGCAATTTGAACCAACTTCGATTTTTTTGGATTTTGATGAGTTTTTTTGTCTGGAGGAGCTAAATTTGAGTGAATTTAGATGAAATTTACTTTTACTTTTTTGGATTTTATATAAATTATTAGTCAAATTGTAATAAAGGAATTTGAACCAACTTCGATTTTTTTGCATTTTGATGAATTTTTTTGTTGGAGGAGTTAAATTTGAGTGAATTTAGATGAAATTTACTTTTATTTTTTTGTATTTTATATAAATTTTTAGTCAAATTGTAATAAAGCAATTTGAACCAACTTCGATTTTTTTGGATTTTGATGAGTTTTTTTGTTTGGAGGAGCTAAATTTGAGTGAATTTAGATGAAATTTACTTTTACTTTTTTGGATTTTATATAAATTTTTAGTCAAATTGTAATAAAGGAATTTGAACCAACTTCGATTTTTTTGGATTTTGATGAATTTTTTTGTTGGAGGAGCTAAATTTGAGTGAGTTTAGATGAAATTTACTTTTATTTTTTTGGATTTTATATAAATTTTTAGTCAAATAGTAATAAAGGAATTTGAACCAACTTCGATTTTTTTGGATTTTGATGATTTTGGTTGTTGGAGGAGTTAAATTTGAGTAAATTTAGATGAAATTAACACCTTATTTTTGGATTTTATATAAATTTTTAGTCAAATTGTAATAAAGGGATTTGAAACAACTTCGATTTTTTTGGATTTTGATGAATGTTTTTGTAGGAGGAGCTAAATTTGATTGAATTTAGATGAAATTTACTTTCATTTTTTTGGATTTTATATAAATTTTTAGTCAAATTGTAATGAAGTACATTGAAACCAACTTGGATTTTTTTGGATTTTGGTGAATTTTCTTGTTGGAGGAGCTAAATTTGAGTGAATTTAGATGAAATTTACTTTTATTTTTTTGTATTTTATATAAATTTTTAGTCAAATTGTAATAAAGCAATTTGAACCAACTTCGATTTTTTTGGATTTTGATGAGTTTTTTTGTCTGGAGGAGCTAAATTTGAGTGAATTTAGATGAAATTTACTTTTACTTTTTTGGATTTTATATAAATTTTTAGCCAAATTGTAATAAAGGAATTTGAACCAACTTCGATTTTTTTGGATTTTGATGATTTTGGTTGTTGGAGGAGTTAAATTTGAGTAAATTTAGATGAAATTAACACCTTATTTTTGGATTTTATATAAATTTTTAGTCAAATTGTAATAAAGGGATTTGAAACAACTTCGATTTTTTTGGATTTTGATGAATGTTTTTGTAGGAGGAGCTAAATTTGATTGAATTTAGATGAAATTTACTTTCATTTTTTTGGATTTTATATAAATTTTTAGTCAAATTGTAATGAAGTACATTGAAACCAACTTGGATTTTTTTGGATTTTGATGAATTTTCTTGTTGGAGGAGCTAAATTTGAGTGAATTTAGATGAAATTTACTTTTATTTTTTTGTATTTTATATAAATTTTTAGTCAAATTGTAATAAAGCAATTTGAACCAACTTCGATTTTTTTGGATTTTGAGGAGTTTTTTTGTCTGGAGGAGCTAAATTTGAGTGAATTTAGATGAAATTTACTTTTACTTTTTTGGATTTTATATAAATTTTTAGTCAAATTGTAATAAAGGAATTTGAACCAACTTCGATTTTTTTGGATTTTGATGAATTTTTTTGTTGGAGGAGCTAAATTTGAGTGAGTTTAGATGAAATTTACTTTTATTTTTTTGGATTTTATATAAATTTTTAGTCAAATTGTAATAAAGTACATTGAAACCAACTTCGATTTTTTTGGATTTTGATGAATTTTTTTGTTGGAGGAGCTAAATTTGAGTGAGTTTAGATGAAATTTACTTTTATTTTTTTTGGATTTTATATAAATTTTTAGTCAAATAGTAATAAAGGAATTTGAAACAACTTCGATTTTTTTGGATTTTGATGAATTTTTTTGTTGGAGGAGCTAAATTTGAGTGAATTTAGATGAAATTTACTTTTATTTTTTTGGATTTTATATAAATTTTTAGTCAAATAGTAATAAAGGAATTTGAACCAACTTCGATTTTTTTGGATTTTGATGATTTTGGTTGTTGGAGGAGTTAAATTTGAGTAAATCTAGATGAAATTAACACATATTTTTTTGGATATTATATAAAATTTTAGTCAAATTGTAATAAAGTAATTTGAAACTAACTTCGATTTTTTTGGATTTTGATGAATTTTTTTGTTGGAGGAGCTAAATTTGAGTGAGTTTAGATGAAATTTACTTTTATTTTTTTGGATTTTATATAAATTTTTAGTCAAATTGTAATAAAGGAATTTGAACCAACTTCGATTTTTTTGGATTTTGATGATTTTGGTTGTTGGAGGAGTTAAATTTGATTGAATTTAGATGAAATTTACTTTCATTTTTTTGGATTTTAAATAAATTTTTAGTCAAATTGTAATAAAGTACATTGAAACCAACTTGGATTTTTTTGGATTTTGATGAATTTTTTTGTTGGAGGAGCTAAATTTGAGTGAATTTAGATGAAATTTACTTTTATTTTTTGGATTTTATATAAATTTTTAGTCAAATTGTAATAAAGGAATTTGAACCAATTTCGATTTTTTTGGATTTTGATGAATTTTTTTGTTGGAGGAGCTAAATTTGAGTGAGTTTAGATGAAATTTACTTTTATTTTTTTGGATTTTATATAAATTTTTAGTCAAATAGTAATAAAGGAATTTGAACCAACTTCGATTTTTTTGGATTTTGATGATTTTGGTTGTTGGAGGAGTTAAATTTGAGTAAATCTAGATGAAATTAACACATATTTTTTTGGATATTATATAAATTTTTAATCAAATTGTAATAAAGTAATTTGAAACTAACTTCGATTTTTTTGGATTTTGATGAATTTTTTTGTTGGAGGAGCTAAATTTGAGTGAGTTTAGATGAAATTTACTTTTATTTTTTTGGATTTTATATAAATTTTTAGTCAAATTGTAATAAAGGAATTTGAACCAACTTCGATTTTTTTGGATTTTGATGATTTTGGTTGTTGGAGGAGTTAAATTTGAGTAAATTTAGATGAAATTAACACCTTATTTTTGGATTTTATATAAATTTTTAGTCAAATAGTAATAAAGGAATTTGAACCAACTTCGATTTTTTTGGATTTTGATGATTTTGGTTGTTGGAGGAGTTAAATTTGATTGAATTTAGATGAAATTTACTTTCATTTTTTTGGATTTTAAATAAATTTTTAGTCAAATTGTAATAAAGTACATTGAAACCAACTTGGATTTTTTTGGATTTTGATGAATTTTTTTGTTGGAGGAGCTAAATTTGAGTGAATTTAGATGAAATTTACTTATATTTTTTTGGATTTTATATAAATTTTTAGTCAAATTGTAATAAAGGAATTTGAACCAACTTCGATTTTTTTGGATTTTGATGAATTTTTTTGTTGGAGGAGCTAAATTTGAGTGAGTTTAGATGAAATTTACTTTTATTTTTTTGGATTTTATATAAATTTTTAGTCAAATAGTAATAAAGGAATTTGAACCAACTTCGTTTTTTTTGGATTTTGATGATTTTGGTTGTTGGAGGAGTGAAATTTGAGTAAATTTAGATGAAATTTACACCTTATTTTTGGATTTTATATAAATTTTTAGTCAAATTGTAATAAAGGGATTTGAAACAACTTCGATTTTTTTAGATTCTGATGAATGTTTTTGTAGGAGGAGCTAAGTTTGATTGAATTTAGATGAAATTTACTTTCATTTTTTTGGAATTTATATAAATTTTTAGTCAAATTGTAATGAAGTACATTGAAACCAACCTGGATTTTTTTGGCTTTTGATGAATTTTCTTGTTGGGGAGTTAAATTTGAGTGAATTTAGATGAAATTTACTTTTATTTTTTTGTATTTTATATAAATTTTTAGTCAAATTGTAATAAAGCAATTTGAACCAACTTCGATTTTTTTGGATTTTGATGAGTTTTTTTGTCTGGAGGAGCTAAATTTGAGTGAATTTAGATGAAATTTACTTTTACTTTTTTGGATTTTATATAAATTATTAGTCAAATTGTAATAAAGGAATTTGAACCAACTTCGATTTTTTTGCATTTTGATGAATTTTTTTGTTGGAGGAGTTAAATTTGAGTGAATTTAGATGAAATTTACTTTTATTTTTTTGTATTTTATATAAATTTTTAGTCAAATTGTAATAAAGCAATTTGAACCAACTTCGATTTTTTTGGATTTTGATGAGTTTTTTTGTTTGGAGGAGCTAAATTTGAGTGAATTTAGATGAAATTTACTTTTACTTTTTTGGATTTTATATAAATTTTTAGTCAAATTGTAATAAAGGAATTTGAACCAACTTCGATTTTTTTGGATTTTGATGAATTTTTTTGTTGGAGGAGCTAAATTTGAGTGAGTTTAGATGAAATTTACTTTTATTTTTTTGGATTTTATATAAATTTTTAGTCAAATTGTAATAAAGGAATTTGAACCAACTTCGATTTTTTTGGGTTTTGATGATTTTGGTTGTTGGAGGAGTTAAATTTGAGTAAATTTAGATGAAATTAACACCTTATTTTTGGATTTTATATAAATTTTTAGTCAAATTGTAATAAAGGAATTTGAACCAACTTCGATTTTTTTGGATTTTGATGAATTTTTTTGTTGGAGGAGCTAAATTTGAGTGAGTTTAGATGAAATTTACTTTTATTTTTTTGGATTTTATATAAATTTTTAGTCAAATAGTAATAAAGGAATTTGAACCAACTTCGATTTTTTTGGATTTTGATGATTTTGGTTGTTGGAGGAGTTAAATTTGAGTAAATTTAGATGAAATTTACACCTTATTTTTGGATTTTATATAAATTTTTAGTCAAATTGTAATAAAGGGATTTGAAACAACTTCGATTTTTTTAGATTCTGATGAATGTTTTTGTAGGAGGAGCTAAGTTTGATTGAATTTAGATGAAATTTACTTTCATTTTTTTGGAATTTATATAAATTTTTAGTCAAATTGTAATGAAGTACATTGAAACCAACCTGGATTTTTTTGGCTTTTGATGAATTTTCTTGTTGGGGAGTTAAATTTGAGTGAATTTAGATGAAATTTACTTTTATTTTTTTGTATTTTATATAAATTTTTAGTCAAATTGTAATAAAGCAATTTGAACCAACTTCGATTTTTTTGGATTTTGATGAGTTTTTTTGTCTGGAGGAGCTAAATTTGAGTGAATTTAGATGAAATTTACTTTTACTTTTTTGGATTTTATATAAATTATTAGTCAAATTGTAATAAAGGAATTTGAACCAACTTCGATTTTTTTGCATTTTGATGAATTTTTTTGTTGGAGGAGTTAAATTTGAGTGAATTTAGATGAAATTTACTTTTATTTTTTTGTATTTTATATAAATTTTTAGTCAAATTGTAATAAAGCAATTTGAACCAACTTCGATTTTTTTGGATTTTGATGAGTTTTTTTGTTTGGAGGAGCTAAATTTGAGTGAATTTAGATGAAATTTACTTTTACTTTTTTGGATTTTATATAAATTTTTAGTCAAATTGTAATAAAGGAATTTGAACCAACTTCGATTTTTTTGGATTTTGATGAATTTTTTTGTTGGAGGAGCTAAATTTGAGTGAGTTTAGATGAAATTTACTTTTATTTTTTTGGATTTTATATAAATTTTTAGTCAAATTGTAATAAAGGAATTTGAACCAACTTCGATTTTTTTGGGTTTTGATGATTTTGGTTGTTGGAGGAGTTAAATTTGAGTAAATTTAGATGAAATTAACACCTTATTTTTGGATTTTATATAAATTTTTAGTCAAATTGTAATAAAGGAATTTGAACCAACTTCGATTTTTTTGGATTTTGATGAATTTTTTTGTTGGAGGAGCTAAATTTGAGTGAGTTTAGATGAAATTTACTTTTATTTTTTTGGATTTTATATAAATTTTTAGTCAAATAGTAATAAAGGAATTTGAGCCAACTTCGATTTTTTTGGATTTTGATGATTTTGGTTGTTGGAGGAGTTAAATTTGAGTAAATTTAGATGAAATTAACACCTTATTTTTGGATTTTATATAAATTTTTAGTCAAATTGTAATAAAGGGATTTGAAACAACTTCGATTTTTTTGGATTTTGATGAATGTTTTTGTAGGAGGAGCTAAATTTGATTGAATTTAGATGAAATTTACTTTCATTTTTTTGGATTTTATATAAATTTTTAGTCAAATTGTAATGAAGTACATTGAAACCAACTTGGATTTTTTTGGATTTTGATGAATTTTCTTGTTGGAGGAGCTAAATTTGAGTTAATTTAGATGAAATTTACTTTTATTTTTTTGTATTTTATATAAATTTTTAGTCAAATTGTAATAAAGCAATTTGAACCAACTTCGATTTTTTTGGATTTTGATGAGTTTTTTTGTCTGGAGGAGCTAAATTTGAGTGAATTTAGATGAAATTTACTTTTACTTTTTTGGATTTTATATAAATTTTTAGCCAAATTGTAATAAAGGAATTTGAACCAACTTCGATTTTTTTGGATTTTGATGAATTTTTTTGTTGGAGGAGCTAAATTTGAGTGAGTTTAGATGAAATTTACTTTTATTTTTTTTGGATTTTATATAAATTTTTAGTCAAATTGTAATAAAGTACATTGAAACCAACTTTGATTTTTTTTGGATTTTGATGAATTTTTTTGTTGGAGGAGCTAAATTTGAGTGAATTTAGATGAAATTTACTTTTATTTTTTTTGGATTTTATATAAATTTTTAGTCGAATTGTAATAAAGATATTTGAACCAACTTCGATTTTTTTGGATTTTGATGAGTTTTTTTGTTGGAGGAGTTAAATTTGAGTGTATTTAGATGAAATTTACTTCTATTTTTTTTTATTTCATAAAATTTTTTAGTCAAATAGTAATAAAGGAATTTGAACCAACTTCGATTTTTTTGGATTTTGATGATTTTGGTTGTTGGAGGAGTTTGATTGAATTTAGATGAAATTTACTTTCATTTTTTTGGATTTTAAATAAATTTTTAGTCAAATTGTAATAAAGTACATTGAAACCAACTTGGATTTTTTTGGATTTTGATGAATTTTTTTGTTGGAGGAGCTAAATTTGAGTGAATTTAGATGAAATTTACTTTTATTTTTTTGGATTTTATATAAATTTTTAGTCAAACTGTAATAAAGGAATTTGAACCAACTTCGATTTTTTTGGATTTTGATGAATTTTTTTGTTGGAGGAGCTAAATTTGAGTGAGTTTAGATGAAATTTACTTTTATTTTTTTGGATTTTATATAAATTTTTAGTCAAATAGTAATAAAGGAATTTGAACCAACTTCGATTTTTTTGGATTTTGATGATTTTGGTTGTTGGAGGAGTTAAATTTGAGTAAATTTAGATGAAATTAACACCTTATTTTTGGATTTTATATAAATTTTTAGTCAAATTGTAATAAAGGAATTTGAACCAACTTCGATTTTTTTGGATTTTGATGAATTTTTTTGTTGGAGGAGCTAAATTTGAGTGAGTTTAGATGAAATTTACTTTTATTTTTTGGGATTTTATATAAATTTTTAGTCAAATTGTAATAAAGGAATTTGAACCAACTTCGATTTTTTTGGATTTTGATGATTTTGGTTGTTGGAGGAGTTAAATTTGAGTAAATTTAGATGAAATTAACACCTTATTTTTGGATTTTATATAAATTTTTAGTCAAATTGTATTAAAGGGATTTGAAACAACTTCGATTTTTTTGGATTTTGATGAATGTTTTTGTAGGAGGAGCTAAATTTGATTGAATTTAGATGAAATTTACTTTCATTTTTTTTTGGATTTTATATAAATTTTTAGTCAAATTGTAATAAAGTACATTGAAACCAACTTGGATTTTTTTGGATTTTGATGAATTTTTTTGTTGGAGGAGCTAAATTTGAGTGAATTTAGATGAAATTTACTTTTATTTTTTTGTATTTTATATAAATTTTTAGTCAAATTGTAATAAAGCAATTTGAACCAACTTCGATTTTTTTGGATTTTGATGAATTTTTTTGTTGGAGGAGCTAAATTTGAGTGAGTTTAGATGAAATTTACTTTTATTTTTTTGGATTTTATATAAATTTTTAGTCAAATAGTAATAAAGGAATTTGAACCAACTTCGATTTTTTTGGATTTTGATGATTTTGGTTGTTGGAGGAGTTAAATTTGAGTAAATTTAGATGAAATTAACACCTTATTTTTGGATTTTATATAAATTTTTAGTCAAATTGTAATAAAGGAATTTGAACCAACTTCGATTTTTTTGGATTTTGATGAATTTTTTTGTTGGAGGAGCTAAATTTGAGTGAGTTTAGATGAAATTTACTTTTATTTTTTGGGATTTTATATAAATTTTTAGTCAAATTGTAATAAAGGAATTTGAACCAACTTCGATTTTTTTGGATTTTGATGATTTTGGTTGTTGGAGGAGTTAAATTTGAGTAAATTTAGATGAAATTAACACCTTATTTTTGGATTTTATATAAATTTTTAGTCAAATTGTATTAAAGGGATTTGAAACAACTTCGATTTTTTTGGATTTTGATGAATGTTTTTGTAGGAGGAGCTAAATTTGATTGAATTTAGATGAAATTTACTTTCATTTTTTTTGATTTTATATAAATTTTTAGTCAAATTGTAATAAAGTACATTGAAACCAACTTGGATTTTTTTGGATTTTGATGAATTTTTTTGTTGGAGGAGCTAAATTTGAGTGAATTTAGATGAAATTTACTTTTATTTTTTTGTATTTTATATAAATTTTTAGTCAAATTGTAATAAAGCAATTTGAACCAACTTCGATTTTTTTGGATTTTGATGAGTTTTTTTGTTTGGAGGAGCTAAATTTGAGTGAATTTAGATGAAATTTACTTCTACTTTTTTGGATTTTATTTAAATTTTTAGTCAAATTGTAATAAAGGAATTTGAACCAACTTCGATTTTTTTGGATTCTGATGAATTTTTTTGTTGGAGGAGCTAAATTTGAGTGAATTTAGATGAAATTTACTTTTATTCTTTGGGATTTTATATAAATTTTTAGTCAAATTGTAATAAAGGAATTTGAAACCAACTTCGATTTTTTGGGATTTTGATGAATTTTTTTGTTGGAGGAGCTAAATTTGAGTGAGTTTAGATGAAATTTACTTTTATTTTTTTGGATTTTATATAAATTTTTAGTCAAATTGTAATAAAGGACTTTGAACCAACTTCGATTTTTTTGGATTTTGATGATTTTGGTTGTTGGAGGAGTTAAATTTGAGTAAATTTAGATGAAATTAACACCTTATTTTTGGATTTTATATAAATTTTTAGTCAAATTGTAATAAAGGGATTTGAAACAACTTCGATTTTTTTGGATTTTGATGAATGTTTTTGTAGGAGGAGCTAAATTTGATTGAATTTAGATGAAATTTACTTTCATTTTTTTGGATTTTATATAAATTTTTAGTCAAATTGTAATGAAGTACATTGAAACCAACTTGGATTTTTTTGGATTTTGATGAATTTTCTTGTTGGAGGAGCTAAATTTGAGTGAATTTAGATGAAATTTACTTTCATTTTTTTGGATTTTAAATAAATTTTTAGTCAAATTGTAATAAAGTACATTGAAACCAACTTGGATTTTTTTGGATTTTGATGAATTTTTTTGTTGGAGGAGCTAAATTTGAGTGAATTTAGATGAAATTTACTTTTACTTTTTTGGATTTTATATAAATTTTTAGCCAAATTGTAATAAAGGAATTTGAACCAACTTCGATTTTTTTGGATTTTGATGAATTTTTTTGTTGGAGGAGCTAAATTTGTGTGAGTTTAGATGAAATTTACTTTTATTTTTTTTGGATTTTATATAAATTTTTAGTCAAATTGTAATAAAGTACATTGAAACCAACTTTGATTTTTTTTGGATTTTGATGAATTTTTTTGTTGGAGGAGCTAAATTTGAGTGAATTTAGATGAAATTTACTTTTATTTTTTTTGGATTTTATATAAATTTTTAGTCGAATTGTAATAAAGATATTTGAACCAACTTCGATTTTTTTGGATTTTGATGAGTTTTTTTGTTGTGGAGGAGTTAAATTTGAGTGAATTTAGATGAAATTTACTTCTATTTTTTTTTATTTCATAAAAATTTTTAGTCAAATAGTAATAAAGGAATTTGAACCAACTTCGATTTTTTTGGATTTTGATGATTTTGGTTGTTGGAGGAGTTTGATTGAATTTAGATGAAATTTACTTTCATTTTTTTGGATTTTAAATAAATTTTTAGTCAAATTGTAATAAAGTACATTGAAACCAACTTGGATTTTTTTGGATTTTGATGAATTTTTTTGTTGGAGGAGCTAAATTTGAGTGAATTTAGATGAAATTTACTTTTATTTTTTTGGATTTTATATAAATTTTTAGTCAAACTGTAATAAAGGAATTTGAACCAACTTCGATTTTTTTGGATTTTGATGAATTTTTTTGTTGGAGGAGCTAAATTTGAGTGAGTTTAGATGAAATTTACTTTTATTTTTTTGGATTTTATATAAATTTTTAGTCAAATAGTAATAAAGGAATTTGAACCAACTTCGATTTTTTTGGATTTTGATGATTTTGGTTGTTGGAGGAGTTAAATTTGAGTAAATTTAGATGAAATTAACACCTTATTTTTGGATTTTATATAAATTTTTAGTCAAATTGTAATAAAGGAATTTGAACCAACTTCGATTTTTTTGGATTTTGATGAATTTTTTTGTTGGAGGAGCTAAATTTGAGTGAGTTTAGATGAAATTTACTTTTATTTTTTGGGATTTTATATAAATTTTTAGTCAAATTGTAATAAAGGAATTTGAACCAACTTCGATTTTTTTGGATTTTTATGATTTTGGTTGTTGGAGGAGTTAAATTTGAGTAAATTTAGATGAAATTAACACCTTATTTTTGGATTTTATATAAATTTTTAGTCAAATTGTATTAAAGGGATTTGAAACAACTTCGATTTTTTTGGATTTTGATGAATGTTTTTGTAGGAGGAGCTAAATTTGATTGAATTTAGATGAAATTTACTTTCATTTTTTTTTGGATTTTATATAAATTTTTAGTCAAATTGTAATAAAGTACATTGAAACCAACTTGGATTTTTTTGGATTTTGATGAATTTTTTTGTTGGAGGAGCTAAATTTGAGTGAATTTAGATGAAATTTACTTTTATTTTTTTGTATTTTATATAAATTTTTAGTCAAATTGTAATAAAGCAATTTGAACCAACTTCGATTTTTTTGGATTTTGATGAATTTTTTTGTTGGAGGAGCTAAATTTGAGTGAGTTTAGATGAAATTTACTTTTATTTTTTTGGATTTTATATAAATTTTTAGTCAAATAGTAATAAAGGAATTTGAACCAACTTCGATTTTTTTGGATTTTGATGATTTTGGTTGTTGGAGGAGTTAAATTTGAGTAAATTTAGATGAAATTAACACCTTATTTTTGGATTTTATATAAATTTTTAGTCAAATTGTAATAAAGGAATTTGAACCAACTTCGATTTTTTTGGATTTTGATGAATTTTTTTGTTGGAGGAGCTAAATTTGAGTGAGTTTAGATGAAATTTACTTTTATTTTTTGGGATTTTATATAAATTTTTAGTCAAATTGTAATAAAGGAATTTGAACCAACTTCGATTTTTTTGGATTTTGATGATTTTGGTTGTTGGAGGAGTTAAATTTGAGTAAATTTAGATGAAATTAACACCTTATTTTTGGATTTTATATAAATTTTTAGTCAAATTGTATTAAAGGATTTGAAACAACTTCGATTTTTTTGGATTTTGATGAATGTTTTTGTTGGAGGAGCTAAATTTGAGTGAATTTAGATGAAATTTACTTTTATTTTTTTGTATTTTATATAAATTTTTAGTCAAATTGTAATAAAGCAATTTGAACCAACTTCGATTTTTTTGGATTTTGATGAGTTTTTTTGTTTGGAGGAGCTAAATTTGAGTGAATTTAGATGAAATTTACTTTTACTTTTTTGGATTTTATTTAAATTTTTAGTCAAATTGTAATAAAGGAATTTGAACCAACTTCGATTTTTTTGGATTCTGATGAATTTTTTTGTTGGAGGAGCTAAATTTGAGTGAATTTAGATGAAATTTACTTTTATTCTTTGGGATTTTATATAAATTTTTAGTCAAATTGTAATAAAGGAATTTGAAACCAACTTCGATTTTTTGGGATTTTGATGAATTTTTTTGTTGGAGGAGCTAAATTTGAGTGAGTTTAGATGAAATTTACTTTTATTTTTTTGGATTTTATATAAATTTTTAGTCAAATAGTAATAAAGGAATTTGAACCAACTTCGATTTTTTTGGATTTTGATGATTTTGGTTGTTGGAGGAGTTAAATTTGAGTAAATTTAGATGAAATTAACACCTTATTTTTGGATTTTATATAAATTTTTAGTCAAATTGTAATAAAGGAATTTGAACCAACTTCGATTTTTTTGGATTTTGATGAATTTTTTTGTTGGAGGAGCTAAATTTGAGTGAGTTTAGATGAAATTTACTTTTATTTTTTGGGATTTTATATAAATTTTTAGTCAAATTGTAATAAAGGAATTTGAACCAACTTCGATTTTTTTGGATTTTGATGATTTTGGTTGTTGGAGGAGTTAAATTTGAGTAAATTTAGATGAAATTAACACCTTATTTTTGGATTTTATATAAATTTTTAGTCAAATTGTATTAAAGGGATTTGAAACAACTTCGATTTTTTTGGATTTTGATGAATGTTTTTGTTGGAGGAGCTAAATTTGAGTGAATTTAGATGAAATTTACTTTTATTTTTTTGTATTTTATATAAATTTTTAGTCAAATTGTAATAAAGCAATTTGAACCAACTTCGATTTTTTTGGATTTTGATGAGTTTTTTTGTTTGGAGGAGCTAAATTTGAGTGAATTTAGATGAAATTTACTTTTACTTTTTTGGATTTTATTTAAATTTTTAGTCAAATTGTAATAAAGGAATTTGAACCAACTTCGATTTTTTTGGATTCTGATGAATTTTTTTGTTGGAGGAGCTAAATTTGAGTGAATTTAGATGAAATTTACTTTTATTCTTTGGGATTTTATATAAATTTTTAGTCAAATTGTAATAAAGGAATTTGAAACCAACTTCGATTTTTTGGGATTTTGATGAATTTTTTTGTTGGAGGAGCTAAATTTGAGTGAGTTTAGATGAAATTTACTTTTATTTTTTTGGATTTTATATAAATTTTTAGTCAAATTGTAATAAAGGACTTTGAACCAACTTCGATTTTTTTGGATTTTGATGATTTTGGTTGTTGGAGGAGTTAAATTTGAGTAAATTTAGATGAAATTAACACCTTATTTTTGGATTTTATATAAATTTTTAGTCAAATTGTAATAAAGGGATTTGAAACAACTTCGATTTTTTTGGATTTTGATGAATGTTTTTGTAGGAGGAGCTAAATTTGATTGAATTTAGATGAAATTTACTTTCATTTTTTTGGATTTTATATAAATTTTTAGTCAAATTGTAATGAAGTACATTGAAACCAACTTGGATTTTTTTGGATTTTGATGAATTTTCTTGTTGGAGGAGCTAAATTTGAGTGAATTTAGATGAAATTTACTTTCATTTTTTTGGATTTTAAATAAATTTTTAGTCAAATTGTAATAAAGTACATTGAAACCAACTTGGATTTTTTTGGATTTTGTTGAATTTTTTTGTTGGAGGAGCTAAATTTGAGTGAATTTAGATGAAATTTACTTTTACTTTTTTGGATTTTATATAAATTTTTAGCCAAATTGTAATAAAGGAATTTGAACCAACTTCGATTTTTTTGGATTTTGATGAATTTTTTTGTTGGAGGAGCTAAATTTGAGTGAGTTTAGATGAAATTTACTTTTATTTTTTTTGGATTTTATATAAATTTTTAGTCAAATTGTAATAAAGTACATTGAAACCAACTTTGATTTTTTTTGGATTTTGATGAATTTTTTTGTTGGAGGAGCTAAATTTGAGTGAATTTAGATGAAATTTACTTTTATTTTTTTTGGATTTTATATAAATTTTTAGTCGAATTGTAATAAAGATATTTGAACCAACTTCGATTTTTTTGGATTTTGATGAGTTTTTTTGTTGTGGAGGAGTTAAATTTGAGTGAATTTAGATGAAATTTACTTCTATTTTTTTTTATTTCATAAAAATTTTTAGTCAAATAGTAATAAAGGAATTTGAACCAACTTCGATTTTTTTGGATTTTGATGATTTTGGTTGTTGGAGGAGTTTGATTGAATTTAGATGAAATTTACTTTCATTTTTTTGGATTTTAAATAAATTTTTAGTCAAATTGTAATAAAGTACATTGAAACCAACTGGGATTTTTTTGGATTTTGATGAATTTTTTTGTTGGAGGAGCTAAATTTGAGTGAATTTAGATGAAATTTACTTTTATTTTTTTGGATTTTATATAAATTTTTAGTCAAACTGTAATAAAGGAATTTGAACCAACTTCGATTTTTTTGGATTTTGATGAATTTTTTTGTTGGAGGAGCTAAATTTGAGTGAGTTTAGATGAAATTTACTTTTATTTTTTTGGATTTTATATAAATTTTTAGTCAAATAGTAATAAAGGAATTTGAACCAACTTCGATTTTTTTGGATTTTGATGATTTTGGTTGTTGGAGGAGTTAAATTTGAGTAAATTTAGATGAAATTAACACCTTATTTTTGGATTTTATATAAATTTTTAGTCAAATTGTAATAAAGGAATTTGAACCAACTTCGATTTTTTTGGATTTTGATGAATTTTTTTGTTGGAGGAGCTAAATTTGAGTGAGTTTAGATGAAATTTACTTTTATTTTTTGGGATTTTATATAAATTTTTAGTCAAATTGTAATAAAGGAATTTGAACCAACTTCGATTTTTTTGGATTTTTATGATTTTGGTTGTTGGAGGAGTTAAATTTGAGTAAATTTAGATGAAATTAACACCTTATTTTTGGATTTTATATAAATTTTTAGTCAAATTGTATTAAAGGGATTTGAAACAACTTCGATTTTTTTGGATTTTGATGAATGTTTTTGTAGGAGGAGCTAAATTTGATTGAATTTAGATGAAATTTACTTTCATTTTTTTTGGATTTTATATAAATTTTTAGTCAAATTGTAATGAAGTACATTGAAACCAACTTGGATTTTTTTGGATTTTGATGAATTTTCTTGTTGGAGGAGCTAAATTTGAGTGAATTTAGATGAAATTTACTTTCATTTTTTTGGATTTTAAATAAATTTTTAGTCAAATTGTAATAAAGTACATTGAAACCAACTTGGATTTTTTTGGATTTTGATGAATTTTTTTGTTGGAGGAGCTAAACTTGAGTGAATTTAGATGAAATTTACTTTTACTTTTTTGGATTTTATATAAATTTTTAGCCAAATTGTAATAAAGGAATTTGAACCAACTTCGATTTTTTTGGATTTTGATGAATTTTTTTGTTGGAGGAGCTAAATTTGAGTGAGTTTAGATGAAATTTACTTTTATTTTTTTTGGATTTTATATAAATTTTTAGTCAAATTGTAATAAAGTACATTGAAACCAACTTTGATTTTTTTTGGATTTTGATGAATTTTTTTGTTGGAGGAGCTAAATTTGAGTGAATTTAGATGAAATTTACTTTTATTTTTTTTGGATTTTATAT
The DNA here is from genome assembly GCA_963855975.1 of Andrena chrysosceles. Classification (NCBI taxonomy): domain Eukaryota; kingdom Metazoa; phylum Arthropoda; class Insecta; order Hymenoptera; family Andrenidae; genus Andrena; species Andrena chrysosceles. The sequence goes on from CAWLCU010000092.1 coordinate 395,495, forward strand.
AAATTTTTAGTCGAATTGTAATAAAGATATTTGAACCAACTTCGATTTTTTTGGATTTTGATGAGTTTTTTTGTTGTGGAGGAGTTAAATTTGAGTGAATTTAGATGAAATTTACTTGTATTTTTTTTTATTTCATAAAAATTTTTAGTCAAATAGTAATAAAGGAATTTGAACCAACTTCGATTTTTTTGGATTTTGATGATTTTGGTTGTTGGAGGAGTTTGATTGAATTTAGATGAAATTTACTTTCATTTTTTTGGATTTTAAATAAATTTTTAGTCAAATTGTAATAAAGTACATTGAAACCAACTTGGATTTTTTTGGATTTTGATGAATTTTTTTGTTGGAGGAGCTAAATTTGAGTGAATTTAGATGAAATTTACTTTTATTTTTTTGGATTTTATATAAATTTTTAGTCAAACTGTAATAAAGGAATTTGAACCAACTTCGATTTTTTTGGATTTTGATGAATTTTTTTGTTGGAGGAGCTAAATTTGAGTGAGTTTAGATGAAATTTACTTTTATTTTTTGGGATTTTATATAAATTTTTAGTCAAATTGTAATAAAGGAATTTGAACCAACTTCGATTTTTTTGGATTTTTATGATTTTGGTTGTTGGAGGAGTTAAATTTGAGTAAATTTAGATGAAATTAACACCTTATTTTTGGATTTTATATAAATTTTTAGTCAAATTGTATTAAAGGGATTTGAAACAACTTCGATTTTTTTGGATTTTGATGAATGTTTTTGTAGGAGGAGCTAAATTTGATTGAATTTAGATGAAATTTACTTTCATTTTTTTTGGATTTTATATAAATTTTTAGTCAAATTGTAATAAAGTACATTGAAACCAACTTGGATTTTTTTGGATTTTGATGAATTTTTTTGTTGGAGGAGCTAAATTTGAGTGAATTTAGATGAAATTTACTTTTATTTTTTTGTATTTTATATAAATTTTTAGTCAAATTGTAATAAAGCAATTTGAACCAACTTCGATTTTTTTGGATTTTGATGAGTTTTTTTGTTTGGAGGAGCTAAATTTGAGTGAATTTAGATGAAATTTACTTTTACTTTTTTGGATTTTATTTAAATTTTTAGTCAAATTGTAATAAAGGAATTTGAACCAACTTCGATTTTTTTGGATTCTGATGAATTTTTTTGTTGGAGGAGCTAAATTTGAGTGAATTTAGATGAAATTTACTTTTATTCTTTGGGATTTTATATAAATTTTTAGTCAAATTGTAATAAAGGAATTTGAAACCAACTTCGATTTTTTGGGATTTTGATGAATTTTTTTGTTGGAGGAGCTAAATTTGAGTGAGTTTAGATGAAATTTACTTTTATTTTTTTGGATTTTATATAAATTTTTAGTCAAATTGTAATAAAGGACTTTGAACCAACTTCGATTTTTTTGGATTTTGATGATTTTGGTTGTTGGAGGAGTTAAATTTGAGTAAATTTAGATGAAATTAACACCTTATTTTTGGATTTTATATAAATTTTTGGTCAAATTGTAATAAAGGGATTTGAAACAACTTCGATTTTTTTGGATTTTGATGAATGTTTTTGTAGGAGGAGCTAAATTTGATTGAATTTAGATGAAATTTACTTTCATTTTTTTGGATTTTATATAAATTTTTAGTCAAATTGTAATGAAGTACATTGAAACCAACTTGGATTTTTTTGGATTTTGATGAATTTTCTTGTTGGAGGAGCTAAATTTGAGTGAATTTAGATGAAATTTACTTTCATTTTTTTGGATTTTAAATAAATTTTTAGTCAAATTGTAATAAAGTACATTGAAACCAACTTGGATTTTTTTGGATTTTGATGAATTTTTTTGTTGGAGGAGCTAAATTTGAGTGAATTTAGATGAAATTTACTTTTATTTTTTTGGATTTTATATAAATTTTTAGTCAAACTGTAATAAAGGAATTTGAACCAACTTTGATTTTTTTGGATTTTGATGAATTTTTTTGTTGGAGGAGCTAAATTTGAGTGAGTTTAGATGAAATTTACTTTTATTTTTTTGGATTTTATATAAATTTTTAGTCAAATAGTAATAAAGGAATTTGAACCAACTTCGATTTTTTTGGATTTTGATGATTTTGGTTGTTGGAGGAGTTAAATTTGAGTAAATTTAGATGAAATTAACACCTTATTTTTGGATTTTATATAAATTTTTAGTCAAATTGTAATAAAGGAATTTGAACCAACTTCGATTTTTTTGGATTTTGATGAATTTTTTTGTTGGAGGAGCTAAATTTGAGTGAGTTTAGATGAAATTTACTTTTATTTTTTGGGATTTTATATAAATTTTTAGTCAAATTGTAATAAAGGAATTTGAACCAACTTCGATTTTTTTGGATTTTGATGATTTTGGTTTTTGGAGGAGTTAAATTTGAGTAAATTTAGATGAAATTAACACCTTATTTTTGGATTTTATATAAATTTTTAGTCAAATTGTATTAAAGGGATTTGAAACAACTTCGATTTTTTTGGATTTTGATGAATGTTTTTGTAGGAGGAGCTAAATTTGATTGAATTTAGATGAAATTTACTTTCATTTTTTTTTGGATTTTATATAAATTTTTAGTCAAATTGTAATAAAGTACATTGAAACCAACTTGGATTTTTTTGAATTTTGATGAATTTTTTTGTTGGAGGAGCTAAATTTGAGTGAATTTAGATGAAATTTACTTTTATTTTTTTGTATTTTATATAAATTTTTAGTCAAATTGTAATAAAGCAATTTGAACCAACTTCGATTTTTTTGGATTTTGATGAATTTTTTTGTTGGAGGAGCTAAATTTGAGTGAGTTTAGATGAAATTTACTTTTATTTTTTTGGATTTCATATAAATTTTTAGTCAAATAGTAATAAAGGAATTTGAACCAACTTCGATTTTTTTGGATTTTGATGATTTTGGTTGTTGGAGGAGTTAAATTTGAGTAAATTTAGATGAAATTAACACCTTATTTTTGGATTTTATATAAATTTTTAGTCAAATTGTAATAAGGGAATTTGAACCAACTTCGATTTTTTTGGATTTTGATGAATTTTTTTGTTGGAGGAGCTAAATTTGAGTGAGTTTAGATGAAATTTACTTTTATTTTTTGGGATTTTATATAAATTTTTAGTCAAATTGTAATAAAGGAATTTGAACCAACTTCGATTTTTTTGGATTTTGATGATTTTGGTTGTTGGAGGAGTTAAATTTGAGTAAATTTAGATGAAATTAACACCTTATTTTTGGATTTTATATAAATTTTTAGTCAAATTGTATTAAAGGGATTTGAAACAACTTCGATTTTTTTGGATTTTGATGAATGTTTTTGTAGGAGGAGCTAAATTTGATTGAATTTAGATGAAATTTACTTTCATTTTTTTTGGATTTTATATAAATTTTTAGTCAAATTGTAATAAAGTACATTGAAACCAACTTGGATTTTTTTGGATTTTGATGAATTTTTTTGTTGGAGGAGCTAAATTTGAGTGAATTTAGATGAAATTTACTTTTATTTTTTTGTATTTTATATAAATTTTTAGTCAAATTGTAATAAAGCAATTTGAACCAACTTCGATTTTTTTGGATTTTGATGAGTTTTTTTGTTTGGAGGAGCTAAATTTGAGTGAATTTAGATGAAATTTACTTTTACTTTTTTGGATTTTATTTAAATTTTTAGTCAAATTGTAATAAAGGAATTTGAACCAACTTCGATTTTTTTGGATTTTGATGAATTTTTTTGTTGGAGGAGCTAAATTTGAGTGAATTTAGATGAAATTTACTTTTATTCTTTGGGATTTTATATAAATTTTTAGTCAAATTGTAATAAAGGAATTTGAAACCAACTTCGATTTTTTGGGATTTTGATGAATTTTTTTGTTGGAGGAGCTAAATTTGAGTGAGTTTAGATGAAATTTACTTTTATTTTTTTGGATTTTATATAAATTTTTAGTCAAATTGTAATAAAGGACTTTGAACCAACTTCGATTTTTTTGGATTTTGATGATTTTGGTTGTTGGAGGAGTTAAATTTGAGTAAATTTAGATGAAATTAACACCTTATTTTTGGATTTTATATAAATTTTTAGTCAAATTGTAATAAAGGAATTTGAACCAACTTCGATTTTTTTGGATTTTGATGAATTTTTTTGTTGGAGGAGCTAAATTTGAGTGAGTTTAGATGAAATTTACTTTTATTTTTGGGGATTTTATATAAATTTTTAGTCAAATTGTAATAAAGGAATTTGAACCAACTTCGATTTTTTTGGATTTTGATGATTTTGGTTGTTGGAGGAGTTAAATTTGAGTAAATTTAGATGAAATTAACACCTTATTTTTGGATTTTATATAAATTTTTAGTCAAATTGTATTAAAGGGATTTGAAACAACTTCGATTTTTTTGGATTTTGATGAATGTTTTTGTAGGAGGAGCTAAATTTGATTGAATTTAGATGAAATTTACTTTCATTTTTTTTTTGATTTTATATAAATTTTTAGTCAAATTGTAATAAAGTACATTGAAACCAACTTGGATTTTTTTGGATTTTGATGAATTTTTTTGTTGGAGGAGCTAAATTTGAGTGAATTTAGATGAAATTTACTTTTATTTTTTTGTATTTTATATAAATTTTTAGTCAAATTGTAATAAAGCAATTTGAACCAACTTCGATTTTTTTGGATTTTGATGAGTTTTTTTGTTTGGAGGAGCTAAATTTGAGTGAATTTAGATGAAATTTACTTTTACTTTTTTGGATTTTATTTAAATTTTTAGTCAAATTGTAATAAAGGAATTTGAACCAACTTCGATTTTTTTGGATTTTGATGAATTTTTTTGTTGGAGGAGCTAAATTTGAGTGAATTTAGATGAAATTTACTTTTATTCTTTGGGATTTTATATAAATTTTTAGTCAAATTGTAATAAAGGAATTTGAAACCAACTTCGATTTTTTGGGATTTTGATGAATTTTTTTGTTGGAGGAGCTAAATTTGAGTGAGTTTAGATGAAATTTACTTTTATTTTTTTGGATTTTATATAAATTTTTAGTCAAATTGTAATAAAGGACTTTGAACCAACTTCGATTTTTTTGGATTTTGATGATTTTGGTTGTTGGAGGAGTTAAATTTGAGTAAATCTAGATGAAATTAACACCTATTTTTTTGGATTTTATATAAATTTTTAGTCAAATTGTAATAAAATAATTTGAAACCAACTTCGATTTTTTTGGATTTTGATGAATTTTTTTGTTGGAGGAGCTAAATTTGAGTGAGTTTAGATGAAATTTACTTTTATTTTTTTGGATTTTATATAAATTTTTAGTCAAATTGTAATAAAGGAATTTGAACCAACTTCGATTGTTTTGGATTTTGATGATTTTGGTTGTTGGCGGAGTTAAATTTGAGTAAATTTAGATGAAATTAACACCTTATTTTTGGATTTTATATAAATTTTTAGTCAAATTGTATTAAAGGGATTTGAAACAACTTCGATTTTTTTGGATTTTGATGAATGTTTTTGTAGGAGGAGCTAAATTTGATTGAATTTAGATGAAATTTACTTTCATTTTTTTGGATTTTATATAAATTTTTAGTCAAATTGTAATGAAGTACATTGAAACCAACTTGGATTTTTTTGGATTTTGATGAATTTTCTTGTTGGAGGAGCTAAATTTGAGTGAATTTAGATGAAATTTACTTTTATTTTTTTGGATTTTATATAAATTTTTAGTCGAATTGTAAAAAAGAAATTTGAACCAACTTCGATTTTTTTGGATTTTGATGAGTTTTTTTGTTGGAGGTGTTAAATTTGAGTGAATTTAGATGAAATTTACTTCTATTTTTTTTTATTTCATATAAATTTTTAGTCAAATAGTAATAAAGGAATTTGAACCAACTTCGATTTTTTTGGATTTTGATGATTTTGGTTGTTGGAGGAGTTAAATTTGAGTAAATTTAGATGAAATTAACACCTTATTTTTGGATTTTATATAAATTTTTAGTCAAATTGTAATAAAGGAATTTGAACCAACTTCGATTTTTTTGGATTTTGATGAATTTTTTTGTTGGAGGAGCTAAATTTGAGTGAGTTTAGATGAAATTTACTTTTATTTTTTGGGATTTTATATAAATTTTTAGTCAAATTGTAATAAAGGAATTTGAACCAACTTCGATTTTTTTGGATTTTGATGATTTTGGTTGTTGGAGGAGTTAAATTTGAGTAAATTTAGATGAAATTAACACCTTATTTTTGGATTTTATATAAATTTTTAGTCAAATTGTATTAAAGGGATTTGAAACAACTTCGATTTTTTTGGATTTTGATGAATGTTTTTGAAGGAGGAGCTAAATTTGATTGAATTTAGATGAAATTTACTTTCATTTTTTTTGGATTTTATATAAATTTTTAGTCAAATTGTAATAAAGTACATTGAAACCAACTTGGATTTTTTTGGATTTTGATGAATTTTTTTGTTGGAGGAGCTAAATTTGAGTGAATTTAGATGAAATTTACTTTTATTTTTTTGTATTTTATATAAATTTTTAGTCAAATTGTAATAAAGCAATTTGAACCAACTTCGATTTTTTTGGATTTTGATGAGTTTTTTTGTTTGGAGGAGCTAAATTTGAGTGAATTTAGATGAAATTTACTTTTACTTTTTTGGATTTTATTTAAATTTTTAGTCAAATTGTAATAAAGGAATTTGAACCAACTTCGATTTTTTTGGATTCTGATGAATTTTTTTGTTGGAGGAGCTAAATTTGAGTGAATTTAGATGAAATTTACTTTTATTCTTTGGGATTTTATATAAATTTTTAGTCAAATTGTAATAAAGGAATTTGAACCAACTTTGATTTTTTGGGATTTTGATGAATTTTTTTGTTGGAGGAGCTAAATTTGAGTGAGTTTAGATGAAATTTACTTTTATTTTTTTGGATTTTATATAAATTTTTAGTCAAATAGTAATAAAGGAATTTGAACCAACTTCGATTTTTTTGGATTTTGATGATTTTGGTTGTTGGAGGAGTTAAATTTGAGTAAATTTAGATGAAATTAACACCTTATTTTTGGATTTTATATAAATTTTTAGTCAAATTGTAATAAAGGAATTTGAACCAACTTCGATTTTTTTGGATTTTGATGAATTTTTTTGTTGGAGGAGCTAAATTTGAGTGAGTTTAGATGAAATTTACTTCTATTTTTTGGGATTTTATATAAATTTTTAGTCAAATTGTAATAAAGGAATTTGAACCAACTTCGATTTTTTTGGATTTTGATGATTTTGGTTTTTGGAGGAGTTAAATTTGAGTAAATTTAGATGAAATTAACACCTTATTTTTGGATTTTATATAAATTTTTAGTCAAATTGTATTAAAGGGATTTGAAACAACTTCGATTTTTTTGGATTTTGATGAATGTTTTTGTAGGAGGAGCTAAATTTGATTGAATTTAGATGAAATTTACTTTCATTTTTTTTTGGATTTTATATAAATTTTTAGTCAAATTGTAATAAAGTACATTGAAACCAACTTGGATTTTTTTGGATTTTGATGAATTTTTTTGTTGGAGGAGCTAAATTTGAGTGAATTTAGATGAAATTTACTTTTATTTTTTTGTATTTTATATAAATTTTTAGTCAAATTGTAATAAAGCAATTTGAACCAACTTCGATTTTTTTGGATTTTGATGAATTTTTTTGTTGGAGGAGCTAAATTTGAGTGAGTTTAGATGAAATTTACTTTTATTTTTTTGGATTTCATATAAATTTTTAGTCAAATAGTAATAAAGGAATTTGAACCAACTTCGATTTTTTTGGATTTTGATGATTTTGGTTGTTGGAGGAGTTAAATTTGAGTAAATTTAGATGAAATTAACACCTTATTTTTGGATTTTATATAAATTTTTAGTCAAATTGTAATAAAGGAATTTGAACCAACTTCGATTTTTTTGGATTTTGATGAATTTTTTTGTTGGAGGAGCTAAATTTGAGTGAGTTTAGATGAAATTTACTTTTATTTTTTGGGATTTTATATAAATTTTTAGTCAAATTGTAATAAAGGAATTTGAACCAACTTCGATTTTTTTGGATTTTGATGATTTTGGTTGTTGGAGGAGTTAAATTTGAGTAAATTTAGATGAAATTAACACCTTATTTTTGGATTTTATATAAATTTTTAGTCAAATTGTATTAAAGGGATTTGAAACAACTTCGATTTTTTTGGATTTTGATGAATGTTTTTGTAGGAGGAGCTAAATTTGATTGAATTTAGATGAAATTTACTTTCATTTTTTTTGGATTTTATATAAATTTTTAGTCAAATTGTAATAAAGTACATTGAAACCAACTTGGATTTTTTTGGATTTTGATGAATTTTTTTGTTGGAGGAGCTAAATTTGAGTGAATTTAGATGAAATTTACTTTTATTTTTTTGTATTTTATATAAATTTTTAGTCAAATTGTAATAAAGCAATTTGAACCAACTTCGATTTTTTTGGATTTTGATGAGTTTTTTTGTTTGGAGGAGCTAAATTTGAGTGAATTTAGATGAAATTTACTTTTACTTTTTTGGATTTTATTTAAATTTTTAGTCAAATTGTAATAAAGGAATTTGAACCAACTTCGATTTTTTTGGATTTTGATGAATTTTTTTGTTGGAGGAGCTAAATTTGAGTGAATTTAGATGAAATTTACTTTTATTCTTTGGGATTTTATATAAATTTTTAGTCAAATTGTAATAAAGGAATTTGAAACCAACTTCGATTTTTTGGGATTTTGATGAATTTTTTTGTTGGAGGAGCTAAATTTGAGTGAGTTTAGATGAAATTTACTTTTATTTTTTTGGATTTTATATAAATTTTTAGTCAAATTGTAATAAAGGACTTTGAACCAACTTCGATTTTTTTGGATTTTGATGATTTTGGTTGTTGGAGGAGTTAAATTTGAGTAAATTTAGATGAAATTAACACCTTATTTTTGGATTTTATATAAATTTTTAGTCAAATTGTAATAAAGCAATTTGAACCAACTTCGATTTTTTTGGATTTTGATGAGTTTTTTTGTTTGGAGGAGCTAAATTTGAGTGAATTTAGATGAAATTTACTTTTACTTTTTTGGATTTTATATAAATTTTTAGTCAAATTGTAATAAAGGAATTTGAACCAACTTCGATTTTTTTGGATTTTGATGAATTTTTTTGTTGGAGGAGCTAAATTTGAGTGAATTTAGATGAAATTTACTTTTATTCTTTGGGATTTTATATAAATTTTTAGTCAAATTGTAATAAAGGAATTTGAAACCAACTTCGATTTTTTGGGATTTTGATGAATTTTTTTGTTGGAGGAGCTAAATTTGAGTGAGTTTAGATGAAATTTACTTTTATTTTTTTGTATTTTATATAAATTTTTAGTCAAATTGTAATAAAGGACTTTGAACCAACTTCGATTTTTTTGGATTTTGATGATTTTGGTTGTTGGAGGAGTTAAATTTGAGTAAATCTAGATGAAATTAACACCTATTTTTTTGGATTTTATATAAATTTTTAGTCAAATTGTAATAAAATAATTTGAAACCAACTTCGATTTTTTTGGATTTTGATGAATTTTTTTGTTGGAGGAGCTAAATTTGAGTGAGTTTAGATGAAATTTACTTTTATTTTTTTGGATTTTATATAAATTTTTAGTCAAATTGTAATAAAGGAATTTGAACCAACTTCGATTGTTTTGGATTTTGATGATTTTGGTTGTTGGCGGAGTTAAATTTGAGTAAATTTAGATGAAATTAACACCTTATTTTTGGATTTTATATAAATTTTTAGTCAAATTGTATTAAAGGGATTTGAAACAACTTCGATTTTTTTGGATTTTGATGAATGTTTTTGTAGGAGGAGCTAAATTTGATTGAATTTAGATGAAATTTACTTTCATTTTTTTGGATTTTATATAAATTTTTAGTCAAATTGTAATGAAGTACATTGAAAATAACTTGGATTTTTTTGGATTTTGATGAATTTTCTTGTTGGAGGAGCTAAATTTGAGTGAATTTAGATGAAATTTACTTTTATTTTTTTGGATTTTATATAAATTTTTAGTCGAATTGTAAAAAAGAAATTTGAACCAACTTCGATTTTTTTGGATTTTGATGAGTTTTTTTGTTGGAGGTGTTAAATTTGAGTGAATTTAGATGAAATTTACTTCTATTTTTTTTTATTTCATATAAATTTTTAGTCAAATAGTAATAAAGGAATTTGAACCAACTTCGATTTTTTTGGATTTTGATGATTTTGGTTGTTGGATGAGTTAAATTTGAGTAAATTTAGATGAAATTAACACCTTATTTTTGGATTTTATATAAATTTTTAGTCAAATTGTAATAAAGGGATTTGAAACAACTTCGATTTTTTTGGATTTTGATGAATGTTTTTGTAGGAGGAGCTAAATTTGATTGAATTTAGATGAAATTTACTTTCATTTTTTTGGATTTTATATAAATTTTTAGTCAAATTGTAATGAAGTACATTGAAACCAACTTGGATTTTTTTGGATTTTGATGAATTTTCTTGTTGGAGGAGCTAAATTTGAGTGAATTTAGATGAAATTTACTTTTATTTTTTTGTATTTTATATAAATTTTTAGTCAAATTGTAATAAAGCAATTTGAACCAACTTCGATTTTTTTGGATTTTGAGGAGTTTTTTTGTCTGGAGGAGCTAAATTTGAGTGAATTTAGATGAAATTTACTTTTACTTTTTTGGATTTTATATAAATTTTTAGTCAAATTGTAATAAAGGAATTTGAACCAACTTCGATTTTTTTGGATTTTGATGAATTTTTTTGTTGGAGGAGCTAAATTTGAGTGAGTTTAGATGAAATTTACTTTTATTTTTTTGGATTTTATATAAATTTTTAGTCAAATTGTAATAAAGTACATTGAAACCAACTTCGATTTTTTTGGATTTTGATGAATTTTTTTGTTGGAGGAGCTAAATTTGAGTGAGTTTAGATGAAATTTACTTTTATTTTTTTTGGATTTTATATAAATTTTTAGTCAAATAGTAATAAAGGAATTTGAAACAACTTCGATTTTTTTGGATTTTGATGAATTTTTTTGTTGGAGGAGCTAAATTTGAGTGAATTTAGATGAAATTTACTTTTATTCTTTTGGATTTTATATAAATTTTTAGTCTAATTGTAATAAAGGAATTTGAACCAACTTCGATTTTTTTGGATTTTGATGATTTTGGTTGTTGGAGGAGTTAAATTTGAGTAAATTTAGATGAAATTAACACCTTATTTTTGGATTTTATATAAATTTTTAGTCAAATTGTAATAAAGGGATTTGAAACAACTTCGATTTTTTTAGATTCTGATGAATGTTTTTGTAGGAGGAGCTAAGTTTGATTGAATTTAGATGAAATTTACTTTCATTTTTTTTGGATTTTATATAAATTTTTAGTCAAATTGTAATGAAGTACATTGAAACCAACTTGGATTTTTTTGGCTTTTGATGAATTTTCTTGTTGGAGGAGTTAAATTTGAGTGAATTTAGATGAAATTTACTTTTATTTTTTTGTATTTTATATAAATTTTTAGTCAAATTGTAATAAAGCAATTTGAACCAACTTCGATTTTTTTGGATTTTGATGGGTTTTTTTGTCTGGAGGAGCTAAATTTGAGTGAATTTAGATGAAATTTACTTTTATTTTTTTGGATTTTATATAAATTATTAGTCAAATTGTAATAAAGGAATTTGAACCAACTTCGATTTTTTTGGATTTTGATGAATTTTTTTGTTGGAGGAGCTAAATTTGAGTGAGTTTAGATGAAATTTACTTTTATCTTTTTGGATTTTATATAAATTTTTAGTCAAATTGTAATAAAGGAATTTGAACCAACTTCGATTTTTTTGGATTTTGATGATTTTGGTTGTTGGAGGAGTTAAATTTGAGTATATCTAGATGAAATTAACACCTATTTTTTTGGATTTTATATAAATTTTTAGTCAAATTGTAATAAAGTAATTTGAAACCAACTTCGATTTTTTTGGATTTTGAGGAGTTTTTTTGTCTGGAGGAGCTAAATTTGAGTGAATTTAGATGAAATTTACTTTTACTTTTTTGGATTTTATATAAATTTTTAGTCAAATTGTAATAAAGGAATTTGAACCAACTTCGATTTTTTTGGATTTTGATGAATTTTTTTGTTGGAGGAGCTAAATTTGAGTGAGCTTAGATGAAATTTACTTTTATTTTTTTGGATTTTATATAAATTTTTAGTCAAATTGTAATAAAGTACATTGAAACCAACTTCGATTTTTTTGGATTTTGATGAATTTTTTTGTTGGAGGAGCTAAATTTGAGTGAGTTTAGATGAAATTTACTTTTATTTTTTTTGGATTTTATATAAATTTTTAGTCAAATAGTAATAAAGGAATTTGAAACAACTTCGATTTTTTTGGATTTTGATGAATTTTTTTGTTGGAGGAGCTAAATTTGAGTGAATTTAGATGAAATTTACTTTTATTCTTTTGGATTTTATATAAATTTTTAGTCTAATTGTAATAAAGGAATTTGAACCAACTTCGATTTTTTTGGATTTTGATGATTTTGGTTGTTGGAGGAGTTAAATTTGAGTAAATTTAGATGAAATTAACACCTTATTTTTGGATTTTATATAAATTTTTAGTCAAATTGTAATAAAGGGATTTGAAACAACTTCGATTTTTTTAGATTCTGATGAATGTTTTTGTAGGAGGAGCTAAGTTTGATTGAATTTAGATGAAATTTACTTTCATTTTTTTTGGATTTTATATAAATTTTTAGTCAAATTGTAATGAAGTACATTGAAACCAACTTGGATTTTTTTGGCTTTTGATGAATTTTCTTGTTGGAGGAGTTAAATTTGAGTGAATTTAGATGAAATTTACTTTTATTTTTTTGTATTTTATATAAATTTTTAGTCAAATTGTAATAAAGCAATTTGAACCAACTTCGATTTTTTTGGATTTTGATGGGTTTTTTTGTCTGGAGGAGCTAAATTTGAGTGAATTTAGATGAAATTTACTTTTATTTTTTTGGATTTTATATAAATTATTAGTCAAATTGTAATAAAGGAATTTGAACCAACTTCGATTTTTTTGGATTTTGATGAATTTTTTTGTTGGAGGAGCTAAATTTGAGTGAGTTTAGATGAAATTTACTTTTATCTTTTTGGATTTTATATAAATTTTTAGTCAAATTGTAATAAAGGAATTTGAACCAACTTCGATTTTTTTGGATTTTGATGATTTTGGTTGTTGGAGGAGTTAAATTTGAGTATATCTAGATGAAATTAACACCTATTTTTTTGGATTTTATATAAATTTTTAGTCAAATTGTAATAAAGTAATTTGAAACCAACTTCGATTTTTTTGGATTTTGATGAATTTTTTTGTTGGAGGAGTTAAATTTGAGTAAATCTAGATGAAATTAACACCTATTTTTTTGGATTTTATATAAATTTTTAGTCAAATTGTAATAAAATAATTTGAAACCAACTTCGATTTTTTTGGATTTTGATGAATTTTTTTGTTGGAGGAGCTAAATTTGAGTGAGTTTAGATGAAATTTACTTTTATTTTTTGGGATTTTATATAAATTTTTAGTCAAATTGTAATAAAGGAATTTGAACCAACTTCGATTTTTTTGGATTTTGATGATTTTGGTTGTTGGAGGAGTTAAATTTGAGTAAATTTAGATGAAATTAACACCTTATTTTTGGATTTTATATAAATTTTTAGTCAAATTGTATTAAAGGGATTTGAAACAACTTCGATTTTTTTGGATTTTGATGAATGTTTTTGTAGGAGGAGCTAAATTTGATTGAATTTAGATGAAATTTACTTTCATTTTTTTTGGATTTTATATAAATTTTTAGTCAAATTGTAATAAAGTACATTGAAACCAACTTGGATTTTTTTGGATTTTGATGAATTTTTTTGTTGGAGGAGCTAAATTTGAGTGAATTTAGATGAAATTTACTTTTATTTTTTTGTATTTTATATAAATTTTTAGTCAAATTGTAATAAAGCAATTTGAACCAACTTCGATTTTTTTGGATTTTGATGAGTTTTTTTGTTTGGAGGAGCTAAATTTGAGTGAATTTAGATGAAATTTACTTTTACTTTTTTGGATTTTATTTAAATTTTTAGTCAAATTGTAATAAAGGAATTTGAACCAACTTCGATTTTTTTGGATTTTGATGAATTTTTTTGTTGGAGGAGCTAAATTTGAGTGAATTTAGATGAAATTTACTTTTATTCTTTGGGATTTTATATAAATTTTTAGTCAAATTGTAATAAAGGAATTTGAAACCAACTTCGATTTTTTGGGATTTTGATGAATTTTTTTGTTGGAGGAGCTAAATTTGAGTGAGTTTAGATGAAATTTACTTTTATTTTTTTGGATTTTATATAAATTTTTAGTCAAATTGTAATAAAGGACTTTGAACCAACTTCGATTTTTTTGGATTTTGATGATTTTGGTTGTTGGAGGAGTTAAATTTGAGTAAATTTAGATGAAATTAACACCTTATTTTTGGATTTTATATAAATTTTTAGTCAAATTGTAATAAAGCAATTTGAACCAACTTCGATTTTTTTGGATTTTGATGAGTTTTTTTGTTTGGAGGAGCTAAATTTGAGTGAATTTAGATGAAATTTACTTTTACTTTTTTGGATTTTATATAAATTTTTAGTCAAATTGTAATAAAGGAATTTGAACCAACTTCGATTTTTTTGGATTTTGATGAATTTTTTTGTTGGAGGAGCTAAATTTGAGTGAATTTAGATGAAATTTACTTTTATTCTTTGGGATTTTATATAAATTTTTAGTCAAATTGTAATAAAGGAATTTGAAACCAACTTCGATTTTTTGGGATTTTGATGAATTTTTTTGTTGGAGGAGCTAAATTTGAGTGAGTTTAGATGAAATTTACTTTTATTTTTTTGTATTTTATATAAATTTTTAGTCAAATTGTAATAAAGGACTTTGAACCAACTTCGATTTTTTTGGATTTTGATGATTTTGGTTGTTGGAGGAGTTAAATTTGAGTAAATCTAGATGAAATTAACACCTATTTTTTTGGATTTTATATAAATTTTTAGTCAAATTGTAATAAAATAATTTGAAACCAACTTCGATTTTTTTGGATTTTGATGAATTTTTTTGTTGGAGGAGCTAAATTTGAGTGAGTTTAGATGAAATTTACTTTTATTTTTTTGGATTTTATATAAATTTTTAGTCAAATTGTAATAAAGGAATTTGAACCAACTTCGATTGTTTTGGATTTTGATGATTTTGGTTGTTGGCGGAGTTAAATTTGAGTAAATTTAGATGAAATTAACACCTTATTTTTGGATTTTATATAAATTTTTAGTCAAATTGTATTAAAGGGATTTGAAACAACTTCGATTTTTTTGGATTTTGATGAATGTTTTTGTAGGAGGAGCTAAATTTGATTGAATTTAGATGAAATTTACTTTCATTTTTTTGGATTTTATATAAATTTTTAGTCAAATTGTAATGAAGTACATTGAAAATAACTTGGATTTTTTTGGATTTTGATGAATTTTCTTGTTGGAGGAGCTAAATTTGAGTGAATTTAGATGAAATTTACTTTTATTTTTTTGGATTTTATATAAATTTTTAGTCGAATTGTAAAAAAGAAATTTGAACCAACTTCGATTTTTTTGGATTTTGATGAGTTTTTTTGTTGGAGGTGTTAAATTTGAGTGAATTTAGATGAAATTTACTTCTATTTTTTTTTATTTCATATAAATTTTTAGTCAAATAGTAATAAAGGAATTTGAACCAACTTCGATTTTTTTGGATTTTGATGATTTTGGTTGTTGGATGAGTTAAATTTGAGTAAATTTAGATGAAATTAACACCTTATTTTTGGATTTTATATAAATTTTTAGTCAAATTGTAATAAAGGGATTTGAAACAACTTCGATTTTTTTGGATTTTGATGAATGTTTTTGTAGGAGGAGCTAAATTTGATTGAATTTAGATGAAATTTACTTTCATTTTTTTGGATTTTATATAAATTTTTAGTCAAATTGTAATGAAGTACATTGAAACCAACTTGGATTTTTTTGGATTTTGATGAATTTTCTTGTTGGAGGAGCTAAATTTGAGTGAATTTAGATGAAATTTACTTTTATTTTTTTGTATTTTATATAAATTTTTAGTCAAATTGTAATAAAGCAATTTGAACCAACTTCGATTTTTTTGGATTTTGAGGAGTTTTTTTGTCTGGAGGAGCTAAATTTGAGTGAATTTAGATGAAATTTACTTTTACTTTTTTGGATTTTATATAAATTTTTAGTCAAATTGTAATAAAGGAATTTGAACCAACTTCGATTTTTTTGGATTTTGATGAATGTTTTTGTAGGAGGAGCTAAATTTGATTGAATTTAGATGAAATTTACTTTCATTTTTTTGGATTTTATATAAATTTTTAGTCAAATTGTAATGAAGTACATTGAAACCAACTTGGATTTTTTTGGATTTTGATGAATTTTCTTGTTGGAGGAGCTAAATTTGAGTGAATTTAGATGAAATTTACTTTTATTTTTTTGTATTTTATATAAATTTTTAGTCAAATTGTAATAAAGCAATTTGAACCAACTTCGATTTTTTTGGATTTTGAGGAGTTTTTTTGTCTGGAGGAGCTAAATTTGAGTGAATTTAGATGAAATTTACTTTTACTTTTTTGGATTTTATATAAATTTTTAGTCAAATTGTAATAAAGGAATTTGAACCAACTTCGATTTTTTTGGATTTTGATGAATTTTTTTGTTGGAGGAGCTAAATTTGAGTGAGTTTAGATGAAATTTACTTTTATTTTTTTGGATTTTATATAAATTTTTAGTCAAATTGTAATAAAGTACATTGAAACCAACTTCGATTTTTTTGGATTTTGATGAATTTTTTTGTTGGAGGAGCTAAATTTGAGTGAGTTTAGATGAAATTTACTTTTATTTTTTTTGGATTTTATATAAATTTTTAGTCAAATAGTAATAAAGGAATTTGAAACAACTTCGATTTTTTTGGATTTTGATGAATTTTTTTGTTGGAGGAGCTAAATTTGAGTGAATTTAGATGAAATTTACTTTTATTCTTTTGGATTTTATATAAATTTTTAGTCTAATTGTAATAAAGGAATTTGAACCAACTTCGATTTTTTTGGATTTTGATGATTTTGGTTGTTGGAGGAGTTAAATTTGAGTAAATTTAGATGAAATTAACACCTTATTTTTGGATTTTATATAAATTTTTAGTCAAATTGTAATAAAGGGATTTGAAACAACTTCGATTTTTTTAGATTCTGATGAATGTTTTTGTAGGAGGAGCTAAGTTTGATTGAATTTAGATGAAATTTACTTTCATTTTTTTTGGATTTTATATAAATTTTTAGTCAAATTGTAATGAAGTACATTGAAACCAACTTGGATTTTTTTGGCTTTTGATGAATTTTCTTGTTGGAGGAGTTAAATTTGAGTGAATTTAGATGAAATTTACTTTTATTTTTTTGTATTTTATATAAATTTTTAGTCAAATTGTAATAAAGCAATTTGAACCAACTTCGATTTTTTTGGATTTTGATGGGTTTTTTTGTCTGGAGGAGCTAAATTTGAGTGAATTTAGATGAAATTTACTTTTATTTTTTTGGATTTTATATAAATTATTAGTCAAATTGTAATAAAGGAATTTGAACCAACTTCGATTTTTTTGGATTTTGATGAATTTTTTTGTTGGAGGAGCTAAATTTGAGTGAGTTTAGATGAAATTTACTTTTATCTTTTTGGATTTTATATAAATTTTTAGTCAAATTGTAATAAAGGAATTTGAACCAACTTCGATTTTTTTGGATTTTGATGATTTTGGTTGTTGGAGGAGTTAAATTTGAGTATATCTAGATGAAATTAACACCTATTTTTTTGGATTTTATATAAATTTTTAGTCAAATTGTAATAAAGTAATTTGAAACCAACTTCGATTTTTTTGGATTTTGAGGAGTTTTTTTGTCTGGAGGAGCTAAATTTGAGTGAATTTAGATGAAATTTACTTTTACTTTTTTGGATTTTATATAAATTTTTAGTCAAATTGTAATAAAGGAATTTGAACCAACTTCGATTTTTTTGGATTTTGATGAATTTTTTTGTTGGAGGAGCTAAATTTGAGTGAGCTTAGATGAAATTTACTTTTATTTTTTTGGATTTTATATAAATTTTTAGTCAAATTGTAATAAAGTACATTGAAACCAACTTCGATTTTTTTGGATTTTGATGAATTTTTTTGTTGGAGGAGCTAAATTTGAGTGAGTTTAGATGAAATTTACTTTTATTTTTTTTGGATTTTATATAAATTTTTAGTCAAATAGTAATAAAGGAATTTGAAACAACTTCGATTTTTTTGGATTTTGATGAATTTTTTTGTTGGAGGAGCTAAATTTGAGTGAATTTAGATGAAATTTACTTTTATTCTTTTGGATTTTATATAAATTTTTAGTCTAATTGTAATAAAGGAATTTGAACCAACTTCGATTTTTTTGGATTTTGATGATTTTGGTTGTTGGAGGAGTTAAATTTGAGTAAATTTAGATGAAATTAACACCTTATTTTTGGATTTTATATAAATTTTTAGTCAAATTGTAATAAAGGGATTTGAAACAACTTCGATTTTTTTAGATTCTGATGAATGTTTTTGTAGGAGGAGCTAAGTTTGATTGAATTTAGATGAAATTTACTTTCATTTTTTTTGGATTTTATATAAATTTTTAGTCAAATTGTAATGAAGTACATTGAAACCAACTTGGATTTTTTTGGCTTTTGATGAATTTTCTTGTTGGAGGAGTTAAATTTGAGTGAATTTAGATGAAATTTACTTTTATTTTTTTGTATTTTATATAAATTTTTAGTCAAATTGTAATAAAGCAATTTGAACCAACTTCGATTTTTTTGGATTTTGATGGGTTTTTTTGTCTGGAGGAGCTAAATTTGAGTGAATTTAGATGAAATTTACTTTTATTTTTTTGGATTTTATATAAATTATTAGTCAAATTGTAATAAAGGAATTTGAACCAACTTCGATTTTTTTGGATTTTGATGAATTTTTTTGTTGGAGGAGCTAAATTTGAGTGAGTTTAGATGAAATTTACTTTTATCTTTTTGGATTTTATATAAATTTTTAGTCAAATTGTAATAAAGGAATTTGAACCAACTTCGATTTTTTTGGATTTTGATGATTTTGGTTGTTGGAGGAGTTAAATTTGAGTATATCTAGATGAAATTAACACCTATTTTTTTGGATTTTATATAAATTTTTAGTCAAATTGTAATAAAGTAATTTGAAACCAACTTCGATTTTTTTGGATTTTGATGAATTTTTTTGTTGGAGGAGTTAAATTTGAGTAAATCTAGATGAAATTAACACCTATTTTTTTGGATTTTATATAAATTTTTAGTCAAATTGTAATAAAATAATTTGAAACCAACTTCGATTTTTTTGGATTTTGATGAATTTTTTTGTTGGAGGAGCTAAATTTGAGTGAGTTTAGATGAAATTTACTTTTATTTTTTGGGATTTTATATAAATTTTTAGTCAAATTGTAATAAAGGAATTTGAACCAACTTCGATTTTTTTGGATTTTGATGATTTTGGTTGTTGGAGGAGTTAAATTTGAGTAAATTTAGATGAAATTAACACCTTATTTTTGGATTTTATATAAATTTTTAGTCAAATTGTATTAAAGGGATTTGAAACAACTTCGATTTTTTTGGATTTTGATGAATGTTTTTGTAGGAGGAGCTAAATTTGATTGAATTTAGATGAAATTTACTTTCATTTTTTTTGGATTTTATATAAATTTTTAGTCAAATTGTAATAAAGTACATTGAAACCAACTTGGATTTTTTTGGATTTTGATGAATTTTTTTGTTGGAGGAGCTAAATTTGAGTGAATTTAGATGAAATTTACTTTTATTTTTTTGTATTTTATATAAATTTTTAGTCAAATTGTAATAAAGCAATTTGAACCAACTTCGATTTTTTTGGATTTTGATGAGTTTTTTTGTTTGGAGGAGCTAAATTTGAGTGAATTTAGATGAAATTTACTTTTACTTTTTTGGATTTTATTTAAATTTTTAGTCAAATTGTAATAAAGGAATTTGAACCAACTTCGATTTTTTTGGATTTTGATGAATTTTTTTGTTGGAGGAGCTAAATTTGAGTGAATTTAGATGAAATTTACTTTTATTCTTTGGGATTTTATATAAATTTTTAGTCAAATTGTAATAAAGGAATTTGAAACCAACTTCGATTTTTTGGGATTTTGATGAATTTTTTTGTTGGAGGAGCTAAATTTGAGTGAGTTTAGATGAAATTTACTTTTATTTTTTTGGATTTTATATAAATTTTTAGTCAAATTGTAATAAAGGACTTTGAACCAACTTCGATTTTTTTGGATTTTGATGATTTTGGTTGTTGGAGGAGTTAAATTTGAGTAAATTTAGATGAAATTAACACCTTATTTTTGGATTTTATATAAATTTTTAGTCAAATTGTAATAAAGCAATTTGAACCAACTTCGATTTTTTTGGATTTTGATGAGTTTTTTTGTTTGGAGGAGCTAAATTTGAGTGAATTTAGATGAAATTTACTTTTACTTTTTTGGATTTTATATAAATTTTTAGTCAAATTGTAATAAAGGAATTTGAACCAACTTCGATTTTTTTGGATTTTGATGAATTTTTTTGTTGGAGGAGCTAAATTTGAGTGAATTTAGATGAAATTTACTTTTATTCTTTGGGATTTTATATAAATTTTTAGTCAAATTGTAATAAAGGAATTTGAAACCAACTTCGATTTTTTGGGATTTTGATGAATTTTTTTGTTGGAGGAGCTAAATTTGAGTGAGTTTAGATGAAATTTACTTTTATTTTTTTGTATTTTATATAAATTTTTAGTCAAATTGTAATAAAGGACTTTGAACCAACTTCGATTTTTTTGGATTTTGATGATTTTGGTTGTTGGAGGAGTTAAATTTGAGTAAATCTAGATGAAATTAACACCTATTTTTTTGGATTTTATATAAATTTTTAGTCAAATTGTAATAAAATAATTTGAAACCAACTTCGATTTTTTTGGATTTTGATGAATTTTTTTGTTGGAGGAGCTAAATTTGAGTGAGTTTAGATGAAATTTACTTTTATTTTTTTGGATTTTATATAAATTTTTAGTCAAATTGTAATAAAGGAATTTGAACCAACTTCGATTGTTTTGGATTTTGATGATTTTGGTTGTTGGCGGAGTTAAATTTGAGTAAATTTAGATGAAATTAACACCTTATTTTTGGATTTTATATAAATTTTTAGTCAAATTGTATTAAAGGGATTTGAAACAACTTCGATTTTTTTGGATTTTGATGAATGTTTTTGTAGGAGGAGCTAAATTTGATTGAATTTAGATGAAATTTACTTTCATTTTTTTGGATTTTATATAAATTTTTAGTCAAATTGTAATGAAGTACATTGAAAATAACTTGGATTTTTTTGGATTTTGATGAATTTTCTTGTTGGAGGAGCTAAATTTGAGTGAATTTAGATGAAATTTACTTTTATTTTTTTGGATTTTATATAAATTTTTAGTCGAATTGTAAAAAAGAAATTTGAACCAACTTCGATTTTTTTGGATTTTGATGAGTTTTTTTGTTGGAGGTGTTAAATTTGAGTGAATTTAGATGAAATTTACTTCTATTTTTTTTTATTTCATATAAATTTTTAGTCAAATAGTAATAAAGGAATTTGAACCAACTTCGATTTTTTTGGATTTTGATGATTTTGGTTGTTGGATGAGTTAAATTTGAGTAAATTTAGATGAAATTAACACCTTATTTTTGGATTTTATATAAATTTTTAGTCAAATTGTAATAAAGGGATTTGAAACAACTTCGATTTTTTTGGATTTTGATGAATGTTTTTGTAGGAGGAGCTAAATTTGATTGAATTTAGATGAAATTTACTTTCATTTTTTTGGATTTTATATAAATTTTTAGTCAAATTGTAATGAAGTACATTGAAACCAACTTGGATTTTTTTGGATTTTGATGAATTTTCTTGTTGGAGGAGCTAAATTTGAGTGAATTTAGATGAAATTTACTTTTATTTTTTTGTATTTTATATAAATTTTTAGTCAAATTGTAATAAAGCAATTTGAACCAACTTCGATTTTTTTGGATTTTGAGGAGTTTTTTTGTCTGGAGGAGCTAAATTTGAGTGAATTTAGATGAAATTTACTTTTACTTTTTTGGATTTTATATAAATTTTTAGTCAAATTGTAATAAAGGAATTTGAACCAACTTCGATTTTTTTGGATTTTGATGAATTTTTTTGTTGGAGGAGCTAAATTTGAGTGAGTTTAGATGAAATTTACTTTTATTTTTTTGGATTTTATATAAATTTTTAGTCAAATTGTAATAAAGTACATTGAAACCAACTTCGATTTTTTTGGATTTTGATGAATTTTTTTGTTGGAGGAGCTAAATTTGAGTGAGTTTAGATGAAATTTACTTTTATTTTTTTTGGATTTTATATAAATTTTTAGTCAAATAGTAATAAAGGAATTTGAAACAACTTCGATTTTTTTGGATTTTGATGAATTTTTTTGTTGGAGGAGCTAAATTTGAGTGAATTTAGATGAAATTTACTTTTATTCTTTTGGATTTTATATAAATTTTTAGTCTAATTGTAATAAAGGAATTTGAACCAACTTCGATTTTTTTGGATTTTGATGATTTTGGTTGTTGGAGGAGTTAAATTTGAGTAAATTTAGATGAAATTAACACCTTATTTTTGGATTTTATATAAATTTTTAGTCAAATTGTAATAAAGGGATTTGAAACAACTTCGATTTTTTTAGATTCTGATGAATGTTTTTGTAGGAGGAGCTAAGTTTGATTGAATTTAGATGAAATTTACTTTCATTTTTTTTGGATTTTATATAAATTTTTAGTCAAATTGTAATGAAGTACATTGAAACCAACTTGGATTTTTTTGGCTTTTGATGAATTTTCTTGTTGGAGGAGTTAAATTTGAGTGAATTTAGATGAAATTTACTTTTATTTTTTTGTATTTTATATAAATTTTTAGTCAAATTGTAATAAAGCAATTTGAACCAACTTCGATTTTTTTGGATTTTGATGGGTTTTTTTGTCTGGAGGAGCTAAATTTGAGTGAATTTAGATGAAATTTACTTTTATTTTTTTGGATTTTATATAAATTATTAGTCAAATTGTAATAAAGGAATTTGAACCAACTTCGATTTTTTTGGATTTTGATGAATTTTTTTGTTGGAGGAGCTAAATTTGAGTGAGTTTAGATGAAATTTACTTTTATCTTTTTGGATTTTATATAAATTTTTAGTCAAATTGTAATAAAGGAATTTGAACCAACTTCGATTTTTTTGGATTTTGATGATTTTGGTTGTTGGAGGAGTTAAATTTGAGTATATCTAGATGAAATTAACACCTATTTTTTTGGATTTTATATAAATTTTTAGTCAAATTGTAATAAAGTAATTTGAAACCAACTTCGATTTTTTTGGATTTTGAGGAGTTTTTTTGTCTGGAGGAGCTAAATTTGAGTGAATTTAGATGAAATTTACTTTTACTTTTTTGGATTTTATATAAATTTTTAGTCAAATTGTAATAAAGGAATTTGAACCAACTTCGATTTTTTTGGATTTTGATGAATTTTTTTGTTGGAGGAGCTAAATTTGAGTGAGCTTAGATGAAATTTACTTTTATTTTTTTGGATTTTATATAAATTTTTAGTCAAATTGTAATAAAGTACATTGAAACCAACTTCGATTTTTTTGGATTTTGATGAATTTTTTTGTTGGAGGAGCTAAATTTGAGTGAGTTTAGATGAAATTTACTTTTATTTTTTTTGGATTTTATATAAATTTTTAGTCAAATAGTAATAAAGGAATTTGAAACAACTTCGATTTTTTTGGATTTTGATGAATTTTTTTGTTGGAGGAGCTAAATTTGAGTGAATTTAGATGAAATTTACTTTTATTCTTTTGGATTTTATATAAATTTTTAGTCTAATTGTAATAAAGGAATTTGAACCAACTTCGATTTTTTTGGATTTTGATGATTTTGGTTGTTGGAGGAGTTAAATTTGAGTAAATTTAGATGAAATTAACACCTTATTTTTGGATTTTATATAAATTTTTAGTCAAATTGTAATAAAGGGATTTGAAACAACTTCGATTTTTTTAGATTCTGATGAATGTTTTTGTAGGAGGAGCTAAGTTTGATTGAATTTAGATGAAATTTACTTTCATTTTTTTTGGATTTTATATAAATTTTTAGTCAAATTGTAATGAAGTACATTGAAACCAACTTGGATTTTTTTGGCTTTTGATGAATTTTCTTGTTGGAGGAGTTAAATTTGAGTGAATTTAGATGAAATTTACTTTTATTTTTTTGTATTTTATATAAATTTTTAGTCAAATTGTAATAAAGCAATTTGAACCAACTTCGATTTTTTTGGATTTTGATGGGTTTTTTTGTCTGGAGGAGCTAAATTTGAGTGAATTTAGATGAAATTTACTTTTATTTTTTTGGATTTTATATAAATTATTAGTCAAATTGTAATAAAGGAATTTGAACCAACTTCGATTTTTTTGGATTTTGATGAATTTTTTTGTTGGAGGAGCTAAATTTGAGTGAGTTTAGATGAAATTTACTTTTATCTTTTTGGATTTTATATAAATTTTTAGTCAAATTGTAATAAAGGAATTTGAACCAACTTCGATTTTTTTGGATTTTGATGATTTTGGTTGTTGGAGGAGTTAAATTTGAGTATATCTAGATGAAATTAACACCTATTTTTTTGGATTTTATATAAATTTTTAGTCAAATTGTAATAAAGTAATTTGAAACCAACTTCGATTTTTTTGGATTTTGATGAATTTTTTTGTTGGAGGAGTTAAATTTGAGTAAATCTAGATGAAATTAACACCTATTTTTTTGGATTTTATATAAATTTTTAGTCAAATTGTAATAAAATAATTTGAAACCAACTTCGATTTTTTTGGATTTTGATGAATTTTTTTGTTGGAGGAGCTAAATTTGAGTGAGTTTAGATGAAATTTACTTTTATTTTTTTGGATTTTATATAAATTTTTAGTCAAATTGTAATAAAGGAATTTGAACCAACTTCGATTGTTTTGGATTTTGATGATTTTGGTTGTTGGCGGAGTTAAATTTGAGTAAATTTAGATGAAATTAACACCTTATTTTTGGATTTTATATAAATTTTTAGTCAAATTGTATTAAAGGGATTTGAAACAACTTCGATTTTTTTGGATTTTGATGAATGTTTTTGTAGGAGGAGCTAAATTTGATTGAATTTAGATGAAATTTACTTTCATTTTTTTGGATTTTATATAAATTTTTAGTCAAATTGTAATGAAGTACATTGAAACCAACTTGGATTTTTTTGGATTTTGATGAATTTTCTTGTTGGAGGAGCTAAATTTGAGTGAATTTAGATGAAATTTACTTTTATTTTTTTGGATTTTATATAAATTTTTAGTCGAATTGTAAAAAAGAAATTTGAACCAACTTCGATTTTTTTGGATTTTGATGAGTTTTTTTGTTGGAGGTGTTAAATTTGAGTGAATTTAGATGAAATTTACTTCTATTTTTTTTTATTTCATATAAATTTTTAGTCAAATAGTAATAAAGGAATTTGAACCAACTTCGATTTTTTTGGATTTTGATGATTTTGGTTGTTGGATGAGTTAAATTTGAGTAAATTTAGATGAAATTAACACCTTATTTTTGGATTTTATATAAATTTTTAGTCAAATTGTAATAAAGGGATTTGAAACAACTTCGATTTTTTTGGATTTTGATGAATGTTTTTGTAGGAGGAGCTAAATTTGATTGAATTTAGATGAAATTTACTTTCATTTTTTTGGATTTTATATAAATTTTTAGTCAAATTGTAATGAAGTACATTGAAACCAACTTGGATTTTTTTGGATTTTGATGAATTTTCTTGTTGGAGGAGCTAAATTTGAGTGAATTTAGATGAAATTTACTTTTATTTTTTTGTATTTTATATAAATTTTTAGTCAAATTGTAATAAAGCAATTTGAACCAACTTCGATTTTTTTGGATTTTGAGGAGTTTTTTTGTCTGGA
This sequence comes from Andrena chrysosceles, assembly GCA_963855975.1. NCBI lineage: Eukaryota > Metazoa > Arthropoda > Insecta > Hymenoptera > Andrenidae > Andrena > Andrena chrysosceles. Next base: position 421,752 of record CAWLCU010000092.1, read on the forward strand.
GGAGCTAAATTTGAGTGAATTTAGATGAAATTTACTTTTACTTTTTTGGATTTTATATAAATTTTTAGTCAAATTGTAATAAAGGAATTTGAACCAACTTCGATTTTTTTGGATTTTGATGAATTTTTTTGTTGGAGGAGCTAAATTTGAGTGAGTTTAGATGAAATTTACTTTTATTTTTTTGGATTTTATATAAATTTTTAGTCAAATTGTAATAAAGTACATTGAAACCAACTTCGATTTTTTTGGATTTTGATGAATTTTTTTGTTGGAGGAGCTAAATTTGAGTGAGTTTAGATGAAATTTACTTTTATTTTTTTTGGATTTTATATAAATTTTTAGTCAAATAGTAATAAAGGAATTTGAAACAACTTCGATTTTTTTGGATTTTGATGAATTTTTTTGTTGGAGGAGCTAAATTTGAGTGAATTTAGATGAAATTTACTTTTATTCTTTTGGATTTTATATAAATTTTTAGTCTAATTGTAATAAAGGAATTTGAACCAACTTCGATTTTTTTGGATTTTGATGATTTTGGTTGTTGGAGGAGTTAAATTTGAGTAAATTTAGATGAAATTAACACCTTATTTTTGGATTTTATATAAATTTTTAGTCAAATTGTAATAAAGGGATTTGAAACAACTTCGATTTTTTTAGATTCTGATGAATGTTTTTGTAGGAGGAGCTAAGTTTGATTGAATTTAGATGAAATTTACTTTCATTTTTTTTGGATTTTATATAAATTTTTAGTCAAATTGTAATGAAGTACATTGAAACCAACTTGGATTTTTTTGGCTTTTGATGAATTTTCTTGTTGGAGGAGTTAAATTTGAGTGAATTTAGATGAAATTTACTTTTATTTTTTTGTATTTTATATAAATTTTTAGTCAAATTGTAATAAAGCAATTTGAACCAACTTCGATTTTTTTGGATTTTGATGGGTTTTTTTGTCTGGAGGAGCTAAATTTGAGTGAATTTAGATGAAATTTACTTTTATTTTTTTGGATTTTATATAAATTATTAGTCAAATTGTAATAAAGGAATTTGAACCAACTTCGATTTTTTTGGATTTTGATGAATTTTTTTGTTGGAGGAGCTAAATTTGAGTGAGTTTAGATGAAATTTACTTTTATCTTTTTGGATTTTATATAAATTTTTAGTCAAATTGTAATAAAGGAATTTGAACCAACTTCGATTTTTTTGGATTTTGATGATTTTGGTTGTTGGAGGAGTTAAATTTGAGTATATCTAGATGAAATTAACACCTATTTTTTTGGATTTTATATAAATTTTTAGTCAAATTGTAATAAAGTAATTTGAAACCAACTTCGATTTTTTTGGATTTTGAGGAGTTTTTTTGTCTGGAGGAGCTAAATTTGAGTGAATTTAGATGAAATTTACTTTTACTTTTTTGGATTTTATATAAATTTTTAGTCAAATTGTAATAAAGGAATTTGAACCAACTTCGATTTTTTTGGATTTTGATGAATTTTTTTGTTGGAGGAGCTAAATTTGAGTGAGTTTAGATGAAATTTACTTTTATTTTTTTGGATTTTATATAAATTTTTAGTCAAATTGTAATAAAGTACATTGAAACCAACTTCGATTTTTTTGGATTTTGATGAATTTTTTTGTTGGAGGAGCTAAATTTGAGTGAGTTTAGATGAAATTTACTTTTATTTTTTTTGGATTTTATATAAATTTTTAGTCAAATAGTAATAAAGGAATTTGAAACAACTTCGATTTTTTTGGATTTTGATGAATTTTTTTGTTGGAGGAGCTAAATTTGAGTGAATTTAGATGAAATTTACTTTTATTCTTTTGGATTTTATATAAATTTTTAGTCTAATTGTAATAAAGGAATTTGAACCAACTTCGATTTTTTTGGATTTTGATGATTTTGGTTGTTGGAGGAGTTAAATTTGAGTAAATTTAGATGAAATTAACACCTTATTTTTGGATTTTATATAAATTTTTAGTCAAATTGTAATAAAGGGATTTGAAACAACTTCGATTTTTTTAGATTCTGATGAATGTTTTTGTAGGAGGAGCTAAGTTTGATTGAATTTAGATGAAATTTACTTTCATTTTTTTTGGATTTTATATAAATTTTTAGTCAAATTGTAATGAAGTACATTGAAACCAACTTGGATTTTTTTGGCTTTTGATGAATTTTCTTGTTGGAGGAGTTAAATTTGAGTGAATTTAGATGAAATTTACTTTTATTTTTTTGTATTTTATATAAATTTTTAGTCAAATTGTAATAAAGCAATTTGAACCAACTTCGATTTTTTTGGATTTTGATGGGTTTTTTTGTCTGGAGGAGCTAAATTTGAGTGAATTTAGATGAAATTTACTTTTATTTTTTTGGATTTTATATAAATTATTAGTCAAATTGTAATAAAGGAATTTGAACCAACTTCGATTTTTTTGGATTTTGATGAATTTTTTTGTTGGAGGAGCTAAATTTGAGTGAGTTTAGATGAAATTTACTTTTATCTTTTTGGATTTTATATAAATTTTTAGTCAAATTGTAATAAAGGAATTTGAACCAACTTCGATTTTTTTGGATTTTGATGATTTTGGTTGTTGGAGGAGTTAAATTTGAGTATATCTAGATGAAATTAACACCTATTTTTTTGGATTTTATATAAATTTTTAGTCAAATTGTAATAAAGTAATTTGAAACCAACTTCGATTTTTTTGGATTTTGATGAATTTTTTTGTTGGAGGAGCTAAATTTGAGTGAGTTTAGATGAAATTTACTTTTATTTTTTTGGATTTTATATAAATTTTTAGTCAAATTGTAATAAAGGAATTTGAACCAACATCGATTTTTTTGGATTTCGATGATTTTGGTTGTTGGAGGAGTTAAATTTGAGTAAATCTAGATGAAATTAACACCTATTTTTTTGGATTTTATATAAATTTTTAGTCAAATTGTAATAAAATAATTTGAAACCAACTTCGATTTTTTTGGATTTTGATGAATTTTTTTGTTGGAGGAGCTAAATTTGAGTGAGTTTAGATGAAATTTACTTTCATTTTTTTTTGGATTTTATATAAATTTTTAGTCAAATTGTAATAAAGTACATTGAAACCAACTTGGATTTTTTTGGATTTTGATGAATTTTTTTGTTGGAGGAGCTAAATTTGAGTGAATTTAGATGAAATTTACTTTTATTTTTTTGTATTTTATATAAATTTTTAGTTAAATTGTAATAAAGTAATTTGAACCAACTTCGATTTTTTTGGATTTTGATGATTTTGGTTGTTGGAGGAGTTAAATTTGATTGAATTTAGATGAAATTTACTTTCATTTTTTTGGATTTTATATAAATTTTTAGTCAAATTGTAATAAAATAATTTGAAACCAACTTCGATTTTTTTGGATTTTGATGAATTTTTTTGTTGGAGGAGCTAAATTTGAGTGAGTTTAGATGAAATTTACTTTCATTTTTTTTTGGATTTTATTTAAATTTTTAGTCAAATTGTAATAAAGTACATTGAAACCAACTTGGATTTTTTTGGATTTTGATGAATTTTTTTGTTGGAGGAGCTAAATTTGAGTGAATTTAGATGAAATTTACTTTCATTTTTTTGTATTTTATATAAATTTTTAGTTAAATTGTAATAAAGTAATTTGAACCAACTTCAATTTTTTTGGATTTTGATGAGTTTTTTTGTTTGGAGGAGCTAAATTTGAGTGAATTTAGATGAAATTTACTTTTACTTTTTTGGAATTTATATAAATTTTTAGTCAAATTGTAATAAAGGAATTTGAACCAACTTCGATTTTTTTGGATTTTGATGATTTTGGTTGTTGGAGGAGTTAAATTTGATTGAATTTAGATGAAATTTACTTTCATTTTTTTGGATTTTAAATAAATTTTTAGTCAAATTGTAATAAAGTACATTGAAACCAACTTAGATTTTTTGGATTTTGATGAATTTTTTTGTTGGAGGAGCTAAATTTGAGTGAATTTAGATGAAATTTACTTTTATTTTTTTGTATTTTATATAAATTTTTAGTCAAATTGTAATAAAGCAATTTGAACCAACTTCGATTTTTTTGGATTTTGATGAGTATTTTTGTCTGGAGGAGCTAAATTTGAGTGAATTTAGATGAAATTTACTTTTACTTTTTTGGATTTTATATAAATTATTAGTCAAATTGTAATAAAGGAATTTGAACCAACTTCGATTTTTTTGGATTTTGATGAATTTTTTTGTTGGAGGAGCTAAATTTGAGTGAGTTTAGATGAAATTTACTTTTATCTTTTTGGATTTTATATAAATTTTTAGTCAAATTGTAATAAGGGAATTTGAACCAACTTCGATTTTTTTGGATTTTGATGATTTTGGTTGTTGGAGGAGTTAAATTTGAGTATATCTAGATGAAATTAACACCTATTTTTTTGGATTTTATATAAATTTTTAGTCAAATTGTAATAAAGGAATTTGAACCAACTTCGATTTTTTTGGATTTTGATGATTTTGGTTGTTGGAGGAGTTAAATTTGAGTAAATTTAGATGAAATTAACACCTTATTTTTGGATTTTATATAAATTTTTAGTCAAATAGAAATAAAGGAATTTGAACCAACTTCGATTTTTTTGGATTTTGATGATTTTGGTTGTTGGAGGAGTTAAATTTGAGTAAATTTAGATGAAATTAACACCTTATTTTTGGATTTTATATAAATTTTTAGTCAAATTGTAATAAAGGGATTTGAAACAACTTCGATTTTTTTAGATTCTGATGAATGTTTTTGTAGGAGGAGCTAAGTTTGATTGAATTTAGATGAAATTTACTTTCATTTTTTTGGATTTTATATAAATTTTTAGTCAAATTGTAATGAAGTACATTGAAACCAACTTGGATTTTTTTGGCTTTTGATGAATTTTCTTGTTGGAGGAGTTAAATTTGAGTGAATTTAGATGAAATTTACTTTTATTTTTTTGTATTTTATATAATTTTTAGTCAAATTGTAATAAAGCAATTTGAACCATCTTCGATTTTTTTGGATTTTGATGGGTTTTTTTGTCTGGAGGAGCTAAATTTGAGTGAATTTAGATGAAATTTACTTTTACTTTTTTGGATTTTATATAAATTATTAGTCAAATTGTAATAAAGGAATTTGAACCAACTTCGATTTTTTTGGATTTTGATGAATTTTTTTGTTGGAGGAGCTAAATTTGAGTGAGTTTAGATGAAATTTACTTTTATCTTTTTGGATTTTATATAAATTTTTAGTCAAATTGTAATAAAGGAATTTGAACCAACTTCGATTTTTTTGGATTTTGATGATTTTGGTTGTTGGAGGAGTTAAATTTGAGTATATCTAGATGAAATTAACACCTATTTTTTTGGATTTTATATAAATTTTTAGTCAAATTGTAATAAAGTAATTTGAAACCAACTTCGATTTTTTTGGATTTTGATGAATTTTTTTGTTGGAGGAGCTAAATTTGAGTGAGTTTAGATGAAATTTACTGTTATTTTTTTGGATTTTATATAAATTTTTAGTCAAATTGTAATAAAGTAATTTGAAACCAACTTCGATTTTTTTGGATTTTGATGAATTTTTTTGTTGGAGGAGCTAAATTTGAGTGAGTTTAGATGAAATTTACTTTTATTTTTTTGGATTTTATATAAATTTTTAGTCAAATTGTAATAAAGGAATTTGAACCAACATCGATTTTTTTGGATTTCGAGGATTTTGGTTGTTGGAGGAGTTAAATTTGAGTAAATCTAGATGAAATTAACACCTATTTTTTGGATTTTATATAAATTTTTAGTCAAATTGTAATAAAATAATTTGAAACCAACTTCGATTTTTTTGGATTTTGATGAATTTTTTTGTTGGAGGAGCTAAATTTGAGTGAGTTTAGATGAAATTTACTTTCATTTTTTTTTGGATTTTATATAAATTTTTAGTCAAATTGTAATAAAGTACATTGAAACCAACTTGGATTTTTTTGGATTTTGATGAATTTTTTTGTTGGAGGAGCTAAATTTGAGTGAATTTAGATGAAATTTACTTTTATTTTTTTGTATTTTATATAAATTTTTAGTTAAATTGTAATAAAGTAATTTGAACCAACTTCAATTTTTTTGGATTTTGATGAGTTTTTTTGTTTGGAGGAGCTAAATTTGAGTGAATTTAGATGAAATTTACTTTTACTTTTTTGGAATTTATATAAATTTTTAGTCAAATTGTAATAAAGTACATTGAAACCAACTTGGATTTTTTTGGATTTTGATGAATTTTTTTGTTGGAGGAGCTAAATTTGAGTGAATTTAGAAGAAATTTACTTTCATTTTTTTGTATTTTATATAAATTTTTAGTTAAATTGTAATAAAGTAATTTGAACCAACTTCAATTTTTTTGGATTTTGATGAGTTTTTTTGTTTGGAGGAGCTAAATTTGAGTGAATTTAGATGAAATTTACTTTTACTTTTTTGGAATTTATATAAATTTTTAGTCAAATTGTAATAAAGGAATTTGAACCAACTTCGATTTTTTTGGATTTTGATGATTTTGGTTGTTGGAGGAGTTAAATTTGATTGAATTTAGATGAAATTTACTTTCATTTTTTTGGATTTTAAATAAATTTTTAGTCAAATTGTAATAAGGGAATTTGAACCAACTTCGATTTTTTTGGATTTTGATGATTTTGGTTGTTGGAGGAGTTAAATTTGAGTATATCTAGATGAAATTAACACCTATTTTTTTGGATTTTATATAAATTTTTAGTCAAATTGTAATAAAGGAATTTGAACCAACTTCGATTTTTTTGGATTTTGATGATTTTGGTTGTTGGAGGAGTTAAATTTGAGTAAATTTAGATGAAATTAACACCTTATTTTTGGATTTTATATAAATTTTTAGTCAAATAGTAATAAAGGAATTTGAACCAACTTCGATTTTTTTGGATTTTGATGATTTTGGTTGTTGGAGGAGTTAAATTTGATTGAATTTTAGATGAAATTTACTTTCATTTTTTTGGATTTTAAATAAATTTTTAGTCAAATTGTAATAAAGTACATTGAAACCAACTTGGATTTTTTTGGATTTTGATGAATTTTTTTGTTGGAGGAGCTAAATTTGAGTGAATTTAGATGAAATTTACTTATATTTTTTTGGATTTTATATAAATTTTTAGTCAAATTGTAATAAAGGAATTTGAACCAACTTCGATTTTTTTGGATTTTGATGAATTTTTTTGTTGGAGGAGCTAAATTTGAGTGAGTTTAGATGAAATTTACTTTTATTTTTTTGGATTTTATATAAATTTTTAGTCAAATAGTAATAAAGGAATTTGAACCAACTTCGATTTTTTTGGATTTTGATGATTTTGGTTGTTGGAGGAGTTAAATTTGAGTAAATTTAGATGAAATTAACACCTTATTTTTGGATTTTATATAAATTTTTAGTCAAATAGTAATAAAGGAATTTGAACCAACTTCGATTTTTTTGGATTTTGATGATTTTGGTTGTTGGAGGAGTTAAATTTGATTGAATTTTAGATGAAATTTACTTTCATTTTTTTGGATTTTAAATAAATTTTTAGTCAAATTGTAATAAAGTACATTGAAACCAACTTGGATTTTTTTGGATTTTGATGAATTTTTTTGTTGGAGGAGCTAAATTTGAGTGAATTTAGATGAAATTTACTTTCATTTTTTTGTATTTTATATAAATTTTTAGTTAAATTGTAATAAAGTAATTTGAACCAACTTCAATTTTTTTGGATTTTGATGAGTTTTTTTGTTTGGAGGAGCTAAATTTGAGTGAATTTAGATGAAATTTACTTTTACTTTTTTGGAATTTATATAAATTTTTAGTCAAATTGTAATAAAGGAATTTGAACCAACTTCGATTTTTTTGGATTTTGATGATTTTGGTTGTTGGAGGAGTTAAATTTGATTGAATTTAGATGAAATTTACTTTCATTTTTTTGGATTTTAAATAAATTTTTAGTCAAATTGTAATAAAGTACATTGAAACCAACTTCGATTTTTTTGGATTTTGATGAATTTTTTTGTTGGAGGAGCTAAATTTGAGTGAATTTAGATGAAATTTACTTTTATTTTTTTGTATTTTATATAAATTTTTAGTCAAATTGTAATAAAGGAATTTGAACCAACTTCGATTTTTTTGGATTTTGATGAATTTTTTTGTTGGAGGAGCTAAATTTGAGTGAGTTTAGATGAAATTTACTTTTATCTTTTTGGATTTTATATAAATTTTTAGTCAAATTGTAATAAAGGAATTTGAACCAACTTCGATTTTTTTGGATTTTGATGATTTTGGTTGTTGGAGGAGTTAAATTTGAGTATATCTAGATGAAATTAACACCTATTTTTTTGGATTTTATATAAATTTTTAGTCAAATTGTAATAAAGTAATTTGAAACCAACTTCGATTTTTTTGGGTTTTGATGAATTTTTTTGTTGGAGGAGCTAAATTTGAGTGAGTTTAGATGAAATTTACTGTTATTTTTTTGGATTTTATATAAATTTTTAGTCAAATTGTAATAAAGTAATTTGAAACCAACTTCGATTTTTTTGGATTTTGATGAATTTTTTTGTTGGAGGAGCTAAATTTGAGTGAGTTTAGATGAAATTTACTTTTATTTTTTTGGATTTTATATAAATTTTTAGTCAAATTGTAATAAAGGAATTTGAACCAACATCGATTATTTTGGATTTCGATGATTTTGGTTGTTGGAGGAGTTAAATTTGAGTAAATCTAGATGAAATTAACACCTATTTTTTTGGATTTTATATAAATTTTTAGTCAAATTGTAATAAAATAATTTGAAACCAACTTCGATTTTTTTGGATTTTGATGAATTTTTTTGTTGGAGGAGCTAAATTTGAGTGAGTTTAGATGAAATTTACTTTCATTTTTTTTTGGATTTTATATAAATTTTTAGTCAAATTGTAATAAAGTACATTGAAACCAACTTGGATTTTTTTGGATTTTGATGAATTTTTTTGCTGGAGGAGCTAAATTTGAGTGAATTTAGATGAAATTTACTTTTATTTTTTTGTATTTTATATAAATTTTTAGTTAAATTGTAATAAAGTAATTTGAACCAACTTCAATTTTTTTGGATTTTGATGAGTTTTTTTGTTTGGAGGAGCTAAATTTGAGTGAATTTAGATGAAATTTACTTTTACTTTTTTGGAATTTATATAAATTTTTAGTCAAATTGTAATAAAGTAATTTGAACCAACTTCGATTTTTTTGGATTTTGATGATTTTGGTTGTTGGAGGAGTTAAATTTGATTGAATTTAGATGAAATTTACTTTCATTTTTTTGGATTTTATATAAATTTTTAGTCAAATTGTAATAAAATAATTTGAAACCAACTTCGATTTTTTTGGATTTTGATGAATTTTTTTGTTGGAGGAGCTAAATTTGAGTGAGTTTAGATGAAATTTACTTTCATTTTTTTTTGGATTTTATATAAATTTTTAGTCAAATTGTAATAAAGTACATTGAAACCAACTTGGATTTTTTTGGATTTTGATGAATTTTTTTGTTGGAGGAGCTAAATTTGAGTGAATTTAGATGAAATTTACTTTCATTTTTTTGTATTTTATATAAATTTTTAGTTAAATTGTAATAAAGTAATTTGAACCAACTTCAATTTTTTTGGATTTTGATGAGTTTTTTTGTTTGGAGGAGCTAAATTTGAGTGAATTTAGATGAAATTTACTTTTACTTTTTTGGAATTTACATAAATTTTTAGTCAAATTGTAATAAAGGAATTTGAACCAACTTCGATTTTTTTGGATTTTGATGATTTTGGTTGTTGGAGGAGTTAAATTTGATTGAATTTAGATGAAATTTACTTTCATTTTTTTGGATTTTAAATAAATTTTTAGTCAAATTGTAATAAAGTACATTGAAACCAACTTAGATTTTTTGGATTTTGATGAATTTTTTTGTTGGAGGAGCTAAATTTGAGTGAATTTAGATGAAATTTACTTTTATTTTTTTGTATTTTATATAAATTTTTAGTCAAATTGTAATAAAGCAATTTGAACCAACTTCGATTTTTTTGGATTTTGATGAGTTTTTTTGTCTGGAGGAGCTAAATTTGAGTGAATTTAGATGAAATTTACTTTTACTTTTTTGGATTTTATATAAATTATTAGTCAAATTGTAATAAAGGAATTTGAACCAACCTCGATTTTTTTGGATTTTGATGAATTTTTTTGTTGGAGGAGCTAAATTTGAGTGAATTTAGATGAAATTTACTTTTATTTTTTTGTATTTTATATAAATTTTTAGTTAAATTGTAATAAAGTAATTTGAACCATCTTCAATTTTTTTGGATTTTGATGAGTTTTTTTGTTTGGAGGAGCTAAATTTGAGTGAATTTAGATGAAATTTACTTTTACTTTTTTGGAATTTATATAAATTTTTAGTCAAATTGTAATAAAGGAATTTGAACCAACTTCGATTTTTTTGGATTTTGATGATTTTGGTTGTTGGAGGAGTTAAATTTGATTGAATTTAGATGAAATTTACTTTCATTTTTTTGGATTTTAAATAAATTTTTAGTCAAATTGTAATAAAGTACATTGAAACCAACTTTGATTTTTTTTGGATTTTGATGAATTTTTTTGTTGGAGGAGCTAAATTTGAGTGAATTTAGATGAAATTTACTTTTATTTTTTTGGATTTTATATAAATTTTTAGTCGAATTGTAATAAAGAAATTTGAACCAACTTCGATTTTTTTGGATTTTGATGAGTTTTTTTGTTGGAGGAGTTAAATTTGAGTGAATTTAGATGAAATTTACTTCTATTTTTTTTTATTTCATATAAATTTTTAGTCAAATAGTAATAAAGGAATTTGAACCAACTTCGATTTTTTTGGATTTTGATGATTTTGGTTGTTGGAGGAGTTAAATTTGATTGAATTTAGATGAAATTTACTTTCATTTTTTTGGATTTTAAATAAATTTTTAGTCAAATTGTAATAAAGTACATTGAAACCAACTTCGATTTTTTTGGATTTTGATGATTTTGGTTGTTGGAGGAGTTAAATTTGAGTAAATTTAGATGAAATTAACACCTTATTTTTGGATTTTATATAAATTTTTAGTCAAATTGTATTAAAGGGATTTGAAACAACTTCGATTTTTTTGGATTTTGATGAATGTTTTTGTAGGAGGAGCTAAATTTGATTGAATTTAGATGAAATTTACTTTCATTTTTTTTGGATTTTATATAAATTTTTAGTCAAATTGTAATAAAGTACATTGAAACCAACTTGGATTTTTTTGGATTATGATGAATTTTTTTGTTGGAGGAGCTAAATTTGAGTGAATTTAGATGAAATTTACTTTTATTTTTTTGTATTTTATATAAATTTTTAGTCAAATTGTAATAAAGCAATTTGAACCAACTTCGATTTTTTTGGATTTTGATGAGTTTTTTTGTTTGGAGGAGCTAAATTTGAGTGAATTTAGATGAAATTTACTTTTACTTTTTTGGATTTTATTTAAATTTTTAGTCAAATTGTAATAAAGGATTTTGAACCAACTTCGATTTTTTTGGATTTTGATGAATTTTTTTGTTGGAGGAGCTAAATTTGAGTGAGTTTAGATGAAATTTACTTTTATTTTTTTGGATTTTATATAAATTTTTAGTCAAATTGTAATAAAGGAATTTGAACCAACTTCGATTTTTTTGGATTTTGATGATTTTGGTTGTTGGAGGAGTTAAATTTGAGTAAATCTAGATGCAATTAACACCTATTTTTTTGGATTTTATATAAATTTTTAGTCAAATTGTAATAAAGTAATTTGAAACCAACTTCGATTTTTTTGGATTTTGATGAATTTTTTTGTTGGAGGAGCTAAATTTGAGTGAGTTTAGATGAAATTTACTTTTATTTTTTTGGATTTTATATAAATTTTTAGTCAAATTGTAATAAAGTAATTTGAAACCAACTTCGATTTTTTTGGATTTTGATGAAATTTTTTGTTGGAGGAGCTAAATTTGAGTGAGTTTAGATGAAATTTACTTTTATTTTTTTGGATTTTATATAAATTTTTAGTCAAATTGTAATAAAGGAATTTGAACCAACATCGATTTTTTGGATTTTGATGAGTTTTTTTGTTGGAGGAGTTAAATTTGAGTGAATTTAGATGAAATTTACTTCTATTTTTTTTTATTTCATATAAATTTTTAGTCAAATAGTAATAAAGGAATTTGAACCAACTTCGATTTTTTTGGATTTTGATGATTTTGGTTGTTGGAGGAGTTAAATTTGATTGAATTTAGATGAAATTTACTTTCATTTTTTTGGATTTTAAATAAATTTTTAGTCAAATTGTAATAAAGTACATTGAAACCAACTTGGATTTTTTTGGATTTTGATGAATTTTTTTGTTGGAGGAGCTAAATTTGAGTGAATTTAGATGAAATTTACTTTTATTTTTTGGATTTTATATAAATTTTTAGTCAAATTGTAATAAAGGAATTTGAACCAACTTCGATTTTTTTGGATTTTGATGAATTTTTTTGTTGGAGGAGCTAAATTTGAGTGAGTTTAGATGAAATTTACTTTTATTTTTTTGGATTTTATATAAATTTTTAGTCAAATAGTAATAAAGGAATTTGAACCAATTTCGATTTTTTTGGATTTTGATGATTTTGGTTGTTGGAGGAGTTAAATTTGAGTATATCTAGATGAAATTAACACCTTATTTTTGGATTTTATATAAATTTTTAGTCAAATTGTAATAAAGGGATTTGAAACAACTTCGATTTTTTTAGATTCTGATGAATGTTTTTGTAGGAGGAGCTAAGTTTGATTGAATTTAGATGAAATTTACTTTCATTTTTTTGGATTTTATATAAATTTTTAGTCAAATTGTAATGAAGTACATTGAAACCAACTTGGATTTTTTTGGCTTTTGATGAATTTTCTTGTTGGAGGAGCTAAGTTTGATTGAATTTAGATGAAATTTACTTTTATTTTTTTGTATTTTATATAAATTTAGAGTCAAATTGTAATAAAGCAATTTGAACCAACTTCGATTTTTTTTGGATTTTGAAGAGTTTTTTTGTCTGGAGGAGCTAAATTTGAGTGAATTTAGATGAAATTTACTTTTACTTTTTTGGATTTTATATAAATTATTAGTCAAATTGTAATAAAGGAATTTGAACCAACTTCAATTTTTTTGGATTTTGATGAATTTTTTTGTTGGAGGAGCTAAATTTGAGTGAGTTTAGATGAAATTTACTTTTATTTTTTTGGATTTTATATAAATTTTTAGTCAAATAGTAATAAAGGAATTTGAACCAACTTCGATTTTTTTGGATTTTGATGATTTTGGTTGTTGGAGGAGTTAAATTTGATTGAATTTAGATGAAATTTACTTTCATTTTTTTGGATTTTAAATAAATTTTTAGTCAAATTGTAATAAAGTACATTGAAACCAACTTGGATTTTTTTGGATTTTGATGAATTTTTTTGTTGGAGGAGCTAAATTTGAGTGAGTTTAGATGAAATTTACTTTAATTTTTTTTGGATTTTATATAAATTTTTAGTCAAATTGTAATAAAGGAATTTGAACCAACTTCGATTTTTTTGGATTTTGATGATTTTGGTTGTTGGAGGAGTTAAATTTGAGTAAATTTAGATGAAATTAACACCTTATTTTTGGATTTTATATAAATTTTTAGTCAAATTGTATTAAAGGGATATGAAACAACTTCGATTTTTTTGGATTTTGATGAATGTTTTTGTAGGAGGAGCTAAATTTGATTGAATTTAGATGAAATTTACTTTCATTTTTTTTGGATTTTATATAAATTTTTAGTCAAATTGTAATAAAGCAATTTGAACCAACTTCGATTTTTTTGGATTTTGATGATTTTGGTTGTTGGAGGAGTTAAATTTGATTGAATTTAGATGAAATTTACTTTCATTTTTTTGGATTTTAAATAAATTTTTAGTCAAATTGTAATAAAGTACATTGAAACCAACTTGGATTTTTTTGGATTTTGATGATTTTTTTTGTTGGAGGAGCTAAATTTGAGTGAGTTTAGATGAAATTTACTTTAATTTTTTTTGGATTTTATATAAATTTTTAGTCAAATTGTAATAAAGGAATTTGAACCAACTTCGATTTTTTTGGATTTTGATGATTTTGGTTGTTGGAGGAGTTAAATTTGAGTAAATTTAGATGAAATTAACACCTTATTTTTGGATTTTATATAAATTTTTAGTCAAATTGTATTAAAGGGATTTGAAACAACTTCGATTTTTTTGGATTTTGATGAATGTTTTTGTAGGAGGAGCTAAATTTGATTGAATTTAGATGAAATTTACTTTCATTTTTTTTGGATTTTATATAAATTTTTAGTCAAATTGTAATAAAGCAATTTGAACCAACTTCGATTTTTTTGGATTTTGATGAGTTTTTTTGTTTGGAGGAGCTAAATTTGAGTGAATTTAGATGAAATTTACTTTTACTTTTTTGGATTTTATTTAAATTTTTAGTCAAATTGTAATAAAGGAATTTGAACCAACTTCGATTTTTTTGGATTTTGATGAATTTTTTTGTTGGAGGAGCTAAATTTGAGTGAGTTTAGATGAAATTTACTTTTATTTTTTTGGATTTTATATAAATTTTTAGTCAAATTGTAATAACGGAATTTGAACCAACTTCGATTTTTTTGGATTTTGATGATTTTGGTTGTTGGAGGAGTTAAATTTGAGTAAATCTAGATGAAATTAACACCTATTTTTTTGGATTTTAAATAAATTTTTAGTCAAATTGTAATAAAGTACATTGAAACCAACTTTGATTTTTTTGGATTTTGATGAATTTTTTTGTTGGAGGAGCTAAATTTGAGTGAATTTAGATGAAATTTACTTTTATTTTTTTGGATTTTATATAAATTTTTAGTCAAATTGTAATAAAGGAATTTGAACCAACTTCGATTTTTTTGGATTTTGATGATTTTGGTTGTTGGAGGAGTTAAATTTGAGTAAATCTAGATGCAATTAACACCTATTTTTTTGGATTTTATATAAATTTTTAGTCAAATTGTAATAAAGTAATTTGAAACCAACTTCGATTTTTTTGGATTTTGATGAATTTTTTTGTTGGAGGAGCTAAATTTGAGTGAGTTTAGATGAAATTTACTTTTATTTTTTTTGATTTTATATAAATTTTTAGTCAAATTGTAATAAAGTAATTTGAAACCAACTTCGATTTTTTTGGATTTTGATGAATTTTTTTGTTGGAGGAGCTAAATTTGAGTGAGTTTAGATGAAATTTACTTTTATTTTTTTGGATTTTATATAAATTTTTAGTCAAATTGTAATAAAGGAATTTGAACCAACTTCGATTTTTTGGATTTTGATGAGTTTTTTTGTTGGAGGAGTTAAATTTGAGTGAATTTAGATGAAATTTACTTCTATTTTATTTTATTTCATATAAATTTTTAGTCAAATAGTAATAAAGGAATTTGAACCAACTTCGATTTTTTTGGATTTTGATGATTTTGGTTGTTGGAGGAGTTAAATTTGATTGAATTTAGATGAAATTTACTTTCATTTTTTTGGATTTTAAATAAATTTTTAGTCAAATTGTAATAAAGTACATTGAAACCAACTTGGATTTTTTTGGATTTTGATGAATTTTTTTGTTGGAGGAGCTAAATTTGAGTGAATTTAGATGAAATTTACTTTTATTTTTTGGATTTTATATAAATTTTTAGTCAAATTGTAATAAAGGAATTTGAACCAACTTCGATTTTTTTGGATTTTGATGAATTTTTTTGTTGGAGGAGCTAAATTTGAGTGAGTTTAGATGAAATTTACTTTTATTTTTTTGGATTTTATATAAATTTTTAGTTAAATAGTAATAAAGGAATTTGAACCAATTTCGATTTTTTTGGATTTTGATGATTTTGGTTGTTGGAGGAGTTAAATTTGAGTATATCTAGATGAAATTAACACCTTATTTTTGGATTTTATATAAATTTTTAGTTAAATTGTAATAAAGGGATTTGAAACAACTTCGATTTTTTTAGATTCTGATGAATGTTTTTGTAGGAGGAGCTAAGTTTGATTGAATTTAGATGAAATTTACTTTCATTTTTTTGGATTTTATATAAATTTTTAGTCAAATTGTAATGAAGTACATTGAAACCAACTTGGATTTTTTTGGCTTTTGATGAATTTTCTTGTTGGAGGAGCTAAATTTGAGTGAATTTAGATGAAATTTACTTTTATTTTTTTGTATTTTATATAAATTTATAGTCAAATTGTAATAAAGCAATTTGAACCAACTTCGATTTTTTTGGATTTTGAAGAGTTTTTTTGTCTGGAGGAGCTAAATTTGAGTGAATTTAGATGAAATTTACTTTTACTTTTTTGGATTTTATATAAATTATTAGTCAAATTGTAATAAAGGAATTTGAACCAACTTCGATTTTTTTGGATTTTGATGAATTTTTTTGTTGGAGGAGCTAAATTTGAGTGAGTTTAGATGAAATTTACTTTTATTTTTTTGGATTTTATATAAATTTTTAGTCAAATAGTAATAAAGGAATTTGAACCAACTTCGATTTTTTTGGATTTTGATGATTTTGGTTGTTGGTGGAGTTAAATTTGATTGAATTTAGATGAAATTAACACCTATTTTTTTGGATTTTAAATAAATTTTTAGTCAAATTGTAATGAAGTACATTGAAACCAACTTGGATTTTTTTGGCTTTTGATGAATTTTCTTGTTGGAGGAGCTAAATTTGAGTGAATTTAGATGAAATTTACTTTTATTTTTTTGTATTTTATATAAATTTATAGTCAAATTGTAATAAAGCAATTTGAACCAACTTCGATTTTTTTGGATTTTGAAGAGTTTTTTTGTCTGGAGGAGCTAAATTTGAGTGAATTTAGATGAAATTTACTTTTACTTTTTTGGATTTTATATAAATTATTAGTCAAATTGTAATAAAGGAATTTGAACCAACTTCGATTTTTTTGGATTTTGATGAATTTTTTTGTTGGAGGAGCTAAATTTGAGTGAGTTTAGATGAAATTTACTTTTATTTTTTTTGGATTTTATATAAATTTTTAGTCAAATAGTAATAAAGGAATTTGAACCAACTTCGATTTTTTTGGATTTTGATGAATTTTTTTGTTGGAGGAGCTAAATTTGAGTGAGTTTAGATGAAATTTACTTTTATTTTTTTGGATTTTATATAAATTTTTAGTCAAATAGTAATAAAGGAATTTGAACCAACTTCGATTTTTTTGGATTTTGATGATTTTGGTTGTTGGAGGAGTTAAATTTGAGTAAATCTAGATGAAATTAACACATATTTTTTTGGATATTATATAAATTTTTAGTCAAAGTGTAATAAAGTAATTTGAAACTAACTTCGATTTTTTTGGATTTTGATGAATTTTTTTGTTGGAGGAGCTAAATTTGAGTGAGTTTAGATGAAATTTACTTTAATTTTTTTTGGATTTTATATAAATTTTTAGTCAAATTGTAATAAAGGAATTTGAACCAACTTCGATTTTTTTGGATTTTGATGATTTTGGTTGTTGGAGGAGTTAAATTTGAGTAAATTTAGATGAAATTAACACCTTATTTTTGGATTTTATATAAATTTTTAGTCAAATTGTATTAAAGTGATTTGAAACAACTTCGATTTTTTTGGATTTTGATGAATGTTTTTGTAGGAGGAGCTAAATTTGATTGAATTTAGATGAAATTTACTTTCATTTTTTTTGGATTTTATATAAATTTTTAGTCAAATTGTAATAAAGTACATTGAAACCAACTTGGATTTTTTTGGATTATGATGAATTTTTTTGTTGGAGGAGCTAAATTTGAGTGAATTTAGATGAAATTTAGTTTTATTTTTTTGTATTTTATATAAATTTTTAGTCAAATTGTAATAAAGCAATTTGAACCAACTTCGATTTTTTTGGATTTTGATGAGTTTTTTTGTTTGGAGGAGCTAAATTTGAGTGAATTTAGATGAAATTTACTTTTACTTTTTTGGATTTTATTTAAATTTTTAGTCAAATTGTAATAAAGGAATTTGAACCAACTTCGATTTTTTTGGATTTTGATGAATTTTTTTGTTGGAGGAGCTAAATTTGAGTGAGTTTAGATGAAATTTACTTTTATTTTTTTGGATTTTATATAAATTTTTAGTCAAATTGTAATAAAGGAATTTGAACCAACTTCGTTTTTTTGGGATTTTGGTGATTTTGGTTGTTGGAGGAGTTAAATTTGAGTAAATCTAGATGAAATTAACACCTATTTTTAGATTTTATATAAATTTTTAGTCAAATTGTAATAAAGGAATTTGAAGGAACTTCGATTTTTTTGGATTTTGATGATTTTGGTTGTTGGAGGAGTTAAATTTGAGTGAATTTAGATGAAATTTACTTTTATTTTTTGTATTTTATATAAATTTTTAGTCAAATTGTAATAAAGCAATTTGATCCAACTACGATTTTTTTGGATTTTGATGAGTTTTTTTGTTTGGAGGAGCTAAATTTGAGTGAATTTAGATGAAATTTACTTTTAGTTTTTTGGATTATATATAAATTTTTAATCAAATTGTAATAAAGTAATTTGAAACCAACTTCGATTTTTTTGGATTTTGATGAGTTGTTTGTTGGAGTTAAATTTGAGTGAATTTAGTAGAAATTTACTTCTATTTTTTTGATTTCATATAAATTTTTAGTCAAATTGTAATAAAGTACTTTGAAACCAACTTCGATTTTTTTGGATTTTGATGAATTTTTTTGTTGGTGGAGCTAAATTTGAGTGAATTTAGATGAAATTTACTTTTATTTTTTTGTATTTTATATAAATTTTTAGTCAAATTGTAATAAAGCAATTTGAACCAACTTCGATTTTTTTGGATTTTGATGAGTTTTTTTGTCTGGAGGAGCTAAATTTGAGTGAATTTAGATGAAATTTACTTTTATTTTTTTGGATTTTATATAAATTTTTAGTCAAATTGTAATAAAGGAATTTGAACCAACTTCGATTTTTTTGGATTTTGATGATTTTGGTTGTTGGAGGAGTTAAATTTGAGTAAATCTAGATGCAATTAACACCTATTTTTTTGGATTTTATATAAATTTTTAGTCAAATTGTAATAAAGTAATTTGAAACCAACTTCGATTTTTTTGGATTTTGATGAATTTTTTTGTTGGAGGAGCTAAATTTGAGTGAGTTCAGATGAAATTTACTTTTATTTTTTTGGATTTTATATAAATTTTTAGTCAAATTGTAATAAAGTAATTTGAAACCAACTTCGATTTTTTTGGATTTTGATGAATTTTTTTGTTGGAGGAGCTAAATTTGAGTGAGTTTAGATGAAATTTACTTTTATTTTTTTGGATTTTATATAAATTTTTAGTCAAATTGTAATAAAGGAATTTGAACCAACTTCGATTTTTTGGATTTTGATGAGTTTTTTTGTTGGAGGAGTTAAATTTGAGTGAATTTAGATGAAATTTACTTCTATTTTTTTTTATTTCATATAAATTTTTAGTCAAATAGTAATAAAGGAATTTGAACCAACTTCGATTTTTTTGGATTTTGATGATTTTGGTTGTTGGAGGAGTTAAATTTGATTGAATTTAGATGAAATTTACTTTCATTTTTTTGGATTTTAAATAATTTTTTAGTCAAATTGTAATAAAGTACATTGAAACCAACTTGGATTTTTTTGGATTTTGATGAATTTTTTTGTTGGAGGAGCTAAATTTGAGTGAATTTAGATGAAATTTACTTTTATTTTTTGGATTTTATATAAATTTTTAGTCAAATTGTAATAAAGGAATTTGAACCAACTTCGATTTTTTTGGATTTTGATGAATTTTTTTGTTGGAGGAGCTAAATTTGAGTGAGTTTAGATGAAATTTACTTTTATTTTTTTGGATTTTATATAAATTTTTAGTCAAATAGTAATAAAGGAATTTGAACCAACTTCGATTTTTTTGGATTTTGATGATTTTGGTTGTTGGAGGAGTTAAATTTGAGTAAATCTAGATGAAATTAACACCTATTTTTTTGGATTTTAAATAAATTTTTAGTCAAATTGTAATAAAGTACATTGAAACCAACTTTGATTTTTTTGGATTTTGATGAATTTTTTTGTTGGAGGAGCTAAATTTGAGTGAATTTAGATGAAATTTACTTTTATTTTTTTGGATTTTATATAAATTTTTAGTCAAATTGTAATAAAGGAATTTGAACCAACTTCGATTTTTTTGGATTTTGATGATTTTGGTTGTTGGAGGAGTTAAATTTGAGTAAATCTAGATGCAATTAACACCTATTTTTTTGGATTTTATATAAATTTTTAGTCAAATTGTAATAAAGTAATTTGAAACCAACTTCGATTTTTTTGGATTTTGATGAATTTTTTTGTTGGAGGAGCTAAATTTGAGTGAGTTTAGATGAAATTTACTTTTATTTTTTTTGATTTTATATAAATTTTTAGTCAAATTGTAATAAAGTAATTTGAAACCAACTTCGATTTTTTTGGATTTTGATGAATTTTTTTGTTGGAGGAGCTAAATTTGAGTGAGTTTAGATGAAATTTACTTTTATTTTTTTGGATTTTATATAAATTTTTAGTCAAATTGTAATAAAGGAATTTGAACCAACTTCGATTTTTTGGATTTTGATGAGTTTTTTTGTTGGAGGAGTTAAATTTGAGTGAATTTAGATGAAATTTACTTCTATTTTATTTTATTTCATATAAATTTTTAGTCAAATAGTAATAAAGGAATTTGAACCAACTTCGATTTTTTTGGATTTTGATGATTTTGGTTGTTGGAGGAGTTAAATTTGATTGAATTTAGATGAAATTTACTTTCATTTTTTTGGATTTTAAATAAATTTTTAGTCAAATTGTAATAAAGTACATTGAAACCAACTTGGATTTTTTTGGATTTTGATGAATTTTTTTGTTGGAGGAGCTAAATTTGAGTGAATTTAGATGAAATTTACTTTTATTTTTTGGATTTTATATAAATTTTTAGTCAAATTGTAATAAAGGAATTTGAACCAACTTCGATTTTTTTGGATTTTGATGAATTTTTTTGTTGGAGGAGCTAAATTTGAGTGAGTTTAGATGAAATTTACTTTTATTTTTTTGGATTTTATATAAATTTTTAGTTAAATAGTAATAAAGGAATTTGAACCAATTTCGATTTTTTTGGATTTTGATGATTTTGGTTGTTGGAGGAGTTAAATTTGAGTATATCTAGATGAAATTAACACCTTATTTTTGGATTTTATATAAATTTTTAGTTAAATTGTAATAAAGGGATTTGAAACAACTTCGATTTTTTTAGATTCTGATGAATGTTTTTGTAGGAGGAGCTAAGTTTGATTGAATTTAGATGAAATTTACTTTCATTTTTTTGGATTTTATATAAATTTTTAGTCAAATTGTAATGAAGTACATTGAAACCAACTTGGATTTTTTTGGCTTTTGATGAATTTTCTTGTTGGAGGAGCTAAATTTGAGTGAATTTAGATGAAATTTACTTTTATTTTTTTGTATTTTATATAAATTTATAGTCAAATTGTAATAAAGCAATTTGAACCAACTTCGATTTTTTTGGATTTTGAAGAGTTTTTTTGTCTGGAGGAGCTAAATTTGAGTGAATTTAGATGAAATTTACTTTTACTTTTTTGGATTTTATATAAATTATTAGTCAAATTGTAATAAAGGAATTTGAACCAACTTCGATTTTTTTGGATTTTGATGAATTTTTTTGTTGGAGGAGCTAAATTTGAGTGAGTTTAGATGAAATTTACTTTTATTTTTTTGGATTTTATATAAATTTTTAGTCAAATAGTAATAAAGGAATTTGAACCAACTTCGATTTTTTTGGATTTTGATGATTTTGGTTGTTGGTGGAGTTAAATTTGATTGAATTTAGATGAAATTAACACCTATTTTTTTGGATTTTAAATAAATTTTTAGTCAAATTGTAATGAAGTACATTGAAACCAACTTGGATTTTTTTGGCTTTTGATGAATTTTCTTGTTGGAGGAGCTAAATTTGAGTGAATTTAGATGAAATTTACTTTTATTTTTTTGTATTTTATATAAATTTATAGTCAAATTGTAATAAAGCAATTTGAACCAACTTCGATTTTTTTGGATTTTGAAGAGTTTTTTTGTCTGGAGGAGCTAAATTTGAGTGAATTTAGATGAAATTTACTTTTACTTTTTTGGATTTTATATAAATTATTAGTCAAATTGTAATAAAGGAATTTGAACCAACTTCGATTTTTTTGGATTTTGATGAATTTTTTTGTTGGAGGAGCTAAATTTGAGTGAGTTTAGATGAAATTTACTTTTATTTTTTTTGGATTTTATATAAATTTTTAGTCAAATAGTAATAAAGGAATTTGAACCAACTTCGATTTTTTTGGATTTTGATGAATTTTTTTGTTGGAGGAGCTAAATTTGAGTGAGTTTAGATGAAATTTACTTTTATTTTTTTGGATTTTATATAAATTTTTAGTCAAATAGTAATAAAGGAATTTGAACCAACTTCGATTTTTTTGGATTTTGATGATTTTGGTTGTTGGAGGAGTTAAATTTGAGTAAATCTAGATGAAATTAACACATATTTTTTTGGATATTATATAAATTTTTAGTCAAAGTGTAATAAAGTAATTTGAAACTAACTTCGATTTTTTTGGATTTTGATGAATTTTTTTGTTGGAGGAGCTAAATTTGAGTGAGTTTAGATGAAATTTACTTTAATTTTTTTTGGATTTTATATAAATTTTTAGTCAAATTGTAATAAAGGAATTTGAACCAACTTCGATTTTTTTGGATTTTGATGATTTTGGTTGTTGGAGGAGTTAAATTTGAGTAAATTTAGATGAAATTAACACCTTATTTTTGGATTTTATATAAATTTTTAGTCAAATTGTATTAAAGGGATTTGAAACAACTTCGATTTTTTTGGATTTTGATGAATGTTTTTGTAGGAGGAGCTAAATTTGATTGAATTTAGATGAAATTTACTTTCATTTTTTTTGGATTTTATATAAATTTTTAGTCAAATTGTAATAAAGTACATTGAAACCAACTTGGATTTTTTTGGATTATGATGAATTTTTTTGTTGGAGGAGCTAAATTTGAGTGAATTTAGATGAAATTTAGTTTTATTTTTTTGTATTTTATATAAATTTTTAGTCAAATTGTAATAAAGCAATTTGAACCAACTTCGATTTTTTTGGATTTTGATGAGTTTTTTTGTTTGGAGGAGCTAAATTTGAGTGAATTTAGATGAAATTTACTTTTACTTTTTTGGATTTTATTTAAATTTTTAGTCAAATTGTAATAAAGGAATTTGAACCAACTTCGATTTTTTTGGATTTTGATGAATTTTTTTGTTGGAGGAGCTAAATTTGAGTGAGTTTAGATGAAATTTACTTTTATTTTTTTGGATTTTATATAAATTTTTAGTCAAATTGTAATAAAGGAATTTGAACCAACTTCGTTTTTTTGGGATTTTGGTGATTTTGGTTGTTGGAGGAGTTAAATTTGAGTAAATCTAGATGAAATTAACACCTATTTTTAGATTTTATATAAATTTTTAGTCAAATTGTAATAAAGGAATTTGAAGGAACTTCGATTTTTTTGGATTTTGATGATTTTGGTTGTTGGAGGAGTTAAATTTGAGTGAATTTAGATGAAATTTACTTTTATTTTTTGTATTTTATATAAATTTTTAGTCAAATTGTAATAAAGCAATTTGATCCAACTACGATTTTTTTGGATTTTGATGAGTTTTTTTGTTTGGAGGAGCTAAATTTGAGTGAATTTAGATGAAATTTACTTTTAGTTTTTTGGATTATATATAAATTTTTAATCAAATTGTAATAAAGTAATTTGAAACCAACTTCGATTTTTTTGGATTTTGTTGAGTTTTTTGTTGGAGTTAAATTTGAGTGAATTTAGTAGAAATTTACTTCTATTTTTTTGATTTCATATAAATTTTTAGTCAAATTGTAATAAAGTACTTTGAAACCAACTTCGATTTTTTTGGATTTTGATGAATTTTTTTGTTGGTGGAGCTAAATTTGAGTGAATTTAGATGAAATTTACTTTTATTTTTTTGTATTTTATATAAATTTTTAGTCAAATTGTAATAAAGCAATTTGAACCAACTTCGATTTTTTTGGATTTTGATGAGTTTTTTTGTCTGGAGGAGCTAAATTTGAGTGAATTTAGATGAAATTTACTTTTATTTTTTTGGATTTTATATAAATTTTTAGTCAAATTGTAATAAAGGAATTTGAACCAACTTCGATTTTTTTGGATTTTGATGATTTTGGTTGTTGGAGGAGTTAAATTTGAGTAAATCTAGATGCAATTAACACCTATTTTTTTGGATTTTATATAAATTTTTAGTCAAATTGTAATAAAGTAATTTGAAACCAACTTCGATTTTTTTGGATTTTGATGAATTTTTTTGTTGGAGGAGCTAAATTTGAGTGAGTTCAGATGAAATTTACTTTTATTTTTTTGGATTTTATATAAATTTTTAGTCAAATTGTAATAAAGTAATTTGAAACCAACTTCGATTTTTTTGGATTTTGATGAATTTTTTTGTTGGAGGAGCTAAATTTGAGTGAGTTTAGATGAAATTTACTTTTATTTTTTTGGATTTTATATAAATTTTTAGTCAAATTGTAATAAAGGAATTTGAACCAACTTCGATTTTTTGGATTTTGATGAGTTTTTTTGTTGGAGGAGTTAAATTTGAGTGAATTTAGATGAAATTTACTTCTATTTTTTTTTATTTCATATAAATTTTTAGTCAAATAGTAATAAAGGAATTTGAACCAACTTCGATTTTTTTGGATTTTGATGATTTTGGTTGTTGGAGGAGTTAAATTTGATTGAATTTAGATGAAATTTACTTTCATTTTTTTGGATTTTAAATAATTTTTTAGTCAAATTGTAATAAAGTACATTGAAACCAACTTGGATTTTTTTGGATTTTGATGAATTTTTTTGTTGGAGGAGCTAAATTTGAGTGAATTTAGATGAAATTTACTTTTATTTTTTGGATTTTATATAAATTTTTAGTCAAATTGTAATAAAGGAATTTGAACCAACTTCGATTTTTTTGGATTTTGATGAATTTTTTTGTTGGAGGAGCTAAATTTGAGTGAGTTTAGATGAAATTTACTTTTATTTTTTTGGATTTTATATAAATTTTTAGTCAAATAGTAATAAAGGAATTTGAACCAACTTCGATTTTTTTGGATTTTGATGATTTTGGTTGTTGGAGGAGTTAAATTTGAGTAAATCTAGATGAAATTAACACATATTTTTTTGGATATTATATAAATTTTTAGTCAAATTGTAATAAAGTAATTTGAAACTAACTTCGATTTTTTTGGATTTTGATGAATTTTTTTGTTGGAGGAGCTAAATTTGAGTGAGTTTAGATGAAATTTACTTTAATTTTTTTTGGATTTTATATAAATTTTTAGTCAAATTGTAATAAAGGAATTTGAACCAACTTCGATTTTTTTGGATTTTGATGATTTTGGTTGTTGGAGGAGTTAAATTTGAGTAAATTTAGATGAAATTAACACCTTATTTTTGGATTTTATATAAATTTTTAGTCAAATTGTATTAAATGGATTTGAAACAACTTCGATTTTTTTGGATTTTGATGAATGTTTTTGTAGGAGGAGCTAAATTTGATTGAATTTAGATGAAATTTACTTTCATTTTTTTTGGATTTTATATAAATTTTTAGTCAAATTGTAATAAAGTACATTGAAACCAACTTGGATTTTTTTGGATTATGATGAATTTTTTTGTTGGAGGAGCTAAATTTGAGTGAATTTAGATGAAATTTACTTTTATTTTTTTGTATTTTATATAAATTTTTAGTCAAATTGTAATAAAGCAATTTGAACCAACTTCGATTTTTTTGGATTTTGATGAGTTTTTTTGTTTGGAGGAGCTAAATTTGAGTGAATTTAGATGAAATTTACTTTTACTTTTTTGGATTTTATTTAAATTTTTAGTCAAATTGTAATAAAGGAAATTGAACCAACTTCGATTTTTTTGGATTTTGATGAATTTTTTTGTTGGAGGAGCTAAATTTGAGTGAGTTTAGATGAAATTTACTTTTATTTTTTTGGATTTTATATAAATTTTTAGTCAAATTGTAATAAAGGAATTTGAACCAACTTCGATTTTTTTGGATTTTGATGATTTTGGTTGTTGGAGGAGTTAAATTTGAGTAAATCTAGATGAAATTAACACCTATTTTTTTGGATTTTAAATAAATTTTTAGTCAAATTGTAATAAAGTACATTGAAACCAACTTTGATTTTTTTGGATTTTGATGAATTTTTTTGTTGGAGGAGCTAAATTTGAGTAAATTTAGATGAAATTTACTTTTATTTTTTTGGATTTTATATAAATTTTTAGTCAAATTGTAATAAAGGAATTTGAACCAACTTCGATTTTTTTGGATTTTGATGATTTTGGTTGTTGGAGGAGTTAAATTTGAGTAAATCTAGATGCAATTAACACCTATTTTTTTGGATTTTATATAAATTTTTAGTCAAATTGTAATAAAGTAATTTGAAACCAACTTCGATTTTTTTGGATTTTGATGAATTTTTTTGTTGGAGGAGCTAAATTTGAGTGAGTTTAGATGAAATTTACTTTTATTTTTTTGGATTTTATATAAATTTTTAGTCAAATTGTAATAAAGTAATTTGAAACCAACTTCGATTTTTTTGGATTTTGATGAATTTTTTTGTTGGAGGAGCTAAATTTGAGTGAATTTAGATGAAATTTACTTTTATTTTTTGGATTTTATATAAATTTTTAGTCAAATTGTAATAAAGGAATTTGAACCAACTTCGATTTTTTTGGATTTTGATGAATTTTTTTGTTGGAGGAGCTAAATTTGAGTGAGTTTAGATGAAATTTACTTTTATTTTTTTGGATTTTATATAAATTTTTAGTCAAATTGTAATAAAGGAATTTGAACCAACTTCGATTTTTTTGGATTTTGATGATTTTGGTTGTTGGAGGAGTTAAATTTGAGTAAATCTAGATGAAATTAACACCTATTTTTTTGGATTTTAAATAAATTTTTAGTCAAATTGTAATAAAGTACATTGAAACCAACTTTGATTTTTTTGGATTTTGATGAATTTTTTTGTTGGAGGAGCTAAATTTGAGTGAATTTAGATGAAATTTACTTTTATTTTTTTGGATTTTATATAAATTTTTAGTCAAATAGTAATAAAGGAATTTGAACCAACTTCGATTTTTTTGGATTTTGATGATTTTGGTTGTTGGAGGAGTTAAATTTGAGTAAATCTAGATGAAATTAACACATATTTTTTTGGATATTATATAAATTTTTAGTCAAATTGTAATAAAGTAATTTGAAACTAACTTCGATTTTTTTGGATTTTGATGAATTTTTTTGTTGGAGGAGCTAAATTTGAGTGAGTTTAGATGAAATTTACTTTAATTTTTTTTGGATTTTATATAAATTTTTAGTCAAATTGTAATAAAGGAATTTGAACCAACTTCGATTTTTTTGGATTTTGATGATTTTGGTTGTTGGAGGAGTTAAATTTGAGTAAATTTAGATGAAATTAACACCTTATTTTTGGATTTTATATAAATTTTTAGTCAAATTGTATTAAAGGGATTTGAAACAACTTCGATTTTTTTGGATTTTGATGAATGTTTTTGTAGGAGGAGCTAAATTTGATTGAATTTAGATGAAATTTACTTTCATTTTTTTTGGATTTTATATAAATTTTTAGTCAAATTGTAATAAAGTACATTGAAACAACTTCGATTTTTTTGGATTATGATGAATTTTTTTGTTGGAGGAGCTAAATTTGAGTGAATTTAGATGAAATTTACTTTTATTTTTTTGTATTTTATATAAATTTTTAGTCAAATTGTAATAAAGCAATTTGAACCAACTTCGATTTTTTTGGATTTTGATGATTTTGGTTGTTGGAGGAG
The DNA here is from genome assembly GCA_963855975.1 of Andrena chrysosceles. Classification (NCBI taxonomy): domain Eukaryota; kingdom Metazoa; phylum Arthropoda; class Insecta; order Hymenoptera; family Andrenidae; genus Andrena; species Andrena chrysosceles. Next base: position 449,854 of record CAWLCU010000092.1, read on the forward strand.
TTAAATTTGAGTAAATCTAGATGAAATTAACACCTATTTTTTTGGATTTTAAATAAATTTTTAGTCAAATTGTAATAAAGTACATTGAAACCAACTTTGATTTTTTTGGATTTTGATGAATTTTTTTGTTGGAGGAGCTAAATTTGAGTAAATTTAGATGAAATTTACTTTTATTTTTTTGGATTTTATATAAATTTTTAGTCAAATTGTAATAAAGGAATTTGAACCAACTTCGATTTTTTTGGATTTTGATGATTTTGGTTTGTTGGAGGAGTTAAATTTGAGTAAATCTAGATGCAATTAACACCTATTTTTTTGGATTTTATATAAATTTTTAGTCAAATTGTAATAAAGTAATTTGAAACCAACTTCGATTTTTTTGGATTTTGATGAATTTTTTTGTTGGAGGAGCTAAATTTGAGTGAGTTTAGATGAAATTTACTTTTATTTTTTTGGATTTTATATAAATTTTTAGTCAAATTGTAATAAAGTAATTTGAAACCAACTTCGATTTTTTTGGATTTTGATGAATTTTTTTGTTGGAGGAGCTAAATTTGAGTGAATTTAGATGAAATTTACTTTTATTTTTTGGATTTTATATAAATTTTTAGTCAAATTGTAATAAAGGAATTTGAACCAACTTCGATTTTTTTGGATTTTGATGAATTTTTTTGTTGGAGGAGCTAAATTTGAGTGAGTTTAGATGAAATTTACTTTTATTTTTTTGGATTTTATATAAATTTTTAGTCAAATTGTAATAAAGGAATTTGAACCAACTTCGATTTTTTTGGATTTTGATGATTTTGGTTGTTGGAGGAGTTAAATTTGAGTAAATCTAGATGAAGTTAACACCTATTTTTTTGGATTTTAAATAAATTTTTAGTCAAATTGTAATAAAGTACATTGAAACCAACTTTGATTTTTTTGGATTTTGATGAATTTTTTTGTTGGAGGAGCTAAATTTGAGTGAATTTAGATGAAATTTACTTTTATTTTTTTGGATTTTATATAAATTTTTAGTCAAATTGTAATAAAGGAATTTGAACCAACTTCGATTTTTTTGGATTTTGATGATTTTGGTTGTTGGAGGAGTTAAATTTGAGTAAATCTAGATGCAATTAACACCTATTTTTTTGGATTTTATATAAATTTTTAGTCAAATTGTAATAAAGTAATTTGAAACCAACTTCGATTTTTTTGGATTTTGATGAATTTTTTTGTTGGAGGAGCTAAATTTGAGTGAGTTTAGATGAAATTTACTTTTATTTTTTTGGATTTTATATAAATTTTTAGTCAAATTGTAATAAAGTAATTTGAAACCAACTTCGATTTTTTTGGATTTTGATGAATTTTTTTGTTGGAGGAGCTAAATTTGAGTGAATTTAGATGAAATTTACTTTTATTTTTTGGATTTTATATAAATTTTTAGTCAAATTGTAATAAAGGAATTTGAACCAACTTCGATTTTTTTGGATTTTGATGAATTTTTTTGTTGGAGGAGCTAAATTTGAGTGAGTTTAGATGAAATTTACTTTTATTTTTTTGGATTTTATATAAATTTTTAGTCAAATAGTAATAAAGGAATTTGAACCAATTTCGATTTTTTTGGATTTTGATGATTTTGGTTGTTGGAGGAGTTAAATTTGAGTATATCTAGATGAAATTAACACCTTATTTTTGGATTTTATATAAATTTTTAGTCAAATTGTAATAAAGGGATTTGAAACAACTTCGATTTTTTTAGATTCTGATGAATGTTTTTGTAGGAGGAGCTAAGTTTGATTGAATTTAGATGAAATTTACTTTCATTTTTTTGGATTTTATATAAATTTTTAGTCAAATTGTAATGAAGTACATTGAAACCAACTTGGATTTTTTTGGCTTTTGATGAATTTTCTTGTTGGAGGAGCTAAATTTGAGTGAATTTAGATGAAATTTACTTTTATTTTTTTGTATTTTATATAAATTTATAGTCAAATTGTAATAAAGCAATTTGAACCAACTTCGATTTTTTTGGATTTTGAAGAGTTTTTTTGTCTGGAGGAGCTAAATTTGAGTGAATTTAGATGAAATTTACTTTTACTTTTTTGGATTTTATATAAATTATTAGTCAAATTGTAATAAAGGAATTTGAACCAACTTCGATTTTTTTGGATTTTGATGAATTTTTTTGTTGGAGGAGCTAAATTTGAGTGAGTTTAGATGAAATTTACTTTTATTTTTTTGGATTTTATATAAATTTTTAGTCAAATAGTAATAAAGGAATTTGAACCAACTTCGATTTTTTTGGATTTTGATGATTTTGGTTGTTGGAGGAGTTAAATTTGATTGAATTTAGATGAAATTTACTTTCATTTTTTTGGATTTTAAATAAATTTTTAGTCAAATTGTAATAAAGTACATTGAAACCAACTTGGATTTTTTTGGATTTTGATGAATTTTTTTGTTGGAGGAGCTAAATTTGAGTGAATTTAGATGAAATTTACTTTTATTTTTTTGGATTTTATATAAATTTTTAGTCAAATTGTAATAAAGGAATTTGAACCAACTTCGATTTTTTTGGATTTTGATGAATTTTTTTGTTGGAGGAGCTAAATTTGAGTGAGTTTAGATGAAATTTACTTTTATTTTTTTGGATTTTATATAAATTTTTAGTCAAATAGTAATAAAGGAATTTGAACCAACTTCGATTTTTTTGGATTTTGATGATTTTGGTTGTTGGAGGAGTTAAATTTGAGTAAATCTAGATGAAATTAACACATATTTTTTTGGATATTATATAAATTTTTAGTCAAATTGTAATAAAGTAATTTGAAACTAACTTCGATTTTTTTGGATTTTGATGAATTTTTTTGTTGGAGGAGCTAAATTTGAGTGAGTTTAGATGAAATTTACTTTAATTTTTTTTTGATTTTATATAAATTTTTAGTCAAATTGTAATAAAGGAATTTGAACCAACTTCGATTTTTTTGGATTTTGATGATTTTGGTTGTTGGAGGAGTTAAATTTGAGTAAATTTAGATGAAATTAACACCTTATTTTTGGATTTTATATAAATTTTTAGTCAAATTGTATTAAAGGGATTTGAAACAACTTCGATTTTTTTGGATTTTGATGAATGTTTTTGTAGGAGGAGCTAAATTTGATTGAATTTAGATGAAATTTACTTTCATTTTTTTTGGATTTTATATAAATTTTTAGTCAAATTGTAATAAAGTACATTGAAACCAACTTGGATTTTTTTGGATTATGATGAATTTTTTTGTTGGAGGAGCTAAATTTGAGTGAATTTAGATGAAATTTACTTTTATTTTTTTGTATTTTATATAAATTTTTAGTCAAATTGTAATAAAGCAATTTGAACCAACTTCGATTTTTTTGGATTTTGATGAGTTTTTTTGTTTGGAGGAGCTAAATTTGAGTGAATTTAGATGAAATTTACTTTTACTTTTTTGGATTTTATTTAAATTTTTAGTCAAATTGTAATAAAGGAATTTGAACCAACTTCGATTTTTTTGGATTTTGATGAATTTTTTTGTTGGAGGAGCTAAATTTGAGTGAGTTTAGATGAAATTTACTTTTATTTTTTTGGATTTTATATAAATTTTTAGTCAAATTGTAATAAAGGAATTTGAACCAACTTCGATTTTTTTGGATTTTGATGATTTTGGTTGTTGGAGGAGTTAAATTTGAGTAAATCTAGATGAAATTAACACCTATTTTTTTGGATTTTAAATAAATTTTTAGTCAAATTGTAATAAAGTACATTGAAACCAACTTTGATTTTTTTGGATTTTGATGAATTTTTTTGTTGGAGGAGCTAAATTTGAGTGAGTTTAGATGAAATTTACTTTTATTTTTTTGGATTTTATATAAATTTTTAGTCAAATTGTAATAAAGAAATTTGAACCAACTTCGATTTTTTTGGATTTTGATGAGTTTTTTTGTTGGAGGAGTTAAATTTGAGTGAATTTAGATGAAATTTACTTCTATTTTTTTTTATTTCATATAAATTTTTAGTCAAATAGTAATAAAGGAATTTGAACCAACTTCGATTTTTTTGGATTTTGATGATTTTGGTTGTTGGAGGAGTTAAATTTGATTGAATTTAGATGAAATTTACTTTCATTTTTTTGGATTTTAAATAAATTTTTAGTCAAATTGTAATAAAGTACATTGAAACCAACTTGGATTTTTTTGGATTTTGATGAATTTTTTTGTTGGAGGAGCTAAATTTGAGTGAATTTAGATGAAATTTACTTATATTTTTTTGGATTTTATATAAATTTTTAGTCAAATTGTAATAAAGGAATTTGAACCAACTTCGATTTTTTTGGATTTTGATGAATTTTTTTGTTGGAGGAGCTAAATTTGAGTGAGTTTAGATGAAATTTACTTTTATTTTTTTGGATTTTATATAAATTTTTAGTCAAATAGTAATAAGGGAATTTGAACCAACTTCGATTTTTTTGGATTTTGATGATTTTGGTTGTTGGAGGAGTTAAATTTGAGTAAATTTAGATGATATTAACACCTTATTTTTGGATTTTATATAAATTTTTAGTCAAATTGTAATAAAGCAATTTGAACCAACTTCGATTTTTTTGGATTTTGGTGAGTTTTTTTGTTTGGAGGAGCTAAATTTGAGTGAATTTAGATGAAATTTACTTTTACTTTTTTGGATTTTATATAAATTTTTAGTCAAATTGTAATAAAGGAATTTGAACCAACTTCGATTTTTTTGGATTTTGATGATTTTGGTTGTTGGAGGAGTTAAATTTGATTGAATTTAGATGAAATTTACTTTCATTTTTTTGGATTTTAAATAAATTTTTAGTCAAATTGTAATAAAGTACATTGAAACCAACTTAGATTTTTTGGATTTTGATGAATTTTTTTGTTGGAGGAGCTAAATTTGAGTGAATTTAGATGAAATTTACTTTTATTCTTTTGGATTTTATATAAATTTTTAGTCTAATTGTAATAAAGGAATTTGAACCAACTTCGATTTTTTTGGACTTTGATGAGTTTTTTTGTTGGAGGAGTTAAATTTGAGTGAATTTAGTAGAAATTTATTTCTATTTTTTTTTATTTCATATAAATTTTTAGTCAAATAGTAATAAAGGAATTTGAACCAACTTCGATTTTTTTGGATTTTGATGATTTTGGTTGTTGGAGGAGTTAAATTTGATTGAATTTAGATGAAATTTACTTTCATTTTTTGGATTTTAAATAAATTTTTAGTCAAATTGTAATAAAGTACATTGAAACCAACTTCGATTTTTTTGGATTTTGATGATTTTGGTTGTTGGAGGAGTTAAATTTGAGTAAATTTAGATGAAATTAATACCTTATTTTTGGATTTTATATAAATTTTTAGTCAAATTGTATTAAAGGGATTTGAAACAACTTCGATTTTTTTGGATTTTGATGAATGTTTTTGTAGGAGGAGCTAAATTTGATTGAATTTAGATGAAATTTACTTTCATTTTTTTTGGATTTTATATAAATTTTTAGTCAAATTGTAATAAAGTACATTGAAACCAACTTGGATTTTTTTGGATTATGATGAATTTTTTTGTTGGAGGAGCTAAATTTGAGTGAATTTAGATGAAATTTACTTTTATTTTTTTGTATTTTATATAAATTTTTAGTCAAAATGTAATAAAGCAATTTGAACCAACTTCGATTTTTTTGGATTTTGATGAGTTTTTTTGTTTGGAGGAGCTAAATTTGAGTGAATTTAGATGAAATTTACTTTTACTTTTTTGGATTTTATTTAAATTTTTAGTCAAATTGTAATAAAGGAATTTGAACCAACTTCGATTTTTTTGGATTTTGATGAATTTTTTTGTTGGAGGAGCTAAATTTGAGTGAGTTTAGATGAAATTTACTTTTATTTTTTTGGATTTTATATAAATTTTTAGTCAAATTGTAATAAAGGAATTTGAACCAACTTCGTTTTTTTGGGATTTTGGTGATTTTGGTTGTTGGAGGAGTTAAATTTGAGTAAATCTAGATGAAATTAACACCTATTTTTAGATTTTATATAAATTTTTAGTCAAATTGTAATAAAGGAATTTGAAGGAACTTCGATTTTTTTGGATTTTGATGATTTTGGTTGTTGGAGGAGTTAAATTTGAGTGAATTTAGATGAAATTTACTTTTATTTTTTGTATTTTATATAAATTTTTAGTCAAATTGTAATAAAGCAATTTGATCCAACTACGATTTTTTTGGATTTTGATGAGTTTTTTTGTTTGGAGGAGCTAAATTTGAGTGAATTTAGATGAAATTTACTTTTAGTTTTTTGGATTTTATATAAATTTTTAATCAAATTGTAATAAAGTAATTTGAAACCAACTTCGATTTTCTTGGATTTTGATGAGTTTTTTGTTGGAGTTAAATTTGAGTGAATTTAGTAGAAATTTACTTCTATTTTTTTGATTTCATATAAATTTTTAGTCAAATTGTAATAAAGTACTTTGAAACCAACTTCGATTTTTTTGGATTTTGATGAATTTTTTTGTTGGTGGAGCTAAATTTGAGTGAATTTAGATGAAATTTACTTTTATTTTTTTGTATTTTATATAAATTTTTAGTCAAATTGTAATAAAGCAATTTGAACCAACTTCGATTTTTTTGGATTTTGATGAGTTTTTTTGTCTGGAGGAGCTAAATTTGAGTGAATTTAGATGAAATTTACTTTTATTTTTTTGGATTTTATATAAATTTTTAGTCAAATTGTAATAAAGGAATTTGAACCAACTTCGATTTTTTTGGATTTTGATGATTTTGGTTGTTGGAGGAGTTAAATTTGAGTAAATCTAGATGCAATTAACACCTATTTTTTTGGATTTTATATAAATTTTTAGTCAAATTGTAATAAAGTAATTTGAAACCAACTTCGATTTTTTTGGATTTTGATGAATTTTTTTGTTGGAGGAGCTAAATTTGAGTGAGTTCAGATGAAATTTACTTTTATTTTTTTGGATTTTATATAAATTTTTAGTCAAATTGTAATAAAGTAATTTGAAACCAACTTCGATTTTTTTGGATTTTGATGAATTTTTTTGTTGGAGGAGCTAAATTTGAGTGAGTTTAGATGAAATTTACTTTTATTTTTTTGGATTTTATATAAATTTTTAGTCAAATTGTAATAAAGGAATTTGAACCAACTTCGATTTTTTGGATTTTGATGAGTTTTTTTGTTGGAGGAGTTAAATTTGAGTGAATTTAGATGAAATTTACTTCTATTTTTTTTTATTTCATATAAATTTTTAGTCAAATAGTAATAAAGGAATTTGAACCAACTTCGATTTTTTTGGATTTTGATGATTTTGGTTGTTGGAGGAGTTAAATTTGATTGAATTTAGATGAAATTTACTTTCATTTTTTGGATTTTAAATAAATTTTTAGTCAAATTGTAATAAAGTACATTGAAACCAACTTCGATTTTTTTGGATTTTGATGATTTTGGTTGTTGGAGGAGTTAAATTTGAGTAAATTTAGATGAAATTAATACCTTATTTTTGGATTTTATATAAATTTTTAGTCAAATTGTATTAAAGGGATTTGAAACAACTTCGATTTTTTTGGATTTTGATGAATGTTTTTGTAGGAGGAGCTAAATTTGATTGAATTTAGATGAAATTTACTTTCATTTTTTTTGGATTTTATATAAATTTTTAGTCAAATTGTAATAAAGTACATTGAAACCAACTTGGATTTTTTTGGATTATGATGAATTTTTTTGTTGGAGGAGCTAAATTTGAGTGAATTTAGATGAAATTTACTTTTATTTTTTTGTATTTTATATAAATTTTTAGTCAAAATGTAATAAAGCAATTTGAACCAACTTCGATTTTTTTGGATTTTGATGAGTTTTTTTGTTTGGAGGAGCTAAATTTGAGTGAATTTAGATGAAATTTACTTTTATTTTTTTGTATTTTATATAAATTTATAGTCAAATTGTAATAAAGCAATTTGAACCAACTTCGATTTTTTTGGATTTTGAAGAGTTTTTTTGTCTGGAGGAGCTAAATTTGAGTGAATTTAGATGAAATTTACTTTTACTTTTTTGGATTTTATATAAATTATTAGTCAAATTGTAATAAAGGAATTTGAACCAACTTCGATTTTTTTGGATTTTGATGAATTTTTTTGTTGGAGGAGCTAAATTTGAGTGAGTTTAGATGAAATTTACTTTTATTTTTTTGGATTTTATATAAATTTTTAGTCAAATAGTAATAAAGGAATTTGAACCAACTTCGATTTTTTTGGATTTTGATGATTTTGGTTGTTGGAGGAGTTAAATTTGATTGAATTTAGATGAAATTTACTTTCATTTTTTTGGATTTTAAATAAATTTTTAGTCAAATTGTAATAAAGTACATTGAAACCAACTTGGATTTTTTTGGATTTTGATGAATTTTTTTGTTGGAGGAGCTAAATTTGAGTGAATTTAGATGAAATTTACTTTTATTTTTTTGGATTTTATATAAATTTTTAGTCAAATTGTAATAAAGGAATTTGAACCAACTTCGATTTTTTTGGATTTTGATGAATTTTTTTGTTGGAGGAGCTAAATTTGAGTGAGTTTAGATGAAATTTACTTTTATTTTTTTGGATTTTATATAAATTTTTAGTCAAATAGTAATAAAGGAATTTGAACCAACTTCGATTTTTTTGGATTTTGATGATTTTGGTTGTTGGAGGAGTTAAATTTGAGTAAATCTAGATGAAATTAACACATATTTTTTTTGGATATTATATAAATTTTTAGTCAAATTGTAATAAAGTAATTTGAAACTAACTTCGATTTTTTTGGATTTTGATGAATTTTTTTGTTGGAGGAGCTAAATTTGAGTGAGTTTAGATGAAATTTACTTTAATTTTTTTTGGATTTTATATAAATTTTTAGTCAAATTGTAATAAAGGAATTTGAACCAACTTCGATTTTTTTGGATTTTGATGATTTTGGTTGTTGGAGGAGTTAAATTTGAGTAAATTTAGATGAAATTAACACCTTATTTTTGGATTTTATATAAATTTTTAGTCAAATTGTATTAAAGGGATTTGAAACAACTTCGATTTTTTTGGATTTTGATGAATGTTTTTGTAGGAGGAGCTAAATTTGATTGAATTTAGATGAAATTTACTTTCATTTTTTTTGGATTTTATATAAATTTTTAGTCAAATTGTAATAAAGTACATTGAAACCAACTTGGATTTTTTTGGATTATGATGAATTTTTTTGTTGGAGGAGCTAAATTTGAGTGAATTTAGATGAAATTTACTTTTATTTTTTTGTATTTTATATAAATTTTTAGTCAAATTGTAATAAAGCAATTTGAACCAACTTCGATTTTTTTGGATTTTGATGAGTTTTTTTGTTTGGAGGAGCTAAATTTGAGTGAATTTAGATGAAATTTACTTTTACTTTTTTGGATTTTATTTAAATTTTTAGTCAAATTGTAATAAAGGAAATTGAACCAACTTCGATTTTTTTGGATTTTGATGAATTTTTTTGTTGGAGGAGCTAAATTTGAGTGAGTTTAGATGAAATTTACTTTTATTTTTTTGGATTTTATATAAATTTTTAGTCAAATTGTAATAAAGGAATTTGAACCAACTTCGATTTTTTTGGATTTTGATGATTTTGGTTGTTGGAGGAGTTAAATTTGAGTAAATCTAGATGAAATTAACACCTATTTTTTTGGATTTTAAATAAATTTTTAGTCAAATTGTAATAAAGTACATTGAAACCAACTTTGATTTTTTTGGATTTTGATGAATTTTTTTGTTGGAGGAGCTAAATTTGAGTAAATTTAGATGAAATTTACTTTTATTTTTTTGGATTTTATATAAATTTTTAGTCAAATTGTAATAAAGGAATTTGAACCAACTTCGATTTTTTTGGATTTTGATGATTTTGGTTGTTGGAGGAGTTAAATTTGAGTAAATCTAGATGCAATTAACACCTATTTTTTTGGATTTTATATAAATTTTTAGTCAAATTGTAATAAAGTAATTTGAAACCAACTTCGATTTTTTTGGATTTTGATGAATTTTTTTGTTGGAGGAGCTAAATTTGAGTGAGTTTAGATGAAATTTACTTTTATTTTTTTGGATTTTATATAAATTTTTAGTCAAATTGTAATAAAGTAATTTGAAACCAACTTCGATTTTTTTGGATTTTGATGAATTTTTTTGTTGGAGGAGCTAAATTTGAGTGAATTTAGATGAAATTTACTTTTATTTTTTGGATTTTATATAAATTTTTAGTCAAATTGTAATAAAGGAATTTGAACCAACTTCGATTTTTTTGGATTTTGATGAATTTTTTTGTTGGAGGAGCTAAATTTGAGTGAGTTTAGATGAAATTTACTTTTATTTTTTTGGATTTTATATAAATTTTTAGTCAAATTGTAATAAAGGAATTTGAACCAACTTCGATTTTTTTGGATTTTGATGATTTTGGTTGTTGGAGGAGTTAAATTTGAGTAAATCTAGATGAAATTAACACCTATTTTTTTGGATTTTAAATAAATTTTTAGTCAAATTGTAATAAAGTACATTGAAACCAACTTTGATTTTTTTGGATTTTGATGAATTTTTTTGTTGGAGGAGCTAAATTTGTGTGAATTTAGATGAAATTTACTTTTATTTTTTTGGATTTTATATAAATTTTTAGTCAAATTGTAATAAAGGAATTTGAACCAACTTCGATTTTTTTGGATTTTGATGATTTTGGTTGTTGGAGGAGTTAAATTTGAGTAAATCTAGATGCAATTAACACCTATTTTTTTGGATTTTATATAAATTTTTAGTCAAATTGTAATAAAGTAATTTGAAACCAACTTCGATTTTTTTGGATTTTGATGAATTTTTTTGTTGGAGGAGCTAAATTTGAGTGAGTTTAGATGAAATTTACTTTTATTTTTTTGGATTTTATATAAATTTTTAGTCAAATTGTAATAAAGTAATTTGAAACCAACTTCGATTTTTTTGGATTTTGATGAATTTTTTTGTTGGAGGAGCTAAATTTGAGTGAATTTAGATGAAATTTACTTTTATTTTTTGGATTTTATATAAATTTTTAGTCAAATTGTAATAAAGGAATTTGAACCAACTTCGATTTTTTTGGATTTTGATGAATTTTTTTGTTGGAGGAGCTAAATTTGAGTGAGTTTAGATGAAATTTACTTTTATTTTTTTGGATTTTATATAAATTTTTAGTCAAATAGTAATAAAGGAATTTGAACCAATTTCGATTTTTTTGGATTTTGATGATTTTGGTTGTTGGAGGAGTTAAATTTGAGTATATCTAGATGAAATTAACACCTTATTTTTGGATTTTATATAAATTTTTAGTCAAATTGTAATAAAGGGATTTGAAACAACTTCGATTTTTTTAGATTCTGATGAATGTTTTTGTAGGAGGAGCTAAGTTTGATTGAATTTAGATGAAATTTACTTTCATTTTTTTGGATTTTATATAAATTTTTAGTCAAATTGTAATGAAGTACATTGAAACCAACTTGGATTTTTTTGGCTTTTGATGAATTTTCTTGTTGGAGGAGCTAAATTTGAGTGAATTTAGATGAAATTTACTTTTATTTTTTTGTATTTTATATAAATTTATAGTCAAATTGTAATAAAGCAATTTGAACCAACTTCGATTTTTTTGGATTTTGAAGAGTTTTTTTGTCTGGAGGAGCTAAATTTGAGTGAATTTAGATGAAATTTACTTTTACTTTTTTGGATTTTATATAAATTATTAGTCAAATTGTAATAAAGGAATTTGAACCAACTTCGATTTTTTTGGATTTTGATGAATTTTTTTGTTGGAGGAGCTAAATTTGAGTGAGTTTAGATGAAATTTACTTTTATTTTTTTGGATTTTATATAAATTTTTAGTCAAATAGTAATAAAGGAATTTGAACCAACTTCGATTTTTTTGGATTTTGATGATTTTGGTTGTTGGAGGAGTTAAATTTGATTGAATTTAGATGAAATTTACTTTCATTTTTTTGGATTTTAAATAAATTTTTAGTCAAATTGTAATAAAGTACATTGAAACCAACTTGGATTTTTTGGATTTTGATGAATTTTTTTGTTGGAGGAGCTAAATTTGAGTGAATTTAGATGAAATTTACTTTTACTTTTTTGGATTTTATTTAAATTTTTAGTCAAATTGTAATAAAGGAATTTGAACCAACTTCGATTTTTTTGGATTTTGATGAATTTTTTTGTTGGAGGAGCTAAATTTGAGTGAGTTTAGATGAAATTTACTTTTATTTTTTTGGATTTTATATAAATTTTTAGTCAAATTGTAATAAAGGAATTTGAACCAACTTCGTTTTTTTGGGATTTTGGTGATTTTGGTTGTTGGAGGAGTTAAATTTGAGTAAATCTAGATGAAATTAACACCTATTTTTAGATTTTATATAAATTTTTAGTCAAATTGTAATAAAGGAATTTGAAGGAACTTCGATTTTTTTGGATTTTGATGATTTTGGTTGTTGGAGGAGTTAAATTTGAGTGAATTTAGATGAAATTTACTTTTATTTTTTGTATTTTATATAAATTTTTAGTCAAATTGTAATAAAGCAATTTGATCCAACTACGATTTTTTTGGATTTTGATGAGTTTTTTTGTTTGGAGGAGCTAAATTTGAGTGAATTTAGATGAAATTTACTTTTAGTTTTTTGGATTTTATATAAATTTTTAATCAAATTGTAATAAAGTAATTTGAAACCAACTTCGATTTTTTTGGATTTTGATGAGTTTTTTGTTGGAGTTAAATTTGAGTGAATTTAGTAGAAATTTACTTCTATTTTTTTGATTTCATATAAATTTTTAGTCAAATTGTAATAAAGTACTTTGAAACCAACTTCGATTTTTTTGGATTTTGATGAATTTTTTTGTTGGTGGAGCTAAATTTGAGTGAATTTAGATGAAATTTACTTTTATTTTTTTGTATTTTATATAAATTTTTAGTCAAATTGTAATAAAGCAATTTGAACCAACTTCGATTTTTTTGGATTTTGATGAGTTTTTTTGTCTGGAGGAGCTAAATTTGAGTGAATTTAGATGAAATTTACTTTTATTTTTTTGGATTTTATATAAATTTTTAGTCAAATTGTAATAAAGGAATTTGAACCAACTTCGATTTTTTTGGATTTTGATGATTTTGGTTGTTGGAGGAGTTAAATTTGAGTAAATCTAGATGCAATTAACACCTATTTTTTTGGATTTTATATAAATTTTTAGTCAAATTGTAATAAAGTAATTTGAAACCAACTTCGATTTTTTTGGATTTTGATGAATTTTTTTGTTGGAGGAGCTAAATTTGAGTGAGTTCAGATGAAATTTACTTTTATTTTTTTGGATTTTATATAAATTTTTAGTCAAATTGTTATAAAGTAATTTGAAACCAACTTCGATTTTTTTGGATTTTGATGAATTTTTTTGTTGGAGGAGCTAAATTTGAGTGAGTTTAGATGAAATTTACTTTTATTTTTTTGGATTTTATATAAATTTTTAGTCAAATTGTAATAAAGGAATTTGAACCAACTTCGATTTTTTGGATTTTGATGAGTTTTTTTGTTGGAGGAGTTAAATTTGAGTGAATTTAGATGAAATTTACTTCTATTTTTTTTTATTTCATATAAATTTTTAGTCAAATAGTAATAAAGGAATTTGAACCAACTTCGATTTTTTTGGATTTTGATGATTTTGGTTGTTGGAGGAGTTAAATTTGATTGAATTTAGATGAAATTTACTTTCATTTTTTGGATTTTAAATAAATTTTTAGTCAAATTGTAATAAAGTACATTGAAACCAACTTCGATTTTTTTGGATTTTGATGATTTTGGTTGTTGGAGGAGTTAAATTTGAGTAAATTTAGATGAAATTAATACCTTATTTTTGGATTTTATATAAATTTTTAGTCAAATTGTATTAAAGGGATTTGAAACAACTTCGATTTTTTTGGATTTTGATGAATGTTTTTGTAGGAGGAGCTAAATTTGATTGAATTTAGATGAAATTTACTTTCATTTTTTTTGGATTTTATATAAATTTTTAGTCAAATTGTAATAAAGTACATTGAAACCAACTTGGATTTTTTTGGATTATGATGAATTTTTTTGTTGGAGGAGCTAAATTTGAGTGAATTTAGATGAAATTTACTTTTATTTTTTTGTATTTTATATAAATTTTTAGTCAAAATGTAATAAAGCAATTTGAACCAACTTCGATTTTTTTGGATTTTGATGAGTTTTTTTGTTTGGAGGAGCTAAATTTGAGTGAATTTAGATGAAATTTACTTTTACTTTTTTGGATTTTATTTAAATTTTTAGTCAAATTGTAATAAAGGAATTTGAACCAACTTCGATTTTTTTGGATTTTGATGAATTTTTTTGTTGGAGGAGCTAAATTTGAGTGAGTTTAGATGAAATTTACTTTTATTTTTTTGGATTTTATATAAATTTTTAGTCAAATTGTAATAAAGGAATTTGAACCAACTTCGTTTTTTTGGGATTTTGGTGATTTTGGTTGTTGGAGGAGTTAAATTTGAGTAAATCTAGATGAAATTAACACCTATTTTTAGATTTTATATAAATTTTTAGTCAAATTGTAATAAAGGAATTTGAAGGAACTTCGATTTTTTTGGATTTTGATGATTTTGGTTGTTGGAGGAGTTAAATTTGAGTGAATTTAGATGAAATTTACTTTTATTTTTTGTATTTTATATAAATTTTTAGTCAAATTGTAATAAAGCAATTTGATCCAACTACGATTTTTTTGGATTTTGATGAGTTTTTTTGTTTGGAGGAGCTAAATTTGAGTGAATTTAGATGAAATTTACTTTTAGTTTTTTGGATTTTATATAAATTTTTAATCAAATTGTAATAAAGTAATTTGAAACCAACTTCGATTTTTTTGGATTTTGATGAGTTTTTTGTTGGAGTTAAATTTGAGTGAATTTAGTAGAAATTTACTTCTATTTTTTTGATTTCATATAAATTTTTAGTCAAATTGTAATAAAGTACTTTGAAACCAACTTCGATTTTTTTGGATTTTGATGAATTTTTTTGTTGGTGGAGCTAAATTTGAGTGAATTTAGATGAAATTTACTTTTATTTTTTTGTATTTTATATAAATTTTTAGTCAAATTGTAATAAAGCAATTTGAAACAACTTCGATTTTTTTGGATTTTGATGAGTTTTTTTGTCTGGAGGAGCTAAATTTGAGTGAATTTAGATGAAATTTACTTTTATTTTTTTGGATTTTATATAAATTTTTAGTCAAATTGTAATAAAGGAATTTGAACCAACTTCGATTTTTTTGGATTTTGATGATTTTGGTTGTTGGAGGAGTTAAATTTGAGTAAATCTAGATGCAATTAACACCTATTTTTTTGGATTTTATATAAATTTTTAGTCAAATTGTAATAAAGTAATTTGAAACCAACTTCGATTTTTTTGGATTTTGATGAATTTTTTTGTTGGAGGAGCTAAATTTGAGTGAGTTCAGATGAAATTTACTTTTATTTTTTTGGATTTTATATAAATTTTTAGTCAAATTGTAATAAAGTAATTTGAAACCAACTTCGATTTTTTTGGATTTTGATGAATTTTTTTGTTGGAGGAGCTAAATTTGAGTGAGTTTAGATGAAATTTACTTTTATTTTTTTGGATTTTATATAAATTTTTAGTCAAATTGTAATAAAGGAATTTGAACCAACTTCGATTTTTTGGATTTTGATGAGTTTTTTTGTTGGAGGAGTTAAATTTGAGTGAATTTAGATGAAATTTACTTCTATTTTTTTTTATTTCATATAAATTTTTAGTCAAATAGTAATAAAGGAATTTGAACCAACTTCGATTTTTTTGGATTTTGATGATTTTGGTTGTTGGAGGAGTTAAATTTGATTGAATTTAGATGAAATTTACTTTCATTTTTTTGGATTTTAAATAAATTTTTAGTCAAATTGTAATAAAGTACATTGAAACCAACTTGGATTTTTTTGGATTTTGATGAATTTTTTTGTTGGAGGAGCTAAATTTGAGTGAATTTAGATGAAATTTACTTTTATTTTTTGGATTTTATATAAATTTTTAGTCAAATTGTAATAAAGGAATTTGAACCAACTTCGATTTTTTTGGATTTTGATGAATTTTTTTGTTGGAGGAGCTAAATTTGAGTGAGTTTAGATGAAATTTACTTTTATTTTTTTGGATTTTATATAAATTTTTAGTCAAATAGTAATAAAGGAATTTGAACCAATTTCGATTTTTTTGGATTTTGATGATTTTGGTTGTTGGAGGAGTTAAATTTGAGTATATCTAGATGAAATTAACACCTTATTTTTGGATTTTATATAAATTTTTAGTCAAATTGTAATAAAGGGATTTGAAACAACTTCGATTTTTTTAGATTCTGATGAATGTTTTTGTAGGAGGAGCTAAGTTTGATTGAATTTAGATGAAATTTACTTTCATTTTTTTGGATTTTATATAAATTTTTAGTCAAATTGTAATGAAGTACATTGAAACCAACTTGGATTTTTTTGGCTTTTGATGAATTTTCTTGTTGGAGGAGCTAAATTTGAGTGAATTTAGATGAAATTTACTTTTATTTTTTTGTATTTTATATAAATTTATAGTCAAATTGTAATAAAGCAATTTGAACCAACTTCGATTTTTTTGGATTTTGAAGAGTTTTTTTGTCTGGAGGAGCTAAATTTGAGTGAATTTAGATGAAATTTACTTTTACTTTTTTGGATTTTATATAAATTATTAGTCAAATTGTAATAAAGGAATTTGAACCAACTTCGATTTTTTTGGATTTTGATGAATTTTTTTGTTGGAGGAGCTAAATTTGAGTGAGTTTAGATGAAATTTACTTTTATTTTTTTGGATTTTATATAAATTTTTAGTCAAATAGTAATAAAGGAATTTGAACCAACTTCGATTTTTTTGGATTTTGATGATTTTGGTTGTTGGAGGAGTTAAATTTGATTGAATTTAGATGAAATTTACTTTCATTTTTTTGGATTTTAAATAAATTTTTAGTCAAATTGTAATAAAGTACATTGAAACCAACTTGGATTTTTTTGGATTTTGATGAATTTTTTTGTTGGAGGAGCTAAATTTGAGTGAATTTAGATGAAATTTACTTTTATTTTTTTGGATTTTATATAAATTTTTAGTCAAATTGTAATAAAGGAATTTGAACCAACTTCGATTTTTTTGGATTTTGATGAATTTTTTTGTTGGAGGAGCTAAATTTGAGTGAGTTTAGATGAAATTTACTTTTATTTTTTTGGATTTTATATAAATTTTTAGTCAAATAGTAATAAAGGAATTTGAACCAACTTCGATTTTTTTGGATTTTGATGATTTTGGTTGTTGGAGGAGTTAAATTTGAGTAAATCTAGATGAAATTAACACATATTTTTTTTGGATATTATATAAATTTTTAGTCAAATTGTAATAAAGTAATTTGAAACTAACTTCGATTTTTTTGGATTTTGATGAATTTTTTTGTTGGAGGAGCTAAATTTGAGTGAGTTTAGATGAAATTTACTTTAATTTTTTTTGGATTTTATATAAATTTTTAGTCAAATTGTAATAAAGGAATTTGAACCAACTTCGATTTTTTTGGATTTTGATGATTTTGGTTGTTGGAGGAGTTAAATTTGAGTAAATTTAGATGAAATTAACACCTTATTTTTGGATT
The DNA here is from genome assembly GCA_963855975.1 of Andrena chrysosceles. Classification (NCBI taxonomy): domain Eukaryota; kingdom Metazoa; phylum Arthropoda; class Insecta; order Hymenoptera; family Andrenidae; genus Andrena; species Andrena chrysosceles. The sequence goes on from CAWLCU010000092.1 coordinate 467,608, forward strand.
TTATATAAATTTTTAGTCAAATTGTATTAAAGGGATTTGAAACAACTTCGATTTTTTTGGATTTTGATGAATGTTTTTGTAGGAGGAGCTAAATTTGATTGAATTTAGATGAAATTTACTTTCATTTTTTTTGGATTTTATATAAATTTTTAGTCAAATTGTAATAAAGTACATTGAAACCAACTTGGATTTTTTTGGATTATGATGAATTTTTTTGTTGGAGGAGCTAAATTTGAGTGAATTTAGATGAAATTTACTTTTATTTTTTTGTATTTTATATAAATTTTTAGTCAAATTGTAATAAAGCAATTTGAACCAACTTCGATTTTTTTGGATTTTGATGAGTTTTTTTGTTTGGAGGAGCTAAATTTGAGTGAATTTAGATGAAATTTACTTTTACTTTTTTGGATTTTATTTAAATTTTTAGTCAAATTGTAATAAAGGAAATTGAACCAACTTCGATTTTTTTGGATTTTGATGAATTTTTTTGTTGGAGGAGCTAAATTTGAGTGAGTTTAGATGAAATTTACTTTTATTTTTTTGGATTTTATATAAATTTTTAGTCAAATTGTAATAAAGGAATTTGAACCAACTTCGATTTTTTTGGATTTTGATGATTTTGGTTGTTGGAGGAGTTAAATTTGAGTAAATCTAGATGAAATTAACACCTATTTTTTTGGATTTTAAATAAATTTTTAGTCAAATTGTAATAAAGTACATTGAAACCAACTTTGATTTTTTTGGATTTTGATGAATTTTTTTGTTGGAGGAGCTAAATTTGAGTAAATTTAGATGAAATTTACTTTTATTTTTTTGGATTTTATATAAATTTTTAGTCAAATTGTAATAAAGGAATTTGAACCAACTTCGATTTTTTTGGATTTTGATGATTTTGGTTGTTGGAGGAGTTAAATTTGAGTAAATCTAGATGCAATTAACACCTATTTTTTTGGATTTTATATAAATTTTTAGTCAAATTGTAATAAAGTAATTTGAAACCAACTTCGATTTTTTTGGATTTTGATGAATTTTTTTGTTGGAGGAGCTAAATTTGAGTGAGTTTAGATGAAATTTACTTTTATTTTTTTGGATTTTATATAAATTTTTAGTCAAATTGTAATAAAGTAATTTGAAACCAACTTCGATTTTTTTGGATTTTGATGAATTTTTTTGTTGGAGGAGCTAAATTTGAGTGAATTTAGATGAAATTTACTTTTATTTTTTGGATTTTATATAAATTTTTAGTCAAATTGTAATAAAGGAATTTGAACCAACTTCGATTTTTTTGGATTTTGATGAATTTTTTTGTTGGAGGAGCTAAATTTGAGTGAGTTTAGATGAAATTTACTTTTATTTTTTTGGATTTTATATAAATTTTTAGTCAAATTGTAATAAAGGAATTTGAACCAACTTCGATTTTTTTGGATTTCGATGATTTTGGTTGTTGGAGGAGTTAAATTTGAGTAAATCTAGATGAAATTAACACCTATTTTTTTGGATTTTAAATAAATTTTTAGTCAAATTGTAATAAAGTACATTGAAACCAACTTTGATTTTTTTGGATTTTGATGAATTTTTTTGTTGGAGGAGCTAAATTTGAGTGAATTTAGATGAAATTTACTTTTATTTTTTTGGATTTTATATAAATTTTTAGTCAAATTGTAATAAAGGAATTTGAACCAACTTCGATTTTTTTGGATTTTGATGATTTTGGTTGTTGGAGGAGTTAAATTTGAGTAAATCTAGATGCAATTAACACCTATTTTTTTGGATTTTATATAAATTTTTAGTCAAATTGTAATAAAGTAATTTGAAACCAACTTCGATTTTTTTGGATTTTGATGAATTTTTTTGTTGGAGGAGCTAAATTTGAGTGAGTTTAGATGAAATTTACTTTTATTTTTTTGGATTTTATATAAATTTTTAGTCAAATTGTAATAAAGTAATTTGAAACCAACTTCGATTTTTTTGGATTTTGATGAATTTTTTTGTTGGAGGAGCTAAATTTGAGTGAATTTAGATGAAATTTACTTTTATTTTTTGGATTTTATATAAATTTTTAGTCAAATTGTAATAAAGGAATTTGAACCAACTTCGATTTTTTTGGATTTTGATGAATTTTTTTGTTGGAGGAGCTAAATTTGAGTGAGTTTAGATGAAATTTACTTTTATTTTTTTGGATTTTATATAAATTTTTAGTCAAATAGTAATAAAGGAATTTGAACCAATTTCGATTTTTTTGGATTTTGATGATTTTGGTTGTTGGAGGAGTTAAATTTGAGTATATCTAGATGAAATTAACACCTTATTTTTGGATTTTATATAAATTTTTAGTCAAATTGTAATAAAGGGATTTGAAACAACTTCGATTTTTTTAGATTCTGATGAATGTTTTTGTAGGAGGAGCTAAGTTTGATTGAATTTAGATGAAATTTACTTTCATTTTTTTGGATTTTATATAAATTTTTAGTCAAATTGTAATGAAGTACATTGAAACCAACTTGGATTTTTTTGGCTTTTGATGAATTTTCTTGTTGGAGGAGCTAAATTTGAGTGAATTTAGATGAAATTTACTTTTATTTTTTTGTATTTTATATAAATTTATAGTCAAATTGTAATAAAGCAATTTGAACCAACTTCGATTTTTTTGGATTTTGAAGAGTTTTTTTGTCTGGAGGAGCTAAATTTGAGTGAATTTAGATGAAATTTACTTTTACTTTTTTGGATTTTATATAAATTATTAGTCAAATTGTAATAAAGGAATTTGAACCAACTTCGATTTTTTTGGATTTTGATGAATTTTTTTGTTGGAGGAGCTAAATTTGAGTGAGTTTAGATGAAATTTACTTTTATTTTTTTGGATTTTATATAAATTTTTAGTCAAATAGTAATAAAGGAATTTGAACCAACTTCGATTTTTTTGGATTTTGATGATTTTGGTTGTTGGAGGAGTTAAATTTGATTGAATTTAGATGAAATTTACTTTCATTTTTTTGGATTTTAAATAAATTTTTAGTCAAATTGTAATAAAGTACATTGAAACCAACTTGGATTTTTTTGGATTTTGATGAATTTTTTTGTTGGAGGAGCTAAATTTGAGTGAATTTAGATGAAATTTACTTTTATTTTTTTGGATTTTATATAAATTTTTAGTCAAATTGTAATAAAGTAATTTGAACCAACTTCGATTTTTTTGGATTTTGATGAATTTTTTTGTTGGAGGAGCTAAATTTGAGTGAGTTTAGATGAAATTTACTTTTATTTTTTTGGATTTTATATAAATTTTTAGTCAAATAGTAATAAAGGAATTTGAACCAACTTCGATTTTTTTGGATTTTGATGATTTTGGTTGTTGGAGGAGTTAAATTTGAGTAAATCTAGATGAAATTAACACATATTTTTTTGGATATTATATAAATTTTTAGTCAAATTGTAATAAAGTAATTTGAAACTAACTTCGATTTTTTTGGATTTTGATGAATTTTTTTGTTGGAGGAGCTAAATTTGAGTGAGTTTAGATGAAATTTACTTTAATTTTTTTTTGATTTTATATAAATTTTTAGTCAAATTGTAATAAAGGAATTTGAACCAACTTCGATTTTTTTGGATTTTGATGATTTTGGTTGTTGGAGGAGTTAAATTTGAGTAAATTTAGATGAAATTAACACCTTATTTTTGGATTTTATATAAATTTTTAGTCAAATTGAATTAAAGGGATTTGAAACAACTTCGATTTTTTTGGATTTTGATGAATGTTTTTGTAGGAGGAGCTAAATTTGATTGAATTTAGATGAAATTTACTTTCATTTTTTTTGGATTTTATATAAATTTTTAGTCAAATTGTAATAAAGTACATTGAAACCAACTTGGATTTTTTTGGATTATGATGAATTTTTTTGTTGGAGGAGCTAAATTTGAGTGAATTTAGATGAAATTTACTTTTATTTTTTTGTATTTTATATAAATTTTTAGTCAAATTGTAATAAAGCAATTTGAACCAACTTCGATTTTTTTGGATTTTGATGAGTTTTTTTGTTTGGAGGAGCTAAATTTGAGTGAATTTAGATGAAATTTACTTTTACTTTTTTGGATTTTATTTAAATTTTTAGTCAAATTGTAATAAAGGAATTTGAACCAACTTCGATTTTTTTGGATTTTGATGAATTTTTTTGTTGGAGGAGCTAAATTTGAGTGAGTTTAGATGAAATTTACTTTTATTTTTTTGGATTTTATATAAATTTTTAGTCAAATTGTAATAAAGGAATTTGAACCAACTTCGATTTTTTTGGATTTTGATGATTTTGGTTGTTGGAGGAGTTAAATTTGAGTAAATCTAGATGAAATTAACACCTATTTTTTTGGATTTTAAATAAATTTTTAGTCAAATTGTAATAAAGTACATTGAAACCAACTTTGATTTTTTTGGATTTTGATGAATTTTTTTGTTGGAGGAGCTAAATTTGAGTGAATTTAGATGAAATTTACTTTTATTTTTTTGGATTTTATATAAATTTTTAGTCAAATTGTAATAAAGGAATTTGAACCAACTTCGATTTTTTTGGATTTTGATGATTTTGGTTGTTGGAGGAGTTAAATTTGAGTAAATCTAGATGCAATTAACACCTATTTTTTTGGATTTTATATAAATTTTTAGTCAAATTGTAATAAAGTAATTTGAAACCAACTTCGATTTTTTTGGATTTTGATGAATTTTTTTGTTGGAGGAGCTAAATTTGAGTGAGTTTAGATGAAATTTACTTTTATTTTTTTGGATTTTATATAAATTTTTAGTCAAATTGTAATAAAGTAATTTGAAACCAACTTCGATTTTTTTGGATTTTGATGAATTTTTTTGTTGGAGGAGCTAAATTTGAGTGAATTTAGATGAAATTTACTTTTATTTTTTGGATTTTATATAAATTTTTAGTCAAATTGTAATAAAGGAATTTGAACCAACTTCGATTTTTTTGGATTTTGATGAATTTTTTTGTTGGAGGAGCTAAATTTGAGTGAGTTTAGATGAAATTTACTTTTATTTTTTTGGATTTTATATAAATTTTTAGTCAAATTGTAATAAAGGAATTTGAACCAACTTCGATTTTTTTGGATTTTGATGATTTTGGTTGTTGGAGGAGTTAAATTTGAGTAAATCTAGATGAAATTAACACCTATTTTTTTGGATTTTAAATAAATTTTTAGTCAAATTGTAATAAAGTACATTGAAACCAACTTTGATTTTTTTGGATTTTGATGAATTTTTTTGTTGGAGGAGCTAAATTTGAGTGAATTTAGATGAAATTTACTTTTATTTTTTTGGATTTTATATAAATTTTTAGTCAAATTGTAATAAAGGAATTTGAACCAACTTCGATTTTTTTGGATTTTGATGATTTTGGTTGTTAGAGGAGTTAAATTTGAGTAAATCTAGATGCAATTAACACCTATTTTTTTGGATTTTTTATAAATTTTTAGTCAAATTGTAATAAAGTAATTTGAAACCAACTTCGATTTTTTTGGATTTTGATGAATTTTTTTGTTGGAGGAGCTAAATTTGAGTGAGTTTAGATGAAATTTACTTTTATTTTTTTGGATTTTATATCAATTTTTAGTCAAATTGTAATAAAGTAATTTGAAACCAACTTCGATTTTTTTGGATTTTGATGAATTTTTTTGTTGGAGGAGCTAAATTTGAGTGAATTTAGATGAAATTTACTTTTATTTTTTGGATTTTATATAAATTTTTAGTCAAATTGTAATAAAGGAATTTGAACCAACTTCGATTTTTTTGGATTTTGATGAATTTTTTTGTTGGAGGAGCTAAATTTGAGTGAGTTTAGATGAAATTTACTTTTATTTTTTTGGATTTTATATAAATTTTTAGTCAAATAGTAATAAAGGAATTTGAACCAATTTCGATTTTTTTGGATTTTGATGATTTTGGTTGTTGGAGGAGTTAAATTTGAGTATATCTAGATGAAATTAACACCTTATTTTTGGATTTTATATAAATTTTTAGTCAAATTGTAATAAAGGGATTTGAAACAACTTCGATTTTTTTAGATTCTGATGAATGTTTTTGTAGGAGGAGCTAAGTTTGATTGAATTTAGATGAAATTTACTTTCATTTTTTTGGATTTTATATAAATTTTTAGTCAAATTGTAATGAAGTACATTGAAACCAACTTGGATTTTTTTGGCTTTTGATGAATTTTCTTGTTGGAGGAGCTAAATTTGAGTGAATTTAGATGAAATTTACTTTTATTTTTTTGTATTTTATATAAATTTATAGTCAAATTGTAATAAAGCAATTTGAACCAACTTCGATTTTTTTGGATTTTGAAGAGTTTTTTTGTCTGGAGGAGCTAAATTTGAGTGAATTTAGATGAAATTTACTTTTACTTTTTTGGATTTTATATAAATTATTAGTCAAATTGTAATAAAGGAATTTGAACCAACTTCGATTTTTTTGGATTTTGATGAATTTTTTTGTTGGAGGAGCTAAATTTGAGTGAGTTTAGATGAAATTTACTTTTATTTTTTTGGATTTTATATAAATTTTTAGTCAAATAGTAATAAAGGAATTTGAACCAACTTCGATTTTTTTGGATTTTGATGATTTTGGTTGTTGGAGGAGTTAAATTTGATTGAATTTAGATGAAATTTACTTTCATTTTTTTGGATTTTAAATAAATTTTTAGTCAAATTGTAATAAAGTACATTGAAACCAACTTGGATTTTTTTGGATTTTGATGAATTTTTTTGTTGGAGGAGCTAAATTTGAGTGAATTTAGATGAAATTTACTTTTATTTTTTTGGATTTTATATAAATTTTTAGTCAAATTGTAATAAAGGAATTTGAACCAACTTCGATTTTTTTGGATTTTGATGAATTTTTTTGTTGGAGGAGCTAAATTTGAGTGAGTTTAGATGAAATTTACTTTTATTTTTTTGGATTTTATATAAATTTTTAGTCAAATAGTAATAAAGGAATTTGAACCAACTTCGATTTTTTTGGATTTTGATGATTTTGGTTGTTGGAGGAGTTAAATTTGAGTAAATCTAGATGAAATTAACACATATTTTTTTGGATATTATATAAATTTTTAGTCAAATTGTAATAAAGTAATTTGAAACTAACTTCGATTTTTTTGGATTTTGATGAATTTTTTTGTTGGAGGAGCTAAATTTGAGTGAGTTTAGATGAAATTTACTTTAATTTTTTTTTGATTTTATATAAATTTTTAGTCAAATTGTAATAAAGGAATTTGAACCAACTTCGATTTTTTTGGATTTTGATGATTTTGGTTGTTGGAGGAGTTAAATTTGAGTAAATTTAGATGAAATTAACACCTTATTTTTGGATTTTATATAAATTTTTAGTCAAATTGTATTAAAGGGATTTGAAACAACTTCGATTTTTTTGGATTTTGATGAATGTTTTTGTAGGAGGAGCTAAATTTGATTGAATTTAGATGAAATTTACTTTCATTTTTTTTGGATTTTATATAAATTTTTAGTCAAATTGTAATAAAGTACATTGAAACCAACTTGGATTTTTTTGGATTATGATGAATTTTTTTGTTGGAGGAGCTAAATTTGAGTGAATTTAGATGAAATTTACTTTTATTTTTTTGTATTTTATATAAATTTTTAGTCAAATTGTAATAAAGCAATTTGAACCAACTTCGATTTTTTTGGATTTTGATGAGTTTTTTTGTTTGGAGGAGCTAAATTTGAGTGAATTTAGATGAAATTTACTTTTACTTTTTTGGATTTTATTTAAATTTTTAGTCAAATTGTAATAAAGGAATTTGAACCAACTTCGATTTTTTTGGATTTTGATGAATTTTTTTGTTGGAGGAGCTAAATTTGAGTGAGTTTAGATGAAATTTACTTTTATTTTTTTGGATTTTATATAAATTTTTAGTCAAATTGTAATAAAGGAATTTGAACCAACTTCGATTTTTTTGGATTTTGATGATTTTGGTTGTTGGAGGAGTTAAATTTGAGTAAATCTAGATGAAATTAACACCTATTTTTTTGGATTTTAAATAAATTTTTAGTCAAATTGTAATAAAGTACATTGAAACCAACTTTGATTTTTTTGGATTTTGATGAATTTTTTTGTTGGAGGAGCTAAATTTGAGTGAATTTAGATGAAATTTACTTTTATTTTTTTGGATTTTATATAAATTTTTAGTCAAATTGTAATAAAGGAATTTGAACCAACTTCGATTTTTTTGGATTTTGATGATTTTGGTTGTTGGAGGAGTTAAATTTGAGTAAATCTAGATGCAATTAACACCTATTTTTTTGGATTTTATATAAATTTTTAGTCAAATTGTAATAAAGTAATTTGAAACCAACTTCGATTTTTTTGGATTTTGATGAATTTTTTTGTTGGAGGAGCTAAATTTGAGTGAGTTTAGATGAAATTTACTTTTATTTTTTTGGATTTTATATAAATTTTTAGTCAAATTGTAATAAAGAAATTTGAACCAACTTCGATTTTTTTGGATTTTGATGAGTTTTTTTGTTGGAGGAGTTAAATTTGAGTGAATTTAGATGAAATTTACTTCTATTTTTTTTTATTTCATATAAATTTTTAGTCAAATAGTAATAAAGGAATTTGAACCAACTTCGATTTTTTTGGATTTTGATGATTTTGGTTGTTGGAGGAGTTAAATTTGATTGAATTTAGATGAAATTTTCTTTCATTTTTTTGGATTTTAAATAAATTTTTAGTCAAATTGTAATAAAGTACATTGAAACCAACTTGGATTTTTTTGGATTTTGATGAATTTTTTTGTTGGAGGAGCTAAATTTGAGTGAATTTAGATGAAATTTACTTATATTTTTTTGGATTTTATATAAATTTTTAGTCAAATTGTAATAAAGGAATTTGAACCAACTTCGATTTTTTTGGATTTTGGTGAGTTTTTTTGTTTGGAGGAGCTAAATTTGAGTGAATTTAGATGAAATTTACTTTTACTTTTTTGGATTTTATATAAATTTTTAGTCAAATTGTAATAAAGGAATTTGAACCAACTTCGATTTTTTTGGATTTTGATGATTTTGGTTGTTGGAGGAGTTAAATTTGATTGAATTTAGATGAAATTTACTTTCATTTTTTTGGATTTTAAATAAATTTTTAGTCAAATTGTAATAAAGTACATTGAAACCAACTTAGATTTTTTGGATTTTGATGAATTTTTTTGTTGGAGGAGCTAAATTTGAGTGAATTTAGATGAAATTTACTTTTATTCTTTTGGATTTTATATAAATTTTTAGTCTAATTGTAATAAAGGAATTTGAACCAACTTCGATTTTTTTGGACTTTGATGAGTTTTTTTGTTGGAGGAGTTAAATTTGAGTGAATTTAGTAGAAATTTATTTCTATTTTTTTTTATTTCATATAAATTTTTAGTCAAACTGTAATAAAGTACTTTGAAACCAACTTCGATTTTTTTTAATTTGGATGAATTTTTTTGTTGGAGGAGCTAAATTTGAGTGAATTTACCCCTACAGCACATTTGTTGCAGAAACGTCTCAGTTGCGTTGCGGTTTAATCCTTGGAATATTGCACGAAATGTTGCCGAAACGTTACAAGTAAATTGCTATGTCCGCCCCTGTGCAACATTGCAGGATATATTTCTGCAACATTTTTGGTGGATTTTACAGCAATGGTAGCGCAACATTTCTGAGATTTTACAGCAATGGTAGCGCAACATTTCTGAGATTTTACAGCAATGGTAGCGCAACATTTCTGAGATTTTACAGCAATGGTAGCGCAACATTTCTGAGATTTTACAGCAATGGTCCCGCAAGGTTTCGGGCAGTACGGCAAAAAAAATAACGGTATTTTATATACATATATTCCGGATGTGTCCGTGAGGGGGACCCGATGACATGAATGTGTGCAGAATCGTAGTAGCATAAACGTCCGTGTGTTTTTTATAAATAGAAAATACTTTACCCCAGGGAGATTCGAACCCGCGACCTGTAGTACCGCAGACGAACACTTTACCGCTGCAGCTATAATCTTTGATTAGGAAAATTGCTTCCGTATTCGAACTTATATTTCTACCGTGCAACACATTAAACCCAAATTATTCAAAAACGAAGATTTGTTTTGACAAACCCCATTACATCTCCCTAATTGTGGAGCGGATATTTCACAACAAATTCATTTCGACACTTGATGTTGTATTAAGTTGATTCATATTCTGTTATGAAATATCCTGCGTTGTACAAAAAAATAATGTTTTTTTAGTTTGTAACGAATTTTTAATACAATCGTTTAACATAAATTTTGTTTATATATTTTTTTTATTTTCTAGTTTTTAGTGTTTGCGGATTTACATTTCACAGATCAGAGTTCTTTACAAATATCTTTTATTGTTGTATGCAGGTAACAGTTTGCTTAAACCTTATAGTCCTCGCTTCTATCTATCCTACCATAAAACGGTCGCTTCGTCTTCAGCCGCGTATTCGGCGAGTCAAGGGTGGCTCGCCAAACCGACCACACGGTCACCAGGCGTAGGGAAAAACCCCAGGCCCGGTGTTAGCTTTTCAGGCTCGCGGCTTACAATTGCAAGTACAGTGTAAGACTGTATTCTATTTGTTGACATATCTGATATAAATAATTAATACAATTATTCAATTAACACTATATATACACTCAATAACACTATATAACACTCAATAAACAAACTCATAAACTATATAGGTACAGCAAGAAAAGAGATTTGCAAATAAGAGTTACACGTATATGCGAACGTGGACAATATCTAATATAAATATTTAACACAATTACTTAATTAACACATATGGTATAAACAACTTCATTAACTATATGTAGCAACAAAAGATATTTGTAATAAAAGTGTTACACGTGCCAATTACTGCCAGTGTCCCTGCCATTCACATTTAATTTATTATGCGTAATGAAAAAGTTCCGTATTGTCGAGAGCAAATTTCTAAGTCCGGATATGTTGCGGTTTCATGGCTCATATATTGCTCATATCTTGCAGCGCTTGCAAGATATGAGAAATATATGAGCAATATATGAGCAACATATCCGGACTTAGATATTTTCCCTCGACAATTCGGAACGTTTTAAATAGATATAAACAATTAAACGGTAATAGTAAGGACACTGGCATTAATTTGCACGTGTAACACTTTTATACAAATCTCTTTTGTTGCTGTATATAGTTAATGAATTTGTTTAAACCAGATGTGTTAATTAAGTAATTGTATTAATTATTTATGTCAGATAATGTCCGCGTTCGCATATATTCCCTCTTGATAGCCCGTGGAATCTTAGACTGTATTCTGGGCATCGACAATTAGGAATCGCTCCTGGAAATTCGAATATGTTGCTCATATATTGCTCATATATTTCTCATATCTTGCAAGCGCTGCAAGATATGAGCAATATATGAGCCATGAAACCGCAACATATCCGGACTTAGATATTTTCCCTCGACAATTCGGAACGTTTTAAATAGATATAAACAATTAAACGGTAATAGTAAGGACACTGGCATTAATTTGCACGTGTAACACTTTTATACAAATCTCTTTTGTTGCTGTATATAGTTAATGAATTTGTTTAAACCAGATGTGTTAATTAAGTAATTGTATGAATTATTTATGTCAGATAATGTCCGCGTTCGCATATATTCCCTCTTGATAGCCCGTGGAATCTTAGACTGTATTCTGGGCATCGACAATTAGGAATCGCTCCTGGAAATTCGAATATGTTGCTCATATATTGCTCATATATTTCTCATATCTTGCAAGCGCTGCAAGATATGAGCAATATATGAGCCATGAAACCGCAACATATCCGGACTTAGATATTTTCCCTCGACAATTCGGAACGTTTTAAATAGATATAAACAATTAAACGGTAATAGTAAGGACACTGGCATTAATTTGCACGTGTAACACTTTTATACAAATCTCTTTTGTTGCTGTATATAGTTAATGAATTTGTTTAAACCAGATGTGTTAATTAAGTAATTGTATTAATTACTTATGTCAGATAATGTCCGCGTTCGCATATATTCCCTCTTGATAGCCCGTGGAATCTTAGACTGTATTCTGGGCATCGACAATTAGGAATCGCTCCTGGAAATTCGAATATGTTGCTCATATATTGCTCATATATTTCTCATATCTTGCAGCGCTGCAAGATATGAGCAATATATGAGCCATGAAACCGCAACATATCCGGACTTAGATATTTTCCCTCGACAATTCGGAACGTTTTAAATAGATATAAACAATTAAACGGTAATAGTAAGGACACTGGCATTAATTTGCACGTGTAACACTTTTATACAAATCTCTTTTGTTGCTGTATATAGTTAATGAATTTGTTTAAACCAGATGTGTTAATTAAGTAATTGTATTAATTATTTATGTCAGATAATGTCCGCGTCCGCATATATTCCCTCTTGATAGCCCGTGGAATCTTAGACTGTATTCTGGGCATCGATAATTAGGAATCGCTCCTGGAAATTCGAATATGTTGCTCATATATTGCTCATATATTTCTCATATCTTGCAAGCGCTGCAAGATATGAGCAATATATGAGCCATGAAACCGCAACATATCCGGACTTAGATATTTTCCCTCGACAATTCGGAACGTTTTAAATAGATATAAACAATTAAACGGTAATAGTAAGGACACTGGCATTAATTTGCACGTGTAACACTTTTATACAAATCTCTTTTGTTGCTGAATATTGTTTATCAGTTTGTTTAAACTCTGTAGTGTTAATTAAATAATTGTATTAATTATTTATGTCAGATAATGTCCGCGTTCGCGTATATTCCCTCTTGATAGCCCGTGGAATCTTAGACTGTATTCTGGGCATCGACAATTAGGAATCGCTCCACGAAATTCGAATATATTGCGGTTTCATTGCTGAAATCTTCCACGGTGCAATATTTCACGGCAATATTTGCGCAATATTCCCGAAATATTGCACAAACCTGGCCATTGTAATATTGCACGGCAATATGTGCGCAATATTCCTGAAATAATGCACAAATGTTTCCAGAGCAATATTACGCGGCGATATGTGCGCAATGTTTCTGTAACATTGCACAAATGTGGCCATTGAAATATTGCACGGCAATGTTTCCGCAATTTTGCAGTAATATTGCAATGCAGCTTGCAACCAAACGGCAACATTGTAATATTCTGCAACTTTTGTGCAACGTTCCTGCAACAAAATGTGCTGTAGGGGTAGATGAAATTTACTTTCATTTTTTTGGATTTTATATAAATTTTAAGTCAAATTGTAATAAAGTACATTGAAACCAACTTGGATTTTTTTGGATTTTGATGAATTTTTTTGTTGGAGGAGCTAAATTTGAGTGAATTTAGGTGAAATTTACTTTTATTTTTTTGTATTTTATATAAATTTTTAGTCAAATTGTAATAAAGCAATTTGATCCAACTTCGATTTTTTTGGATTTTGATGAGTTTTTTGTTTGGAGGAGCTAAATTTGAGCGAATTTAGATGAAATTTACTTTCATTTTTTGGATTTTATATAAATTTTTAGTCAAATTGTAATAAAGTACATTGAAACCAACTTTGATTTTTTTTGGATTTTGATGAATTTTTTTGTTGGAGGAGCTAAATTTGAGTGAATTTAGATGAAATTTACTTTTATTTTTTTGGATTTTATAAAAATTTTTAGTCGAATTGTAATAAAGAAATTTGAACCAACTTCGATTTTTTTTGGATTTTGATGAGTTTTTTTGTTGGATGAGTTAAATTTGAGTGAATTTAGATGAAATTTACTTCTATTTTTTTTTATTTCATATAAATTTTTAGTCAAATAGTAATAAAGGAATTTGAACCAACTTCGATTTTTTTGGATTTTGATGATTTTGGATGTTGGAGGAGTTAAATTTGATTGAATTTAGATGAAATTTACTTTCATTTTTTTGGATTTTAAATAAATTTTTAGCCAAATTGTAATAAAGTACATTGAAACCAACTTGGATTTTTTTGGATTTTGATGAATTTTTTTGTTGGAGGAGCTAAATTTGAGTGAATTTAGATGAAATTTACTTATATTTTTTTGGATTTTATATAAATTTTTAGTCAAATTGTAATAAAGGAATTTGAACCAACTTCGATTTTTTTGGATTTTGATGAATTTTTTTGTTGGAGGAGCTAAATTTGAGTGAGTTTAGATGAAATTTACTTTTATTTTTTTGGATTTTATATAAATTTTTAGTCAAATAGTAATAAAGGAATTTGAACCAACTTCGATTTTTTTGGATTTTGATGATTTTGGTTGTTGGAGGAGTTAAATTTGAGTAAATTTAGATGAAATTAACACCTTATTTTTGGATTTTATATAAATTTTTAGTCAAACTGTATTAAAGGGATTTGAAACAACTTCGATTTTTTTGGATTTTGATGAATGTTTTTGTAGGAGGAGCTAAATTTGATTGAATTTAGATGAAATTTACTTTCATTTTTTTTGGATTTTATATAAATTTTTAGTCAAATTGTAATAAAGTACATTGAAACCAACTTGGATTTTTTTGGATTTTGATGAATTTTTTTGTTGGAGGAGCTAAATTTGAGTGAATTTAGATGAAATTTACTTTTATTTTTTTGTATTTTATATAAATTTTTAGTCAAATTGTAATAAAGGAATTTGAACCAACTTCGATTTTTTTGATTTTGATGAATTTTTTTGTTGGAGGAGCTAAATTTGAGTGAGTTTAGATGAAATTTACTTTTATTTTTTTGGATTTTATATAAATTTTTAGTCAAATTGTAATAAAGGAATTTGAACCAACTTCGATTTTTTTGGATTTTGATGATTTTGGTTGTTGGAGGAGTTAAATTTGAGTAAATCTAGATGAAATTAACACCTATTTTTTTGGATTTTAAATAAATTTTTAGTCAAATTGTAATAAAGTACATTGAAACCAACTTGGATTTTTTTGGATTTTGATGAATTTTTTTGTTGGAGGAGCTAAATTTGAGTGAATTTAGATGAAATTTACTTTTATTTTTTTGGATTTTATATAAATTTTTAGTCAAATTGTAATAAAGCAATTTGAACCAACTTCGATTTTTTTGGATTTTGATGAGTTTTTTTGTTTGGAGGAGCTAAATTTGAGTGAATTTAGATGAAATTTACTTTTACTTTTTTGGATTTTATATAAATTTTTAGTCAAATTGTAATAAAGGAATTTGAACCAACTTCGATTTTTTTGGATTTTGATGATTTTGGTTGTTGGAGGAGTTAAATTTGATTGAATTTAGATGAAATTTACTTTCTTTTTTTTGGATTTTAAATAAATTTTTAGTCAAATTGTAATAAAGTACATTGAAACCAACTTAGATTTTTTGGATTTTGATGAATTTTTTTGTTGGAGGAGCTAAATTTGAGTGAATTTAGATGAAATTTTCTTTTATTCTTTTGGATTTTATATAAATTTTTAGCCTAATTGTAATAAAGCAATTTGATCCAACTTCGATTTTTTTGGATTTTGATGAATTTTTTTGTTGGAGGAGCTAAATTTGAGTGAATTTAGATGAAATTTACTTTTATTTTTTTGGATTTTATATAAATTTTTAGTCAAATTGTAATAAAGGAATTTGAACCAACTTCGATTTTTTTGGATTTTGATGATTTTGGTTGTTGGAGGAGTTAAATTTGAGTAAATCTAGATGAAATTAACACCTATTTTTTTGGATTTTATATAAATTTTTAGTCAAATTGTATTAAAGGGATTTGAAACAACTTCGATTTTTTTGGATTTTGATAAATGTTTTTGTAGGAGGAGCTAAATTTGTTTGAATTTAGATGAAATTTACTTTCATTTTTTTTGGATTTTATATAAATTTTTAGTCAAATTGTAATAAAGTACATTGAAACCAACTTGGATTTTTTTGGATTTTGATGAATTTTTTTGTTGGAGGAGCTAAATTTGAGTGAATTTAGATGAAATTTACTTTTATTTTTTTGTATTTTATATAAATTTTTAGTCAAATTGTAATAAAGTAATTTGAACCAACTTCAATTTTTTTGGATTTTGATGAGTTTTTTTGTTTGGAGGAGCTAAATTTGAGTGAATTTAGATGAAATTTACTTTTACTTTTTTGGAATTTATATAAATTTTTAGTCAAATTGTAATAAAGGAATTTGAACCAACTTCGATTTTTTTGGATTTTGATGATTTTGGTTGTTGATGGAGTTAAATTGGATTGAATTTAGATGAAATTTACTTTCATTTTTTTGGATTTTAAATAAATTTTTAGTCAAATTGTAATAAAGTACATTGAAACCAACTTAGATTTTTTGGATTTTGATGAATTTTTTTGTTGGAGGAGCTAAATTTGAGTGAATTTAGATGAAATTTACTTTTATTCTTTAGGATTTTATATAAATTTTTAGTCTAATTGTAATAAAGAAATTTGAACCAACTTCGATTTTTTTGGACTTTGATGAGTTTTTTTGTTGGAGGAGTTAAATTTGAGTGAATTTAGTAGAAATTTATTTCTATTTTTTTTTATTTCATATAAATTTTTAGTCAAACTGTAATAAAGTACTTTGAAACCAACTTGGATTTTTTTGGATTTTGATGAATTTTTTTGTTGGAGGAACTAAATTTGAGTGAATTTAGGTGAAATTTACTTTTATTTTTTTGTATTTTATATAAATTTTTAGTCAAATTGTAATAAAGCAATTTGATCCAACTTCGATTTTTTTGGATTTTGATGAGTTTTTTGTTTGGAGGAGCTAAATTTGAGTGAATTTAGATGAAATTTACTTTCATTTTTTGGATTTTATATAAATTTTTAGTCAAATTGTAATAAAGTACATTGAAACCAACTTTGATTTTTTTGGATTTTGATGAATTTTTTTGTTGGAGGAGCTAAATTTGAGTGAATTTAGATGAAATTTACTTTTATTTTTTTGGATTTTATATAAATTTTTAGTCGAATTGTAATAAAGAAATTTGAACCAACTTCGATTTTTTTGGATTTTGATGAGTTTTTTTGTTGGAGGAGTTAAATTTGAGTGAATTTAGATGAAATTTACTTCTATTTTTTTTATTTCATATAAATTTTTAGTCAAATAGTAATAAAGGAATTTGAACCAACTTCGATTTTTTTGGATTTGGATGATTTTGATTGTTGGAGGAGTTAAATTTGATTGAATTTAGATGAAATTTACTTTCATTTTTTTGGATTTTAAATAAATTTTTAGTCAAATTGTAATAAAGTACATTGAAACCAACTTGGATTTTTTTGGATTTTGATGAATTTTTTTGTTGGAGGAGCTAAATTTGAGTGAATTTAGATGAAATTTACTTTTATTTTTTTGGATTTTATATAAATTTTTAGTCAAAATGTAATAAAGGAATTTGAACCAACTTCGATTTTTTTGGATTTTGATGATTTTGGTTGTTGGAGGAGTTAAATTTGAGTAAATCTAGATGAAATTAACACCTATTTTTTTTGTTTTTACATAAATTTTTAGTCAAATTGTAATAAAGTACATTGAAACCAACTTGGATTTTTTTGGATTTTGATGAATTTTTTTGTTGGAGGAGCTAAATTTGAGTGAATTTAGATGAAATTTACTTTTATTTTTTTGGATTTTATATAAATTTTTAGTTAAATTGTAATAAAGCAATTTGAACCAACTTCGATTTTTTTGGATTTTGATGAGTTTTTTTGTTTGGAGGAGCTAAATTTGAGTGAATTTAGATGAAATTTACTTTTACTTTTTTGGATTTTATATAAATTTTTAGTCAAATTGTAATAAAGGAATTTGAACCAACTTCGATTTTTTTGGATTTTGATGATTTTGGTTGTTGGAGGAGTTAAATTTGATTGAATTTAGATGAAATTTACTTTCATTTTTTTGGATTTTAAATAAATTTTTAGTCAAATTGTAATAAAGTACATTGAAACCAACTTAGATTTTTTGGATTTTGATGAATTTTTTTGTTGGAGGAGCTAAATTTGAGTGAGTTTAGATGAAATTTACTTTTATTTTTTTGGATTTTATATAAATTTTTAGTCAAATAGTAATAAGGGAATTTGAACCAACTTCGATTTTTTTGGATTTTGATGATTTTGGTTGTTGGAGGAGTTAAATTTGAGTAAATTTAGATGAAATTAACACCTTATTTTTGGATTTTATATAAATTTTTATTCAAATTGTAATAAAGCAATTTGAACCAACTTCGATTTTTTTGGATTTTGGTGAGTTTTTTTGTTTGGAGGAGCTAAATTTGAGTGAATTTAGATGAGATTTACTTTTACTTTTTTGGATTTTATATAAATTTTTTGTCAAATTGTAATAAAGGAATTTGAACCAACTTCGATTTTTTTGGATTTTGATGATTTTGGTTGTTGGAGGAGTTAAATTTGATTGAATTTAGATGAAATTTACTTTCATTTTTTTGGATTTTAAATAAATTTTTAGTCAAATTGTAATAAAGTACATTGAAACCAACTTAGATTTTTTGGATTTTGATGAATTTTTTTGTTGGAGGAGCTAAATTTGAGTGAATTTAGATGAAATTTACTTTTATTCTTTTGGATTTTATATAAATTTTTAGTCTAATTGTAATAAAGGAATTTGAACCAACTTCGATTTTTTTGGACTTTGATGAGTTTTTTTGTTGGAGGAGTTAAATTTGAGTGAATTTAGTAGAAATTTATTTCTATTTTTTTTTATTTCATATAAATTTTTAGTCAAACTGTAATAAAGTACTTTGAAACCAACTTCGATTTTTTTTAATTTGGATGAATTTTTTTGTTGGAGGAGCTAAATTTGAGTGAATTTACCCCTACAGCACATTTGTTGCAGAAACGTCTCAGTTGCGTTGCGGTTTAATCCTTGGAATATTGCACGAAATGTTGCCGAAACGTTACAAGTAAATTGCTATGTCCGCCCCTGTGCAACATTGCAGGATATATTTCTGCAACATTTTTGGGGGATTTTACAGCAATGGTAGCGCAACATTTCTGAGATTTTACAGCAATGGTAGCGCAACATTTCTGAGATTTTACAGCAATGGTAGCGCAACATTTCTGAGATTTTACAGCAATGGTAGCGCAACATTTCTGAGATTTTACAGCAATGGTCCCGCAAGGTTTCGGGCTGTACGGCAAAAAAAATAACGGTATTTTATATACATATATTCCGGATGTGTCCGTGAGGGGGACCCGATGACATGAATGTGTGCAGAATCGTAGTAGCATAAACGTCCGTGTGTTTTTTATAAATAGAAAATACTTTACCCCAGGGAGATTCGAACCCGCGACCTGTAGTACCGCAGACGAACACTTTACCGCTGCAGCTATAATCTTTGATTAGGAAAATTGCTTCCGTATTCGAACTTATATTTCTACCGTGCAACACATTAAACCCAAATTATTCAAAAACGAAGATTTGTTTTGACAAACCCCATTACATCTCCCTAATTGTGGAGCGGATATTTCACAACAAATTCATTTCGACACTTGATGTTGTATTAAGTTGATTCATATTCTGTTATGAAATATCCTGCGTTGTACAAAAAAATAATGTTTTTTTAGTTTGTAACGAATTTTTAATACAATCGTTTAACATAAATTTTGTTTATATATTTTTTTTATTTTCTAGTTTTTAGTGTTTGTGGATTTACATTTCACAGATCAGAGTTCTTTACAAATATCTTTTATTGTTGTATGCAGGTAACAGTTTGCTTAAACCTTATAGTCCTCGCTTCTATCTATCCTACCATAAAACGGTCGCTTCGTCTTCAGCCGCGTATTCGGCGAGTCAAGGGTGGCTCGCCAAACCGACCACACGGTCACCAGGCGTAGGGAAAAACCCCAGGCCCGGTGTTAGCTTTTCAGGCTCGCAGCTTACAATTGCAAGTACAGTGTAAGACTGTATTCTATTTGTTGACATATCTGATATAAATAATTAATACAATTATTCAATTAACACTATATATACACTCAATAACACTATATAACACTCAATAAACAAACTCATAAACTATATAGGTACAGCAAGAAAAGAGATTTGCAAATAAGAGTTACACGTATATGCGAACGTGGACAATATCTAATATAAATATTTAACACAATTACTTAATTAACACATATGGTATAAACAACTTCATTAACTATATGTAGCAACAAAAGATATTTGTAATAAAAGTGTTACACGTGCCAATTACAGCCAGTGTCCCTGCCATTCACATTTAATTTATTATGCGTAATGAAAAAGTTCCGTATTGTCGAGAGCAAATTTCTAAGTCCGGATATGTTGCGGTTTCATGGCTCATATATTGCTCATATCTTGCAGCGCTTGCAAGATATGAGAAATATATGAGCAATATATGAGCAACATATCCGGACTTAGATATTTTCCCTCGACAATTCGGAACGTTTTAAATAGATATAAACAATTAAACGGTAATAGTAAGGACACTGGCATTAATTTGCACGTGTAACACTTTTATACAAATCTCTTTTGTTGCTGTATATAGTTAATGAATTTGTTTAAACCAGATGTGTTAATTAAGTAATTGTATTAATTATTTATGTCAGATAATGTCCGCGTTCGCATATATTCCCTCTTGATAGCCCGTGGAATCTTAGACTGTATTCTGGGCATCGACAATTAGGAATCGCTCCTGGAAATTCGAATATGTTGCTCATATATTGCTCATATATTTCTCATATCTTGCAAGCGCTGCAAGATATGAGCAATATATGAGCCATGAAACCGCAACATATCCGGACTTAGACATTTTCCCTCGACAATTCGGAACGTTTTAAATAGATATAAACAATTAAACGGTAATAGTAAGGACACTGGCATTAATTTGCACGTGTAACACTTTTATACAAATCTCTTTTGTTGCTGTATATAGTTAATGAATTTGTTTAAACCAGATGTGTTAATTAAGTAATTGTATGAATTATTTATGTCAGATAATGTCCGCGTTCGCATATATTCCCTCTTGATAGCCCGTGGAATCTTAGACTGTATTCTGGGCATCGACAATTAGGAATCGCTCCTGGAAATTCGAATATGTTGCTCATATATTGCTCATATATTTCTCATATCTTGCAAGCGCTGCAAGATATGAGCAATATATGAGCCATGAAACCGCAACATATCCGGACTTAGATATTTTCCCTCGACAATTCGGAACGTTTTAAATAGATATAAACAATTAAACGGTAATAGTAAGGACACTGGCATTAATTTGCACGTGTAACACTTTTATACAAATCTCTTTTGTTGCTGTATATAGTTAATGAATTTGTTTAAACCAGATGTGTTAATTAAGTAATTGTATTAATTACTTATGTCAGATAATGTCCGCGTTCGCATATATTCCCTCTTGATAGCCCGTGGAATCTTAGACTGTATTCTGGGCATCGACAATTAGGAATCGCTCCTGGAAATTCGAATATGTTGCTCATATATTGCTCATATATTTCTCATATCTTGCAAGCGCTGCAAGATATGAGCAATATATGAGCCATGAAACCGCAACATATCCGGACTTAGATATTTTCCCTCGACAATTCGGAACGTTTTAAATAGATATAAACAATTAAACGGTAATAGTAAGGACACTGGCATTAATTTGCACGTGTAACACTTTTATACAAATCTCTTTTGTTGCTGTATATAGTTAATGAATTTGTTTAAACCAGATGTGTTAATTAAGTAATTGTATTAATTATTTATGTCAGATAATGTCCGCGTCCGCATATATTCCCTCTTGATAGCCCGTGGAATCTTAGACTGTATTCTGGGCATCGACAATTAGGAATCGCTCCTGGAAATTCGAATATGTTGCTCATATATTGCTCATATATTTCTCATATCTTGCAAGCGCTGCAAGATATGAGCAATATATGAGCCATGAAACCGCAACATATCCGGACTTAGATATTTTCCCTCGACAATTCGGAACGTTTTAAATAGATATAAACAATTAAACGGTAATAGTAAGGACACTGGCATTAATTTGCACGTGTAACACTTTTATACAAATCTCTTTTGTTGCTGTATATAGTTAATGAATTTGTTTAAACCAGATGTGTTAATTAAGTAATTGTATTAATTACTTATGTCAGATAATGTCCGCGTTCGCGTATATTCCCTCTTGATAGCCCGTGGAATCTTAGACTGTATTCTGGGCATCGACAATTAGGAATCGCTCCACGAAATTCGAATATATTGCGGTTTCATTGCTGAAATCTTCCACGGTGCAATATTTCACGGCAATATTTGCGCAATATTCCCGAAATATTGCACAAACCTGGCCATTGTAATATTGCACGGCAATATGTGCGCACTATTCCTGAAATAATGCACAAATGTTTCCAGAGCAATATTACGCGGCGATATGTGCGCAATGTTTCTGTAACATTGCACAAATGTGGCCATTGAAATATTGCACGGCAATGTTTCCGCAATTTTGCAGTAATATTGCAATGCAGCTTGCAACCAAACGGCAACATTGTAATATTCTGCAACTTTTGTGCAACGTTCCTGCAACAAAATGTGCTGTAGGGGTAGATGAAATTTACTTTCATTTTTTTGGATTTTATATAAATTTTAAGTCAAATTGTAATAAAGTACATTGAAACCAACTTGGATTTTTTTGGATTTTGATGAATTTATTTGTTGGAGGAGCTAAATTTGAGTGAATTTAGGTGAAATTTACTTTTATTTTTTTGTATTTTATATAAATTTTTAGTCAAATTGTAATAAAGCAATTTGATCCAACTTCGATTTTTTTGGATTTTGATGAGTTTTTTGTTTGGAGGAGCTAAATTTGAGCGAATTTAGATGAAATTTACTTTCATTTTTTGGATTTTATATAACTTTTTAGTCAAATTGTAATAAAGTACATTGAAACCAACTTTGATTTTTTTTGGATTTTGATGAATTTTTTTGTTGGAGGAGCTAAATTTGAGTGAATTTAGATGAAATTTACTTTTATTTTTTTGGATTTTATATAAATTTTTAGTCGAATTGTAATAAAGAAATTTGAACCAACTTCGATTTTTTTGGATTTTGATGAGTTTTTTTGTTGGAGGAGTTAAATTTGAGTGAATTTAGATGAAATTTACTTCTATTTTTTTTTATTTCATATAAATTTTTAGTCAAATAGTAATAAAGGAATTTGAACCAACTTCGATTTTTTTGGATTTTGATGATTTTGATTGTTGGAGGAGTTAAATTTGATTGAATTTAGATGAAATTTACTTTCATTTTTTTGGATTTTAAATAAATTTTTAGTCAAATTGTAATAAAGTACATTGAAACCAACTTCGATTTTTTTGGATTTTGATGAATTTTTTTGTTGGAGGAGCTAAATTTGAGTGAGTTTAGATGAAATTTACTTTTATTTTTTTGGATTTTATATAAATTTTTAGTCAAACAGTAATAAAGGAATTTGAACCAACTTCGATTTTTTTGGATTTTGATGATTTTGGTTGTTGGAGGAGTTAAATTTGAGTAAATTTAGATGAAATTTACTTTCATTTTTTTGGATTTTAAATAAATTTTTAGTCAAATTGTAATAAAGTACATTGAAACCAACTTGGATTTTTTTAGATTCTGATGAATGTTTTTGTAGGAGGTGCTAAATTTGATTGAATTTAGATGAAATTTACTTTCATTTTTTTGGATTTTATATAAATTTTTAGTCAAATTGTAATGAAGTACATTGAAACCAACTTGGATTTTTTTGGATTTTGATGAATTTTCTTGTTGGAGGAGCTAAATTTGAGTGAATTTAGATGAAATTTACTTTTATTTTTTTGTATTTTATATAAATTTTTAGTCAAATTGTAATAAAGCAATTTGAACCAACTTCGATTTTTTTGGATTTTGATGAGTTTTTTTGTCTGGAGGAGCTAAATTTGAGTGAATTTAGCTGAAATTTACTTTTACTTTTTTGGATTTTATATAAATTTTTAGTCAAATTGTATTAAAGGAATTTGAACCAACTTCGATTTTTTTGGATTTTGATGAATTTTTTTGTTGGAGGAGCTAAATTTGAGTGAGTTTAGATGAAATTTACTTTTATTTTTTTGGATTTTATATAAATTTTTAGTCAAATTGTAATAAAGGAATTTGAACCAACTTCGATTTTTTTGGATTTTGATGATTTTGGTTGTTGGAGGAGTTAAATTTGAGTATATCTAGATGAAATTAACACCTATTTTTTTTGATTTTATATAAATTTTTAGTCAAATTGTAATAAAGTAATTTGAAACCAACTTCGATTTTTTTGGATTTTGATGAATTTTTTTGTTGGAGGAGCTAAATTTGAGTGAGTTTAGATGAAATTTACTTTTATTTTTTGGATTTTATATAAATTTTTAGTCAAATTGTAATAAAGTAATTTGAAACCAACTTCGATTTTTTTGGATTTTGATGAATTTTTTTGTTGGAGGAGCTAAATTTGAGTGAGTTTAGATGAAATTTACTTTTATTTTTTTGGATTTTATATAAATTTTTAGTCAAATTGTAATAAAGGAATTTGAACCAACTTCGATTTTTTTGGATTTCGATGATTTTGGTTGTTGGAGGAGTTAAATTTGATTGAATTTAGATGAAATTTACTTTTATTTTTTTGGATTTTATATAAATTTTTAGTCAAATTGTAATAAAGGAATTTGAACCAACTTCGATTTTTTTGGATTTTGATGATTTTGGTTGTTGGAGGAGTTAAATTTGAGTAAATCTAGATGCAATTAACACCTATTTTTTTGGATTTTATATAAATTTTTAGTCAAATTGTAATAAAGTAATTTGAAACCAACTTCGATTTTTTTGGATTTTGATGAATTTTTTTGTTGGAGGAGCTAAATTTGAGTGAGTTTAGATGAAATTTACTTTTATTTTTTTGGATTTTATATAAATTTTTAGTCAAATTGTAATAAAGTAATTTGAAACCAACTTCGATTTTTTTGGATTTTGATGAATTTTTTTGATGGAGGAGCTAAATTTGAGTGAGTTTAGATGAAATTTACTTTTATTTTTTTGGATTTTATATAAATTTTTAGTCAAATTGTAATAAAGGAATTTGAACCAACTTCGATTTTTTTGGATTTTGATGAGTTTTTTTGTTGGAGGAGTTAAATTTGAGTGAATTTAGATGAAATTTACTTCTATTTTTTTTATTTCATATAAATTTTTAGTCAAATAGTAATAAAGGAATTTGAACCAACTTCGAATTTTTTGGATTTTGATGATTTTGGTTGTTGGAGGAGTTAAATTTGATTGAATTTAGATGAAATTTACTTTCATTTTTTTGGATTTTAAATAAATTTTTAGTCAAATTGTAATAAAGTACATTGAAACCAACTTGGATTTTTTTGGATTTTGATGAATTTTTTGTTGGAGGAGCTAAATTTGAGTGAATTTAGATGAAATTTACTTTTATTTTTTTGGATTTTATATAAATTTTTAGTCAAATTGTAATAAAGTACATTGAAACCAACTTGGATTTTTTTGGATTTTGATGAATTTTTTTGTTGGAGGAGCTAAATTTGAGTGAATTTAGGTGAAATTTACTTTTATTTTTTTGTATTTTATATAAATTTTTAGTCAAATTGTAATAAAGCAATTTGATCCAACTTCGATTTTTTTGGATTTTGATGGGTTTTTTGTTTGGAGGAGCTAAATTTGAGTGAATTTAGATGAAATTTACTTTCATTTTTTGGATTTTATATAAATTTTTAGTCAAATTGTAATAAAGTACATTGAAACCAACTTTGATTTTTTTTGGATTTTGATGAATTTTTTTGTTGGAGGAGCTAAATTTGAGTGAATTTAGATGAAATTTACTTTTTTTTTTGGAATTTATATAAATTTTTAGTCGAATTGTAATAAAGAAATTTGAACCAACTTCGATTTTTTTGGATTTTGATGAGTTTTTTTGTTGGAGGAGTTAAATTTGAGTGAATTTAGATGAAATTTACTTCTATTTTTTTTTATTTCATATAAATTTTTAGTCAAATAGTAATAAAGGAATTTGAACCAACTTCGATTTTTTTGGATTTTGATGATTTTGATTGTTGGAGGAGTTAAATTTGATTGAATTTAGATGAAATTTACTTTCATTTTTTTGGATTTTAAATAAATTTTTAGTCAAATTGTAATAAAGTACATTGAAACCAACTTGGATTTTTTTGGATTTTGATGAATTTTTTTGTTGGAGGAGCTAAATTTGAGTGAATTTAGATGAAATTTACTTTTATTTTTTTGGATTTTATATAAATTTTTAGTCAAATTGTAATAAAGGATTTTGAACCAACTTCGATTTTTTTGGATTTTGATGAATTTTTTTGTTGGAGGAGCTAAATTTGAGTGAGTTTAGATGAAATTTACTTTTATTTTTTTGGATTTTATATAAATTTTTAGTCAAATAGTAATAAAGGAATTTGAACCAACTTCGATTTTTTTGGATTTTGATGATTTTGGTTGTTGGAGGAGTTAAATTTGAATAAATTTAGATGAAATTAACACCTTATTTTTGGATTTTATATAAATTTTTAGTCAAATTGTAATAAAGGGATTTGAAACAACTTCGATTTTTTTAGATTCTGATGAATGTTTTTGTAGGAGGAGCTAAATTTGATTGAATTTAGATGAAATTTACTTTTATTTTTTTGGATTTTATATAAATTTTTAGTCAAATTGTAATAAAGGAATTTGAACCAACTTCGATTTTTTTGGATTTTGATGATTTTGGTTGTTGGAGGAGTTAAATTTGAGTAAATCTAGATGCAATTAACACCTATTTTTTTGGATTTTATATAAATTTTTAGTCAAATTGTAATAAAGTAATTTGAAACCAACTTCGATTTTTTGGGATTTTGATGAATTTTTTTGTTGGAGGAGCTAAATTTGAGTGAGTTTAGATGAAATTTACTTTTATTTTTTTGGATTTTATATAAATTTTTAGTCAAATTGTAATAAAGTAACTTGAAACCAACTTCGATTTTTTTGGATTTTGATGAATTTTTTTGTTGGAGGAGCTAAATTTGAGTGAGTTTAGATGAAATTTACTTTTATTTTTTTGGATTTTATATAAATTTTTAGTCAAATTGTAATAAAGGAATTTGAACCAACTTCGATTTTTTTTGATTTTGATGAGTTTTTTTGTTGGAGGAGTTAAATTTGAGTGAATTTAGATGAAATTTACTTCTATTTTTTTTTATTTCATATAAATTTTTAGTCAAATAGTAATAAAGGAATTTGAACCAACTTCGATTTTTTTGGATTTTGATGATTTTGGTTGTTGGAGGAGTTAAATTTGATTGAATTTAGATGAAATTTACTTTCATTTTTTTGGATTTTAAATAAATTTTTAGTCAAATTGTAATAAAGTATATTGAAACCAACTTGGATTTTTTTGGATTTTGATGAATTTTTTTGTTGGAATAGCTAAATTTGAGTGAATTTAGATGAAATTTACTTTTATTTTTTTGGATTTTATATAAATTTTTAGTCAAATTGTAATAAAGGAATTTGAACCAACTTCGATTTTTTTGGATTTTGATGAATTTTTTTGTTGGAGGAGCTAAATTTGAGTGAGTTTAGATGAAATTTACTTTTATTTTTTTGGATTTTATATAAATTTTTAGTCAAATTGTAATAAAGCAATTTGAACCAACTTCGATTTTTTTGGATTTTGATGAGTTTTTTTGTCTGGAGGAGCTAAATTTGAGTGAATTTAGATGAAATTTACTTTTACTTTTTTGGATTTTATATAAATTATTAGTCAAATTGTAATAAAGGAATTTGAACCAACTTCGATTTTTTTGGATTTTGATGAATTTTTTTGTTGGAGGAGCTAAATTTGAGTGAGTTTAGTTGAAATTTACTTTTATTTTTTTGGATTTTTATAAATTTTTAGTCAAATTGTAATAAAGGAATTTGAACCAACTTCGATTTTTTTGGATTTTGATGATTTTGGTTGTTGGAGGAGTTAAATTGGAGTATATCTAGATGAAATTAACACCTATTTTTTTGGATTTTATATAAATTTTTAGTCAAATTGTAATAAAGTAATTTGAAACCAACTTCGATTTTTTTGGATTTTGATGAATTTTTTTGTTGGAGGAGCTAAATTTGAGTGAGTTTAGATGAAATTTACTTTTATTTTTTTGGATTTTATATAAATTTTTAGTCAAATTGTAATAAAGGAATTTGAACCAACTTCGATTTTTTTGGATTTCGATGATTTTGGTTGTTGGAGGAGTTAAATTTGATTGAATTTAGATGAAATTTACTTTTATTTTTTTGGATTTTATATAAATTTTTAGTCAAATTGTAATAAAGGAATTTGAACCAACTTCGATTTTTTTGGATTTTGATGATTTTGGTTGTTGGAGGAGTTAAATTTGAGTAAATCTAGATGCAATTAACACCTATTTTTTTGGATTTTATATAAATTTTTAGTCAAATTGTAATAAAGTAATTTGAAACCAACTTCGATTTTTTTGGATTTTGATGAATTTTTTTGTTGGAGGAGCTAAATTTGAGTGAGTTTAGATGAAATTTACTTTTATTTTTTTGGATTTTATATAAATTTTTAGTCAAATTGTAATAAAGTAATTTGAAACCAACTTCGATTTTTTTGGATTTTGATGAATTTTTTTGATGGAGGAGCTAAATTTGAGTGAGTTTAGATGAAATTTACTTTTATTTTTTTGGATTTTATATAAATTTTTAGTCAAATTGTAATAAAGGAATTTGAACCAACTTCGATTTTTTTGGATTTTGATGAATTTTTTTGTTGGAGGAGCTAAATTTGAGTGAGTTTAGATGAAATTTACTTTTATTTTTTTGGATTTTATATAAATTTTTAGTCAAATTGTAATAAAGCAATTTGAACCAACTTCGATTTTTTTGGATTTTGATGAGTTTTTTTGTCTGGAGGAGCTAAATTTGAGTGAATTTAGATGAAATTTACTTTTACTTTTTTGGATTTTATATAAATTATTAGTCAAATTGTAATAAAGGAATTTGAACCAACTTCGATTTTTTTGGATTTTGAATTTTTTTGTTGGAGGAGCTAAATTTGAGTGAGTTTAGTTGAAATTTACTTTTATTTTTTTGGATTTTTATAAATTTTTAGTCAAATTGTAATAAAGGAATTTGAACCAACTTCGATTTTTTTGGATTTTGATGATTTTGGTTGTTGGAGGAGTTAAATTTGAGTATATCTAGATGAAATTAACACCTATTTTTTTGGATTTTATATAAATTTTTAGTCAAATTGTAATAAAGTACATTGAAACCAACTTGGATTTTTTTGGATTTTGATGAATTTTTTTGTTGGAGGAGCTAAATTTGAGTGAATTTAGGTGAAATTTACTTTTATTTTTTTGTATTTTATATAAATTTTTAGTCAAATTGTAATAAAGCAATTTGATCCAACTTCGATTTTTTTGGATTTTGATGGGTTTTTTGTTTGGAGGAGCTAAATTTGAGTGAATTTAGATGAAATTTACTTTCATTTTTTGGATTTTATATAAATTTTTAGTCAAATTGTAATAAAGTACATTGAAACCAACTTTGATTTTTTTTGGATTTTGATGAATTTTTTTGTTGGAGGAGCTAAATTTGAGTGAATTTAGATGAAATTTACTTTTTTTTTTGGAATTTATATAAATTTTTAGTCGAATTGTAATAAAGAAATTTGAACCAACTTCGATTTTTTTGGATTTTGATGAGTTTTTTTGTTGGAGGAGTTAAATTTGAGTGAATTTAGATGAAATTTACTTCTATTTTTTTTTATTTCATATAAATTTTTAGTCAAATAGTAATAAAGGAATTTGAACCAACTTCGATTTTTTTGGATTTTGATGATTTTGATTGTTGGAGGAGTTAAATTTGATTGAATTTAGATGAAATTTACTTTCATTTTTTTGGATTTTAAATAAATTTTTAGTCAAATTGTAATAAAGTACATTGAAACCAACTTGGATTTTTTTGGATTTTGATGAATTTTTTTGTTGGAGGAGCTAAATTTGAGTGAATTTAGATGAAATTTACTTTTATTTTTTTGGATTTTATATAAATTTTTAGTCAAATTGTAATAAAGGATTTTGAACCAACTTCGATTTTTTTGGATTTTGATGAATTTTTTTGTTGGAGGAGCTAAATTTGAGTGAGTTTAGATGAAATTTACTTTTATTTTTTTGGATTTTATATAAATTTTTAGTCAAATAGTAATAAAGGAATTTGAACCAACTTCGATTTTTTTGGATTTTGATGATTTTGGTTGTTGGAGGAGTTAAATTTGAATAAATTTAGATGAAATTAACACCTTATTTTTGGATTTTATATAAATTTTTAGTCAAATTGTAATAAAGGGATTTGAAACAACTTCGATTTTTTTAGATTCTGATGAATGTTTTTGTAGGAGGAGCTAAATTTGATTGAATTTAGATGAAATTTACTTTTATTTTTTTGGATTTTATATAAATTTTTAGTCAAATTGTAATAAAGGAATTTGAACCAACTTCGATTTTTTTGGATTTTGATGATTTTGGTTGTTGGAGGAGTTAAATTTGAGTAAATCTAGATGCAATTAACACCTATTTTTTTGGATTTTATATAAATTTTTAGTCAAATTGTAATAAAGTAATTTGAAACCAACTTCGATTTTTTGGGATTTTGATGAATTTTTTTGTTGGAGGAGCTAAATTTGAGTGAGTTTAGATGAAATTTACTTTTATTTTTTTGGATTTTATATAAATTTTTAGTCAAATTGTAATAAAGTAACTTGAAACCAACTTCGATTTTTTTGGATTTTGATGAATTTTTTTGTTGGAGGAGCTAAATTTGAGTGAGTTTAGATGAAATTTACTTTTATTTTTTTGGATTTTATATAAATTTTTAGTCAAATTGTAATAAAGGAATTTGAACCAACTTCGATTTTTTTTGATTTTGATGAGTTTTTTTGTTGGAGGAGTTAAATTTGAGTGAATTTAGATGAAATTTACTTCTATTTTTTTTTATTTCATATAAATTTTTAGTCAAATAGTAATAAAGGAATTTGAACCAACTTCGATTTTTTTGGATTTTGATGATTTTGGTTGTTGGAGGAGTTAAATTTGATTGAATTTAGATGAAATTTACTTTCATTTTTTTGGATTTTAAATAAATTTTTAGTCAAATTGTAATAAAGTATATTGAAACCAACTTGGATTTTTTTGGATTTTGATGAATTTTTTTGTTGGAATAGCTAAATTTGAGTGAATTTAGATGAAATTTACTTTTATTTTTTTGGATTTTATATAAATTTTTAGTCAAATTGTAATAAAGGAATTTGAACCAACTTCGATTTTTTTGGATTTTGATGAATTTTTTTGTTGGAGGAGCTAAATTTGAGTGAGTTTAGATGAAATTTACTTTTATTTTTTTGGATTTTATATAAATTTTTAGTCAAATTGTAATAAAGCAATTTGAACCAACTTCGATTTTTTTGGATTTTGATGAGTTTTTTTGTCTGGAGGAGCTAAATTTGAGTGAATTT
Source organism: Andrena chrysosceles (assembly GCA_963855975.1). Lineage (NCBI taxonomy): Eukaryota > Metazoa > Arthropoda > Insecta > Hymenoptera > Andrenidae > Andrena > Andrena chrysosceles. The sequence goes on from CAWLCU010000092.1 coordinate 499,208, forward strand.
AGATGAAATTTACTTTTACTTTTTTGGATTTTATATAAATTATTAGTCAAATTGTAATAAAGGAATTTGAACCAACTTCGATTTTTTTGGATTTTGATGAATTTTTTTGTTGGAGGAGCTAAATTTGAGTGAGTTTAGTTGAAATTTACTTTTATTTTTTTGGATTTTTATAAATTTTTAGTCAAATTGTAATAAAGGAATTTGAACCAACTTCGATTTTTTTGGATTTTGATGATTTTGGTTGTTGGAGGAGTTAAATTGGAGTATATCTAGATGAAATTAACACCTATTTTTTTGGATTTTATATAAATTTTTAGTCAAATTGTAATAAAGTAATTTGAAACCAACTTCGATTTTTTTGGATTTTGATGAATTTTTTTGTTGGAGGAGCTAAATTTGAGTGAGTTTAGATGAAATTTACTTTTATTTTTTTGGATTTTATATAAATTTTTAGTCAAATTGTAATAAAGTAATTTGAAACCAACTTCGATTTTTTTGGATTTTGATCAATTTTTTTGTTGGAGGAGCTAAATTTGAGTGAGTTTAGATGAAATTTACTTTTATTTTTTTGGATTTTATATAAATTTTTAGTCAAATTGTAATAAAGGAATTTGAACCAACTTCGATTTTTTTGGATTTCGATGATTTTGGTTGTTGGAGGAGTTAAATTTGAGTAAATCTAGATGAAATTAACACCTATTTTTTTTTGGATTTTATATAAATTTTTAGTCAAATTGTAATTAAATAATTTGAAACCAACTTCGATTTTTTTGGATTTTGATGAATTTTTTTGTTGGAGGAGCTAAATTTGAGTGAATTTAGATGAAATTTACTTTTATTTTTTTGGATTTTATATAAATTTTTAGTCAAATTGTAATAAAGGGATTTGAACCAACTTCGATTTTTTTGGATTTTGATAAATGTTTTTGTAGGAGGAGCTAAATTTGTTTGAATTTAGATGAAATTTACTTTCATTTTTTTTTGGATTTTATATAAATTTTTAGTCAAATTGTAATAAAGTACATTGAAACCAACTTGGATTTTTTTGGATTTTGATGAATTTTTTTGTTGGAGGAGCTAAATTTGAGTGAATTTAGATGAAATTTACTTTTATTTTTTTGTATTTTATATAAATTTTTAGTCAAATTGTAATAAAGTAATTTGAACCAACTTCAATTTTTTTGGATTTTGATGAGTTTTTTTGTTTGGAGGAGCTAAATTTGAGTGAATTTAGATGAAATTTACTTTTACTTTTTTGGAATTTATATAAATTTTTAGTCAAAATGTAATAAAGGTATTTGAACCAACTTCGATTTTTTTGGATTTTGATGATTTTGGTTGTTGGAGGAGTTAAATTTGAGTAAATTTAGATGAATTTAACACCTTATTTTTGGATTTTATATAAATTTTTAGTCAAATTGTAATAAAGGGATTTGAAACAACTTCGATTTTTTTAGATTCTGATGAATGTTTTTGTAGGAGGAGCTAAATTTGATTGAATTTAGATGAAATTTACTTTCATTTTTTTGGATTTTATATAAATTTTTAGTCAAATTGTAATGAAGTACATTGAAACCAACTTGGATTTTTTTGGATTTTGATGAATTCTCTTGTTGGAGGAACTAAATTTGAGTGAATTTAGATGAAATTTACTTTTATTTTTTTGTATTTTATATAAATTTTTAGTCAAATTGTAATAAAGCAATTTGAACCAACTTCGATTTTTTTGGATTTTGATGAGTTTTTTTGTCTGGAGGAGCTAAATTTGAGTGAATTTAGATGAAATTTACTTTTACTTTTTTGGATTTTATATAAATTTTTAGTCAAATTGTATTAAAGGAATTTGAACCAACTTCGATTTTTTTGGATTTTGATGAATTTTTTTGTTGGAGGAGCTAAATTTGAGTGAGTTTAGATGAAATTTACTTTTATTTTTTTGGATTTTATATAAATTTTTAGTCAAATTGTAATAAAGGAATTTGAACCAACTTCGATTTTTTTGGATTTTGATGAATTTTTTTGTTGGAGGAGCTAAATTTGAGTGAGTTTAGATGAAATTTACTTTTATTTTTTTGGATTTTATATAAATTTTTAGTCAAATTGTAATAAAGCAATTTGAACCAACTTCGATTTTTTTGGATTTTGATGAGTTTTTTTGTCTGGAGGAGCTAAATTTGAGTGAATTTAGATGAAATTTACTTTTACTTTTTTGGATTTTATATAAATTATTAGTCAAATTGTAATAAAGGAATTTGAACCAACTTCGATTTTTTTGGATTTTGATGAATTTTTTTGTTGGAGGAGCTAAATTTGAGTGAGTTTAGTTGAAATTTACTTTTATTTTTTTGGATTTTTATAAATTTTTAGTCAAATTGTAATAAAGGAATTTGAACCAACTTCGATTTTTTTGGATTTTGATGATTTTGGTTGTTGGAGGAGTTAAATTGGAGTATATCTAGATGAAATTAACACCTATTTTTTTGGATTTTATATAAATTTTTAGTCAAATTGTAATAAAGTAATTTGAAACCAACTTCGATTTTTTTGGATTTTGATGAATTTTTTTGTTGGAGGAGCTAAATTTGAGTGAGTTTAGATGAAATTTACTTTTATTTTTTTGGATTTTATATAAATTTTTAGTCAAATTGTAATAAAGGAATTTGAACCAACTTCGATTTTTTTGGATTTCGATGATTTTGGTTGTTGGAGGAGTTAAATTTGATTGAATTTAGATGAAATTTACTTTTATTTTTTTGGATTTTATATAAATTTTTAGTCAAATTGTAATAAAGGAATTTGAACCAACTTCGATTTTTTTGGATTTTGATGATTTTGGTTGTTGGAGGAGTTAAATTTGAGTAAATCTAGATGCAATTAACACCTATTTTTTTGGATTTTATATAAATTTTTAGTCAAATTGTAATAAAGTAATTTGAAACCAACTTCGATTTTTTTGGATTTTGATGAATTTTTTTGTTGGAGGAGCTAAATTTGAGTGAGTTTAGATGAAATTTACTTTTATTTTTTTGGATTTTATATAAATTTTTAGTCAAATTGTAATAAAGTAATTTGAAACCAACTTCGATTTTTTTGGATTTTGATGAATTTTTTTGATGGAGGAGCTAAATTTGAGTGAGTTTAGATGAAATTTACTTTTATTTTTTTGGATTTTATATAAATTTTTAGTCAAATTGTAATAAAGGAATTTGAACCAACTTCGATTTTTTTGGATTTTGATGAATTTTTTTGTTGGAGGAGCTAAATTTGAGTGAGTTTAGATGAAATTTACTTTTATTTTTTTGGATTTTATATAAATTTTTAGTCAAATTGTAATAAAGCAATTTGAACCAACTTCGATTTTTTTGGATTTTGATGAGTTTTTTTGTCTGGAGGAGCTAAATTTGAGTGAATTTAGATGAAATTTACTTTTACTTTTTTGGATTTTATATAAATTATTAGTCAAATTGTAATAAAGGAATTTGAACCAACTTCGATTTTTTGGATTTTGAATTTTTTTGTTGGAGGAGCTAAATTTGAGTGAGTTTAGTTGAAATTTACTTTTATTTTTTTGGATTTTTATAAATTTTTAGTCAAATTGTAATAAAGGAATTTGAACCAACTTCGATTTTTTTGGATTTTGATGATTTTGGTTGTTGGAGGAGTTAAATTTGAGTATATCTAGATGAAATTAACACCTATTTTTTTGGATTTTATATAAATTTTTAGTCAAATTGTAATAAAGTACATTGAAACCAACTTGGATTTTTTTGGATTTTGATGAATTTTTTTGTTGGAGGAGCTAAATTTGAGTGAATTTAGGTGAAATTTACTTTTATTTTTTTGTATTTTATATAAATTTTTAGTCAAATTGTAATAAAGCAATTTGATCCAACTTCGATTTTTTTGGATTTTGATGGGTTTTTTGTTTGGAGGAGCTAAATTTGAGTGAATTTAGATGAAATTTACTTTCATTTTTTGGATTTTATATAAATTTTTAGTCAAATTGTAATAAAGTACATTGAAACCAACTTTGATTTTTTTTGGATTTTGATGAATTTTTTTGTTGGAGGAGCTAAATTTGAGTGAATTTAGATGAAATTTACTTTTTTTTTTGGAATTTATATAAATTTTTAGTCGAATTGTAATAAAGAAATTTGAACCAACTTCGATTTTTTTGGATTTTGATGAGTTTTTTTGTTGGAGGAGTTAAATTTGAGTGAATTTAGATGAAATTTACTTCTATTTTTTTTTATTTCATATAAATTTTTAGTCAAATAGTAATAAAGGAATTTGAACCAACTTCGATTTTTTTGGATTTTGATGATTTTGATTGCTGGAGGAGTTAAATTTGATTGAATTTAGATGAAATTTACTTTCATTTTTTTGGATTTTAAATAAATTTTTAGTCAAATTGTAATAAAGTACATTGAAACCAACTTGGATTTTTTTGGATTTTGATGAATTTTTTTGTTGGAGGAGCTAAATTTGAGTGAATTTAGATGAAATTTACTTTTATTTTTTTGGATTTTATATAAATTTTTAGTCAAATTGTAATAAAGGATTTTGAACCAACTTCGATTTTTTTGGATTTTGATGAATTTTTTTGTTGGAGGAGCTAAATTTGAGTGAGTTTAGATGAAATTTACTTTTATTTTTTTGGATTTTATATAAATTTTTAGTCAAATAGTAATAAAGGAATTTGAACCAACTTCGATTTTTTTGGATTTTGATGATTTTGGTTGTTGGAGGAGTTAAATTTGAATAAATTTAGATGAAATTAACACCTTATTTTTGGATTTTATATAAATTTTTAGTCAAATTGTAATAAAGGGATTTGAAACAACTTCGATTTTTTTAGATTCTGATGAATGTTTTTGTAGGAGGAGCTAAATTTGATTGAATTTAGATGAAATTTACTTTTATTTTTTTGGATTTTATATAAATTTTTAGTCAAATTGTAATAAAGGAATTTGAACCAACTTCGATTTTTTTGGATTTTGATGATTTTGGTTGTTGGAGGAGTTAAATTTGAGTAAATCTAGATGCAATTAACACCTATTTTTTTGGATTTTATATAAATTTTTAGTCAAATTGTAATAAAGTAATTTGAAACCAACTTCGATTTTTTGGGATTTTGATGAATTTTTTTGTTGGAGGAGCTAAATTTGAGTGAGTTTAGATGAAATTTACTTTTATTTTTTTGGATTTTATATAAATTTTTAGTCAAATTGTAATAAAGTAACTTGAAACCAACTTCGATTTTTTTGGATTTTGATGAATTTTTTTGTTGGAGGAGCTAAATTTGAGTGAGTTTAGATGAAATTTACTTTTATTTTTTTGGATTTTATATAAATTTTTAGTCAAATTGTAATAAAGGAATTTGAACCAACTTCGATTTTTTTTGATTTTGATGAGTTTTTTTGTTGGAGGAGTTAAATTTGAGTGAATTTAGATGAAATTTACTTCTATTTTTTTTTATTTCATATAAATTTTTAGTCAAATAGTAATAAAGGAATTTGAACCAACTTCGATTTTTTTGGATTTTGATGATTTTGGTTGTTGGAGGAGTTAAATTTGATTGAATTTAGATGAAATTTACTTTCATTTTTTTGGATTTTAAATAAATTTTTAGTCAAATTGTAATAAAGTATATTGAAACCAACTTGGATTTTTTTGGATTTTGATGAATTTTTTTGTTGGAATAGCTAAATTTGAGTGAATTTAGATGAAATTTACTTTTATTTTTTTGGATTTTATATAAATTTTTAGTCAAATTGTAATAAAGGAATTTGAACCAACTTCGATTTTTTTGGATTTTGATGATTTTGGTTGTTGGAGGAGTTAAATTGGAGTATATCTAGATGAAATTAACACCTATTTTTTTGGATTTTATATAAATTTTTAGTCAAATTGTAATAAAGTAATTTGAAACCAACTTCGATTTTTTTGGATTTTGATGAATTTTTTTGTTGGAGGAGCTAAATTTGAGTGAGTTTAGATGAAATTTACTTTTATTTTTTTGGATTTTATATAAATTTTTAGTCAAATTGTAATAAAGTAATTTGAAACCAACTTCGATTTTTTTGGATTTTGATCAATTTTTTTGTTGGAGGAGCTAAATTTGAGTGAGTTTAGATGAAATTTACTTTTATTTTTTTGGATTTTATATAAATTTTTAGTCAAATTGTAATAAAGGAATTTGAACCAACTTCGATTTTTTTGGATTTCGATGATTTTGGTTGTTGGAGGAGTTAAATTTGAGTAAATCTAGATGAAATTAACACCTATTTTTTTTTGGATTTTATATAAATTTTTAGTCAAATTGTAATTAAATAATTTGAAACCAACTTCGATTTTTTTGGATTTTGATGAATTTTTTTGTTGGAGGAGCTAAATTTGAGTGAATTTAGATGAAATTTACTTTTATTTTTTTGGATTTTATATAAATTTTTAGTCAAATTGTAATAAAGGGATTTGAACCAACTTCGATTTTTTTGGATTTTGATAAATGTTTTTGTAGGAGGAGCTAAATTTGTTTGAATTTAGATGAAATTTACTTTCATTTTTTTTTGGATTTTATATAAATTTTTAGTCAAATTGTAATAAAGTACATTGAAACCAACTTGGATTTTTTTGGATTTTGATGAATTTTTTTGTTGGAGGAGCTAAATTTGAGTGAATTTAGATGAAATTTACTTTTATTTTTTTGTATTTTATATAAATTTTTAGTCAAATTGTAATAAAGTAATTTGAACCAACTTCAATTTTTTTGGATTTTGATGAGTTTTTTTGTTTGGAGGAGCTAAATTTGAGTGAATTTAGATGAAATTTACTTTTACTTTTTTGGAATTTATATAAATTTTTAGTCAAAATGTAATAAAGGTATTTGAACCAACTTCGATTTTTTTGGATTTTGATGATTTTGGTTGTTGGAGGAGTTAAATTTGAGTAAATTTAGATGAATTTAACACCTTATTTTTGGATTTTATATAAATTTTTAGTCAAATTGTAATAAAGGGATTTGAAACAACTTCGATTTTTTTAGATTCTGATGAATGTTTTTGTAGGAGGAGCTAAATTTGATTGAATTTAGATGAAATTTACTTTCATTTTTTTGGATTTTATATAAATTTTTAGTCAAATTGTAATGAAGTACATTGAAACCAACTTGGATTTTTTTGGATTTTGATGAATTCTCTTGTTGGAGGAACTAAATTTGAGTGAATTTAGATGAAATTTACTTTTATTTTTTTGTATTTTATATAAATTTTTAGTCAAATTGTAATAAAGCAATTTGAACCAACTTCGATTTTTTTGGATTTTGATGAGTTTTTTTGTCTGGAGGAGCTAAATTTGAGTGAATTTAGATGAAATTTACTTTTACTTTTTTGGATTTTATATAAATTTTTAGTCAAATTGTATTAAAGGAATTTGAACCAACTTCGATTTTTTTGGATTTTGATGAATTTTTTTGTTGGAGGAGCTAAATTTGAGTGAGTTTAGATGAAATTTACTTTTATTTTTTTGGATTTTATATAAATTTTTAGTCAAATTGTAATAAAGGAATTTGAACCAACTTCGATTTTTTTGGATTTTGATGAATTTTTTTGTTGGAGGAGCTAAATTTGAGTGAGTTTAGATGAAATTTTCTTTTATTTTTTTGGATTTTATATAAATTTTTAGTCAAATTGTAATAAAGCAATTTGAACCAACTTCGATTTTTTTGGATTTTGATGAGTTTTTTTGTCTGGAGGAGCTAAATTTGAGTGAATTTAGATGAAATTTACTTTTACTTTTTTGGATTTTATATAAATTATTAGTCAAATTGTAATAAAGGAATTTGAACCAACTTCGATTTTTTTGGATTTTGATGAATTTTTTTGTTGGAGGAGCTAAATTTGAGTGAGTTTAGATGAAATTTACTTTTATTTTTTTGGATTTTATATAAATTTTTAGTCAAATTGTAATAAAGGAATTTGAACCAACTTCGATTTTTTTGGATTTTGATGATTTTGGTTGTTGGAGGAGTTAAATTTGAGTATATCTAGATGAAATTAACACCCATTTTTTTGGATTTTATATAAATTTTTAGTCAAATTGTAATAAAGTAATTTGAAACCAACTTCGATTTTTTTGGATTTTGTTGAATTTTTTTGTTGGAGGAGCTAAATTTGAGTGAGTTTAGATGAAATTAACTTTTATTTTTTTGGATTTTATATAAATTTTTAGTCAAATTGAAATAAAGTAATTTGAAACCAACTTCGATTTTTTTGGATTTTGATGAATTTTTTTGTTGGAGGAGCTAAATTTGAGTGAGTTTAGATGAAATTTACTTTTATTTTTTTGGATTTTATATAAATTTTTAGTCAAATTGTAATAAAGGAATTTGAACCAACTTCGATTTTTTTGGATTTCGATGATTTTGGTTGTTGGAGGAGTTAAATTTGAGTAAATCTAGATGAAATTAACCCCAATTTTTTTTGGATTTTATATAAATTTTTAGTCAAATTGTAATAAAATAATTTGAAACCAACTTCGATTTTTTTGGATTTTGATGAATTTTTTTGTTGGAGGAGCTAAATTTGAGTGAATTTAGATGAAATTTACTTTTATTTTTTTGGATTTTATATAAATTTTTAGTCAAATTGTAATAAAGGAATTTGAACCAACTTCGATTTTTTTGGATTTTGATGATTTTGGTTGTTGGAGGAGTTAAATTTGAGTAAATTTAGATGAAATTAACACCTTATTTTTGGATTTTATATAAATTTTTAGTCAAATTGTATTAAAGGGATTTGAAACAACTTCGATTTTTTTGGATTTTGATAAATGTTTTTGTAGGAGGAGCTAAATTTGTTTGAATTTAGATGAAATTTACTTTCATTTTTTTTTGGATTTTATATAAATTTTTAGTCAAATTGTAATAAAGTACATTGAAACCAACTTGGATTTTTTTGGATTTTGATGAATTTTTTTGTTGGAGGAGCTAAATTTGAGTGAATTTAGATGAAATTTACTTTTATTTTTTTGTATTTTATATAAATTTTTAGTCAAATTGTAATAAAGAAATTTGAACCAACTTCAATTTTTTTGGATTTTGATGAGTTTTTTTGTTTGGAGGAGCTAAATTTGAGTGAATTTAGATGAAATTTACTTTTACTTTTTTGGAATTTATATAAATTTTTAGTCAAATTGTAATAAAGGAATTTGAACCAACTTCGATTTTTTTGGATTTTGATGATTTTGGTTGTTGGAGGAGTTAAATTTGATTGAATTTAGATGAAATTTACTTTCATTTTTTGGATTTTATATAAATTTTTAGTCAAATTGTAATAAAGTACATTGAAACCAACTTTGATTTTTTTTGGATTTTGATGAATTTTTTTGTTGGAGGAGCTAAATTTGAGTGAATTTAGATGAAATTTACTTTTATTTTTTTGGATTTAATATAAATTTTTAGTCGAATTGTAATAAAGAAATTTGAACCAACTTCGATTTTTTTGGATTTTGATGATTTTGGTTGTTGGAGGAGTTAAATTTGAGTATATCTAGATGAAATTAACACCTATTTTTTTGGATTTTATATAAATTTTTAGTCAAATTGTAATAAAGTAATTTGAAACCAACTTCGATTTTTTTGGATTTTGATGAATTTTTTTGTTGGAGGAGCTAAATTTGAGTGAGTTTAGATGAAATTTACTTTTATTTTTTTGGATTTTATATAAATTTTTAGTCAAATTGTAATAAAGTAATTTGAAACCAACTTCGATTTTTTTGGATTTTGATGAATTTTTTTGTTGGAGGAGCTAAATTTGAGTGAGTTTAGATGAAATTTACTTTTATTTTTTTGGATTTTATATAAATTTTTAGTCAAATTGTAATAAAGGAATTTGAACCAACTTCGATTTTTTTGGATTTCGATGATTTTGGTTGTTGGAGGAGTTAAATTTGAGTAAATCTAGATGAAATTAACACCTATTTTTTGGATTTTATATAAATTTTTAGTCAAATTGTAATAAAATAATTTGAAACCAACTTTGATTTTTTTTGGATTTTGATGAATTTTTTTGTTGGAGGAGCTAAATTTGAGTGAGTTTAGATGAAATTTACTTTTATTTTTTTGGATTTTATATAAATTTTTAGTCAAATTGTAATAAAGTAATTTGAAACCAACTTCGATTTTTTTGGATTTTGATGAATTTTTTTGTTGCAGGAGCTAAATTTGAGTGAGTTTAGATGAAATTTACTTTTATTTTTTTGGATTTTATATAAATTTTTAGTCAAATTGTAATAAAGGAATTTGAACCAACTTCGATTTTTTTGGATTTCGATGATTTTGGTTGTTGGAGGAGTTAAATTTGAGTAAATCTAGATGAAATTAACACCTATTTTTTTTGGATTTTATATAAATTTTTAGTCAAATTGTAATAAAATAATTTGAAACCAACTTCGATTTTTTTGGATTTTGATGAATTTTTTTGTTGGAGGAGCTAAATTTGAGTGAATTTAGATGAAATTTACTTTTATTTTTTTGGATTTTATATAAATTTTTAGTCAAATTGTAATAAAGGAATTTGAACCAACTTCGATTTTTTTGGATTTTGATGATTTTGGTTGTTGGAGGAGTTAAATTTGAGTGAATTTAGATGAAATTTACTTTTATTTTTTTGGATTTTATATAAATTTTTAGTCAAATTGTAATAAAGTAATTTGAAACCAACTTCGATTTTTTTGGATTTTGATGAATTTTTTTGTTGGAGGAGCTAAATTTGAGTGAATTTAGATGAAATTTACTTTTATTTTTTTGGATTTTATATAAATTTTTAGTCAAATTGTAATAAAGTAATTTGAAACCAACTTCGATTTTTTTGGATTTTGTTGAATTTTTTTGTTGGAGGAGCTAAATTTGAGTGAGTTTAGATGAAATTAACTTTTATTTTTTTGGATTTTATATAAATTTTTAGTCAAATTGAAATAAAGTAATTTGAAACCAACTTCGATTTTTTTGGATTTTGATGAATTTTTTTGTTGGAGGAGCTAAATTTGAGTGAGTTTAGATGAAATTTACTTTTATTTTTTTGGATTTTATATAAATTTTTAGTCAAATTGTAATAAAGCAATTTGAACCAACTTCGATTTTTTTGGATTTTGATGAGTTTTTTTGTCTGGAGGAGCTAAATTTGAGTGAATTTAGATGAAATTTACTTTTACTTTTTTGGATTTTATATAAATTATTAGTCAAATTGTAATAAAGGAATTTGAACCAACTTCGATTTTTTTGGATTTTGATGAATTTTTTTGTTGGAGGAGCTAAATTTGAGTGAGTTTAGATGAAATTTACTTTTATTTTTTTGGATTTTATATAAATTTTTAGTCAAATTGTAATAAAGGAATTTGAACCAACTTCGATTTTTTTGGATTTTGATGATTTTGGTTGTTGGAGGAGTTAAATTTGAGTATATCTAGATGAAATTAACACCCATTTTTTTGGATTTTATATAAATTTTTAGTCAAATTGTAATAAAGTAATTTGAAACCAACTTCGATTTTTTTGGATTTTGTTGAATTTTTTTGTTGGAGGAGCTAAATTTGAGTGAGTTTAGATGAAATTAACTTTTATTTTTTTGGATTTTATATAAATTTTTAGTCAAATTGAAATAAAGTAATTTGAAACCAACTTCGATTTTTTTGGATTTTGATGAATTTTTTTGTTGGAGGAGCTAAATTTGAGTGAGTTTAGATGAAATTTACTTTTATTTTTTTGGATTTTATATAAATTTTTAGTCAAATTGTAATAAAGGAATTTGAACCAACTTCGATTTTTTTGGATTTCGATGATTTTGGTTGTTGGAGGAGTTAAATTTGAGTAAATCTAGATGAAATTAACCCCAATTTTTTTTGGATTTTATATAAATTTTTAGTCAAATTGTAATAAAATAATTTGAAACCAACTTCGATTTTTTTGGATTTTGATGAATTTTTTTGTTGGAGGAGCTAAATTTGAGTGAATTTAGATGAAATTTACTTTTATTTTTTTGGATTTTATATAAATTTTTAGTCAAATTGTAATAAAGGAATTTGAACCAACTTCGATTTTTTTGGATTTTGATGATTTTGGTTGTTGGAGGAGTTAAATTTGAGTAAATTTAGATGAAATTAACACCTTATTTTTGGATTTTATATAAATTTTTAGTCAAATTGTATTAAAGGGATTTGAAACAACTTCGATTTTTTTGGATTTTGATAAATGTTTTTGTAGGAGGAGCTAAATTTGTTTGAATTTAGATGAAATTTACTTTCATTTTTTTTTGGATTTTATATAAATTTTTAGTCAAATTGTAATAAAGTACATTGAAACCAACTTGGATTTTTTTGGATTTTGATGAATTTTTTTGTTGGAGGAGCTAAATTTGAGTGAATTTAGATGAAATTTACTTTTATTTTTTTGTATTTTATATAAATTTTTAGTCAAATTGTAATAAAGAAATTTGAACCAACTTCAATTTTTTTGGATTTTGATGAGTTTTTTTGTTTGGAGGAGCTAAATTTGAGTGAATTTAGATGAAATTTACTTTTACTTTTTTGGAATTTATATAAATTTTTAGTCAAATTGTAATAAAGGAATTTGAACCAACTTCGATTTTTTTGGATTTTGATGATTTTGGTTGTTGGAGGAGTTAAATTTGATTGAATTTAGATGAAATTTACTTTCATTTTTTGGATTTTATATAAATTTTTAGTCAAATTGTAATAAAGTACATTGAAACCAACTTTGATTTTTTTTGGATTTTGATGAATTTTTTTGTTGGAGGAGCTAAATTTGAGTGAATTTAGATGAAATTTACTTTTATTTTTTTGGATTTAATATAAATTTTTAGTCGAATTGTAATAAAGAAATTTGAACCAACTTCGATTTTTTTGGATTTTGATGATTTTGGTTGTTGGAGGAGTTAAATTTGAGTATATCTAGATGAAATTAACACCTATTTTTTTGGATTTTATATAAATTTTTAGTCAAATTGTAATAAAGTAATTTGAAACCAACTTCGATTTTTTTGGATTTTGATGAATTTTTTTGTTGGAGGAGCTAAATTTGAGTGAGTTTAGATGAAATTTACTTTTATTTTTTTGGATTTTATATAAATTTTTAGTCAAATTGTAATAAAGTAATTTGAAACCAACTTCGATTTTTTTGGATTTTGATGAATTTTTTTGTTGGAGGAGCTAAATTTGAGTGAGTTTAGATGAAATTTACTTTTATTTTTTTGGATTTTATATAAATTTTTAGTCAAATTGTAATAAAGGAATTTGAACCAACTTCGATTTTTTTGGATTTCGATGATTTTGGTTGTTGGAGGAGTTAAATTTGAGTAAATCTAGATGAAATTAACACCTATTTTTTGGATTTTATATAAATTTTTAGTCAAATTGTAATAAAATAATTTGAAACCAACTTTGATTTTTTTTGGATTTTGATGAATTTTTTTGTTGGAGGAGCTAAATTTGAGTGAGTTTAGATGAAATTTACTTTTATTTTTTTGGATTTTAGATAAATTTTTAGTCAAATTGTAATAAAGTAATTTGAAACCAACTTCGATTTTTTTGGATTTTGATGAATTTTTTTGTTGCAGGAGCTAAATTTGAGTGAGTTTAGATGAAATTTACTTTTATTTTTTTGGATTTTATATAAATTTTTAGTCAAATTGTAATAAAGGAATTTGAACCAACTTCGATTTTTTTGGATTTCGATGATTTTGGTTGTTGGAGGAGTTAAATTTGAGTAAATCTAGATGAAATTAACACCTATTTTTTTTGGATTTTATATAAATTTTTAGTCAAATTGTAATAAAATAATTTGAAACCAACTTCGATTTTTTTGGATTTTGATGAATTTTTTTGTTGGAGGAGCTAAATTTGAGTGAATTTAGATGAAATTTACTTTTATTTTTTTGGATTTTATATAAATTTTTAGTCAAATTGTAATAAAGGAATTTGAACCAACTTCGATTTTTTTGGATTTTGATGATTTTGGTTGTTGGAGGAGTTAAATTTGAGTGAATTTAGATGAAATTTACTTTTATTTTTTTGGATTTTATATAAATTTTTAGTCAAATTGTAATAAAGTAATTTGAAACCAACTTCGATTTTTTTGGATTTTGATGAATTTTTTTGTTGGAGGAGCTAAATTTGAGTGAATTTAGATGAAATTTACTTTTATTTTTTTGGATTTTATATAAATTTTTAGTCAAATTGTAATAAAGTAATTTGAAACCAACTTCGATTTTTTTGGATTTTGTTGAATTTTTTTGTTGGAGGAGCTAAATTTGAGTGAGTTTAGATGAAATTAACTTTTATTTTTTTGGATTTTATATAAATTTTTAGTCAAATTGAAATAAAGTAATTTGAAACCAACTTCGATTTTTTTGGATTTTGATGAATTTTTTTGTTGGAGGAGCTAAATTTGAGTGAGTTTAGATGAAATTTACTTTTATTTTTTTGGATTTTATATAAATTTTTAGTCAAATTGTAATAAAATAATTTGAAACCAACTTTGATTTTTTTTGGATTTTGATGAATTTTTTTGTTGGAGGAGCTAAATTTGAGTGAGTTTAGATGAAATTTACTTTTATTTTTTTGGATTTTATATAAATTTTTAGTCAAATTGTAATAAAGTAATTTGAAACCAACTTCGATTTTTTTGGATTTTGATGAATTTTTTTGTTGCAGGAGCTAAATTTGAGTGAGTTTAGATGAAATTTACTTTTATTTTTTTGGATTTTATATAAATTTTTAGTCAAATTGTAATAAAGGAATTTGAACCAACTTCGATTTTTTTGGATTTCGATGATTTTGGTTGTTGGAGGAGTTAAATTTGAGTAAATCTAGATGAAATTAACACCTATTTTTTTTGGATTTTATATAAATTTTTAGTCAAATTGTAATAAAATAATTTGAAACCAACTTCGATTTTTTTGGATTTTGATGAATTTTTTTGTTGGAGGAGCTAAATTTGAGTGAATTTAGATGAAATTTACTTTTATTTTTTTGGATTTTATATAAATTTTTAGTCAAATTGTAATAAAGGGATTTGAAACAACTTCGATTTTTTTGGATTTTGATAAATGTTTTTGTAGGAGGAGCTAAATTTGTTTGAATTTAGATGAAATTTACTTTCATTTTTTTTTGGATTTTATATAAATTTTTAGTCAAATTGTAATAAAGTACATTGAAACCAACTTGGATTTTTTTGGATTTTGATGAATTTTTTTGTTGAAGGAGCTAAATTTGAGTGAATTTAGATGAAATTTACTTTTATTTTTTTGTATTTTATATAAATTTTTAGTCAAATTGTAATAAAGTAATTTGAACCAACTTAAATTTTTTTGGATTTTGATGAGTTTTTTTGTTTGGAGGAGCTAAATTTGAGTGAATTTAGATGAAATTTACTTTTACTTTTTTGGAATTTATATAAATTTTTAGTCAAATTGTAATAAAAGAATTTGA
The DNA here is from genome assembly GCA_963855975.1 of Andrena chrysosceles. Taxonomy (NCBI): domain Eukaryota; kingdom Metazoa; phylum Arthropoda; class Insecta; order Hymenoptera; family Andrenidae; genus Andrena; species Andrena chrysosceles. The sequence goes on from CAWLCU010000092.1 coordinate 514,712, forward strand.
ACCAACTTCGATTTTTTTGGATTTTTATGATTTTGGTTGTTGGAGGAGTTAAATTTGATTGAATTTAGATGAAATTTACTTTCATTTTTTTGGATTTTAAATAAATTTTTAGTCAAATTGTAATAAAGTACATTGAAACCAACTTAGATTTTTTGGATTTTGATGAATTTTTTTGTTGGAGGAGCTAAATTTGAGTGAATTTATATGAAATTTACTTTTATTCTTTTGGATTTTATATAAATTTTTAGTCTAATTGTAATAAAGAAATTTGAACCAACTTCGATTTTTTTGGACTTTGATGAGTTTTTTTGTTGGAGGAGTTAAATTTGAGTGAATTTAGTAGAAATTTATTTCTATTTTTTTTTATTTCATATAAATTTTTAGTCAAACCGTAATAAAGAACTTTGAAACCAACTTCGATTTTTTTTAATTTGGATGAATTTTTTTGTTGGAGGAGCTAAATTTGAGTGAATTTAGATGAAATTTACTTTCATTTTTTTGGATTTTATATAAATTTTTAGTCAAATTGTAATAAAGTACATTGAAACCAACTTGGATTTTTTTGGATTTTGATGAATTTTTTTGTTGGAGGAGCTAAATTTGAGTGAATTTAGGTGAAATTTACTTTTATTTTTTTGTATTTTATATAAATTTTTAGTCAAATTGTAATAAAGCAATTTGATCCAACTTCGATTTTTTTGGATTTTGATGGGTTTTTTGTTTGGAGGAGCTAAATTTGAGTGAATTTAGATGAAATTTACTTTCATTTTTTGGATTTTATATAAATTTTTAGTCAAATTGTAATAAAGTACATTGAAACCAACTTTGATTTTTTTTGGATTTTGATGAATTTTTTTGTTGGAGGAGCTAAATTTGAGTGAATTTAGACGAAATTTATTTTTATTTTTTTGGATTTTATATAAATTTTTAGTCGAATTGTAATAAAGAAATTTGAACCAATTTCGATTTTTTTGGATTTTGATGAGTTTTTTTGTTGGAGGAGTTAAATTTGCGTGAATTTAGATGAAATTTACTTCTATTTTTTTTTATTTCATATAAATTTTTAGTCAAATAGTAATAAAGGAATTTGAACCAACTTCGATTTTTTTGGATTTTGATGATTTTGATTGTTGGAGGAGTTAAATTTGATTGAATTTAGATGAAATTTACTTTCATTTTTTTGGATTTTAAATAAATTTTTAGTCAAATTGTAATAAAGTACATTGAAACCAACTTGGATTTTTTTGGATTTTGATGAATTTTTTTGTTGGAGGAGCTAAATTTGAGTGAATTTAGATGAAATTTACTTTTATTTTTTTGGATTTTATATAAATTTTTAGTCAAATTGGAATAAAGTACATTGAAACCAACTTTGATTTTTTTTGGATTTTGATGAATTTTTTTGTTGGAGGAGCTAAATTTGAGTGAATTTAGATGAAATTTACTTTTATTTTTTTGGATTTTATATAAATTTTTAGTCGAATTGTAATAAAGAAATTTGAACCAACTTCGATTTTTTTGGATTTTGATGAGTTTTTTTGTTGGAGGAGTTAAATTTGAGTGAATTTAGATGAAATTTACTTCTATTTTTTTTATTTCATATAAATTTTTAGTCAAATAGTAATAAAGGAATTTGAACCAACTTCGATTTTTTTGGATTTTGATGATTTTGATTGTTGGAGGAGTTAAATTTGATTGAATTTAGATGAAATTTACTTTCATTTTTTTGGATTTTAAATAAATTTTTAGTCAAATTGTAATAAAGTACATTGAAACCAACTTGGATTTTTTTGGATTTTGATGAATTTTTTTGTTGGAGGAGCTAAATTTGAGTGAATTTAGATGAAATTTACTTTTATTTTTTTGGATTTTATATAAATTTTTAGTCAAATTGTAATAAAGGAATTTGAACCAACTTCGATTTTTTTGGATTTTGATGAATTTTTTTGTTGGAGGAGCTAAATTTGAGTGAGTTTAGATGAAATTTACTTTTATTTTTTTGGATTTTATATAAATTTTTAGTCAAATAGTAATAAAGGAATTTGAACCAACTTCGATTTTTTTGGATTTTGATGAGTTTTTTTGTCTGGAGGAGCTAAATTTGAGTGAATTTAGATGAAATTTACTTTTATTTTTTTGTATTTTATATAAATTTTTAGTCAAATTGTAATAAAGCAATTTGAACCAACTTCGATTTTTTTGGATTTTGATGAGTTTTTTTGTCTGGAGGAGCTAAATTTGAGTGAATTTAGATGAAATTTACTTTTACTTTTTTGGATTTTATATAAATTTTTAGTCAAATTGTATTAAAGGAATTAGAACCAACTTCGATTTTTTTGGATTTTGATGAATTTTTTTGTTGGAGGAGCTAAATTTGAGTGAGTTTAGATGAAATTTACTTTTATTTTTTTGGATTTTATATAAATTTTTAGTCAAATTGTAATAAAGGAATTTGAACCAACTTCGATTTTTTTGGATTTTGATGATTTTGGTTGTTGGAGGAGTTAAATTTGAGTAAATTTAGATGAAATTAACACCTTATTTTTGGATTTTATATAAATTTTTAGTCAAATTGTAATAAAGGAATTTTAACCAACTTCGATTTTTTTGGATTTTGATGAGTTTTTTTGTTGGAGTTAAATTTGAGTGAATTTAGATGAAATTTACTTCTATTTTTTTTGATTTCATATAAATTTTTAGTTAAATAGTAATAAAGGAATTTGAACCAACTTCGATTTTTTTGGATTTCGATGATTTTGGTTGTTGGAGGAGTTAAATTTGAGTAAATCTAGATGAAATTAACACCTATTTTTTTTGGATTTTATATAAATTTTTAGTCAAATTGTAATAAAATAATTTGAAACCAACTTCGATTTTTTTGGATTTTGATGAATTTTTTTGTAGGAGGAGCTAAATTTGAGTGAATTTAGATGAAATTTACTTTTATTTTTTTGGATTTTATATAAATTTTTAGTCAAATTGTAATAAAGGAATTTGAACCAACTTCGATTTTTTTGGATTTTGATGATTTTGGTTGTTGGAGGAGTTAAATTTGAGTAAATTTAGATGAAATTAACACCTTATTTTTGGATTTTATATAAATTTTTAGTCAAATTGTATTAAAGGGATTTGAAACAACTTCGATTTTTTTGGATTTTGATGATTTTGGTTGTTGGAGGAGTTAAATTTGAGTAAATTTAGATGAAATTAACACCTTATTTTTGGATTTTATATAAATTTTTAGTCAAATTGTAATAAAGGGATTTGAAACAACTTCGATTTTTTTGGATTTTGATAAATGTTTTTGTAGGAGGAGCTAAATTTGTTTGAATTTAGATGAAATTTACTTTCATTTTTTTTTGGATTTTATATAAATTTTTAGTCAAATTGTAATAAAGTACATTGAAACCAACTTGGATTTTTTTGGATTTTGATGATTTTGGTTGTTGGAGGAGTTAAATTTGATTGAATTTAGATGAAATTTACTTTCATTTTTTTGGATTTTAAATAAATTTTTAGTCAAATTGTAATAAAGTACATTGAAACCAACTTAGATTTTTTGGATTTTGATGAATTTTTTTGTTGGAGGAGCTAAATTTGAGTGAATTTATATGAAATTTACTTTTATTCTTTTGGATTTTATATAAATTTATAGTCTAATTGTAATAAAGGAATTTGAACCAACTTCGATTTTTTTGGATTTCGATGATTTTGGTTGTTGGAGGAGTTAAATTTGAGTAAATCTAGATGAAATTAACACCTATTTTTTTTGGATTTTATATAAATTTTTAGTCAAATTGTAATAAAATAATTTGAAACCAACTTCGATTTTTTTGGATTTTGATGAATTTTTTTGTTGGAGGAGCTAAATTTGAGTGAATTTAGATGAAATTTACTTTTATTTTTTTGGATTTTATATAAATTTTTAGTCAAATTGTAATAAAGGAATTTGAACCAACTTCGATTTTTTTGGATTTTGATGATTTTGGTTGTTGGAGGAGTTAAATTTGAGTAAATTTAGATGAAATTAACACCTTATTTTTGGATTTTATATAAATTTTTAGTCAAATTGTATTAAAGGGATTTGAAACAACTTCGATTTTTTTGGATTTTGATAAATGTTTTTGTAGGAGGAGCTAAATTTGTTTGAATTTAGATGAAATTTACTTTCATTTTTTTTTGGATTTTATATAAATTTTTAGTCAAATTGTAATAAAGTACATTGAAACCAACTTGGATTTTTTTGGATTTTGATGAATTTTTTTGTTGAAGGAGCTAAATTTGAGTGAATTTAGATGAAATTTACTTTTATTTTTTTGTATTTTATATAAATTTTTAGTCAAATTGTTATAAAGTAATTTGAACCAACTTAAATTTTTTTGGATTTTGATGAGATTTTTTGTTTGGAGGAGCTAAATTTGAGTGAATTTAGATGAAATTTACTTTTACTTTTTTGGAATTTATATAAATTTTTAGTGAAATTGTAATAAAGGAATTTGAACCAACTTCGATTTTTTTGGATTTTGATGATTTTGGTTGTTGGAGGAGTTAAATTTGATTGAATTTAGATGAAATTTACTTTCATTTTTTTGGATTTTATATAAATTTATAGTCTAATTGTAATAAAGAAATTTGAACCAACTTCGATTTTTTTGGACTTTGATGAGTTTTTTTGTTGGAGGAGCTAAATTTGAGTGAATTTAGATGAAATTTACTTTTATTTTTTTGGATTTTATATAAATTTTTAGTCAAATTGTAATAAAGCAATTTGAACCAACTTCGATTTTTTTGGATTTTGATGAGTTTTTTTGTCTGGAGGAGCTAAATTTGAGTGAATTTAGATGAAATTTACTTTTACTTTTTTGGATTTTATATAAATTATTATTCAAATTGTAATAAAGGAATTTGAACCAACTTCGATTTTTTTGGATTTTGATGAATTTTTTTGTTGGAGGAGCTAAATTTGAGTGAGTTTAGATGAAATTTACTTTTATTTTTTTGGATTTTATATAAATTTTTAGTCAAATTGTAATAAAGTACATTGAAACCAACTTTGATTTTTTTTGGATTTTGATGATTTTTTTTGTTGGAGGAGCTAAATTTGAGTGAATTTAGATGAAATTTACTTTTATTTTTTTGGATTTAATATAAATTTTTAGTCGAATTGTAATAAAGAAATTTGAACCAACTTCGATTTTTTTGGATTTTGATGATTTTGGTTGTTGGAGGAGTTTAATTTGAGTATATCTAGATGAAATTAACACCTATTTTTTGGATTTTATATAAATTTTTAGTCAAATTGTAATAAAGTAATTTGAAACCAACTTCGATTTTTTTGGATTTTGATGAATTTTTTTGTTGGAGGAGCTAAATTTGAGTGAGTTTAGATGAAATTTACTTTTATTTTTTTGGATTTTATATAAATTTTTAGTCAAATTGTAATAAAGTAATTTGAAACCAACTTCGATTTTTTTGGATTTTGATGAATTTTTTTGTTGGAGGAGCTAAATTTGAGTGAGTTTAGATGAAATTTACTTTTATTTTTTTGGATTTTATATAAATTTTTAGTCAAATTGTAATAAAGGAATTTGAACCAACTTCGATTTTTTTGGATTTTGATGATTTTGGTTGTTGGAGGAGTTAAATTTGATTGAATTTAGATGAAATTTATTTTCATTTTTTTGGATTTTAAATAAATTTTTAGTCAAATTGTGATAAAGTACATTGAAACCAACTTAGATTTTTTGGATTTTGATGAATTTTTTTGTTGGAGGAGCTAAATTTGAGTGAATTTATATGAAATTTACTTTTATTCTTTTGGATTTTATATAAATTTATAGTCTAATTGTAATAAAGAAATTTGAACCAACTTCGATTTTTTTGGACTTTGATGAGTTTTTTTGTTGGAGGAGCTAAATTTGAGTGAGTTTAGATGAAATTTACTTTTACTTTTTTGGATTTTATATAAATTATTAGTCAAATTGTAATAAAGGAATTTGAACCAACTTCGATTTTTTTGGATTTTGATGAATTTTTTTGTTGGAGGAGCTAAATTTGAGTGAGTTTAGATGAAATTTACTTTAATTTTTTTGGATTTTATATAAATTTTTAGTCAAATTGTAATAAAGTACATTGAAACCAACTTTGATTTTTTTTGGATTTTGATGAATTTTTTTGTTGGAGGAGCTAAATTTGAGTGAATTTAGATGAAATTTACTTTTATTTTTTTGGATTTAATATAAATTTTTAGTCGAATTGTAATAAAGAAATTTGAACCAACTTCGATTTTTTTGGATTTTGATGATTTTGGTTGTTGGAGGAGTTTAATTTGAGTATATCTAGATGAAATTAACACCTATTTTTTTGGATTTTATATAAATTTTTAGTCAAATTGTAATAAAGTAATTTGAAACCAACTTCGATTTTTTTGGATTTTGATGAATTTTTTTGTTGGAGGAGCTAAATTTGAGTGAGTTTAGATGAAATTTACTTTTATTTTTTTGGATTTTATATAAATTTTTAGTCAAATTGTAATAAAGTAATTTGAAACCAACTTCGATTTTTTTGGATTTTGATGAATTTTTTTGTTGGAGGAGCTAAATTTGAGTGAGTTTAGATGAAATTTACTTTTATTTTTTTGGATTTTATATAAATTTTTAGTCAAATTGTAATAAAGTAATTTGAAACCAACTTCGATTTTTTTGGATTTTGATGAATTTTTTTGTTGGAGGAGCTAAATTTGAGTGAGTTTAGATGAAATTTACTTTTATTTTTTTGGATTTAATATAAATTTTTAGTCGAATTGTAATAAAGAAATTTGAACCAACTTCGATTTTTTTGGATTTTGATGATTTTGGTTGTTGGAGGAGTTAAATTTGAGTAAATTTAGATGAAATTAACACCTTATTTTTGGATTTTATATAAATTTTTAGTCAAATTGTATTAAAGGGATTTGAAACAACTTCGATTTTTTTGGATTTTGATAAATGTTTTTGTAGGAGGAGCTAAATTTGTTTGAATTTAGATGAAATTTACTTTCATTTTTTTTTGGATTTTATATAAATTTTTAGTCAAATTGTAATAAAGTACATTGAAACCAACTTGGATTTTTTTGGATTTTGATGAATTTTTTTGTTGAAGGAGCTAAATTTGAGTGAATTTAGATGAAATTTACTTTTATTTTTTTGTATTTTATATAAATTTTTAGTCAAATTGTTATAAAGTAATTTGAACCAACTTAAATTTTTTTGGATTTTGATGAGTTTTTTTGTTTGGAGGAGCTAAATTTGAGTGAATTTAGATGAAATTTACTTTTACTTTTTTGGAATTTATATAAATTTTTAGTGAAATTGTAATAAAGGAATTTGAACCAACTTCGATTTTTTTGGATTTTGATGATTTTGGTTGTTGGAGGAGTTAAATTTGATTGAATTTAGATGAAATTTACTTTCATTTTTTTGGATTTTAAATAAATTTTTAGTCAAATTGTGATAAAGTACATTGAAACCAACTTAGATTTTTTGGATTTTGATGAATTTTTTTGTTGGAGGAGCTAAATTTGAGTGAATTTATATGAAATTTACTTTTATTCTTTTGGATTTTATATAAATTTATAGTCTAATTGTAATAAAGAAATTTGAACCAACTTCGATTTTTTTGGACTTTGATGAGTTTTTTTGTTGGAGGAGCTAAATTTGAGTCAATTTAGATGAAATTTACTTTTATTTTTTTGGATTTTATATAAATTTTTAGTCAAATTGTAATAAAGGAATTTGAACCAACTTCGATTTTTTTGGATTTTGATGATTTTGGTTGTTGGAGGAGTTAAATTTGATTGAATTTAGATGAAATTTATTTTCATTTTTTTGGATTTTAAATAAATTTTTAGTCAAATTGTGATAAAGTACATTGAAACCAACTTAGATTTTTTGGATTTTGATGAATTTTTTTGTTGGAGGAGCTAAATTTGAGTGAATTTATATGAAATTTACTTTTATTCTTTTGGATTTTATATAAATTTATAGTCTAATTGTAATAAAGAAATTTGAACCAACTTCGATTTTTTTGGACTTTGATGAGTTTTTTTGTTGGAGGAGCTAAATTTGAGTGAGTTTAGATGAAATTTACTTTTATTTTTTTGGATTTTATATAAATTTTTAGTCAAATTGTAATAAAGCAATTTGAACCAACTTCGATTTTTTTGGATTTTGATGAGTTTTTTTGTCTGGAGGAGCTAAATTTGAGTGAATTTAGATGAAATTTACTTTTACTTTTTTGGATTTTATATAAATTATTAGTCAAATTGTAATAAAGGAATTTGAACCAACTTCGATTTTTTTGGATTTTGATGAATTTTTTTGTTGGAGGAGCTAAATTTGAGTGAGTTTAGATGAAATTTACTTTTATTTTTTTGGATTTTATATAAATTTTTAGTCAAATTGTAATAAAGTACATTGAAACCAACTTTGATTTTTTTTGGATTTTGATGAATTTTTTTGTTGGAGGAGCTAAATTTGAGTGAATTTAGATGAAATTTACTTTTATTTTTTTGGATTTAATATAAATTTTTAGTCGAATTGTAATAAAGAAATTTGAACCAACTTCGATTTTTTTGGATTTTGATGATTTTGGTTGTTGGAGGAGTTTAATTTGAGTATATCTAGATGAAATTAACACCTATTTTTTTGGATTTTATATAAATTTTTAGTCAAATTGTAATAAAGTAATTTGAAACCAACTTCGATTTTTTTGGATTTTGATGAATTTTTTTGTTGGAGGAGCTAAATTTGAGTGAGTTTAGATGAAATTTACTTTTATTTTTTTGGATTTTATATAAATTTTTAGTCAAATTGTAATAAAGTAATTTGAAACCAACTTCGATTTTTTTGGATTTTGATGAATTTTTTTGTTGGAGGAGCTAAATTTGAGTGAGTTTAGATGAAATTTACTTTTATTTTTTTGGATTTTATATAAATTTTTAGTCAAATTGTAATAAAGTAATTTGAAACCAACTTCGATTTTTTTGGATTTTGATGAATTTTTTTGTTGGAGGAGCTAAATTTGAGTGAGTTTAGATGAAATTTACTTTTATTTTTTTGGATTTTATATAAATTTTTAGTCAAATTGTAATAAAGGAATTTGAACCAACTTCGATTTTTTTGGATTTTGATGAGTTTTTTTGTTGGAGGAGTTAAATTTGAGTGAATTTAGATGAAATTTACTTTTACTTTTTTGGAATTTATATAAATTTTTAGTCAAAATGTAATAAAGGTATTTGAACCAACTTCGATTTTTTTGGATTTTGATGATTTTGGTTGTTGGAGGAGTTAAATTTGAGTAAATTTAGATGAATTTAACACCTTATTTTTTTATTTCATATAAATTTTTAGTCAAATAGTAATAAAGGAATTTGAACCAACTTCGATTTTTTTGGATTTTGATGATTTTGGTTGTTGGAGGAGTTAAATTTGATTGAATTTAGATGAAATTTACTTTCATTTTTTTGGAGTTTAAATAAATTTTTAGTCAAATTGTAATAAAGTACATTGAAACCAACTTGGATTTTTTTGGATTTTGATGAATTTTTTTGTTGGAGGAGCTAAATTTGAGTGAATTTAGATGAAATTTACTTTTACTTTTTTGGATTTTATATAAATTTTTATTCAAATTGTAATAAAGGAATTTGAACCAACTTCGATTTTTTTGGATTTTGATGAATTTTTTTGTTGGAGGAGCTAAATTTGAGTGAGTTTAGATGAAATTTACTTTTATTTTTTTGGATTTTATATAAATTTTTAGTCAAATTGTAATAAAGTACATTGAAACCAACTTTTATTTTTTTTGGATTTTGATGAATTTTTTTGTTGGAGGAGCTAAATTTGAGTGAATTTAGATGAAATTTACTTTTATTTTTTTGGATTTAATATAAATTTTTAGTCGAATTGTAATAAAGAAATTTGAACCAACTTCGATTTTTTTGGATTTTGATGATTTTGGTTGTTGGAGGAGTTTAATTTGAGTATATCTAGATGAAATTAACACCTATTTTTTTGGATTTTATATAAATTTTTAGTCAAATAGTAATAAAGGAATTTGAACCAACTTCGATTTTTTTGGATTTTGATGATTTTGGTTGTTGGAGGAGTTAAATTTGAGTAAATTTAGATGAAATTAACACCTTATTTTTGGATTTTATATAAATTTTTAGTCAAATTGTAATAAAGGAATTTTAACCAACTTCGATTTTTTTGGATTTTGATGAGTTTTTTTGTTGGAGTTAAATTTGAGTGAATTTAGATGAAATTTACTTCTATTTTTTTTGATTTCATATAAATTTTTAGTTAAATAGTAATAAAGGAATTTGAACCAACTTCGATTTTTTTGGATTTCGATGATTTTGGTTGTTGGAGGAGTTAAATTTGAGTAAATCTAGATGAAATTAACACCTATTTTTTTTGGATTTTATATAAATTTTTAGTCAAATTGTAATAAAATAATTTGAAACCAACTTCGATTTTTTTGGATTTTGATGAATTTTTTTGTTGGAGGAGCTAAATTTGAGTGAATTTAGATGAAATTTACTTTTATTTTTTTGGATTTTATATAAATTTTTAGTCAAATTGTAATAAAGGAATTTGAACCAACTTCGATTTTTTTGGATTTTGATGATTTTGGTTGTTGGAGGAGTTAAATTTGAGTAAATTTAGATGAAATTAACACCTTATTTTTGGATTTTATATAAATTTTTAGTCAAATTGTATTAAAGGGATTTGAAACAACTTCGATTTTTTTGGATTTTGATAAATGTTTTTGTAGGAGGAGCTAAATTTGTTTGAATTTAGATGAAATTTACTTTCATTTTTTTTTGGATTTTATATAAATTTTTAGTCAAATTGTAATAAAGTACATTGAAACCAACTTGGATTTTTTTGGATTTTGATGAATTTTTTTGTTGAAGGAGCTAAATTTGAGTGAATTTAGATGAAATTTACTTTTATTTTTTTGTATTTTATATAAATTTTTAGTCAAATTGTAATAAAGTAATTTGAACCAACTTAAATTTTTTTGGATTTTGATGAGTTTTTTTGTTTGGAGGAGCTAAATTTGAGTGAATTTAGATGAAATTTACTTTTACTTTTTTGGAATTTATATAAATTTTTAGTGAAATTGTAATAAAGGAATTTGAACCAACTTCGATTTTTTTGGATTTTGATGATTTTGGTTGTTGGAGGAGTTAAATTTGATTGAATTTAGATGAAATTTACTTTCATTTTTTTGGATTTTAAATAAATTTTTAGTCAAATTGTAATAAAGTATATTGAAACCAACTTAGATTTTTTGGATTTTGATGAATTTTTTTGTTGGAGGAGCTAAATTTGAGTGAATTTATATGAAATTTACTTTTATTCTTTTGGATTTTATATAAATTTATAGTCTAATTGTAATAAAGAAATTTGAACCAACTTCGATTTTTTTGGACTTTGATGAGTTTTTTTGTTGGAGGAGCTAAATTTGAGTGAGTTTAGATGAAATTTACTTTTATTTTTTTGGATTTTATATAAATTTTTAGTCAAATTGTAATAAAGCAATTTGAACCAACTTCGATTTTTTTGGATTTTGATGAGTTTTTTTGTCTGGAGGAGCTAAATTTGAGTGAATTTAGATGAAATTTACTTTTACTTTTTTGGATTTTATATAAATTATTAGTCAAATTGTAATAAAGGAATTTGAACCAACTTCGATTTTTTTGGATTTTGATGAATTTTTTTGTTGGAGGAGCTAAATTTGAGTGAGTTTAGATGAAATTTACTTTTATTTTTTTGGATTTTATATAAATTTTTAGTCAAATTGTAATAAAGTACATTGAAACCAACTTTGATTTTTTTTGGATTTTGATGAATTTTTTTGTTGGAGGAGCTAAATTTGAGTGAATTTAGATGAAATTTACTTTTATTTTTTTGGATTTAATATAAATTTTTAGTCGAATTGTAATAAAGAAATTTGAACCAACTTCGATTTTTTTGGATTTTGATGATTTTGGTTGTTGGAGGAGTTTAATTTGAGTATATCTAGATGAAATTAACACCTATTTTTTTGGATTTTATATAAATTTTTAGTCAAATTGTAATAAAGTAATTTGAAACCAACTTCGATTTTTTTGGATTTTGATGAATTTTTTTGTTGGAGGAGCTAAATTTGAGTGAGTTTAGATGAAATTTACTTTTATTTTTTTGGATTTTATATAAATTTTTAGTCAAATTGTAATAAAGTAATTTGAAACCAACTTCGATTTTTTTGGATTTTGATGAATTTTTTTGTTGGAGGAGCTAAATTTGAGTGAGTTTAGATGAAATTTACTTTTATTTTTTTGGATTTTATATAAATTTTTAGTCAAATTGTAATAAAGGAATTTGAACCAACTTCGATTTTTTTGGATTTCGATGATTTTGGTTGTTGGAGGAGTTAAATTTGAGTAAATCTAGATGAAATTAACACCTATTTTTTTTGGATTTTATATAAATTTTTAGTCAAATTGTAATAAAATAATTTGAAACCAACATCGATTTTTTTGGATTTTGATGAATTTTTTTGTTGGAGGAGCTAAATTTGAGTGAATTTAGATGAAATTTACTTTTATTTTTTTGGATTTTATATAAATTTTTAGTCAAATTGTAATAAAGGAATTTGAACCAACTTCGATTTTTTTGGATTTTGATGATTTTGGTTGTTGGAGGAGTTAAATTTGAGTAAATTTAGATGAAATTAACACCTTATTTTTGGATTTTATATAAATTTTTAGTCAAATTGTATTAAAGGGATTTGAAACAACTTCGATTTTTTTGGATTTTGATAAATGTTTTTGTAGGAGGAGCTAAATTTGTTTGAATTTAGATGAAATTTACTTTCATTTTTTTTTGGATTTTATATAAATTTTTAGTCAAATTGTAATAAAGTACATTGAAACCAACTTGGATTTTTTTGGATTTTGATGAATTTTTTTGTTGAAGGAGCTAAATTTGAGTGAATTTAGATGAAATTTACTTTTATTTTTTTGTATTTTATATAAATTTTTAGTCAAATTGTAATAAAGTAATTTGAACCAACTTAAATTTTTTTGGATTTTGATGAGTTTTTTTGTTTGGAGGAGCTAAATTTGAGTGAATTTAGATGAAATTTACTTTTACTTTTTTGGAATTTATTTAAATTTTTAGTGAAATTGTAATAAAGGAATTTGAACCAACTTCGATTTTTTTGGATTTTGATGATTTTGGTTGTTGGAGGAGTTAAATTTGATTGAATTTAGATGAAATTTACTTTCATTTTTTTGGATTTTAAATAAATTTTTAGTCAAATTGTGATAAAGTACATTGAAACCAACTTAGATTTTTTGGATTTTGATGAATTTTTTTGTTGGAGGAGCTAAATTTGAGTGAATTTATATGAAATTTACTTTTATTCTTTTGGATTTTATATAAATTTATAGTCTAATTGTAATAAAGAAATTTGAACCAACTTCGATTTTTTTGGACTTTGATGAGTTTTTTTGTTGGAGGAGCTAAATTTGAGTGAGTTTAGATGAAATTTACTTTTATTTTTTTGGATTTTATATAAATTTTTAGTCAAATTGTAATAAAGTACATTGAAACCAACTTTGATTTTTTTGGATTTTGATGAATTTTTTTGTTGGAGGAGCTAAATTTGAGTGAATTTAGATGAAATTTACTTTTATTTTTTTGTATTTTATATAAATTTTTAGTCAAATTGTAATAAAGCAATTTGAACCAACTTCGATTTTTTTGGATTTTGATGAGTTTTTTTGTCTGGAGGAGCTAAATTTGAGTGAATTTAGATGAAATTTACTTTTACTTTTTTGGATTTTATATAAATTTTTAGTCAAATTGTATTAAAGGAATTTGAACCAACTTCGATTTTTTTGGATTTTGATGAATTTTTTTTGTTGGAGGAGCTAAATTTGAGTGAGTTTAGATGAAATTTACTTTTATTTTTTTGGATTTTATATAAATTTTTAGTCTAATTGTAATAAAGAAATTTGAACCAACTTCGATTTTTTTGGACTTTGATGAGTTTTTTTGTTGGAGGAGTTAAATTTGAGTGAATTTAGTAGAAATTTATTTCTATTTTTTTTTATTTCATATAAATTTTTAGTCAAACTGTAATAAAGTACTTTGAAACCAACTTCGATTTTTTTTAATTTGGATGAATTTTTTTGTTGGAGGAGCTAAATTTGAGTGAATTTAGATGAAATTTACTTTCATTTTTTTGGATTTTATATAAATTTTTAGTCAAATTGTAATAAAGTACATTGAAACCAACTTGGATTTTTTTTGGATTTTGATGAATTTTTTTGTTGGAGGAGCTAAATTTGAGTGAATTTAGGTGAAATTTACTTTTATTTTTTTGTATTTTATATAAATTTTTAGTCAAATTGTAATAAAGCAATTTGATCCAACTTCGATTTTTTTGGATTTTGATGAGTTTTTTGTTTGGAGGAGCTAAATTTGAGTGAATTTAGATGAAATTTACTTTCATTTTTTGGATTTTATATAAATTTTTAGTCAAATTGTAATAAAGTACATTGAAACCAACTTTGATTTTTTTTGGATTTTGATGAATTTTTTTGTTGGAGGAGCTAAATTTGAGTGAATTTAGATGAAATTTACTTTTATTTTTTTGGATTTTATATAAATTTTTAGTCGAATTGTAATAAAGAAATTTGAACCAACTTCGATTTTTTTGGATTTTGATGAGTTTTTTTGTTGGAGGAGTTAAATTTGAGTGAATTTAGATGAAATTTACTTCTATTTTTTTTTATTTCATATAAATTTTTAGTCAAATAGTAATAAAGGAATTTGAACCAACTTCGATTTTTTTGGATTTTGATGATTTTGATTGTTGGAGGAGTTAAATTTGATTGAATTTAGATGAAATTTACTTTCATTTTTTGGATTTTAAATAAATTTTTAGTCAAATTGTAATAAAGTACATTGAAACCAACTTGGATTTTTTTGGATTTTGATGAATTTTTTTGTTGGAGGAGCTAAATTTGAGTCAATTTAGATGAAATTTACTTTTATTTTTTTGGATTTTATATAAATTTTTAGTCAAATTGTAATAAAGGGATTTGAAACAACTTCGATTTTTTTGGATTTTGATGAATGTTTTTGTAGGAGGAGCTAAATTTGATTGAATTTAGATGAAATTTACTTTCATTTTTTTGGATTTTAAATAAATTTTTAGTCAAATTGTAATAAAGTACATTGAAACCAACTTGGATTTTTTTGGATTTTGATGAATTTTTTTGTTGGAGGAGCTAAATTTGAGTCAATTTAGATGAAATTTACTTTTATTTTTTTGGATTTTATATAAATTTTTAGTCAAATTGTAATAAAGGGATTTGAAACAACTTCGATTTTTTTGGATTTTGATGAATGTTTTTGTAGGAGGAGCTAAATTTGATTGAATTTAGATGAAATTTACTTTCATTTTTTTGGATTTTAAATAAATTTTTAGTCAAATTGTAATAAAGTACATTGAAACCAACTTGGATTTTTTTGGATTTTGATGAATTTTTTTGTTGGAGGAGCTAAATTTGAGTGAATTTAGATGAAATTTACTTTTACTTTTTTGGATTTTATATAAATTTTTAGTCAAATAGTAATAAAGGAATTTGAACCAACTTCGATTTTTTTGGATTTTGATGATTTTGATTGTTGGAGGAGTTAAATTTGATTGAATTTAGATGAAATTTACTTTCATTTTTTGGATTTTAAATAAATTTTTAGTCAAATTGTAATAAAGTACATTGAAACCAACTTGGATTTTTTTGGATTTTGATGAATTTTTTTGTTGGAGGAGCTAAATTTGAGTCAATTTAGATGAAATTTACTTTTATTTTTTTGGATTTTATATAAATTTTTAGTCAAATTGTAATAAAGGGATTTGAAACAACTTCGATTTTTTTGGATTTTGATGAATGTTTTTGTAGGAGGAGCTAAATTTGATTGAATTTAGATGAAATTTACTTTCATTTTTTTGGATTTTAAATAAATTTTTAGTCAAATTGTAATAAAGTACATTGAAACCAACTTGGATTTTTTTGGATTTTGATGAATTTTTTTGTTGGAGGAGCTAAATTTGAGTGAATTTAGATGAAATTTACTTTTACTTTTTTGGATTTTATATAAATTTTTAGTCAAATTGTATTAAAGGAATTTGAACCAACTTCGATTTTTTTGGATTTTGATGAATTTTTTTGTTGGAGGAGCTAAATTTGAGTGAGTTTAGATGAAATTTACTTTTATTTTTTTGGATTTTATATAAATTTTTAGTCAAATTGTAATAAAGTAATTTGAAACCAACTTCGATTTTTTTGGATTTTGATGAATTTTTTAGTTGGAGGAGCTAAATTTGAGTGAGTTTAGATGAAATTTACTTTTATTTTTTTGGATTTTATATAAATTTTTAGTCAAATTGTAATAAAGTAATTTGAAACCAACTTCGATTTTTTTGGATTTTGATGTATTTTTTTGTTGGAGGAGCTAAATTTGAGTGAGTTTAGATGAAATTTACTTTTATTTTTTTGGATTTTATATAAATTTTTAGTCAAATTGTAATAAAGGAATTAGAACCAACTTCGATTTTTTTGGATTTTGATGATTTTGGTTGTTGGAGGAGTTAAATTTGAGTATATCTAGATGAAATTAACACCTTATTTTTGGATTTTATATAAATTTTTAGTCAAATTGTAATAAAGGGATTTGAAACAACTTCGATTTTTTTAGATTCTGATGAATGATTTTGTAGGAGGAGCTAAGTTTGATTGAATTTAGATGAAATTTACTTTCATTTTTTTGGATTTTATATAAATTTTTAGTCAAATTGTAATGAAGTACATTGAAACCAACTTGGATTTTTTTGGCTTTTGATGAATTTTCTTGTTGGAGGAGCTAAATTTGAGTGAATTTAGATGAAATTTACTTTTATTTTTTTGTATTTTATATAAATTTTTAGTCAAATTGTAATAAAGCAATTTGAACCAACTTCGATTTTTTGGATTTTGATGAGTTTTTTTGTCTGGAGGAGCTAAATTTGAGTGAATTTAGATGAAATTTACTTTTACTTTTTTGGATTTTATATAAATTATTAGTCAAATTGTAATAAAGGAATTTGAACCAACTTCGATTTTTTGGATTTTGATGAATTTTTTTGTTGGAGGAGCTAAATTTGAGTGAGTTTAGATGAAATTTACTTTTATTTTTTTGGATTTTATATAAATTTTTAGTCAAATTGTAATAAAGGAATTAGAACCAACTTCGATTTTTTTGGATTTTGATGATTTTGGTTGTTGGAGGAGTTAAATTTGAGTAAATTTAGATGAAATTAACACCTTATTTTTGGATTTTATTTAAATTTTTAGTCAAATTGTAATAAAGGGATTTGAAACAACTTCGATTTTTTTAGATTCTGATGAATGTTTTTGTAGGAGGAGCTAAATTTGAGTGAATTTAGATGAAATTTACTTTTATTTTTTTGTATTTTATATAAATTTTTAGTCAAATTGTAATAAAGCAATTTGAACAAACTTCGATTTTTTTGGATTTTGATGAGTTTTTTTGTCTGGAGGAGCTAAATTTGAGTGAATTTAGATGAAATTTACTTTTACTTTTTTGGATTTTATATAAATTTTTAGTCAAATTGTATTAAAGGAATTAGAACCAACTTCGATTTTTTTGGATTTTGATGAATTTTTTTGTTGGAGGAGCTAAATTTGAGTGAGTTTAGATGAAATTTTCTTTTATTTTTTTGGATTTTATATAAATTTTTAGTCAAATTGTAATAAAGGAATTTGAACCAACTTCGATTTTTTTGGATTTTGATGATTTTGGTTGTTGGAGGAGTTAAATTTGAGTAAATCTAGATGCAATTAACACCTATTTTTTTGGATTTTATATAAATTTTTAGTCAAATTGTAATAAAGTAATTTGAAACCAACTTCGATTTTTTTGGATTTTGATGAATTTTTTTGTTGGAGGAGCTAAATTTGAGTGAGTTTAGATGAAATTTACTTTTATTTTTTTGGATTTTATATAAATTTTTAGTCAAATTGTAATAAAGTAATTTGAAACCAACTTCGATTTTTTTGGATTTTGATGAATTTTTTTGTTGGAGGAGCTAAATTTGAGTGAGTTTAGATGAAATTTACTTTTATTTTTTTGGATTTTATATAAATTTTTAGTCAAATTGTAATAAAGGAATTTGAACCAACTTCGATTTTTTTGGATTTTGATGAGTTTTTTTGTTGGAGGAGTTAAATTTGAGTGAATTTAGATGAAATTTACTTCTATTTTTTTTTTATTTCATATAAATTTTTAGTCAAATAGTAATAAAGGAATTTGAACCAACTTCGATTTTTTTGGATTTTGATGATTTTGATTGTTGGAGGAGTTAAATTTGATTGAATTTAGATGAAATTTACTTTCATTTTTTGGATTTTAAATAAATTTTTAGTCAAATTGTAATAAAGTACATTGAAACCAACATGGATTTTTTTGGATTTTCATGAATTTTTTTGTTGGAGGAGCTAAATTTGAGTCAATTTAGATGAAATTTACTTTTATTTTTTTGGATTTTATATAAATTTTTAGTCAAATTGTAATAAAGGGATTTGAAACAACTTCGATTTTTTTGGATTTTGATGAATGTTTTTGTAGGAGGAGCTAAATTTGATTGAATTTAGATGAAATTTACTTTCATTTTTTTGGATTTTAAATAAATTTTTAGTCAAATTGTAATAAAGTACATTGAAACCAACTTGGATTTTTTTGGATTTTGATGAATTTTTTTGTTGGAGGAGCTAAATTTGAGTGAATTTAGATGAAATTTACTTTTACTTTTTTGGATTTTATATAAATTTTTAGTCAAATTGTAATAAAGGAATTTGAACCAACTTCGATTTTTTTGGATTTTGATGAATTTTTTTGTTGGAGGAGCTAAATTTGAGTGAGTTTAGATGAAATTTACTTTTATTTTTTTGGATTTTATATAAATTTTTAGTCAAATAGTAATAAAGGAATTTGAACCAACTTCGATTTTTTTGGATTTTGATGATTTTGATTGTTGGAGGAGTTAAATTTGATTGAATTTAGATGAAATTTACTTTCATTTTTTTGGATTTTAAATAAATTTTTAGTCAAATTGTAATAAAGTACATTGAAACCAACTTGGATTTTTTTGGATTTTGATGAATTTTTTTGTTGGAGGAGCTAAATTTGAGTCAATTTAGATGAAATTTACTTTTATTTTTTTGGATTTTATATAAATTTTTAGTCAAATTGTAATAAAGGGATTTGAAACAACTTCGATTTTTTTGGATTTTGATGAATGTTTTTGTAGGAGGAGCTAAATTTGATTGAATTTAGATGAAATTTACTTTCATTTTTTTGGATTTTAAATATATTTTTAGTCAAATTGTAATAAAGTACATTGAAACCAACTTGGATTTTTTTGGATTTTGATGAATTTTTTTGTTGGAGGAGCTAAATTTGAGTGAATTTAGATGAAATTTACTTTTATTTTTTTGTATTTTATATAAATTTTTAGTCAAATTGTAATAAAGCAATTTGAACCAACTTCGATTTTTTTGGATTTTGATGAGTTTTTTTGTCTGGAGGAGCTAAATTTGAGTGAATTTAGATGAAATTTACTTTTACTTTTTTGGATTTTATATAAATTTTTAGTCAAATTGTATTAAAGGAATTTGAACCAACTTCGATTTTTTTGGATTTTGATGAATTTTTTTGTTGGAGGAGCTAAATTTGAGTGAGTTTAGATGAAATTTACTTTTATTTTTTTGGATTTTATATAAATTTTTAGTCTAATTGTAATAAAGAAATTTGAACCAACTTCGATTTTTTTGGACTTTGATGAGTTTTTTTGTTGGAGGAGTTAAATTTGAGTGAATTTAGTAGAAATTTATTTCTATTTTTTTTTATTTCATATAAATTTTTAGTCAAACTGTAATAAAGTACTTTGAAACCAACTTCGATTTTTTTTAATTTGGATGAATTTTTTTGTTGGAGGAGCTAAATTTGAGTGAATTTAGATGAAATTTACTTTCATTTTTTTGGATTTTATATAAATTTTTAGTCAAATTGTAATAAAGTACATTGAAACCAACTTGGATTTTTTTTGGATTTTGATGAATTTTTTTGTTGGAGGAGCTAAATTTGAGTGAATTTAGGTGAAATTTACTTTTATTTTTTTGTATTTTATATAAATTTTTAGTCAAATTGTAATAAAGCAATTTGATCCAACTTCGATTTTTTTGGATTTTGATGAGTTTTTTGTTTGGAGGAGCTAAATTTGAGTGAATTTAGATGAAATTTACTTTCATTTTTTGGATTTTATATAAATTTTTAGTCAAATTGTAATAAAGTACATTGAAACCAACTTTGATTTTTTTTGGATTTTGATGAATTTTTTTGTTGGAGGAGCTAAATTTGAGTGAATTTAGATGAAATTTACTTTTATTTTTTTGGATTTTATATAAATTTTTAGTCGAATTGTAATAAAGAAATTTGAACCAACTTCGATTTTTTTGGATTTTGATGAGTTTTTTTGTTGGAGGAGTTAAATTTGAGTGAATTTAGATGAAATTTACTTCTATTTTTTTTTATTTCATATAAATTTTTAGTCAAATAGTAATAAAGGAATTTGAACCAACTTCGATTTTTTTGGATTTTGATGATTTTGATTGTTGGAGGAGTTAAATTTGATTGAATTTAGATGAAATTTACTTTCATTTTTTGGATTTTAAATAAATTTTTAGTCAAATTGTAATAAAGTACATTGAAACCAACTTGGATTTTTTTGGATTTTGATGAATTTTTTTGTTGGAGGAGCTAAATTTGAGTCAATTTAGATGAAATTTACTTTTATTTTTTTGGATTTTATATAAATTTTTAGTCAAATTGTAATAAAGGGATTTGAAACAACTTCGATTTTTTTGGATTTTGATGAATGTTTTTGTAGGAGGAGCTAAATTTGATTGAATTTAGATGAAATTTACTTTCATTTTTTTGGATTTTAAATAAATTTTTAGTCAAATTGTAATAAAGTACATTGAAACCAACTTGGATTTTTTTGGATTTTGATGAATTTTTTTGTTGGAGGAGCTAAATTTGAGTCAATTTAGATGAAATTTACTTTTATTTTTTTGGATTTTATATAAATTTTTAGTCAAATTGTAATAAAGGGATTTGAAACAACTTCGATTTTTTTGGATTTTGATGAATGTTTTTGTAGGAGGAGCTAAATTTGATTGAATTTAGATGAAATTTACTTTCATTTTTTTGGATTTTAAATAAATTTTTAGTCAAATTGTAATAAAGTACATTGAAACCAACTTGGATTTTTTTGGATTTTGATGAATTTTTTTGTTGGAGGAGCTAAATTTGAGTGAATTTAGATGAAATTTACTTTTACTTTTTTGGATTTTATATAAATTTTTAGTCAAATAGTAATAAAGGAATTTGAACCAACTTCGATTTTTTTGGATTTTGATGATTTTGATTGTTGGAGGAGTTAAATTTGATTGAATTTAGATGAAATTTACTTTCATTTTTTGGATTTTAAATAAATTTTTAGTCAAATTGTAATAAAGTACATTGAAACCAACTTGGATTTTTTTGGATTTTGATGAATTTTTTTGTTGGAGGAGCTAAATTTGAGTCAATTTAGATGAAATTTACTTTTATTTTTTTGGATTTTATATAAATTTTTAGTCAAATTGTAATAAAGGGATTTGAAACAACTTCGATTTTTTTGGATTTTGATGAATGTTTTTGTAGGAGGAGCTAAATTTGATTGAATTTAGATGAAATTTACTTTCATTTTTTTGGATTTTAAATAAATTTTTAGTCAAATTGTAATAAAGTACATTGAAACCAACTTGGATTTTTTTGGATTTTGATGAATTTTTTTGTTGGAGGAGCTAAATTTGAGTGAATTTAGATGAAATTTACTTTTACTTTTTTGGATTTTATATAAATTTTTAGTCAAATTGTATTAAAGGAATTTGAACCAACTTCGATTTTTTTGGATTTTGATGAATTTTTTTGTTGGAGGAGCTAAATTTGAGTGAGTTTAGATGAAATTTACTTTTATTTTTTTGGATTTTATATAAATTTTTAGTCAAATTGTAATAAAGTAATTTGAAACCAACTTCGATTTTTTTGGATTTTGATGAATTTTTTAGTTGGAGGAGCTAAATTTGAGTGAGTTTAGATGAAATTTACTTTTATTTTTTTGGATTTTATATAAATTTTTAGTCAAATTGTAATAAAGTAATTTGAAACCAACTTCGATTTTTTTGGATTTTGATGTATTTTTTTGTTGGAGGAGCTAAATTTGAGTGAGTTTAGATGAAATTTACTTTTATTTTTTTGGATTTTATATAAATTTTTAGTCAAATTGTAATAAAGGAATTAGAACCAACTTCGATTTTTTTGGATTTTGATGATTTTGGTTGTTGGAGGAGTTAAATTTGAGTATATCTAGATGAAATTAACACCTTATTTTTGGATTTTATATAAATTTTTAGTCAAATTGTAATAAAGGGATTTGAAACAACTTCGATTTTTTTAGATTCTGATGAATGATTTTGTAGGAGGAGCTAAGTTTGATTGAATTTAGATGAAATTTACTTTCATTTTTTTGGATTTTATATAAATTTTTAGTCAAATTGTAATGAAGTACATTGAAACCAACTTGGATTTTTTTGGCTTTTGATGAATTTTCTTGTTGGAGGAGCTAAATTTGAGTGAATTTAGATGAAATTTACTTTTATTTTTTTGTATTTTATATAAATTTTTAGTCAAATTGTAATAAAGCAATTTGAACCAACTTCGATTTTTTGGATTTTGATGAGTTTTTTTGTCTGGAGGAGCTAAATTTGAGTGAATTTAGATGAAATTTACTTTTACTTTTTTGGATTTTATATAAATTATTAGTCAAATTGTAATAAAGGAATTTGAACCAACTTCGATTTTTTGGATTTTGATGAATTTTTTTGTTGGAGGAGCTAAATTTGAGTGAGTTTAGATGAAATTTACTTTTATTTTTTTGGATTTTATATAAATTTTTAGTCAAATTGTAATAAAGGAATTAGAACCAACTTCGATTTTTTTGGATTTTGATGATTTTGGTTGTTGGAGGAGTTAAATTTGAGTATATCTAGATGAAATTAACACCTTATTTTTGGATTTTATATAAATTTTTAGTCAAATTGTAATAAAGGGATTTGAAACAACTTCGATTTTTTTAGATTCTGATGAATGTTTTTGTAGGAGGAGCTAAGTTTGATTGAATTTAGATGAAATTTACTTTCATTTTTTTGGATTTTATATAAATTTTTAGTCAAATTGTAATAAAGGAATTTGAACCAACTTCGATTTTTTTGGATTTTGATGAATTTTTTTGTTGGAGGAGCTAAATTTGAGTGAGTTTAGATGAAATTTACTTTTATTTTTTTGGATTTTATATAAATTTTTAGTCAAATAGTAATAAAGGAATTTGAACCAACTTCGATTTTTTTGGATTTTGATGATTTTGATTGTTGGAGGAGTTAAATTTGATTGAATTTAGATGAAATTTACTTTCATTTTTTTGGATTTTAAATAAATTTTTAGTCAAATTGTAATAAAGTACATTGAAACCAACTTGGATTTTTTTGGATTTTGATGAATTTTTTTGTTGGAGGAGCTAAATTTGAGTCAATTTAGATGAAATTTACTTTTATTTTTTTGGATTTTATATAAATTTTTAGTCAAATTGTAATAAAGGGATTTGAAACAACTTCGATTTTTTTGGATTTTGATGAATGTTTTTGTAGGAGGAGCTAAATTTGATTGAATTTAGATGAAATTTACTTTCATTTTTTTGGATTTTAAATATATTTTTAGTCAAATTGTAATAAAGTACATTGAAACCAACTTGGATTTTTTTGGATTTTGATGAATTTTTTTGTTGGAGGAGCTAAATTTGAGTGAATTTAGATGAAATTTACTTTTATTTTTTTGTATTTTATATAAATTTTTAGTCAAATTGTAATAAAGCAATTTGAACCAACTTCGATTTTTTTGGATTTTGATGAGTTTTTTTGTCTGGAGGAGCTAAATTTGAGTGAATTTAGATGAAATTTACTTTTACTTTTTTGGATTTTATATAAATTTTTAGTCAAATTGTATTAAAGGAATTTGAACCAACTTCGATTTTTTTGGATTTTGATGAATTTTTTTGTTGGAGGAGCTAAATTTGAGTGAGTTTAGATGAAATTTACTTTCATTTTTTTGGATTTTATATAAATTTTTAGTCTAATTGTAATAAAGAAATTTGAACCAACTTCGATTTTTTTGGACTTTGATGAGTTTTTTTGTTGGAGGAGTTAAATTTGAGTGAATTTAGTAGAAACTTATTTCTATTTTTTTTTATTTCATATAAATTTTTAGTCAAACTGTAATAAAGTACTTTGAAACCAACTTCGATTTTTTTTAATTTGGATGAATTTTTTTGTTGGAGGAGCTAAATTTGAGTGAATTTAGATGAAATTTACTTTCATTTTTTTGGATTTTATATAAATTTTTAGTCAAATTGTAATAAAGTACATTAAAACCAACTTGGATTTTTTTTTGGATTTTGATGAATTTTTTTGTTGGAGGAGCTAAATTTGAGTGAATTTAGGTGAAATTTACTTTTATTTTTTTGTATTTTATATAAATTTTTAGTCAAATTGTAATAAAGCAATTTGATCCAACTTCGATTTTTTTGGATTTTGATGAGTTTTTTGTTTGGAGGAGCTAAATTTGAGTGAATTTAGATGAAATTTACTTTCATTTTTTGGATTTTATATAAATTTTTAGTCAAATTGTAATAAAGTACATTGAAACCAACTTTGATTTTTTTTGGATTTTGATGAATTTTTTTGTTGGAGGAGCTAAATTTGAGTGAATTTAGATGAAATTTACTTTTATTTTTTTGGATTTTATATAAATTTTTAGTCGAATTGTAATAAAGAAATTTGAACCAACTTCGATTTTTTTGGATTTTGATGAGTTTTTTTGTTGGAGGAGTTAAATTTGAGTGAATTTAGATGAAATTTACTTCTATTTTTTTTTATTTCATATAAATTTTTAGTCAAATAGTAATAAAGGAATTTGAACCAACTTCGATTTTTTTGGATTTTGATGATTTTGATTGTAGGAGGAGCTAAATTTGATTGAATTTAGATGAAATTTACTTTCATTTTTTTGGATTTTAAATAAATTTTTAGTCAAATTGTAATAAAGTACATAGAAACCAACTTGGATTTTTTTGGATTTTGATGAATTTTTTTGTTGGAGGAGCTAAATTTGAGTGAATTTAAATGAAATTTACTTTTACTTTTTTGGATTTTATATAAATTTTTAGTCAAATTGTATTAAAGGAATTTGAACCAACTTCGATTTTTTTGGATTTTGATGAATTTTTTTGTTGGAGGAGCTAAATTTGAGTGAGTTTAGATGAAATTTACTTTTATTTTTTTGGATTTTATATAAATTTTTAGTCAAATTGTAATAAAGTAATTTGAAACCAACTTCGATTTTTTTGGATTTTGATGAATTTTTTAGTTGGAGGAGCTAAATTTGAGTGAGTTTAGATGAAATTTACTTTTATTTTTTTGGATTTTATATAAATTTTTAGTCAAATTGTAATAAAGTAATTTGAAACCAACTTCGATTTTTTTGGATTTTGATGATTTTTTTTGTTGGAGGAGCTAAATTTGAGTGAGTTTAGATGAAATTTACTTTTATTTTTTTGGATTTTATATAAATTTTTAGTCAAATTGTAATAAAGGAATTTGAACCAACTTCGATTTTTTTGGATTTTGATGAGTTTTTTTGTTGGAGGAGTTAAATTTGAGTGAATTTAGATGAAATTTACTTTCATTTTTTTGGATTTTAAATAAATTTTTAGTCAAATTGTAATAAAGTACATTGAAACCAACTTGGATTTTTTTGGATTTTGATGAGTTTTTTTGTTGGAGGAGCTATATTTGAGTGAATTTAGATGAAATTTACTTTTATTTTTTTGGATTTTATATAAATTTTTAGTCAAATTGTAATAAAGGAATTTGAACCAACTTCGATTTTTTTGGATTTTGATGAATTTTTTTGTTGGAGGAGCTAAATTTGAGTGAGTTTAGATGAAATTTACTTTTATTTTTTTGGATTTTATATAAATTTTTAGTCAAATAGTAATAAAGGAATTTGAACCAACTTCGATTTTTTTGGATTTTGATGTATTTTTTTGTTGGAGGAGCTAAATTTGAGTGAGTTTAGATGAAATTTACTTTTATTTTTTTGGATTTTATATAAATTTTTAGTCAAATTGTAATAAAGGAATTAGAACCAACTTCGATTTTTTTGGATTTTGATGATTTTGGTTGTTGGAGGAGTTAAATTTGAGTATATCTAGATGAAATTAACACCTTATTTTTGGATTTTATATAAATTTTTAGTCAAATTGTAATAAAGGGATTTGAAACAACTTCGATTTTTTTAGATTCTGATGAATGTTTTTGTAGGAGGAGCTAAGTTTGATTGAATTTAGATGAAATTTACTTTCATTTTTTTGGATTTTATATAAATTTTTAGTCAAATTGTAATAAAGGAATTTGAACCAACTTCGATTTTTTTGGATTTTGATGAATTTTTTTGTTGGAGGAGCTAAATTTGAGTGAGTTTAGATGAAATTTACTTCTATTTTTTTTATTTCATATAAATTTTTAGTCAAATAGTAATAAAGGAATTTGAACCAACTTCGATTTTTTTGGATTTTGATGATTTTGGTTGTTGGATGAGTTAAATTTGAGTAAATTTAGATGAAATTAACACCTTATTTTTGGATTTTATATAAATTTTTAGTCAAATTGTAATAAAGGGATTTGAAACAACTTCGATTTTTTTGGATTTTGATGAATTTTTTTGTAGGAGGAGCTAAATTTGATTGAATTTAGATGAAATTTACTTTCATTTTTTTGGATTTTAAATAAATTTTTAGTCAAATTGTAATAAAGTACATTGAAACCAACTTGGATTTTTTTGGATTTTGATGAATTTTTTTGTTGGAGGAGCTAAATTTGAGTCAATTTAGATGAAATTTACTTTTATTTTTTTGGATTTTATATAAATTTTTAGTCAAATTGTAATAAAGGGATTTGAAACAACTTCGATTTTTTTGGATTTTGATGAATGTTTTTGTAGGAGGAGCTAAATTTGATTGAATTTAGATGAAATTTACTTTCATTTTTTTGGATTTTAAATATATTTTTAGTCAAATTGTAATAAAGTACATTGAAACCAACTTGGATTTTTTTGGATTTTGATGAATTTTTTTGTTGGAGGAGCTAAATTTGAGTGAATTTAGATGAAATTTACTTTTATTTTTTTGTATTTTATATAAATTTTTAGTCAAATTGTAATAAAGCAATTTGAACCAACTTCGATTTTTTTGGATTTTGATGAGTTTTTTTGTCTGGAGGAGCTAAATTTGAGTGAATTTAGATGAAATTTACTTTTACTTTTTTGGATTTTATATAAATTTTTAGTCAAATTGTATTAAAGGAATTTGAACCAACTTCGATTTTTTTGGATTTTGATGAATTTTTTTGTTGGAGGAGCTAAATTTGAGTGAGTTTAGATGAAATTTACTTTTATTTTTTTGGATTTTATATAAATTTTTAGTCAAATTGTAATAAAGCAATTTGAACCAACTTCGATTTTTTGGATTTTGATGAGTTTTTTTGTCTGGAGGAGCTAAATTTGAGTGAATTTAGATGAAATTTACTTTTACTTTTTTGGATTTTATATAAATTATTAGTCAAATTGTAATAAAGGAATTTGAACCAACTTCGATTTTTTGGATTTTGATGAATTTTTTTGTTGGAGGAGCTAAATTTGAGTGAGTTTAGATGAAATTTACTTTTATTTTTTTGGATTTTATATAAATTTTTAGACAAATTGTAATAAAGGAATTAGAACCAACTTCGATTTTTTTGGATTTTGATGATTTTGGTTGTTGGAGGAGTTAAATTTGAGTATATCTAGATGAAATTAACACCTTATTTTTGGATTTTATATAAATTTTTAGTCAAATTGTAATAAAGGGATTTGAAACAACTTCGATTTTTTTAGATTCTGATGAATGTTTTTGTAGGAGGAGCTAAGTTTGATTGAATTTAGATGAAATTTACTTTCATTTTTTTGGAT
The DNA here is from genome assembly GCA_963855975.1 of Andrena chrysosceles. NCBI lineage: Eukaryota > Metazoa > Arthropoda > Insecta > Hymenoptera > Andrenidae > Andrena > Andrena chrysosceles. The sequence goes on from CAWLCU010000092.1 coordinate 543,037, forward strand.
TTTATATAAATTTTTAGTCAAATTGTAATGAAGTACATTGAAACCAACTTGGATTTTTTTGGCTTTTGATGAATTTTCTTGTTGGAGGAGCTAAATTTGAGTGAATTTAGATGAAATTTACTTTTATTTTTTTGTATTTTATATAAATTTTTAGTCAAATTGTAATAAAGCAATTTGAACCAACTTCGATTTTTTGGATTTTGATGAGTTTTTTTGTCTGGAGGAGCTAAATTTGAGTGAATTTAGATGAAATTTACTTTTACTTTTTTGGATTTTATATAAATTATTAGTCAAATTGTAATAAAGGAATTTGAACCAACTTCGATTTTTTGGATTTTGATGAATTTTTTTGTTGGAGGAGCTAAATTTGAGTGAGTTTAGATGAAATTTACTTTTATTTTTTTGGATTTTATATAAATTTTTAGTCAAATTGTAATAAAGGAATTAGAACCAACTTCGATTTTTTTGGATTTTGATGATTTTGGTTGTTGGAGGAGTTAAATTTGAGTATATCTAGATGAAATTAACACCTATTTTTTTGGATTTTATATAAATTTTTAGTCAAATTGTAATAAAGTAATTTGAAACCAACTTCGATTTTTTTGGATTTTGATGATTTTTTTTGTTGGAGGAGCTAAATTTGAGTGAGTTTAGATGAAATTTACTTTTATTTTTTTGGATTTTATATAAATTTTTAGTCAAATTGTAATAAAGGAATTTGAACCAACTTCGATTTTTTTGGATTTTGATGAGTTTTTTTGTTGGAGGAGTTAAATTTGAGTGAATTTAGATGAAATTTACTTTCATTTTTTTGGATTTTAAATAAATTTTTAGTCAAATTGTAATAAAGTACATTGAAACCAACTTGGATTTTTTTGGATTTTGATGAGTTTTTTTGTTGGAGGAGCTATATTTGAGTGAATTTAGATGAAATTTACTTTTATTTTTTTGGATTTTATATAAATTTTTAGTCAAATTGTAATAAAGGAATTTGAACCAACTTCGATTTTTTTGGATTTTGATGAATTTTTTTGTTGGAGGAGCTAAATTTGAGTGAGTTTAGATGAAATTTACTTTTATTTTTTTGGATTTTATATAAATTTTTAGTCAAATAGTAATAAAGGAATTTGAACCAACTTCGATTTTTTTGGATTTTGATGTATTTTTTTGTTGGAGGAGCTAAATTTGAGTGAGTTTAGATGAAATTTACTTTTATTTTTTTGGATTTTATATAAATTTTTAGTCAAATTGTAATAAAGGAATTAGAACCAACTTCGATTTTTTTGGATTTTGATGATTTTGGTTGTTGGAGGAGTTAAATTTGAGTATATCTAGATGAAATTAACACCTTATTTTTGGATTTTATATAAATTTTTAGTCAAATTGTAATAAAGGGATTTGAAACAACTTCGATTTTTTTAGATTCTGATGAATGTTTTTGTAGGAGGAGCTAAGTTTGATTGAATTTAGATGAAATTTACTTTCATTTTTTTGGATTTTATATAAATTTTTAGTCAAATTGTAATAAAGGAATTTGAACCAACTTCGATTTTTTTGGATTTTGATGAATTTTTTTGTTGGAGGAGCTAAATTTGAGTGAGTTTAGATGAAATTTACTTCTATTTTTTTTATTTCATATAAATTTTTAGTCAAATAGTAATAAAGGAATTTGAACCAACTTCGATTTTTTTGGATTTTGATGATTTTGGTTGTTGGATGAGTTAAATTTGAGTAAATTTAGATGAAATTAACACCTTATTTTTGGATTTTATATAAATTTTTAGTCAAATTGTAATAAAGGGATTTGAAACAACTTCGATTTTTTTGGATTTTGATGAATTTTTTTGTAGGAGGAGCTAAATTTGATTGAATTTAGATGAAATTTACTTTCATTTTTTTGGATTTTAAATAAATTTTTAGTCAAATTGTAATAAAGTACATTGAAACCAACTTGGATTTTTTTGGATTTTGATGAATTTTTTTGTTGGAGGAGCTAAATTTGAGTCAATTTAGATGAAATTTACTTTTATTTTTTTGGATTTTATATAAATTTTTAGTCAAATTGTAATAAAGGGATTTGAAACAACTTCGATTTTTTTGGATTTTGATGAATGTTTTTGTAGGAGGAGCTAAATTTGATTGAATTTAGATGAAATTTACTTTCATTTTTTTGGATTTTAAATATATTTTTAGTCAAATTGTAATAAAGTACATTGAAACCAACTTGGATTTTTTTGGATTTTGATGAATTTTTTTGTTGGAGGAGCTAAATTTGAGTGAATTTAGATGAAATTTACTTTTATTTTTTTGTATTTTATATAAATTTTTAGTCAAATTGTAATAAAGCAATTTGAACCAACTTCGATTTTTTTGGATTTTGATGAGTTTTTTTGTCTGGAGGAGCTAAATTTGAGTGAATTTAGATGAAATTTACTTTTACTTTTTTGGATTTTATATAAATTTTTAGTCAAATTGTATTAAAGGAATTTGAACCAACTTCGATTTTTTTGGATTTTGATGAATTTTTTTGTTGGAGGAGCTAAATTTGAGTGAGTTTAGATGAAATTTACTTTTATTTTTTTGGATTTTATATAAATTTTTAGTCAAATTGTAATAAAGTAATTTGAAACCAACTTCGATTTTTTTGGATTTTGATGAATTTTTTAGTTGGAGGAGCTAAATTTGTGTGAGTTTAGATGAAATTTACTTTTATTTTTTTGGATTTTATATAAATTTTTAGTCAAATTGTAATAAAGTAATTTGAAACCAACTTCGATTTTTTTGGATTTTGATGTATTTTTTTGTTGGAGGAGCTAAATTTGAGTGAGTTTAGATGAAATTTACTTTTATTTTTTTGGATTTTATATAAATTTTTAGTCAAATTGTAATAAAGGAATTAGAACCAACTTCGATTTTTATGGATTTTGATGATTTTGGTTGTTGGAGGAGTTAAATTTGAGTATATCTAGATGAAATTAACACCTTATTTTTGGATTTTATATAAATTTTTAGTCAAATTGTAATAAAGGGATTTGAAACAACTTCGATTTTTTTAGATTCTGATGAATGTTTTTGTAGGAGGAGCTAAGTTTGATTGAATTTAGATGAAATTTACTTTCATTTTTTTGGATTTTATATAAATTTTTAGTCAAATTGTAATGAAGTACATTGAAACCAACTTGGATTTTTTTGGCTTTTGATGAATTTTCTTGTTGGAGGAGCTAAATTTGAGTGAATTTAGATGAAATTTACTTTTATTTTTTTGTATTTTATATAAATTTTTAGTCAAATTGTAATAAAGCAATTTGAACCAACTTCGATTTTTTGGATTTTGATGAGTTTTTTTGTCTGGAGGAGCTAAATTTGAGTGAATTTAGATGAAATTTACTTTTACTTTTTTGGATTTTATATAAATTATTAGTCAAATTGTAATAAAGGAATTTGAACCAACTTCGATTTTTTGGATTTTGATGAATTTTTTTGTTGGAGGAGCTAAATTTGAGTGAGTTTAGATGAAATTTACTTTTATTTTTTTGGATTTTATATAAATTTTTAGTCAAATTGTAATAAAGGAATTAGAACCAACTTCGATTTTTTTGGATTTTGATGATTTTGGTTGTTGGAGGAGTTAAATTTGAGTATATCTAGATGAAATTAACACCTATTTTTTTGGATTTTATATAAATTTTTAGTCAAATTGTAATAAAGTAATTTGAAACCAACTTCGATTTTTTTGGATTTTGAGGAATTTTTTTGTTGGAGGAGCTAAATTTGAGTGAGTTTAGATGAAATTTACTTTTATTTTTTTGGATTTTATATAAATTTTTAGTCAAATTGTAATAAAGGAATTTGAACCAACTTCGATTTTTTTGGATTTTGATGAGTTTTTCTGTTGGAGGAGTTAAATTTGAGTGAATTTAGATGAAATTTACTTTCATTTTTTTGGATTTTAAATAAATTTTTAGTCAAATTGTAATAAAGTACATTGAAACCAACTTGGATTTTTTTGGATTTTGATGAATTTTTTTGTTGGAGGAGCTATATTTGAGTGAATTTAGATGAAATTTACTTTTATTTTTTTGGATTTTATATAAATTTTTAGTCCAATTGTAATAAAGGAATTTGAACCAACTTCGATTTTTTTGGATTTTGATGAATTTTTTTGTTGGAGGAGCTAAATTTGAGTGAGTTTAGATGAAATTTACTTTTATTTTTTTGGATTTTATATAAATTTTTAGTCAAATAGTAATAAAGGAATTTGAACCAACTTCGATTTTTTTGGATTTTGATGATTTTGGTTGTTGGAGGAGTTAAATTTGAGTATATCTAGATGAAATTAACACCTTATTTTTGGATTTTATATAAATTTTTAGTCAAATTGTAATAAAGGGATTTGAAACAACTTCGATTTTTTTAGATTCTGATGAATGTTTTTGTAGGAGGAGCTAAGTTTGATTGAATTTAGATGAAATTTACTTTCATTTTTTTGGATTTTATATAAATTTTTAGTCAAATTGTAATGAAGTAATTTAAACCAACTTCAATTTTTTTGGATTTTGATGAGTTTTTTTGTTTGGAGGAGCTAAATTTGAGTGAATTTAGATGAAATTTACTTTTACTTTTTTGGAATTTATATAAATTTTTAGTCAAATTGTAATAAAGGAATTTGAACCAACTTCGTTTTTTTTGGATTTTGATGATTTTGGTTGTTGGAGGAGTTAAATTTGATTGAATTTAGATGAAATTTACTTTCATTTTTTTGGATTTTAAATAAATTTTTAGTCAAATTGTAATAAAGTACATTGAAACCAACTTAGATTTTTTGGATTTTGATGAATTTTTTTGTTGGAGGAGCTAAATTTGAGTGAATTTAGATGAAATTTACTTTTATTCTTTTGGATTTTATATAAATTTTTAGTCTAATTGTAATAAAGAAATTTGAACCAACTTCGATTTTTTTGGACTTTGATGAGTTTTTTTGTTGGAGGAGTTAAATTTGAGTGAATTTAGATGAAATTTACTTTCATTTTTTGGATTTTATATAAATTTTTAGTCAAATTGTAATAAAGTACATTGAAACCAACTTTGATTTTTTTGGATTTTGATGAATTTTTTTGTTGGAGGAGCTAAATTTGAGCGAATTTAGATGAAATTTACTTTTATTTTTTTGGATTTTATATAAATTTTTAGTCGAATTGTAATAAAGAAATTTGATCCAACTTCGATTTTTTTGGATTTTGATGAGTTTTTTTGTTGGAGGAGTTAAATTTGAGTGAATTTAGATGAAATTTACTTCTATTTTTTTTTATTTCATATAAATTTTTAGTCAAATAGTAATAAAGGAATTTGAACCAACTTCGATTTTTTTGGATTTTGATGATTTTGATTGTTGGAGGAGTTAAATTTGATTGAATTTAGATGAAATTTACTTTCATTTTTTTGGATTTTAAATAAATTTTTAGTCAAATTGTAATAAAGTACATTGAAACCAACTTGGATTTTTTTGGATTTTGATGAATTTTTTTGTTGGAGGAGCTAAATTTGAGTCAATTTAGATGAAATTTACTTTTATTTTTTTGGATTTTATATAAATTTTTAGTCAAATTGTAATAAAGGGATTTGAAACAACTTCGATTTTTTTGGATTTTGATGAATGTTTTTGTAGGAGGAGCTAAATTTGAGTCAATTTAGATGAAATTTACTTTTATTTTTTTGGATTTTATATAAATTTTTAGTCAAATTGTAATAAAGGGATTTGAAACAACTTCGATTTTTTTGGATTTTGATGAATGTTTTTGTAGGAGGAGCTAAATTTGATTGAATTTAGATGAAATTTACTTTCATTTTTTTGGATTTTATATAAATTTTTAGTCAAATTGTAATGAAGTACATTGAAACCAACTTGGATTTTTTTGGATTTTGATGAATTTTCTTGTTGGAGGAGCTAAATTTGAGTGAATTTAGATGAAATTTACTTTTATTTTTTTGTATTTTATATAAATTTTTAGTCAAATTGTAATAAAGCAATTTGAACCAACTTCGATTTTTTTGGATTTTGATGAATTTTTTTGTTGGAGGAGCTAAATTTGAGTGAGTTTAGATGAAATTTACTTTTATTTTTTTGGATTTTATATAAATTATTAGTCAAATTGTAATAAAGTACATTGAAACCAACTTGGATTTTTTTGGATTTTGATGAATTTTTTTGTTGGAGGAGCTAAATTTGAGTGAATTTAGATGAAATTTACTTTTATTTTTTTGGATTTTATATGATTTTTTAGTCAAATTGTAATAAAGGAATTTGAACCAACTTCGATTTTTTTGGATTTTGATGAATTTTTTTGTTGGAGGAGTTAAATTTGAGTGAATTTAGATGAAATTTACTTCTATTTTTTTTTATTTCATATAAATTTTTAGTCAAATAGTAATAAAGGAATTTGAACCAACTTCGATTTTTTTGGATTTTGATGATTTTGATTGTTGGAGGAGTTAAATTTGATTGAATTTAGATGAAATTTACTTTCATTTTTTTGGATTTTAAATAAATTTTTAGTCAAATTGTAATAAAGTACATTGAAACCAACTTGGATTTTTTTGGATTTTGATGAATTTTTTTGTTGGAGGAGCTAAATTTGAGTCAATTTAGATGAAATTTACTTTTATTTTTTTGGATTTTATATAAATTTTTAGTCAAATTGTAATAAAGTAATTTGAAACCAACTTCGATTTTTTTGGATTTTGATGAATTTTTTTGTTGGAGGAGCTAAATTTGAGTGAGTTTAGATGAAATTTACTTTTATTTTTTTGGATTTTATATAAATTTTTAGTCAAATTGTAATAAAGGAATTTGAACCAACTTCGATTTTTTTGGATTTTGATGAGTTTTTTTGTTGGAGGAGTTAAATTTGAGTGAATTTAGATGAAATTTACTTTCATTTTTTTGGATTTTAAATAAAATTTAGTCAAATTGTAATAAAGTACATTGAAACCAACTTGGATTTTTTTGGATTTTGATGAATTTTTTTGTTGGAGGAGCTATATTTGAGTGAATTTAGATGAAATTTACTTTTATTTTTTTGGATTTTATATAAATTTTTAGTCAAATTGTAATAAAGGAATTTGAACCAACTTCGATTTTTTTGGATTTTGATGAATTTTTTTGTTGGAGGAGCTAAATTTGAGTGAGTTTAGATGAAATTTACTTTTATTTTTTTGGATTTTATATAAATTTTTAGTCAAATAGTAATAAAGGAATTTGAACCAACTTCGATTTTTTTGGATTTTGATGATTTTGGTTGTTGGAGGAGTTAAATTTGAGTATATCTAGATGAAATTAACACCTTATTTTTGGATTTTATATAAATTTTTAGTCAAATTGTAATAAAGGGATTTGAAACAACTTCGATTTTTTTAGATTCTGATGAATGTTTTTGTAGGAGGAGCTAAGTTTGATTGAATTTAGATGAAATTTACTTTCATTTTTTTGGATTTTATATAAATTTTTAGTCAAATTGTAATGAAGTACATTGAAACCAACTTGGATTTTTTTGGCTTTTGATGAATTTTCTTGTTGGAGGAGCTAAATTTGAGTGAATTTAGATGAAATTTACTTTTATTTTTTTGTATTTTATATAAATTTTTAGTCAAATTGTAATAAAGTAATTTAAACCAACTTCAATTTTTTTGGATTTTGATGAGTTTTTTTGTTTGGAGGAGCTAAATTTGAGTGAATTTAGATGAAATTTACTTTTACTTTTCTGGAATTTATATAAATTTTTAGTCAAATTGTAATAAAGGAATTTGAACCAACTTCGTTTTTTTTGGATTTTGATGATTTTGGTTGTTGGAGGAGTTAAATTTGATTGAATTTAGATGAAATTTACTTTCATTTTTTTGGATTTTAAATAAATTTTTAGTCAAATTGTAATAAAGTACATTGAAACCAACTTAGATTTTTTGGATATTGATGAATTTTTTTGTTGGAGGAGCTAAATTTGAGTGAATTTAGATGAAATATACTTTTATTCTTTTGGATTTTATATAAATTTTTAGTCTAATTGTAATAAAGAAATTTGAACCAACTTCGATTTTTTTGGACTTTGATGAGTTTTTTTGTTGGAGGAGTTAAATTTGATTGAATTTAGATGAAATTTACTTTCATTTTTTTGGATTTTAAATAAATTTTTAGTCAAATTGTAATAAAGTACATTGAAACCAACTTGGATTTTTTTGGATTTTGATGAATTTTTTTGTTGGAGGAGCTAAATTTGAGTCAATTTAGATGAAATTTACTTTTATTTTTTTGGATTTTATATAAATTTTTAGTCAAATTGTAATAAAGGGATTTGAAACAACTTCGATTTTTTTGGATTTTGATGAATGTTTTTGTAGGAGGAGCTAAATTTGATTGAATTTAGATGAAATTTACTTTCATTTTTTTGGATTTTATATAAATTTTTAGTCAAATTGTAATGAAGTACATTGAAACCAACTTGGATTTTTTTGGATTTTGATGAATTTTCTTGTTGGAGGAGCTAAATTTGAGTGAATTTAGATGAAATTTACTTTTATTTTTTTGTATTTTATATAAATTTTTAGTCAAATTGTAATAAAGCAATTTGAACCAACTTCGATTTTTTTGGATTTTGATGAATTTTTTTGTTGGAGGAGCTAAATTTGAGTGAGTTTAGATGAAATTTACTTTTATTTTTTTGGATTTTATATAAATTATTAGTCAAATTGTAATAAAGTACATTGAAACCAACTTGGATTTTTTTGGATTTTGATGAATTTTTTTTGTTGGAGGAGCTAAATTTGAGTGAGTTTAGATGAAATTTACTTTTATTTTTTTGGATTTTATATAAATTTTTAGTCAAATTGTAATAAAGGAATTTGAACAAACTTCGATTTTTTTGGATTTTGATGATTTTGGTTGTTGGAGGAGTTAAATTTGAGTAAATTTAGATGAAATTAACACCTCATTTTTGGATTTTATATAAATTTTTAGTCAAATTGTATTAAAGGGATTTGAAACAACTTCGATTTTTTTGGATTTTGATAAATGTTTTTGTTGGAGGAGCTAAATTTGAGTGAATTTAGATGAAATTTACTTTTATTTTTTTGTATTTTATATAAATTTTTAGTCAAATTGTAATAAAGTAATTTAAACCAACTTCAATTTTTTTGGATTTTGATGAGTTTTTTTGTTTGGAGGAGCTAAATTTGAGTGAATTTAGATGAAATTTACTTTTACTTTTTTGGAATTTATATAAATTTTTAGTCAAATTGTAATAAAGGAATTTGAACCAACTTCGTTTTTTTTGGATTTTGATGATTTTGGTTGTTGGAGGAGTTAAATTTGATTGAATTTAGATGAAATTTACTTTCATTTTTTTGGATTTTAAATAAATTTTTAGTCAAATTGTAATAAAGTACATTGAAACCAACTTAGATTTTTTGGATATTGATGAATTTTTTTGTTGGAGGAGCTAAATTTGAGTGAATTTAGATGAAATTTACTTTTATTCTTTTGGATTTTATATAAATTTTTGGTCTAATTGTAATAAAGAAATTTGAACCAACTTCGATTTTTTTGGACTTTGATGAGTTTTTTTGTTGGAGGAGTTAAATTTGAGTGAATTTAGATGAAATTTACTTTCATTTTTTGGATTTTATATAAATTTTTAGTCAAATTGTAATAAAGTACATTGAAACCAACTTTGATTTTTTTTGGATTTTGATGAATTTTTTTGTTGGATGAGCTAAATTTGAGTGAATTTAGATGAAATTTACTTTTATTTTTTTGGATTTTATATAAATTTTTAGTCGAATTGTAATAAAGAAATTTGAACCAACTTCGATTTTTTTGGATTTTGATGAGTTTTTTTGTTGGAGGAGTTAAATTTGAGTGAATTTAGATGAAATTTACTTCTATTTTTTTTTATTTCATATAAATTTTTAGTCAAATAGTAATAAAGGAATTTGAACCAACTTCGATTTTTTTGGATTTTGATGATTTTGATTGTTGGAGGAGTTAAATTTGATTGAATTTAGATGAAATTTACTTTCATTTTTTTGGATTTTATATAAATTTTTAGTCAAATTGTAATAAAGGAATTTGAACCAACTTCGATTTTTTTGGATTTTGATGAATTTTTTTGTTGGAGGAGCTAAATTTGAGTGAGTTTAGATGAAATTTACTTTTATTTTTTTGGATTTTATATAAATTTTTAGTCAAATAGTAATAAAGGAATTTGAACCAACTTCGATTTTTTTTGGATTTTGATGATTTTGGTTGTTGGAGGAGTTAAATTTGAGTATATCTAGATGAAATTAACACCTTATTTTTGGATTTTATATAAATTTTTAGTCAAATTGTAATAAAGGGATTTGAAACAACTTCGATTTTTTTAGATTCTGATGAATGTTTTTGTAGGAGGAGCTAAGTTTGATTGAATTTAGATGAAATTTACTTTCATTTTTTTGGATTTTATATAAATTTTTAGTCAAATTGTAATGAAGTACATTGAAACCAACTTGGATTTTTTTGGCTTTTGATGAATTTTCTTGTTGGAGGAGCTAAATTTGAGTGAATTTAGATGAAATTTACTTTTATTTTTTTGTATTTTATATAATTTTTAGTCAAATTGTAATAAAGCAATTTGAACCAACTTCGATTTTTTTGGATTTTGATGAGTTTTTTTGTTGGAGGAGCTAAATTTGAGTGAGTTTAGATGAAATTTACTTTTATTTTTTTGGATTTTATATAAATTTTTAGTCAAATTGTAATAAAGTAATTTGAAACCAACTTCGATTTTTTTGGATTTTGATGAATTTTTTTTGTTGGAGGAGCTAAATTTGAGTGAGTTTAGATGAAATTTACTTTTATTTTTTTGGATTTTATATAAATTTTTAGTCAAATTGTAATAAAGGAATTTGAACAAACTTCGATTTTTTTGGATTTTGATGATTTTGGTTGTTGGAGGAGTTAAATTTGAGTAAATTTAGATGAAATTAACACCTCATTTTTGGATTTTATATAAATTTTTAGTCAAATTGTATTAAAGGGATTTGAAACAACTTCGATTTTTTTGGATTTTGATAAATGTTTTTGTTGGAGGAGCTAAATTTGAGTGAATTTAGATGAAATTTACTTTTATTTTTTTGTATTTTATATAAATTTTTAGTCAAATTGTAATAAAGTAATTTAAACCAACTTCAATTTTTTTGGATTTTGATGAGTTTTTTTGTTTGGAGGAGCTAAATTTGAGTGAATTTAGATGAAATTTACTTTTACTTTTTTGGAATTTATATAAATTTTTAGTCAAATTGTAATAAAGGAATTTGAACCAACTTCGTTTTTTTTGGATTTTGATGATTTTGGTTGTTGGAGGAGTTAAATTTGATTGAATTTAGATGAAATTTACTTTCATTTTTTTGGATTTTAAATAAATTTTTAGTCAAATTGTAATAAAGTACATTGAAACCAACTTAGATTTTTTGGATATTGATGAATTTTTTTGTTGGAGGAGCTAAATTTGAGTGAATTTAGATGAAATTTACTTTTATTCTTTTGGATTTTATATAAATTTTTGGTCTAATTGTAATAAAGAAATTTGAACCAACTTCGATTTTTTTGGACTTTGATGAGTTTTTTTGTTGGAGGAGTTAAATTTGAGTGAATTTAGATGAAATTTACTTTCATTTTTTGGATTTTATATAAATTTTTAGTCAAATTGTAATAAAGTACATTGAAACCAACTTTGATTTTTTTTGGATTTTGATGAATTTTTTTGTTGGATGAGCTAAATTTGATTGAATTTAGATGAAATTTACTTTCATTTTTTTGGATTTTATATAAATTTTTAGTCAAATTGTAATAAAGGAATTTGAACCAACTTCGATTTTTTTGGATTTTGATGAATTTTTTTGTTGGAGGAGCTAAATTTGAGTGAGTTTAGATGAAATTTACTTTTATTTTTTTGGATTTTATATAAATTTTTAGTCAAATAGTAATAAAGGAATTTGAACCAACTTCGATTTTTTTTGGATTTTGATGATTTTGGTTGTTGGAGGAGTTAAATTTGAGTATATCTAGATGAAATTAACACCTTATTTTTGGATTTTATATAAATTTTTAGTCAAATTGTAATAAAGGGATTTGAAACAACTTCGATTTTTTTAGATTCTGATGAATGTTTTTGTAGGAGGAGCTAAGTTTGATTGAATTTAGATGAAATTTACTTTCATTTTTTTGGATTTTATATAAATTTTTAGTCAAATTGTAATGAAGTACATTGAAACCAACTTGGATTTTTTTGGCTTTTGATGAATTTTCTTGTTGGAGGAGCTAAATTTGAGTGAATTTAGATGAAATTTACTTTTATTTTTTTGTATTTTATATAATTTTTAGTCAAATTGTAATAAAGCAATTTGAACCAACTTCGATTTTTTTGGATTTTGATGAGTTTTTTTGTTGGAGGAGCTAAATTTGAGTGAGTTTAGATGAAATTTACTTTTATTTTTTTGGATTTTATATAAATTTTTAGTCAAATTGTAATAAAGTAATTTGAAACCAACTTCGATTTTTTTGGATTTTGATGAATTTTTTTTGTTGGAGGAGCTAAATTTGAGTGAGTTTAGATGAAATTTACTTTTATTTTTTTGGATTTTATATAAATTTTTAGTCAAATTGTAATAAAGGAATTTGAACAAACTTCGATTTTTTTGGATTTTGATGATTTTGGTTGTTGGAGGAGTTAAATTTGAGTAAATTTAGATGAAATTAACACCTCATTTTTGGATTTTATATAAATTTTTAGTCAAATTGTATTAAAGGGATTTGAAACAACTTCGATTTTTTTGGATTTTGATAAATGTTTTTGTTGGAGGAGCTAAATTTGAGTGAATTTAGATGAAATTTACTTTTATTTTTTTGTATTTTATATAAATTTTTAGTCAAATTGTAATAAAGTAATTTAAACCAACTTCAATTTTTTTGGATTTTGATGAGTTTTTTTGTTTGGAGGAGCTAAATTTGAGTGAATTTAGATGAAATTTACTTTTACTTTTTTGGAATTTATATAAATTTTTAGTCAAATTGTAATAAAGGAATTTGAACCAACTTCGTTTTTTTTGGATTTTGATGATTTTGGTTGTTGGAGGAGTTAAATTTGATTGAATTTAGATGAAATTTACTTTCATTTTTTTGGATTTTAAATAAATTTTTAGTCAAATTGTAATAAAGTACATTGAAACCAACTTAGATTTTTTGGATATTGATGAATTTTTTTGTTGGAGGAGCTAAATTTGAGTGAATTTAGATGAAATTTACTTTTATTCTTTTGGATTTTATATAAATTTTTGGTCTAATTGTAATAAAGAAATTTGAACCAACTTCGATTTTTTTGGACTTTGATGAGTTTTTTTGTTGGAGGAGTTAAATTTGAGTGAATTTAGATGAAATTTACTTTCATTTTTTGGATTTTATATAAATTTTTAGTCAAATTGTAATAAAGTACATTGAAACCAACTTCGATTTTTTTGGATTTTGATGATTTTGATTGTTGGAGGAGTTAAATTTGATTGAATTTAGATGAAATTTACTTTCATTTTTTTGGATTTTATATAAATTTTTAGTCGAATTGTAATAAAGAAATTTGAAACCAACTTGGATTTTTTTGGATTTTGATGAATTTTCTTGTTGGAGGAGCTAAATTTGAGTGAATTTAGATGAAATTTACTTTTATTTTTTTGTATTTTATATAAATTTTTAGTCAAATTGTAATAAAGCAATTTGAACCAACTTCGATTTTTTTGGATTTTGATGAATTTTTTTGTTGGAGGAGCTAAATTTGAGTGAGTTTAGATGAAATTTACTTTTATTTTTTTGGATTTTATATAAATTATTAGTCAAATTGTAATAAAGTACATTGAAACCAACTTGGATTTTTTTGGATTTTGATGAATTTTTTTGTTGGAGGAGCTAAATTTGAGTGAATTTAGATGAAATTTACTTTTATTTTTTTGGATTTTATATGATTTTTTAGTCAAATTGTAATAAAGGAATTTGAACCAACTTCGATTTTTTTGGATTTTGATGAATTTTTTTGTTGGAGGAGTTAAATTTGAGTGAATTAAGATGAAATTTACTTCTATTTTTTTTTATTTCATATAAATTTTTAGTCAAATAGTAATAAAGGAATTTGAACCAAATTCGATTTTTTTGGATTTTGATGATTTTGATTGTTGGAGGAGTTAAATTTGATTGAATTTAGTTGAAATTTACTTTCATTTTTTTGGATTTTAAATAAATTTTTAGTCAAATTGTAATAAAGTACATTGAAACCAACTTGGATTTTTTTGGATTTTGATGAATTTTTTTGTTGGAGGAGCTAAATTTGAGTCAATTTAGATGAAATTTACTTTTATTTTTTTGGATTTTATATAAATTTTTAGTCAAATTGTAATAAAGGGATTTGAAACAACTTCGATTTTTTTGGATTTTGATGAATGTTTTTGTAGGAGGAGCTAAATTTGAGTGAATTTAGATGAAATTTACTTTTATTCTTTTGGATTTTATATAAATTTTTAGTCTAATTGTAATAAAGAAATTTGAACCAACTTCGATTTTTTTGGACTTTGATGAGTTTTTTTGTTGGAGGAGTTAAATTTGAGTGAATTTAGATGAAATTTACTTTCATTTTTTGGATTTTATATAAATTTTTAGTCAAATTGTAATAAAGTACATTGAAACCAACTTTGATTTTTTTTGGATTTTGATGAATTTTTTTGTTGGAGGAGCTAAATTTGAGTGAATTTAGATGAAATTTACTTTTATTTTTTTGGATTTTATATAAATTTTTAGTCGAATTGTAATAAAGAAATTTGAACCAACTTCGATTTTTTTGGATTTTGATGAGTTTTTTTGTTGGAGGAGTTAAATTTGAGTGAATTTAGATGAAATTTACTTCTATTTTTTTTTATTTCATATAAATTTTTAGTCAAATAGTAATAAAGGAATTTGAACCAACTTCCATTTTTTTGGATTTTGATGATTTTGATTGTTGGAGGAGTTAAATTTGATTGAATTTAGATGAAATTTACTTTCATTTTTTTGGATTTTAAATAAATTTTTAGTCAAATTGTAATAAAGTACATTGAAACAAACTTGGATTTTTTTGGATTTTGATGAATTTTTTTGTTGGAGGAGCTAAATTTGAGTCAATTTAGATGAAATTTACTTTTATTTTTTTGGATTTTATATAAATTTTTAGTCAAATTGTAATAAAGGGATTTGAAACAACTTCGATTTTTTTGGATTTTGATGAATGTTTTTGTAGGAGGAGCTAAATTTGATTGAATTTAGATGAAATTTACTTTCATTTTTTTGGATTTTATATAAATTTTTAGTCAAATTGTAATGAAGTACATTGAAACCAACTTGGATTTTTTTGGATTTTGATGAATTTTCTTGTTGGAGGAGCTAAATTTGAGTGAATTTAGATGAAATTTACTTTTATTTTTTTGTATTTTATATAAATTTTTAGTCAAATTGTAATAAAGCAATTTGAACCAACTTCGATTTTTTTGGATTTTGATGAATTTTTTTGTTGTAGGAGCTAAATTTGAGTGAGTTTAGATGAAAGTTACTTTTACTTTTTTGGATTTTATATAAATTTTTAGTCAAATTGTAATAAAGTACATTGAAACCTACTTGGATTTTTTTGGATTTTGATGAATTTTTTTGTTGGAGGAGCTAAATTTGAGTGAATTTAGATGAAATTTACTTTTATTTTTTTGGATTTTATATGATTTTTTAGTCAAATTGTAATAAAGGTATTTGAACCAACTTCGATTTTTTTGGATTTTGATGAATTTTTTTGTTGGAGGAGCTAAATTTGAGTGAGTTTAGATGAAATTTACTTTTATTTTTTTGGATTTTATATAAATTTTTAGTCAAATAGTAATAAAGGAATTTGAACCAACTTCGATTTTTTTGGATTTTGATGATTTTGGTTGTTGGAGGAGTTAAATTTGAGTAAATTTAGATGAAATTAACACCTTATTTTTGGATTTTATATAAATTTTTAGTCAAATTGTAATAAAGGGATTTGAAACAACTTCGATTTTTTTAGATTCTGATGAATGTTTTTGTAGGAGGAGCTAAATTTGATTGAATTTAGATGAAATTTACTTTCATTTTTTTGGATTTTATATAAATTTTTAGTCAAATTGTAATGAAGTACATTGAAACCAACTTGGATTTTTTTGGATTTTGATGAATTTTCTTGTTGGAGGAGCTAAATTTGAGTGAATTTAGATGAAATTTACTTTTATTTTTTTGTATTTTATATAAATTTTTAGTCAAATTGTAATAAAGCAATTTGAACCAACTTCGATTTTTTTGGATTTTGATGAGTTTTTTTGTCTGGAGGAGCTAAATTTGAGTGAATTTAGATGAAATTTACTTTTACTTTTTTGGATTTTATATAAATTTTTAGTCAAATTGTATTAAAGGAATTTGAACCAACTTCGATTTTTTTGGATTTTGATGAATTTTTTTGTTGGAGGAGCTAAATTTGAGTGAGTTTAGAAGAAATTTACTTTTATTTTTTTGGATTTTATATAAATTTTTAGTCAAATTGTAATAAAGGAATTAGAACCAACTTCGATTTTTTTGGATTTTGATGATTTTGGTTGTTGGAGGAGTTAAATTTGAGTATATCTAGATGAAATTAACACCTATTTTTTTGGATTTTATATAAATTTTTAGTCAAATTGTAATAAAGTAATTTGAAACCAACTTCGATTTTTTTGGATTTTGATGAATTTTTTTGTTGGAGGAGCTAAATTTGAGTGAGTTTAGATGAAATTTACTTTTATTTTTTTGGATTTTATATAAATTTTTAGTCAAATTGTAATAAAGGAATTTGAACCAACTTCGATTTTTTTGGATTTTGATGAGTTTTTTTGTTGGAGGAGTTAAATTTGAGTGAATTTAGATGAAATTTACTTTCATTTTTTTGGATTTTAAATAAATTTTTAGTCAAATTGTAATAAAGTACATTGAAACCAACTTGGATTTTTTTGGATTTTGATGAATTTTTTTGTTGGAGGAGCTAAATTTGAGTGAATTTAGATGAAATTTACTTTTATTTTTTTGGATTTTATATAAATTTTTAGTCAAATTGTAATAAAGGAATTTGAACCAACTTCGATTTTTTTGGATTTTGATGAATTTTTTTGTTGGAGGAGCTAAATTTGAGTGAGTTTAGATGAAATTTACTTTTATTTTTTGGATTTTATATAAATTTTTAGTCAAATTGTAATAAAGGAATTAGAACCAACTTCGATTTTTTTGGATTTTGATGATTTTGGTTGTTGGAGGAGTTAAATTTGAGTATATCTAGATGAAATTAACACCTATTTTTTTGGATTTTATATAAATTTTTAGTCAAATTGTAATAAAGTAATTTGAAACCAACTTCGATTTTTTTGGATTTTGATGAATTTTTTTGTTGGAGGAGCTAAATTTGAGTGAGTTTAGATGAAATTTACTTTTATTTTTTTGGATTTTATATAAATTTTTAGTCAAATTGTAATAAAGGAATTTGAACCAACTTCGATTTTTTTGGATTTTGATGAGTTTTTTTGTTGGAGGAGTTAAATTTGAGTGAATTTAGATGAAATTTACTTTCATTTTTTTGGATTTTAAATAAATTTTTAGTCAAATTGTAATAAAGTACATTGAAACCAACTTGAATTTTTTTGGATTTTGATGAATTTTTTTGTTGGAGGAGCTAAATTTGAGTGAATTTAGATGAAATTTACTTTTATTTTTTTGGATTTTATATAAATTTTTAGTCAAATTGTAATAAAGGAATTTGAACCAACTTCGATTTTTTAGGATTTTGATGAATTTTTTTGTTGGAGGAGCTAAATTTGAGTGAGTTTAGATGAAATTTACTTTTATTTTTTTGGATTTTATATAAATTTTTAGTCAAATAGTAATAAAGGAATTTGAACCAACTTCGATTTTTTTGGATTTTGATGATTTTGGTTGTTGGAGGAGTTAAATTTGAGTATATCTTGATGAAATTAATACCTTATTTTTGGATTTTATATAAATTTTTAGTCAAATTGTAATAAAGGGATTTGAAACAACTTCGATTTTTTTAGATTCTGATGAATGTTTTTGTAGGAGGAGCTAAGTTTGATTGAATTTAGATGAAATTTACTTTCATTTTTTTGGATTTTATATAAATTTTTAGTCAAATTGTAATGAAGTACATTGAAACCAACTTGGATTTTTTTGGCTTTTGATGAATTTTCTTGTTGGAGGAGCTAAATTTGAGTGAATTTAGATGAAATTTACTTTTATTTTTTTGTATTTTATATAAATTTTTAGTCAAATTGTAATAAAGCAATTTGAACCAACTTCGATTTTTTTGGATTTTGATGAGTTTTTTTGTTGGAGGAGCTAAATTTGAGTGAGTTTAGATGAAATTTACTTTTATTTTTTTGGATTTTATATAAATTTTTAGTCAAATTGTAATAAAGTAATTTGAAACCAACTTCGATTTTTTTGGATATTGATGAATTTTTTTGTTGGAGGAGCTAAATTTGAGTGAGTTTAGATGAAATTTACTTTTATTTTTTTGGATTTTATATAAATTTTTAGTCAAATTGTAATAAAGGAATTTGAACCAACTTCAATTTTTTTGGATTTTGATGATTTTGGTTGTTGGAGGAGTTAAATTTGAGTAAATCTAGATGAAATTAACACCTATTTTTTGGATTTTAAATAAATTTTTAGTAAAATTGTAATAAAGTACATTGAAACCAACTTGGATTTTTTTGGATTTTGATGAATTTTTTTGTTGGAGGAGCAAAATTTGAGTGAATTTAGATGAAATTTACTTTTATTTTTTGGATTTTATATAAATTTTTAGTCAAATTGTAATAAAGTACATTGAAACCAACTTTGATTTTTTTTGGATTTTGATGAATTTTTTTGTTGGAGGAGCTAAATTTGAGTGAATTTAGATGAAATTTACTTTTATTTTTTTGGATTTTATATAAATTTTTAGTCGAATTGTAATAAAGAAATTTGAACCAACTTCGATTTTTTTGGATTTTGATGAATTTTTTTGTTGGAGGAGCTAAATTTGAGTGAGTTTAGATGAAATTTACTTTTATTTTTTTGGATTTTATATAAATTTTTAGTCAAATAGTAATAAAGGAATTTGAACCAACTTCGATTTTTTTGGATTTTGATGATTTTGGTTGTTGGAGGAGTTAAATTTGAGTAAATTTAGATGAAATTAACACCTTATTTTTGGATTTTATATAAATTTTTAGTCAAATTGTAATAAAGGGATTTGAAACAACTTCGATTTTTTTGGATTTTGATGAATGTTTTTGTAGGAGGAGCTAAATTTGATTGAATTTAGATGAAATTTACTTTCATTTTTTTGGATTTTATATAAATTTTTAGTCAAATTGTAATGAAGTACATTGAAACCAACTTGGATTTTTTTGGATTTTGATGAATTTTCTTGTTGGAGGAGCTAAATTTGAGTAAATTTAGATGAAATTTACTTTTATTTTTTTGTATTTTATATAAATTTTTAGTCAAATTGTAATAAAGCAATTTGAACCAACTTCGATTTTTTTGGATTTTGATGAGTTTTTTTGTCTGGAGGAGCTAAATTTGAGTGAATTTAGATGAAATTTACTTTTACTTTTTTGGATTTTATATAAATTTTTAGTCAAATTGTATTAAAGGAATTTGAACCAACTTCGATTTTTTTGGATTTTGATGAATTTTTTTGTTGGAGGAGCTAAATTTGAGTGAGTTTAGATGAAATTTACTTTTATTTTTTTGGATTTTATATAAATTTTTAGTCAAATTGTAATAAAGGAATTTGAACCAACTTCGATTTTTTTGGATTTTGATGATTTTGGTTGTTGGAGGAGTTAAATTTGAGTAAATCTAGATGCAATTAACACCTATTTTTTTGGATTTTATATAAATTTTTAGTCAAATTGTAATAAAGTAATTTGAAACCAACTTCGATTTTTTTGGATTTTGATGAATTTTTTTGTTGGAGGAGCTAAATTTGAGTGAGTTTAGATGAAATTTACTTTTATTTTTTTGGATTTTACATAAATTTTTAGTCAAATTGTAATAAAGTAATTTGAAACCAACTTCGATTTTTTTGGATTTTGATGAAATGTTTTGTTGGAGGAGCTAAATTTGTGTGAATTTAGATGAAATTTACTTTCATTTTTTGGATTTTATATAAATTTTTAGTCAAATTGTAATAAAGGAATTTGAACCAACTTCGATTTTTTTGAATTTTGATGAATTTTTTTGTTGGTGGAGCTAAATTTGAGTGAATTTAGATGAAATTTACTTTTATTTTTTTGAATTTTATGTAAATTTTTAATCAAATTGTAATAAAGGAATTTGAACCAACTTCGATTTTTTTGGTTTTTGATGAGTTTTTTTGTTGGAGGAGTTAAATTTGAGTGAATTTAGATGAAATTTACTTCTATTTTTTTTAATTTCATATAAATTTTTAGTCAAATAGTAATAAAGGAATTCGAACAAACTTCGATTTTTTTGGATTTTGATAATTTTTTTTGTTTGGAGGAGCTAAATTTGAGTGAATTTAGATGAAATTTACTTTTACTTTTTTGGATTTTATATAAATTTTCAGTCAAATTGTAATAAAGTAATTTGAACCAACTTCGTCTTTATTGGATTTTGGTGATTTTGGTTGTTGGAGGAGTTAAATTTGAGTAAATCTAGATGAAATTAACACCTATTTTTTGGATTTTATATAAATTTTTAGTCAAATTGTTATAAAGGAATTTGAACCAACTTCGATTTTTTTGAATTTTGATGAATTTTTTTGTTGGAGGAGCTAAATTTGAGTGAATTTAGATGAAATTTACTCTTATTTTTTGTATTTTATATAAATTTTTAGTCAAATTGTAATAAAGCAATTTGATCCAACTACGATTTATTTGAATTTTGATGAATTGTTTTGTTGGAGGAGCTAAATTTGGGTGAATTTAGATGAAATTTACTTTCATTTTTTGGATTTTATATAAATTTTTAGTCAAATTGTAATAAAGGAATTTGAACCAACTTCGATTTTTTTGGATTTTGATGAGTTTTTTGTTGGAGTTAAATTTGAGTGAATTTAGTAGAAATTTACTTCTATTTTTTTGATTTCATATAAATTTTTAGTCAAATTGTAATAAAGTACTTTGAAACCAACTTCGATTTTTTTTGGATTTTGATGAGTTTTATTGTTGGAGGAGTTAAATTTGAGTGAATTTAGATGAAATTCACTTGTATTTTTTTGATTTCATATAAATTTTTAGTCAAATTGTAATAAAGGAATTTGAACCAACTTCGTTTTTTTGAGATTTTGGTGATTTTGGTTGTTGGAGGAGTTAAATTTGAGTAAATCTAGATGATATTAACACCTATTTTTAGATTTTATATCAATTTTTAGTCAAATTGTAATAAAGGAATTTGAAGGAACTTCGATTTTTTTGGATTTTGATGATTTTGGTTGTTGGAGGAGTTAAATTTGAGTGAATTTAGATGAAATTTACTTTTATTTTTTGTATTTTATATAAATTTTTAGTCAAATTGTAATAAAGCAATTTGATCCAACTACGATTTTTTTGGATTTTGATGAGTTTTTTTGTTTGGAGGAGCTAAATTTGAGTGAATTTAGATGAAATTTACTTTTAGTTTTTTGGATTTTATATAAATTTTTAATCAAATTGTAATAAAGTAATTTGAAACCAACTTCGATTTTTTTGGATTTTGATGAGTTTTTTGTTGGAGTTAAATTTGAGTGAATTTAGTAGAAATTTACTTCTATTTTTTTGATTTCATATAAATTTTTAGTCAAATTGTAATAAAGTACTTTGAAACCAACTTCGATTTTTTTGGATTTTGATGAATTTTTTTGTTGGTGGAGCTAAATTTGAGTGAATTTAGATGAAATTTACTTTTATTTTTTTGTATTTTATATAAA
Organism: Andrena chrysosceles; assembly: GCA_963855975.1. Taxonomy (NCBI): domain Eukaryota; kingdom Metazoa; phylum Arthropoda; class Insecta; order Hymenoptera; family Andrenidae; genus Andrena; species Andrena chrysosceles. Next base: position 565,104 of record CAWLCU010000092.1, read on the forward strand.
TTTTTAGTCAAATTGTAATAAAGCAATTTGAACCAACTTCGATTTTTTTGGATTTTGATGAGTTTTTTTGTCTGGAGGAGCTAAATTTGAGTGAATTTAGATGAAATTTACTTTTACTTTTTTGGATTTTATATAAATTTTTAGTCAAATTGTATTAAAGGAATTTGAACCAACTTCGATTTTTTTGGATTTTGATGAATTTTTTTGTTGGAGGAGCTAAATTTGAGTGAGATTAGATGAAATTTACTTTTATTTTTTTGGATTTTATATAAATTTTTAGTCAAATTGTAATAAAGGAATTAGAACCAACTTCGATTTTTTTGGATTTTGATGATTTTGGTTGTTGGAGGAGTTAAATTTGAGTATATCTAGAAGAAATTAACACCTATTTTTTTGGATTTTATATAAATTTTTAGTCAAATTGTAATAAAGTAATTTGAAACCAACTTCGATTTTTTTGGATTTTGATGAATTTTTTTGTTGGAGGAGCTAAATTTGAGTGAGTTTAGATGAAATTTACTTTTATTTTTTTGGATTTTATATAAATTTTTAGTCAAATTGTAATAAAGGAATTTGAACCAACTTCGATTTTTTTGGATTTTGATGAGTTTTTTTGTTGGAGGAGTTAAATTTGAGTGAATTTAGATGAAATTTACTTTCATTTTTTTGGATTTTAAATAAATTTTTAGTCAAATTGTAATAAAGGAATTTGAACCAACTTCGATTTTTTTGGATTTTGATGAATTTTTTTGTTGGAGGAGCTAAATTTGAGTGAGTTTAGATGAAATTTACTTTTATTTTTTTGGATTTTATATAAATTTTTAGTCAAATAGTAATAAAGGAATTTGAACCAACTTCGATTTTTTTGGATTTTGATGATTTTGGTTGTTGGAGGAGTTAAATTTGAGTATATCTAGATGAAATTAACACCTTATTTTTGGATTTTATATAAATTTTTAGTCAAATTGTAATAAAGGGATTTGAAACAACTTCGATTTTTTTAGATTCTGATGAATGTTTTTGTAGGAGAAGCTAAGTTTGATTGAATTTAGATGAAATTTACTTTCATTTTTTTGGATTTTATATAAATTTTTAGTCAAATTGTAATGAAGTACATTGAAACCAACTTGGATTTTTTTGGCTTTTGATGAATTTTCTTGTTGGAGGAGCTAAATTTGAGTGAATTTAGATGAAATTTACTTTTATTTTTTGTATTTTATATAAATTTTTAGTCAAATTGTAATAAAGCAATTTGAACCAACTTCGATTTTTTTGGATTTTGATGAGTTTTTTTGTTGGAGGAGCTAAATTTGAGTGAGTTTAGATGAAATTTACTTTTATTTTTTTGGATTTTATATAAATTTTTAGTCAAATTGTAATAAAGTAATTTGAAACCAACTTCGATTTTTTTGGATATTGATGAATTTTTTTGTTGGAGGAGCTAAATTTGAGTGAGTTTAGATGAAATTTACTTTTATTTTTTTGGATTTTATATAAATTTTTAGTCAAATTGTAATAAAGGAATTTGAACCAACTTCAATTTTTTTGGATTTTGATGATTTTGGTTGTTGGAGGAGTTAAATTTGAGTAAATCTAGATGAAATTAACACCTATTTTTTTGGATTTTAAATAAATTTTTAGTCAAATTGTAATAAAGTACATTGAAACCAACTTGGATTTTTTTGGATTTTGATGAATTTTTTTGTTGGAGGAGCAAAATTTGAGTGAATTTAGATGAAATTTACTTTTATTTTTTGGATTTTATATAAATTTTTAGTCAAATTGTAATAAAGTACATTGAAACCAACTTTGATTTTTTTTGGATTTTGATGATTTTTTTTGTTGGAGGAGCTAAATTTGAGTGAATTTAGATGAAATTTACTTTTATTTTTTTGGATTTTATATAAATTTTTAGTCGAATTGTAATAAAGAAATTTGAACCAACTTCGATTTTTTTGGATTTTGATGAGTTTTTTTGTTGGAGGAGTTAAATTTGAGTGAATTTAGATGAAATTTACTTCTATTTTTTTTTATTTCATATAAATTTTTAGTCAAATAGTAATAAAGGAATTTGAACCAACTTCGATTTTTTTGGATTTTGATGATTTTGATTGTTGGAGGAGTTAAATTTGATTGAATTTAGATGAAATTTACTTTCATTTTTTTGGATTTTAAATAAATTTTTAGTCAAATTGTAATAAAGTACATTGAAACCAACTTGGATTTTTTTGGATTTTGATGAATTTTTTTGTTGGAGGAGCTAAATTTGAGTGAATTTAGATGAAATTTACTTTTATTTTTTTGGATTTTATATAAATTTTTAGTCAAATTGTAATAAATGAATTTGAACCAACTTCGATTTTTTTGGATTTTGATGAATTTTTTTGTTGGAGGAGCTAAATTTGAGTGAGTTTAGATGAAATTTACTTTTATTTTTTTGGATTTTATATAAATTTTTAGTCAAATAGTAATAAAGGAATTTGAACCAACTTCGATTTTTTTGGATTTTGATGATTTTGGTTGTTGGAGGAGTTAAATTTGAGTAAATTTAGATGAAACTAACACCTTATTTTTGGATTTTATATAAATTTTTAGTCAAATTGTAATAAAGGGATTTGAAACAACTTCGATTTTTTTGGATTTTGATGAATGTTTTTGTAGGAGGAGCTAAGTTTGATTGAATTTAGATGAAATTTACTTTCATTTTTTTGGATTTTATATAAATTTTTAGTCAAATTGTAATGAAGTATATTGAAACCAACTTGGATTTTTTTGGATTTTGATGAATTTTCTTGTTGGAGGAGCTAAATTTGAGTGAATTTAGATGAAATTTACTTTTATTTTTTTGTATTTTATATAAATTTTTAGTCAAATTGTAATAAAGCAATTTGAACCAACTTCGATTTTTTTGGATTTTGATGAGTTTTTTTGTCTGGAGGAGCTAAATTTGAGTGAATTTAGATGAAATTTACTTTTACTTTTTTGGATTTTATATAAATTTTTAGTCAAATTGTATTAAAGGAATTTGAACCAACTTCGATTTTTTTGGATTTTGATGAATTTTTTTGTTGGAGGAGCTAAATTTGAGTGAGTTTAGATGAAATTTACTTTTATTTTTTTGGATTTTATATAAATTTTTAGTCAAATTGTAATAAAGGAATTTGAACCAACTTCGATTTTTTTGGATTTTGATGATTTTGGTTGTTCGAGGAGTTAAATTTGAGTAAATCTAGATGCAATTAACACCTATTTTTTTGGATTTTATATAAATTTTTAGTCAAATTGTAATAAAGTAATTTGAAACCAACTTCGATTTTTTTGGATTTTGATGAATTTTTTTGTTGGAGGAGCTAAATTTGAGTGAGTTTAGATGAAATTTACTTTTATTTTTTTGGATTTTACATAAATTTTTAGTCAAATTGTAATAAAGTAATTTGAAACCAACTTCGATTTTTTTGGATTTTGATGAAATGTTTTGTTGGAGGAGCTAAATTTGTGTGAATTTAGATGAAATTTACTTTCATTTTTTGGATTTTATATAAATTTTTAGTCAAATTGTAATAAAGGAATTTGAACCAACTTCGATTTTTTTGAATTTTGATGAATTTTTTTGTTGGTGGAGCTAAATTTGAGTGAATTTAGATGAAATTTACTTTTATTTTTTTGAATTTTATATAAATTTTTAATCAAATTGTAATAAAGGAATTTGAACCAACTTCGATTTTTTTGGTTTTTGATGAGTTTTTTTGTTGGAGGAGTTAAATTTGAGTGAATTTAGATGAAATTTACTTCTATTTTTTTTTATTTCATATAAATTTTTAGTCAAATAGTAATAAAGGAATTCGAACAAACTTCGATTTTTTTGGATTTTGATGAGTTTTTTTGTTTGGAGGAGCTAAATTTGAGTGAATTTAGATGAAATTTACTTTTATTTTTTTGGATTTTATATAAATTTTTAGTCAAATTGTAATAAAGGAATTTGAAACAACTTCGATTTATTTGAATTTTGATGAATTGTTTTGTTGGAGGAGCTAAATTTGGGTGAATTTAGATGAAATTTACTTTCATTTTTTGGATTTTATATAAATTTTTAGTCAAATTGTAATAAAGGAATTTGAACCAACTTCGATTTTTTTGGATTTTGATGAGTTTTTTGTTGGAGTTAAATTTGAGTGAATTTAGTAGAAATTTACTTCTATTTTTTTGATTTCATATAAATTTTTAGTCAAATTGTAATAAAGTAATTTGAAACCAACTTCGATTTTTTTGGATTTTGATGAATTTTTTTGTTGGAGGAGCTAAATTTGAGTGAGTTTAGATGAAATTTACTTTTATTTTTTTGGATTTTACATAAATTTTTAGTCAAATTGTAATAAAGTAATTTGAAACCAACTTCGATTTTTTTGGATTTTGATGAAATGTTTTGTTGGAGGAGCTAAATTTGTGTGAATTTAGATGAAATTTACTTTCATTTTTTGGATTTTATATAAATTTTTAGTCAAATTGTAATAAAGGAATTTGAACCAACTTCGATTTTTTTGAATTTTGATGAATTTTTTTGTTGGTGGAGCTAAATTTGAGTGAATTTAGATGAAATTTACTTTTATTTTTTTGAATTTTATGTAAATTTTTAATCAAATTGTAATAAAGGAATTTGAACCAACTTCGATTTTTTTGGTTTTTGATGAGTTTTTTTGTTGGAGGAGTTAAATTTGAGTGAATTTAGATGAAATTTACTTCTATTTTTTTTAATTTCATATAAATTTTTAGTCAAATAGTAATAAAGGAATTCGAACAAACTTCGATTTTTTTGGATTTTGATAATTTTTTTTGTTTGGAGGAGCTAAATTTGAGTGAATTTAGATGAAATTTACTTTTACTTTTTTGGATTTTATATAAATTTTCAGTCAAATTGTAATAAAGTAATTTGAACCAACTTCGTCTTTATTGGATTTTGGTGATTTTTGTTGTTGGAGGAGTTAAATTTGAGTAAATCTAGATGAAATTAACACCTATTTTTTGGATTTTATATAAATTTTTAGTCAAATTGTTATAAAGGAATTTGAACCAACTTCGATTTTTTTGAATTTTGATGAATTTTTTTGTTGGAGGAGCTAAATTTGAGTGAATTTAGATGAAATTTACTCTTATTTTTTGTATTTTATATAAATTTTTAGTCAAATTGTAATAAAGCAATTTGATCCAACTACGATTTATTTGAATTTTGATGAATTGTTTTGTTGGAGGAGCTAAATTTGGGTGAATTTAGATGAAATTTACTTTCATTTTTTGGATTTTATATAAATTTTTAGTCAAATTGTAATAAAGGAATTTGAACCAACTTCGATTTTTTTGGATTTTGATGAGTTTTTTGTTGGAGTTAAATTTGAGTGAATTTAGTAGAAATTTACTTCTATTTTTTTGATTTCATATAAATTTTTAGTCAAATTGTAATAAAGTACTTTGAAACCAACTTCGATTTTTTTTGGATTTTGATGAGTTTTATTGTTGGAGGAGTTAAATTTGAGTGAATTTAGATGAAATTCACTTGTATTTTTTTGATTTCATATAAATTTTTAGTCAAATTGTAATAAAGGAATTTGAACCAACTTCGTTTTTTTGAGATTTTGGTGATTTTGGTTGTTGGAGGAGTTAAATTTGAGTAAATCTAGATGAAATTAACACCTATTTTTAGATTTTATATCAATTTTTAGTCAAATTGTAATAAAGGAATTTGAAGGAACTTCGATTTTTTTGGATTTTGATGATTTTGGTTGTTGGAGGAGTTAAATTTGAGTGAATTTAGATGAAATTTACTTTTATTTTTTGTATTTTATATAAATTTTTAGTCAAATTGTAATAAAGCAATTTGATCCAACTACGATTTTTTTGGATTTTGATGAGTTTTTTTGTTTGGAGGAGCTAAATTTGAGTGAATTTAGATGAAATTTACTTTTAGTTTTTTGGATTTTATATAAATTTTTAATCAAATTGTAATAAAGTAATTTGAAACCAACTTCGATTTTTTTGGATTTTGATGAGTTTTTTGTTGGAGTTAAATTTGAGTGAATTTAGTAGAAATTTACTTCTATTTTTTTGATTTCATATAAATTTTTAGTCAAATTGTAATAAAGTACTTTGAAACCAACTTCGATTTTTTTGGATTTTGATGAATTTTTTTGTTGGTGGAGCTAAATTTGAGTGAATTTAGATGAAATTTACTTTTATTTTTTTGTATTTTATATAAATTTTTAGTCAAATTGTAATAAAGCAATTTGAACCAACTTCGATTTTTTTGGATTTTGATGAGTTTTTTTGTCTGGAGGAGCTAAATTTGAGTGAATTTAGATGAAATTTACTTTTACTTTTTTGGATTTTATATAAATTTTAAGTCAAATTGTATTAAAGGAATTTGAACCAACTTCGATTTTTTTGGATTTTGATGAATTTTTTTGTTGGAGGAGCTAAATTTGAGTGAGATTAGATGAAATTTACTTTTATTTTTTTGGATTTTATATAAATTTTTAGTCAAATTGTAATAAAGGAATTAGAACCAACTTCGATTTTTTTGGATTTTGATGATTTTGGTTGTTGGAGGAGTTAAATTTGAGTATATCTAGAAGAAATTAACACCTATTTTTTTGGATTTTATATAAATTTTTAGTCAAATTGTAATAAAGTAATTTGAAACCAACTTCGATTTTTTTGGATTTTGATGAATTTTTTTGTTGGAGGAGCTAAATTTGAGTGAGTTTAGATGAAATTTACTTTTATTTTTTTGGATTTTATATAAATTTTTAGTCAAATTGTAATAAAGGAATTTGAACCAACTTCGATTTTTTTGGATTTTGATGAGTTTTTTTGTTGGAGGAGTTAAATTTGAGTGAATTTAGATGAAATTTACTTTCATTTTTTTGGATTTTAAATAAATTTTTAGTCAAATTGTAATAAAGGAATTTGAACCAACTTCGATTTTTTTGGATTTTGATGAATTTTTTTGTTGGAGGAGCTAAATTTGAGTGAGTTTAGATGAAATTTACTTTTATTTTTTTGGATTTTATATAAATTTTTAGTCAAATAGTAATAAAGGAATTTGAACCAACTTCGATTTTTTTGGATTTTGATGATTTTGGTTGTTGGAGGAGTTAAATTTGAGTATATCTAGATGAAATTAACACCTTATTTTTGGATTTTATATAAATTTTTAGTCAAATTGTAATAAAGGGATTTGAAACAACTTCGATTTTTTTAGATTCTGATGAATGTTTTTGTAGGAGGAGCTAAGTTTGATTGAATTTAGATGAAATTTACTTTCATTTTTTTGGATTTTATATAAATTTTTAGTCAAATTGTAATGAAGTACATTGAAACCAACTTGGATTTTTTTGGCTTTTGATGAATTTTCTTGTTGGAGGAGCTAAATTTGAGTGAATTTAGATGAAATTTACTTTTATTTTTTGTATTTTATATAAATTTTTAGTCAAATTGTAATAAAGCAATTTGAACCAACTTCGATTTTTTTGGATTTTGATGAGTTTTTTTGTTGGAGGAGCTAAATTTGAGTGAGTTTAGATGAAATTTACTTTTATTTTTTTGGATTTTATATAAATTTTTAGTCAAATTGTAATAAAGTAATTTGAAACCAACTTCGATTTTTTTGGATATTGATGAATTTTTTTGTTGGAGGAGCTAAATTTGAGTGAGTTTAGATGAAATTTACTTTTATTTTTTTGGATTTTATATAAATTTTTAGTCAAATTGTAATAAAGGAATTTGAACCAACTTCAATTTTTTTGGATTTTGATGATTTTGGTTGTTGGAGGAGTTAAATTTGAGTAAATCTAGATGAAATTAACACCTATTTTTTTGGATTTTAAATAAATTTTTAGTCAAATTGTAATAAAGTACATTGAAACCAACTTGGATTTTTTTGGATTTTGATGAATTTTTTTGTTGGAGGAGCAAAATTTGAGTGAATTTAGATGAAATTTACTTTTATTTTTTGGATTTTATATAAATTTTTAGTCAAATTGTAATAAAGTACATTGAAACCAACTTTGATTTTTTTTGGATTTTGATGATTTTTTTTGTTGGAGGAGCTAAATTTGAGTGAATTTAGATGAAATTTACTTTTATTTTTTTGGATTTTATATAAATTTTTAGTCGAATTGTAATAAAGAAATTTGAACCAACTTCGATTTTTTTGGATTTTGATGAGTTTTTTTGTTGGAGGAGTTAAATTTGAGTGAATTTAGATGAAATTTACTTCTATTTTTTTTTATTTCATATAAATTTTTAGTCAAATAGTAATAAAGGAATTTGAACCAACTTCGATTTTTTTGGATTTTGATGATTTTGATTGTTGGAGGAGTTAAATTTGATTGAATTTAGATGAAATTTACTTTCATTTTTTTGGATTTTAAATAAATTTTTAGTCAAATTGTAATAAAGTACATTGAAACCAACTTGGATTTTTTTGGATTTTGATGAATTTTTTTGTTGGAGGAGCTAAATTTGAGTGAATTTAGATGAAATTTACTTTTATTTTTTTGGATTTTATATAAATTTTTAGTCAAATTGTAATAAATGAATTTGAACCAACTTCGATTTTTTTGGATTTTGATGAATTTTTTTGTTGGAGGAGCTAAATTTGAGTGAGTTTAGATGAAATTTACTTTTATTTTTTTGGATTTTATATAAATTTTTAGTCAAATAGTAATAAAGGAATTTGAACCAACTTCGATTTTTTTGGATTTTGATGATTTTGGTTGTTGGAGGAGTTAAATTTGAGTAAATTTAGATGAAACTAACACCTTATTTTTGGATTTTATATAAATTTTTAGTCAAATTGTAATAAAGGGATTTGAAACAACTTCGATTTTTTTGGATTTTGATGAATGTTTTTGTAGGAGGAGCTAAGTTTGATTGAATTTAGATGAAATTTACTTTCATTTTTTTGGATTTTATATAAATTTTTAGTCAAATTGTAATGAAGTATATTGAAACCAACTTGGATTTTTTTGGATTTTGATGAATTTTCTTGTTGGAGGAGCTAAATTTGAGTGAATTTAGATGAAATTTACTTTTATTTTTTTGTATTTTATATAAATTTTTAGTCAAATTGTAATAAAGCAATTTGAACCAACTTCGATTTTTTTGGATTTTGATGAGTTTTTTTGTCTGGAGGAGCTAAATTTGAGTGAATTTAGATGAAATTTACTTTTACTTTTTTGGATTTTATATAAATTTTTAGTCAAATTGTATTAAAGGAATTTGAACCAACTTCGATTTTTTTGGATTTTGATGAATTTTTTTGTTGGAGGAGCTAAATTTGAGTGAGTTTAGATGAAATTTACTTTTATTTTTTTGGATTTTATATAAATTTTTAGTCAAATTGTAATAAAGGAATTTGAACCAACTTCGATTTTTTTGGATTTTGATGATTTTGGTTGTTCGAGGAGTTAAATTTGAGTAAATCTAGATGCAATTAACACCTATTTTTTTGGATTTTATATAAATTTTTAGTCAAATTGTAATAAAGTAATTTGAAACCAACTTCGATTTTTTTGGATTTTGATGAATTTTTTTGTTGGAGGAGCTAAATTTGAGTGAGTTTAGATGAAATTTACTTTTATTTTTTTGGATTTTACATAAATTTTTAGTCAAATTGTAATAAAGTAATTTGAAACCAACTTCGATTTTTTTGGATTTTGATGAAATGTTTTGTTGGAGGAGCTAAATTTGTGTGAATTTAGATGAAATTTACTTTTTTTTTGGATTTTATATAAATTTTTAGTCAAATTGTAATAAAGGAATTTGAACCAACTTCGATTTTTTTGAATTTTGATGAATTTTTTTGTTGGTGGAGCTAAATTTGAGTGAATTTAGATGAAATTTACTTTTATTTTTTTGAATTTTATATAAATTTTTAATCAAATTGTAATAAAGGAATTTGAACCAACTTCGATTTTTTTGGTTTTTGATGAGTTTTTTTGTTGGAGGAGTTAAATTTGAGTGAATTTAGATGAAATTTACTTCTATTTTTTTTTATTTCATATAAATTTTTAGTCAAATAGTAATAAAGGAATTCGAACAAACTTCGATTTTTTTGGATTTTGATGAGTTTTTTTGTTTGGAGGAGCTAAATTTGAGTGAATTTAGATGAAATTTACTTTTATTTTTTTGGATTTTATATAAATTTTTAGTCAAATTGTAATAAAGGAATTTGAAACAACTTCGATTTATTTGAATTTTGATGAATTGTTTTGTTGGAGGAGCTAAATTTGGGTGAATTTAGATGAAATTTACTTTCATTTTTTGGATTTTATATAAATTTTTAGTCAAATTGTAATAAAGGAATTTGAACCAACTTCGATTTTTTTGGATTTTGATGAGTTTTTTGTTGGAGTTAAATTTGAGTGAATTTAGTAGAAATTTACTTCTATTTTTTTGATTTCATATAAATTTTTAGTCAAATTGTAATAAAGTACTTTGAAACCAACTTCGATTTTTTTTGGATTTTGATGAGTTTTATTGTTGGAGGAGTTAAATTTGAGTGAATTTAGATGAAATTCACTTGTATTTTTTTGATTTCATATAAATTTTTAGTCAAATTGTAATAAAGGAATTTGAACCAACTTCGTTTTTTTGGGATTTTGGTGAATTTTTTTGTTGGAGGAGCTAAATTTGAGTGAGTTTAGATGAAATTTACTTTTATTTTTTTGGATTTTATATAAATTTTTAGTCAAATTGTAATAAAGGAATTTGAACCAACTTCGATTTTTTTGGATTTTGATGAGTTTTTTTGTTGGAGGAGTTAAATTTGAGTGAATTTAGATGAAATTTACTTTCATTTTTTTGGATTTTAAATAAATTTTTAGTCAAATTGTAATAAAGTACATTGAAACCAACTTGGATTTTTTTGGATTCTGATGAATTTTTTTGTTGGAGGAGCTAAATTTGAGTGAATTTAGATGAAATTTACTTTTATTTTTTTGGATTTTATATAAATTTTTAGTCAAATTGTAATAAAGGAATTTGAACCAACTTCGATTTTTTTGGATTTTGATGAATTTTTTTGTTGGAGGAGCTAAATTTGAGTGAGTTTAGATGAAATTTACTTTTATTTTTTTGGATTTTATATAAATTTTTAGTCAAATAGTAATAAAGGAATTTGATCCAACTTCGATTTTTTTGGATTTTGATGATTTTGGTTGTTGGAGGAGTTAAATTTGAGTATATCTAGATGAAATTAACACCTTATTTTTGGATTTTATATAAATTTTTAGTCAAATTGTAATAAAGGGATTTGAAACAACTTCGATTTTTTTAGATTCTGATGAATGTTTTTGTAGGAGGAGCTAAGTTTGATTGAATTTAGATGAAATTTACTTTCATTTTTTTGGATTTTATATAAATTTTTAGTCAAATTGTAATGAAGTACATTGAAACCAACTTGGATTTTTTTGGCTTTTGATGAATTTTCTTGTTGGAGGAGCTAAATTTGAGTGAATTTAGATGAAATTTACTTTTATTTTTTGTATTTTATATAAATTTTTAGTCAAATTGTAATAAAGCAATTTGAACCAACTTCGATTTTTTTGGATTTTGATGAGTTTTTTTGTTGGAGGAGCTAAATTTGAGTGAGTTTAGATGAAATTTACTTTTATTTTTTTGGATTTTATATAAATTTTTAGTCAAATTGTAATAAAGTAATTTGAAACCAACTTCGATTTTTTTGGATATTGATGAATTTTTTTGTTGGAGGAGCTAAATTTGAGTGAGTTTAGATGAAATTTACTTTTATTTTTTTGGATTTTATATAAATTTTTAGTCAAATTGTAATAAAGGAATTTGAACCAACTTCAATTTTTTTGGATTTTGATGATTTTGGTTGTTGGAGGAGTTAAATTTGAGTAAATCTAGATGAAATTAACACCTATTTTTTTGGATTTTAAATAAATTTTTAGTCAAATTGTAATAAAGTACATTGAAACCAACTTGGATTTTTTTGGATTTTGATGAATTTTTTTGTTGGAGGAGCAAAATTTGAGTGAATTTAGATGAAATTTACTTTTATTTTTTGGATTTTATATAAATTTTTAGTCAAATTGTAATAAAGTACATTGAAACCAACTTTGATTTTTTTTGGATTTTGATGATTTTTTTTGTTGGAGGAGCTAAATTTGAGTGAATTTAGATGAAATTTACTTTTATTTTTTTGGATTTTATATAAATTTTTAGTCGAATTGTAATAAAGAAATTTGAACCAACTTCGATTTTTTTGGATTTTGATGAGTTTTTTTGTTGGAGGAGTTAAATTTGAGTGAATTTAGATGAAATTTACTTCTATTTTTTTTTATTTCATATAAATTTTTAGTCAAATAGTAATAAAGGAATTTGAACCAACTTCGATTTTTTTGGATTTTGATGATTTTGATTGTTGGAGGAGTTAAATTTGATTGAATTTAGATGAAATTTACTTTCATTTTTTTGGATTTTAAATAAATTTTTAGTCAAATTGTAATAAAGTACATTGAAACCAACTTGGATTTTTTTGGATTTTGATGAATTTTTTTGTTGGAGGAGCTAAATTTGAGTGAATTTAGATGAAATTTACTTTTATTTTTTTGGATTTTATATAAATTTTTAGTCAAATTGTAATAAATGAATTTGAACCAACTTCGATTTTTTTGGATTTTGATGAATTTTTTTGTTGGAGGAGCTAAATTTGAGTGAGTTTAGATGAAATTTACTTTTATTTTTTTGGATTTTATATAAATTTTTAGTCAAATAGTAATAAAGGAATTTGAACCAACTTCGATTTTTTTGGATTTTGATGATTTTGGTTGTTGGAGGAGTTAAATTTGAGTAAATTTAGATGAAACTAACACCTTATTTTTGGATTTTATATAAATTTTTAGTCAAATTGTAATAAAGGGATTTGAAACAACTTCGATTTTTTTGGATTTTGATGAATGTTTTTGTAGGAGGAGCTAAATTTGATTGAATTTAGATGAAATTTACTTTCATTTTTTTGGATTTTATATAAATTTTTAGTCAAATTGTAATGAAGTACATTGAAACCAACTTGGATTTTTTTGGATTTTGATGAATTTTCTTGTTGGAGGAGCTAAATTTGAGTGAATTTAGATGAAATTTACTTTTATTTTTTTGTATTTTATATAAATTTTTAGTCAAATTGTAATAAAGCAATTTGAACCAACTTCGATTTTTTTGGATTTTGATGAGTTTTTTTGTCTGGAGGAGCTAAATTTGAGTGAATTTAGATGAAATTTACTTTTACTTTTTTGGATTTTATATAAATTTTTAGTCAAATTGTATTAAAGGAATTTAAACCAACTTCGATTTTTTTGGATTTTGATGAATTTTTTTGTTGGAGGAGCTAAATTTGAGTGAGTTTAGATGAAATTTACTTTTATTTTTTTGGATTTTACATAAATTTTTAGTCAAATTGTAATAAAGTAATTTGAAACCAACTTCGATTTTTTTGGATTTTGATGAAATGTTTTGTTGGAGGAGCTAAATTTGTGTGAATTTAGATGAAATTTACTTTCATTTTTTGGATTTTATATAAATTTTTAGTCAAATTGTAATAAAGGAATTTGAACCAACTTCGATTTTTTTGAATTTTGATGAATTTTTTTGTTGGTGGAGCTAAATTTGAGTGAATTTAGATGAAATTTACTTTTATTTTTTTGAATTTTATATAAATTTTTAATCAAATTGTAATAAAGGAATTTGAACCAACTTCGATTTTTTTGGTTTTTGATGAGTTTTTTTGTTGGAGGAGTTAAATTTGAGTGAATTTAGATGAAATTTACTTCTATTTTTTTTTATTTCATATAAATTTTTAGTCAAATAGTAATAAAGGAATTCGAACAAACTTCGATTTTTTTGGATTTTGATGAGTTTTTTTGTTTGGAGGAGCTAAATTTGAGTGAATTTAGATGAAATTTACTTTTACTTTTTTGGATTTTATATAAATTTTCAGTCAAATTGTAATAAAGTAATTTGAACCAACTTCGTCTTTATTGGATTTTGGTGATTTTGGTTGTTGGAGGAGTTAAATTTGAGTAAATCTAGATGAAATTAACACCTATTTTTTGGATTTTATATAAATTTTTAGTCAAATTGTAATAAAGGAATTTGAACCAACTTCGATTTTTTTGAATTTTGATGAATTTTTTTGTTGGAGGAGCTAAATTTGTGTGAATTTAGATGAAATTTACTTTCATTTTTTGGATTTTATATAAATTTTTAGTCAAATTGTAATAAAGGAATTTGAACCAACTTCGATTTTTTTGAATTTTGATGAATTTTTTTGTTGGAGGAGCTAAATTTGAGTGAATTTAGATGAAATTTACTTTTATTTTTTTGGATTTTATATAAATTTTTAGTCAAATTGTAATAAATGAATTTGAACCAACTTCGATTTTTTTGGATTTTGATGAATTTTTTTGTTGGAGGAGCTAAATTTGAGTGAGTTTAGATGAAATTTACTTTTATTTTTTTGGATTTTATATAAATTTTTAGTCAAATAGTAATAAAGGAATTTGAACCAACTTCGATTTTTTTGGATTTTGATGATTTTGGTTGTTGGAGGAGTTAAATTTGAGTAAATTTAGATGAAACTAACACCTTATTTTTGGATTTTATATAAATTTTTAGTCAAATTGTAATAAAGGGATTTGAAACAACTTCGATTTTTTTGGATTTTGATGAATGTTTTTGTAGGAGGAGCTAAATTTGATTGAATTTAGATGAAATTTACTTTCATTTTTTTGGATTTTATATAAATTTTTAGTCAAATTGTAATGAAGTACATTGAAACCAACTTGGATTTTTTTGGATTTTGATGAATTTTCTTGTTGGAGGAGCTAAATTTGAGTGAATTTAGATGAAATTTACTTTTATTTTTTTGTATTTTATATAAATTTTTAGTCAAATTGTAATAAAGCAATTTGAACCAACTTCGATTTTTTTGGATTTTGATGAGTTTTTTTGTCTGGAGGAGCTAAATTTGAGTGAATTTAGATGAAATTTACTTTTACTTTTTTGGATTTTATATAAATTTTTAGTCAAATTGTATTAAAGGAATTTGAACCAACTTCGATTTTTTTGGATTTTGATGAATTTTTTTGTTGGAGGAGCTAAATTTGAGTGAGTTTAGATGAAATTTACTTTTATTTTTTTGGATTTTATATAAATTTTTAGTCAAATTGTAATAAAGGAATTTGAACCAACTTCGATTTTTTTGGATTTTGATGATTTTGGTTGTTCGAGGAGTTAAATTTGAGTAAATCTAGATGCAATTAACACCTATTTTTTTGGATTTTATATAAATTTTTAGTCAAATTGTAATAAAGTAATTTGAAACCAACTTCGATTTTTTTGGATTTTGATGAATTTTTTTGTTGGAGGAGCTAAATTTGAGTGAATTTAGATGAAATTTACTTTTACTTTTTTGGATTTTATATAAATTTTTAGTCAAATTGTATTAAAGGAATTTGAACCAACTTCGATTTTTTTGGATTTTGATGAATTTTTTTGTTGGAGGAGCTAAATTTGAGTGAGATTAGATGAAATTTACTTTTATTTTTTTGGATTTTATATAAATTTTTAGTCAAATTGTAATAAAGGAATTAGAACCAACTTCGATTTTTTTGGATTTTGATGATTTTGGTTGTTGGAGGAGTTAAATTTGAGTATATCTAGAAGAAATTAACACCTATTTTTTTGGATTTTATATAAATTTTTAGTCAAATTGTAATAAAGTAATTTGAAACCAACTTCGATTTTTTTGGATTTTGATGAATTTTTTTGTTGGAGGAGTTAAATTTGAGTGAATTTAGATGAAATTTACTTCTATTTTTTTTTATTTCATATAAATTTTTAGTCAAATAGTAATAAAGGAATTCGAACAAACTTCGATTTTTTTGGATTTTGATGAATTTTCTTGTTGGAGGAGCTAAATTTGAGTGAATTTAGATGAAATTTACTTTTATTTTTTTGTATTTTATATAAATTTTTAGTCAAATTGTAATAAAGCAATTTGAACCAACTTCGATTTTTTTGGATTTTGATGAGTTTTTTTGTCTGGAGGAGCTAAATTTGAGTGAATTTAGATGAAATTTACTTTTACTTTTTTGGATTTTATATAAATTTTTAGTCAAATTGTATTAAAGGAATTTAAACCAACTTCGATTTTTTTGGATTTTGATGAATTTTTTTGTTGGAGGAGCTAAATTTGAGTGAGTTTAGATGAAATTTACTTTTATTTTTTTGGATTTTACATAAATTTTTAGTCAAATTGTAATAAAGTAATTTGAAACCAACTTCGATTTTTTTGGATTTTGATGAAATGTTTTGTTGGAGGAGCTAAATTTGTGTGAATTTAGATGAAATTTACTTTCATTTTTTGGATTTTATATAAATTTTTAGTCAAATTGTAATAAAGGAATTTGAACCAACTTCGATTTTTTTGAATTTTGATGAATTTTTTTGTTGGTGGAGCTAAATTTGAGTGAATTTAGATGAAATTTACTTTTATTTTTTTGAATTTTATATAAATTTTTAATCAAATTGTAATAAAGGAATTTGAACCAACTTCGATTTTTTTGGTTTTTGATGAGTTTTTTTGTTGGAGGAGTTAAATTTGAGTGAATTTAGATGAAATTTACTTCTATTTTTTTTATTTCATATAAATTTTTAGTCAAATAGTAATAAAGGAATTCGAACAAACTTCGATTTTTTTGGATTTTGATGAGTTTTTTTGTTTGGAGGAGCTAAATTTGAGTGAATTTAGATGAAATTTACTTTTACTTTTTTGGATTTTATATAAATTTTCAGTCAAATTGTAATAAAGTAATTTGAACCAACTTCGTCTTTATTGGATTTTGGTGATTTTGGTTGTTGGAGGAGTTAAATTTGAGTAAATCTAGATGAAATTAACACCTATTTTTTGGATTTTATATAAATTTTTAGTCAAATTGTAATAAAGGAATTTGAACCAACTTCGATTTTTTTGAATTTTGATGAATTTTTTTGTTGGAGGAGCTAAATTTGAGTGAATTTAGATGAAATTTACTCTTATTTTTTGTATTTTATATAAATTTTTAGTCAAATTGTAATAAAGCAATTTGATCCAACTACGATTTTTTTGGATTTTGATGAGTTTTTTTGTTTGGAGGAGCTAAATTTGAGCGAATTTAGACGAAATTTACTTTTATTTTTTTGGATTTTATATAAATTTTTAGTCAAATTGTAATAAAGGAATTTGAAACAACTTCGATTTATTTGAATTTTGATGAATTGTTTTGTTGGAGGAGCTAAATTTGGGTGAATTTAGATGAAATTTACTTTCATTTTTTGGATTTTATATAAATTTTTAGTCAAATTGTAATAAAGGAATTTGAACCAACTTCGATTTTTTGGATTTTGATGAGTTTTTTGTTGGAGTTAAATTTGGGTGAATAAAGTAGAAATTTACTTCAATTTTTTTGATTTCATATAAATTTTTAGTCAAATTGTAATAAAGTACTTTGAAACCAACTTCGATTTTTTTTGGATTTTGATGAGTTTTATTGTTGGAGGAGTTAAATTTGAGTGAATTTAGATGAAATTCACTTGTATTTTTTTGATTTCATATAAATTTTTAGTCAAATTGTAATAAAGGAATTTGAACCAACTTCGTTTTTTTGGGATTTTGGTGATTTTGGTTGTTGGAGGAGTTAAATTTGAGTAAATCTAGATGAAATTAACACCTATTTTTTGGATTTTATATAAATTTTTAGTCAAATTGTAATAAAGGAATTTGAAGGAACTTCGATTTTTTTGGATTTTGATGATTTTGGTTGTTGGAGGAGTTAAATTTGAGTGAATTTAGATGAAATTTACTTTTATTTTTTGTATTTTATATAAATTTTTAATCAAATTGTAATAAAGTAATTTGAAACCAACTTCGATTTTTTTGGATTTTGATGAGTTTTTTGTTGGAGTTAAATTTGAGTGAATTTAGTAGAAATTTACTTCTATTTTTTTGATTTCATATAAATTTTTAGTCAAATTGTAATAAAGTACTTTGAAACCAACTTCGATTTTTTGGATTTTGATGAATTTTTTTGTTGGTGGAGCTAAATTTGAGTGAATTTAGATGAAATTTACTTTTATTTTTTTGTATTTTATATAAATTTTTAGTCAAATTGTAATAAAGCAATTTGAACCAACTTCGATTTTTTTGGATTTTGATGAGTTTTTTTGTTTGGAGGAGCTAAATTTGAGTGAATTTAGATGAAATTTACTTTTACTTTTTTGGATTTTATATAAATTTTTAGTCAAATTGTAATAAAGGAATTTGAACCAACTTCGATTTTTTTGGATTTTGATGAGTTTTTTTGTTGGAGGAGTTAAATTTGAGTGAATTTAGTAGAAATTTATTTCTATTTTTTTTGATTTCATATAAATTTTTAGTCAAACTGTAATAATGTACTTAGAAACCAACTTCGATTTTTTTGAATTTTGATGAATTTTTTTGTTGGAGGAGCTAAATTTGAGTGAATTTAGATGAAATTTACTTTTATTTTTTGTATTTTATATAAATTTTTAGTCAAATTGTAATAAAGCAATTTGATCCAACTACGATTTTTTTGGATTTTGATGAGTTTTTTTGTTTGGAGGAGCTAAATTTGAGCGAATTTAGATGAAATTTACTTTTATTTTTTTGGATTTTATATAAATTTTTAGTCAAATTGTAATAAAGGAATTTGAACCAACTTCGATTTATTTGAATTTTGATGAAATGTTTTGTTGGAGGAGCTAAATTTGTGTGAATTTAGATGAAATTTACTTTCATTTTTTGGATTTTATATAAATTTTTAGTCAAATTGTAATAAAGGAATTTGAACCAACTTCGATTTTTTTGAATTTTGATGAATTTTTTTGTTGGTGGAGCTAAATTTGAGTGAATTTAGATGAAATTTACTTTTATTTTTTTGAATTTTATATAAATTTTTAATCAAATTGTAATAAAGGAATTTGAACCAACTTCGATTTTTTTGAATTTTGATGAATTTTTTTGTTGGAGGAGCTAAATTTGAGTGAATTTAGATGAAATTTACTTTCATTTTTTTGGATTTTATATACATTTTTAGTCAAATTGGAATAAAGTACATTGAAACCAACTTGGATTTTTTTGAATTTTGATGAATTTTTTTGTTGGAGGAGCTAAATTTGAGTGAATTTAGATGAAATTTACTTTTATTTTTTTGGATTTTATATAAATTTTTAATCAAATTGTAATAAAGTAATTTGAAACCAACTTCGATTTTTTTGGATTTTGATGAGTTTTTTGTTGGAGTTAAATTTGAGTGAATTTAGTAGAACTTTACTTCTATTTTTTTTGGATTTTGATGAGTTTTATTGTTGGAGGAGTTAAATTTGAGTGAATTTAGATGAAATTTACTTGTATTTTTTTGATTTCATATAAATTTTTAGTCAAATTGTAATAAAGCAATTTGATCCAACTACGATTTTTTTGGATTTTGATGAGTTTTTTTGTTTGGAGGAGCTAAATTTGAGCGAATTTAGATGAAATTTACTTTTATTTTTTTGGATTTTATATAAATTTTTAGTCAAATTGTAATAAAGGAATTTGAACCAACTTCGATTTATTTGAATTTTGATGAAATGTTTTGTTGGAGGAGCTAAATTTGTGTGAATTTAGATGAAATTTACTTTCATTTTTTGGATTTTATATAAATTTTTAGTCAAATTGTAATAAAGGAATTTGAACCAACTTCGATTTTTTTGAATTTTGATGAATTTTTTTGTTGGTGGAGCTAAATTTGAGTGAATTTAGATGAAAGTTACTTTTATTTTTTTGAATTTTATATAAATTTTTAATCAAATTGTAATAAAGGAATTTGAACCAACTTCGATTTTTTTGGTTTTTGATGAGTTTTTTTGTTGGAGGAGTTAAATTTGAGTGAATTTAGATGAAATTTACTTCTATTTTTTTTTATTTCATATAAATTTTTAGTCAAATAGTAATAAAGGAATTCGAACAAACTTCGATTTTTTTGGATTTTGATGAGTTTTTTTGTTTGGAGGAGCTAAATTTGAGTGAATTTAGATGAAATTTACTTTTACTTTTTTGGATTTTATATAAATTTTTAGTCAAATTGTAATAAAGGAATTTGAACCAACTTCGTCTTTATTGGATTTTGGTGATTTTGGTTGTTGGAGGAGTTAAATTTGAGTAAATCTAGATGAAATTAACACCTATTTTTTGGATTTTATATAAATTTTTAGTCAAATTGTAATAAAGGAATTTGAACCAACTTCGATTTTTTTGAATTTTGATGAATTTTTTTGTTGGAGGAGCTAAATTTGAGTGAATTTAGATGAAATTTACTTTTATTTTTTTGGATTTTATATAAATTTTTAGTCAAATTGTAATAAAGGAATTTGAAACGACTTCGATTTTTTTGGATTTTGATGAGTTTTTTTGTTGGAGGAGTTAAATTTGAGTGAATTTAGATGAAAATTACTTCTATTTTTTTTGATTTCATATAAATTTTTAGTCAAATAGTAATAAAGGAATTTGAACCAACTTCGATTTTTTTGGATTTTGATGATTTTGGTTGTTGGAGGAGTTAAATTTGAGTAAATTTAGATGAAATTAACACCTTATTTTTGGATTTTATATAAATTTTTAGTCAAATTGTAATAAAGGTATTTGAAACAACTTCGATTTTTTGGATTTTGATGAATTTTTTTGTAGGAGGAGCTAAATTTGATTGAATTTAGATGAAATTTACTTTCATTTTTTTGGATTTTATATACATTTTTAGTCAAATTGGAATAAAGTACATTGAAACCAACTTGGATTTTTTTGGATTTTGATGAATTTTTTTGTTGGAGGAGCTAAATTTGAGTGAATTTAGATGAAATTTACTTTTATTTTTTTGGATTTTATATAAATTTTTAATCAAACTGTAATAAAGTAATTCGAAACCAACTTCGATTTTTTTGGATTTTGATGAGTTTTTTGTTGGAGTTAAATTTGAGTGAATTTAGTAGAAATTTACTTCTATTTTTTTGATTTCATATAAATTTTTAGTCAAATTGTAATAAAGTACTTTGAAACCAACTTCGATTTTTTTTGGATTTTGATGAATTTTATTGTTGGAGGAGTTAAATTTGAGTGAATTTAGATGAAATTTACTTTTATTTTTTTGTATTTTATATAAATTTTTAGTCAAATTGTAATAAAGCAATTTGAACCAACTTCGATTTTTTTGGATTTTGATGAGTTTTTTTGTTTGGAGGAGCTAAATTTGAGTGAATTTAGATGAAATTTACTTTTACTTTTCTGGATTTTATATAAATTTTTAGTCAAATTGTAATAAAGGAATTTGAACCAACTTCGATTTTTTTGGATTTTGATGAGTTTTTTTGTTGGAGGAGTTAAATTTGAGTGAATTTAGTAGAAATTTATTTGTATTTTTTTTTATTTCTTTTAAATTTTTAGTCAAACTGTAATAAAGTACTTAGAAACCAACTTCGATTTTTTTGAATTTTGATGAATTTTTTTGTTGGAGGAGCTAAATTTGAGTGAATTTAGATGAAATTTACTGTTATTTTTTGTATTTTATATAAATTTTTAGTCAAATTGTAATAAAGCAATTTGATCCAACTACGATTTTTTTGGATTTTGATGAGTTTTTTTGTTTGGAGGAGCTAAATTTGAGTGAATTTAGATGAAATTTACTTTAATTTTTTTGGATTTTATATAAATTTTTAGTCAAATTGTAATAAAGGAATTTGAACCAACTTCGATTTATTTGAATTTTGATGAATTTTTTTGTTGGAGGAGCTAAATTTGTGTGAATTTAGATGAAATTTACTTTCATTTTTTGGATTTTATATAAATTTTTAGTCAAATTGTAATAAAGTAATTTGAAACCAACTTCGATTTTTTTGGATATTGATGAATTTTTTTGTTGGAGGAGCTAAATTTGAGTGAGTTTAGATGAAATTTACTTTTATTTTTTTGGATTTTATATAAATTTTTAGTCAAATTGTAATAAAGGAATTTGAACCAACTTCAATTTTTTTGGATTTTGATGATTTTGGTTGTTGGAGGAGTTAAATTTGAGTAAATCTAGATGAAATTAACACCTATTTTTTGGATTTTAAATAAATTTTTAGTCAAATTGTAATAAAGTACATTGAAACCAACTTGGATTTTTTTGGATTTTGATGAATTTTTTTGTTGGAGGAGCAAAATTTGAGTGAATTTAGATGAAATTTACTTTTATTTTTTGGATTTTATATAAATTTTTAGTCAAATTGTAATAAAGTACATTGAAACCAACTTTGATTTTTTTTGGATTTTGATGAATTTTTTTGTTGGAGGAGCTAAATTTGAGTGAATTTAGATGAAATTTACTTTTATTTTTTTGGATTTTATATAAATTTTTAGTCGAATTGTAATAAAGAAATTTGAACCAACTTCGATTTTTTTGGATTTTGATGAATTTTTTTGTTGGAGGAGCTAAATTTGAGTGAGTTTAGATGAAATTTACTTTTATTTTTTTGGATTTTATATAAATTTTTAGTCAAATTGTAATAAAGGAATTTGAACCAACTTCGATTTTTTTGGATTTTGATGATTTTGGTTGTTGGAGGAGTTAAATTTGAGTAAATCTAGATGCAATTAACACCTATTTTTTTGGATTTTATATAAATTTTTAGTCAAATTGTAATAAAGTAATTTGAAACCAACTTCGATTTTTTTGGATTTTGATGAATTTTTTTGTTGGAGGAGCTAAATTTGAGTGAGTTTAGATGAAATTTACTTTTATTTTTTTGGATTTTACATAAATTTTTAGTCAAATTGTAATAAAGTAATTTGAAACCAACTTCGATTTTTTTGGATTTTGATGAAATGTTTTGTTGGAGGAGCTAAATTTGTGTGAATTTAGATGAAATTTACTTTCATTTTTTGGATTTTATATAAATTTTTAGTCAAATTGTAATAAAGGAATTTGAACCAACTTCGATTTTTTTGGATTTTGATGAGTTTTTTGTTGGAGTTAAATTTGAGTGAATTTAGTAGAAATTTACTTCTATTTTTTTGATTTCATATAAATTTTTAGTCAAATTGTAATAAAGTACTTTGAAACCAACTTCGATTTTTTTTGGATTTTGATGAGTTTTATTGTTGGAGGAGTTAAATTTGAGTGAATTTAGATGAAATTCACTTGTATTTTTTTGATTTCATATAAATTTTTAGTCAAATTGTAATAAAGGAATTTGAACCAACTTCGTTTTTTTGAGATTTTGGTGATTTTGGTTGTTGGAGGAGTTAAATTTGAGTAAATCTAGATGAAATTAACACCTATTTTTAGATTTTATATCAATTTTTAGTCAAATTGTAATAAAGGAATTTGAAGGAACTTCGATTTTTTTGGATTTTGATGATTTTGGTTGTTGGAGGAGTTAAATTTGAGTGAATTTAGATGAAATTTACTTTTATTTTTTGTATTTTATATAAATTTTTAGTCAAATTGTAATAAAGCAATTTGATCCAACTACGATTTTTTTGGATTTTGATGAGTTTTTTTGTTTGGAGGAGCTAAATTTGAGTGAATTTAGATGAAATTTACTTTTAGTTTTTTGGATTTTATATAAATTTTTAATCAAATTGTAATAAAGTAATTTGAAACCAACTTCGATTTTTTTGGATTTTGATGAGTTTTTTGTTGGAGTTAAATTTGAGTGAATTTAGTAGAAATTTACTTCTATTTTTTTGATTTCATATAAATTTTTAGTCAAATTGTAATAAAGTACTTTGAAACCAACTTCGATTTTTTTGGATTTTGATGAATTTTTTTGTTGGTGGAGCTAAATTTGAGTGAATTTAGATGAAATTTACTTTTATTTTTTTGTATTTTATATAAATTTTTAGTCAAATTGTAATAAAGCAATTTGAACCAACTTCGATTTTTTTGGATTTTGATGAGTTTTTTTGTCTGGAGGAGCTAAATTTGAGTGAATTTAGATGAAATTTACTTTTACTTTTTTGGATTTTATATAAATTTTTAGTCAAATTGTATTAAAGGAATTTGAACCAACTTCGATTTTTTTGGATTTTGATGAATTTTTTTGTTGGAGGAGCTAAATTTGAGTGAGATTAGATGAAATTTACTTTTATTTTTTTGGATTTTATATAAATTTTTAGTCAAATTGTAATAAAGGAATTAGAACCAACTTCGATTTTTTTGGATTTTGATGATTTTGGTTGTTGGAGGAGTTAAATTTGAGTATATCTAGAAGAAATTAACACCTATTTTTTTGGATTTTATATAAATTTTTAGTCAAATTGTAATAAAGTAATTTGAAACCAACTTCGATTTTTTTGGATTTTGATGAATTTTTTTGTTGGAGGAGCTAAATTTGAGTGAGTTTAGATGAAATTTACTTTTATTTTTTTGGATTTTATATAAATTTTTAGTCAAATTGTAATAAAGGAATTTGAACCAACTTCGATTTTTTTGGATTTTGATGAGTTTTTTTGTTGGAGGAGTTAAATTTGAGTGAATTTAGATGAAATTTACTTTCATTTTTTTGGATTTTAAATAAATTTTTAGTCAAATTGTAATAAAGTACATTGAAACCAACTTGGATTTTTTTGGATTTTGATGAATTTTTTTGTTGGAGGAGCTAAATTTGAGTGAATTTAGATGAAATTTACTTTTATTTTTTTGAATTTTATATAAATTTTTAGTCAAATTGTAATAAAGGAATTTGAACCAACTTCGATTTTTTTGGATTTTGATGAATTTTTTTGTTGGAGGAGCTAAATTTGAGTGAGTTTAGATGAAATTTACTTTTATTTTTTTGGATTTTATATAAATTTTTAGTCAAATAGTAATAAAGGAATTTGAACCAACTTCGATTTTTTTGGATTTTGATGATTTTGGTTGTTGGAGGAGTTAAATTTGAGTATATCTAGATGAAATTAACACCTTATTTTTGGATTTTATATAAATTTTTAGTCAAATTGTAATAAAGGGATTTGAAACAACTTCGATTTTTTTAGATTCTGATGAATGTTTTTGTAGGAGGAGCTAAGTTTGATTGAATTTAGATGAAATTTACTTTCATTTTTTTGGATTTTATATAAATTTTTAGTCAAATTGTAATGAAGTACATTGAAACCAACTTGGATTTTTTTGGCTTTTGATGAATTTTCTTGTTGGAGGAGCTAAATTTGAGTGAATTTAGATGAAATTTACTTTTATTTTTTGTATTTTATATAAATTTTTAGTCAAATTGTAATAAAGCAATTTGAACCAACTTCGATTTTTTTGGATTTTGATGAGTTTTTTTGTTGGAGGAGCTAAATTTGAGTGAGTTTAGATGAAATTTACTTTTATTTTTTTGGATTTTATATAAATTTTTAGTCAAATTGTAATAAAGTAATTTGAAACCAACTTCGATTTTTTTGGATATTGATGAATTTTTTTGTTGGAGGAGCTAAATTTGAGTGAGTTTAAATGAAATTTACTTTTATTTTTTTGGATTTTATATAAATTTTTAGTCAAATTGTAATAAAGGAATTTGAACCAACTTCGATTTTTTTGGATTTTGATGAGTTTTTTGTTGGAGTTAAATTTGAGTGAATTTAGTAGAAATTTACTTCTATTTTTTTGATTTCATATAAATTTTTAGTCAAATTGTAATAAAGTACTTTGAAACCAACTTCGATTTTTTTTGGATTTTGATGAGTTTTATTGTTGGAGGAGTTAAATTTGAGTGAATTTAGATGAAATTCACTTGTATTTTTTTGATTTCATATAAATTTTTAGTCAAATTGTAATAAAGGAATTTGAACCAACTTCGTTTTTTTGAGATTTTGGTGATTTTGGTTGTTGGAGGAGTTAAATTTGAGTAAATCTAGATGAAATTAACACCTATTTTTAGATTTTATATCAATTTTTAGTCAAATTGTAATAAAGGAATTTGAAGGAACTTCGATTTTTTTGGATTTTGATGATTTTGGTTGTTGGAGGAGTTAAATTTGAGTGAATTTAGATGAAATTTACTTTTATTTTTTGTATTTTATATAAATTTTTAGTCAAATTGTAATAAAGCAATTTGATCCAACTACGATTTTTTTGGATTTTGATGAGTTTTTTTGTTTGGAGGAGCTAAATTTGAGTGAATTTAGATGAAATTTACTTTTAGTTTTTTGGATTTTATATAAATTTTTAATCAAATTGTAATAAAGTAATTTGAAACCAACTTCGATTTTTTTGGATTTTGATGAGTTTTTTGTTGGAGTTAAATTTGAGTGAATTTAGTAGAAATTTACTTCTATTTTTTTGATTTCATATAAATTTTTAGTCAAATTGTAATAAAGTACTTTGAAACCAACTTCGATTTTTTTGGATTTTGATGAATTTTTTTGTTGGTGGAGCTAAATTTGAGTGAATTTAGATGAAATTTACTTTTATTTTTTTGTATTTTATATAAATTTTTAGTCAAATTGTAATAAAGCAATTTGAACCAACTTCGATTTTTTTGGATTTTGATGAGTTTTTTTGTCTGGAGGAGCTAAATTTGAGTGAATTTAGATGAAATTTACTTTTACTTTTTTGGATTTTATATAAATTTTTAGTCAAATTGTATTAAAGGAATTTGAACCAACTTCGATTTTTTTGGATTTTGATGAATTTTTTTGTTGGAGGAGCTAAATTTGTGTGAGATTAGATGAAATTTACTTTTATTTTTTTGGATTTTATATAAATTTTTAGTCAAATTGTAATAAAGGAATTAGAACCAACTTCGATTTTTTTGGATTTTGATGATTTTGGTTGTTGGAGGAGTTAAATTTGAGTATATCTAGAAGAAATTAACACCTATTTTTTTGGATTTTATATAAATTTTTAGTCAAATTGTAATAAAGTAATTTGAAACCAACTTCGATTTTTTTGGATTTTGATGAATTTTTTTGTTGGAGGAGCTAAATTTGAGTGAGTTTAGATGAAATTTACTTTTATTTTTTTGGATTTTATATAAATTTTTAGTCAAATTGTAATAAAGGAATTTGAACCAACTTCGATTTTTTTGGATTTTGATGAGTTTTTTTGTTGGAGGAGTTAAATTTGAGTGAATTTAGATGAAATTTACTTTCATTTTTTTGGATTTTAAATAAATTTTTAGTCAAATTGTAATAAAGTACATTGAAACCAACTTGGATTTTTTTGGATTTTGATGAATTTTTTTGTTGGAGGAGCTAAATTTGAGTGAATTTAGATGAAATTTACTTTTATTTTTTTGAATTTTATATAAATTTTTAGTCAAATTGTAATAAAGGAATTTGAACCAACTTCGATTTTTTTGGATTTTGATGAATTTTTTTGTTGGAGGAGCTAAATTTGAGTGAGTTTAGATGAAATTTACTTTTATTTTTTTGGATTTTATATAAATTTTTAGTCAAATAGTAATAAAGGAATTTGAACCAACTTCGATTTTTTTGGATTTTGATGATTTTGGTTGTTGGAGGAGTTAAATTTGAGTATATCTAGATGAAATTAACACCTTATTTTTGGATTTTATATAAATTTTTAGTCAAATTGTAATAAAGGGATTTGAAACAACTTCGATTTTTTTAGATTCTGATGAATGTTTTTGTAGGAGGAGCTAAGTTTGATTGAATTTAGATGAAATTTACTTTCATTTTTTTGGATTTTATATAAATTTTTAGTCAAATTGTAATGAAGTACATTGAAACCAACTTGGATTTTTTTGGCTTTTGATGAATTTTCTTGTTGGAGGAGCTAAATTTGAGTGAATTTAGATGAAATTTACTTTTATTTTTTGTATTTTATATAAATTTTTAGTCAAATTGTAATAAAGTAATTTGAAACCAACTTCGATTTTTTTGGATTTTGATGAATTTTTTTGTTGGAGGAGCTAAATTTGAGTGAATTTAGATGAAATTTACTTTTATTTTTTTGGATTTTATATAAATTTTTAGTCAAATTGTAATAAATGAATTTGAACCAACTTCGATTTTTTTGGATTTTGATGAATTTTTTTGTTGGAGGAGCTAAATTTGAGTGAGTTTAGATGAAATTTACTTTTATTTTTTGTGGATTTTATATAAATTTTTAGTCAAATAGTAATAAAGGAATTTGAACCAACTTCGATTTTTTTGGATTTTGATGATTTTGGTTGTTGGAGGAGTTAAATTTGAGTAAATTTAGATGAAACTAACACCTTATTTTTGGATTTTATATAAATTTTTAGTCAAATTGTAATAAAGGGATTTGAAACAACTTCGTTTTTTTGGGATTTTGGTGATTTTGGTTGTTGGAGGAGTTAAATTTGAGTAAATCTAGATGAAATTAACACCTATTTTTTGGATTTTATATAAATTTTTAGTCAAATTGTAATAAAGGAATTTGAAGGAACTTCGATTTTTTTGGATTTTGATGATTTTGGTTGTTGGAGGAGTTAAATTTGAGTGAATTTAGATGAAATTTACTTTTATTTTTTGTATTTTATATAAATTTTTAGTCAAATTGTAATAAAGCAATTTGATCCAACTACGATTTTTTTGGATTTTGATGAGTTTTATTGTTTGGAGGAGCTAAATTTGAGTGAATTTAGATGAAATTTACTTTTAGTTTTTTGGATTTTATATAAATTTTTAATCAAATTGTAATAAAGTAATTTGAAACCAACTTCGATTTTTTTGGATTTTGATGAGTTTTTTGTTGGAGTTAAATTTGAGTGAATTTAGTAGAAATTTACTTCTATTTTTTTGATTTCATATAAATTTTTAGTCAAATTGTAATAAAGTACTTTGAAACCAACTTCGATTTTTTTGGATTTTGATGAATTTTTTTGTTGGTGGAGCTAAATTTGAGTGAATTTAGATGAAATTTCCTTTTATTTTTTTGTATTTTATATAAATTTTTAGTCAAATTGTAATAAAGCAATTTGAACCAACTTCGATTTTTTTGGATTTTGATGAGTTTTTTTGTCTGGAGGAGCTAAATTTGAGTGAATTTAGATGAAATTTACTTTTACTTTTTTGGATTTTATATAAATTTTTAGTCAAATTGTATTAAAGGAATTTGAACCAACTTCGATTTTTTTGGATTTTGATGAATTTTTTTGTTGGAGGAGCTAAATTTGAGTGAGATTAGATGAAATTTACTTTTATTTTTTTGGATTTTATATAAATTTTTAGTCAAATTGTAATAAAGGAATTAGAACCAACTTCGATTTTTTTGGATTTTGATGATTTTGGTTGTTGGAGGAGTTAAATTTGAGTATATCTAGAAGAAATTAACACCTATTTTTTTGGATTTTATATAAATTTTTAGTCAAATTGTAATAAAGTAATTTGAAACCAACTTCGATTTTTTTGGATTTTGATGAATTTTTTTGTTGGAGGAGCTAAATTTGAGTGAGTTTAGATGAAATTTACTTTTATTTTTTTGGATTTTATATAAATTTTTAGTCAAATTGTAATAAAGGGATTTGAAACAACTTCGATTTTTTTGGATTTTGATGAATGTTTTTGTAGGAGGAGCTAAATTTGATTGAATTTAGATGAAATTTACTTTCATTTTTTTGGATTTTATATAAATTTTTAGTCAAATTGTAATGAAGTACATTGAAACCAACTTGGATTTTTTTGGATTTTGATGAATTTTCTTGTTGGAGGAGCTAAATTTGAGTGAATTTAGATGAAATTTACTTTTATTTTTTTGTATTTTATATAAATTTTTAGTCAAATTGTAATAAAGCAATTTGAACCAACTTCGATTTTTTTGGATTTTGATGAGTTTTTTTGTCTGGAGGAGCTAAATTTGAGTGAATTTAGATGAAATTTACTTTTACTTTTTTGGATTTTATATAAATTTTTAGTCAAATTGTATTAAAGGAATTTGAACCAACTTCGATTTTTTTGGATTTTGATGAATTTTTTTGTTGGAGGAGCTAAATTTGAGTGAGTTTAGATGAAATTTACTTTTATTTTTTTGGATTTTATATAAATTTTTAGTCAAATTGTAATAAAGGAATTTGAACCAACTTCGATTTTTTTGGATTTTGATGATTTTGGTTGTTGGAGGAGTTAAATTTGAGTAAATCTAGATGCAATTAACACCTATTTTTTTGGATTTTATATAAATTTTTAGTCAAATTGTAATAAAGTAATTTGAAACCAACTTCGATTTTTTTGGATTTTGATGAATTTTTTTGTTGGAGGAGCTAAATTTGAGTGAGTTTAGATGAAATTTACTTTTATTTTTTTGGATTTTACATAAATTTTTAGTCAAATTGTAATAAAGTAATTTGAAACCAACTTCGATTTTTTTGGATTTTGATGAAATGTTTTGTTGGAGGAGCTAAATTTGTGTGAATTTAGATGAAATTTACTTTCATTTTTTGGATTTTATATAAATTTTTAGTCAAATTGTAATAAAGGAATTTGAACCAACTTCGATTTTTTTGGATTTTGATGAGTTTTTTGTTGGAGTTAAATTTGAGTGAATTTAGTAGAAATTTACTTCTATTTTTTTGATTTCATATAAATTTTTAGTCAAATTGTAATAAAGTACTTTGAAACCAACTTCGATTTTTTTTGGATTTTGATGAGTTTTATTGTTGGAGGAGTTAAATTTGAGTGAATTTAGATGAAATTCACTTGTATTTTTTTGATTTCATATAAATTTTTAGTCAAATTGTAATAAAGGAATTTGAACCAACTTCGTTTTTTTGAGATTTTGGTGATTTTGGTTGTTGGAGGAGTTAAATTTGAGTAAATCTAGATGAAATTAACACCTATTTTTAGATTTTATATCAATTTTTAGTCAAATTGTAATAAAGGAATTTGAAGGAACTTCGATTTTTTTGGATTTTGATGATTTTGGTTGTTGGAGGAGTTAAATTTGAGTGAATTTAGATGAAATTTACTTTTATTTTTGTATTTTATATAAATTTTTAGTCAAATTGTAATAAAGCAATTTGATCCAACTACGATTTTTTTGGATTTTGATGAGTTTTTTTGTTTGGAGGAGCTAAATTTGAGTGAATTTAGATGAAATTTACTTTTAGTTTTTTGGATTTTATATAAATTTTTAATCAAATTGTAATAAAGTAATTTGAAACCAACTTCGATTTTTTTGGATTTTGATGAGTTTTTTGTTGGAGTTAAATTTGAGTGAATTTAGTAGAAATTTACTTCTATTTTTTTGATTTCATATAAATTTTTAGTCAAATTGTAATAAAGTACTTTGAAACCAACTTCGATTTTTTTGGATTTTGATGAATTTTTTTGTTGGTGGAGCTAAATTTGAGTGAATTTAGATGAAATTTACTTTTATTTTTTTGTATTTTATATAAATTTTTAGTCAAATTGTAATAAAGCAATTTGAACCAACTTCGATTTTTTTGGATTTTGATGAGTTTTTTTGTCTGGAGGAGCTAAATTTGAGTGAATTTAGATGAAATTTACTTTTACTTTTTTGGATTTTATATAAATTTTTAGTCAAATTATATTAAAGGAATTTGAACCAACTTCGATTTTTTTGGATTTTGATGAATTTTTTTGTTGGAGGAGCTAAATTTGAGTGAGATTAGATGAAATTTACTTTTATTTTTTTGGATTTTATATAAATTTTTAGTCAAATTGTAATAAAGGAATTAGAACCAACTTCGATTTTTTTGGATTTTGATGATTTTGGTTGTTGGAGGAGTTAAATTTGAGTATATCTAGAAGAAATTAACACCTATTTTTTTGGATTTTATATAAATTTTTAGTCAAATTGTAATAAAGTAATTTGAAACCAACTTCGATTTTTTTGGATTTTGATGAATTTTTTTGTTGGAGGAGCTAAATTTGAGTGAGTTTAGATGAAATTTACTTTTATTTTTTTGGATTTTATATAAATTTTTAGTCAAATTGTAATAAAGGAATTTGAACCAACTTCGATTTTTTTGGATTTTGATGAGTTTTTTTGTTGGAGGAGTTAAATTTGAGTGAATTTAGATGAAATTTACTTTCATTTTTTTGGATTTTAAATAAATTTTTAGTCAAATTGTAATAAAGTACATTGAAACCAACTTGGATTTTTTTGGATTTTGATGAATTTTTTTGTTGGAGGAGCTAAATTTGAGTGAATTTAGATGAAATTTACTTTTATTTTTTTGAATTTTATATAAATTTTTAGTCAAATTGTAATAAAGGAATTTGAACCAACTTCGATTTTTTTGGATTTTGATGAATTTTTTTGTTGGAGGAGCTAAATTTGAGTGAGTTTAGATGAAATTTACTTTTATTTTTTTGGATTTTATATAAATTTTTAGTCAAATAGTAATAAAGGAATTTGAACCAACTTCGATTTTTTTGGATTTTGATGATTTTGGTTGTTGGAGGAGTTAAATTTGAGTATATCTAGATGAAATTAACACCTTATTTTTGGATTTTATATAAATTTTTAGTCAAATTGTAATAAAGGGATTTGAAACAACTTCGATTTTTTTAGATTCTGATGAATGTTTTTGTAGGAGGAGCTAAGTTTGATTGAATTTAGATGAAATTTACTTTCATTTTTTTGGATTTTATATAAATTTTTAGTCAAATTGTAATGAAGTACATTGAAACCAACTTGGATTTTTTTGGCTTT
Organism: Andrena chrysosceles; assembly: GCA_963855975.1. Classification (NCBI taxonomy): domain Eukaryota; kingdom Metazoa; phylum Arthropoda; class Insecta; order Hymenoptera; family Andrenidae; genus Andrena; species Andrena chrysosceles. The sequence continues at coordinate 597,842 of CAWLCU010000092.1, forward strand.
TGATGAATTTTCTTGTTGGAGGAGCTAAATTTGAGTGAATTTAGATGAAATTTACTTTTATTTTTTGTATTTTATATAAATTTTTAGTCAAATTGTAATAAAGCAATTTGAACCAACTTCGATTTTTTTGGATTTTGATGAGTTTTTTTGTTGGAGGAGCTAAATTTGAGTGAGTTTAGATGAAATTTACTTTTATTTTTTTGGATTTTATATAAATTTTTAGTCAAATTGTAATAAAGTAATTTGAAACCAACTTCGATTTTTTTGGATATTGATGAATTTTTTTGTTGGAGGAGCTAAATTTGAGTGAGTTTAGATGAAATTTACTTTTATTTTTTTGGATTTTATATAAATTTTTAGTCAAATTGTAATAAAGGAATTTGAACCAACTTCAATTTTTTTGGATTTTGATGATTTTGGTTGTTGGAGGAGTTAAATTTGAGTAAATCTAGATGAAATTAACACCTATTTTTTTGGATTTTAAATAAATTTTTAGTCAAATTGTAATAAAGTACATTGAAACCAACTTGGATTTTTTTGGATTTTGATGAATTTTTTTGTTGGAGGAGCAAAATTTGAGTGAATTTAGATGAAATTTACTTTTATTTTTTGGATTTTATATAAATTTTTAGTCAAATTGTAATAAAGTACATTGAAACCAACTTTGATTTTTTTTGGATTTTGATGATTTTTTTTGTTGGAGGAGCTAAATTTGAGTGAATTTAGATGAAATTTACTTTTATTTTTTTGGATTTTATATAAATTTTTAGTCGAATTGTAATAAAGAAATTTGAACCAACTTCGATTTTTTTGGATTTTGATGAGTTTTTTTGTTGGAGGAGTTAAATTTGAGTGAATTTAGATGAAATTTACTTCTATTTTTTTTTATTTCATATAAATTTTTAGTCAAATAGTAATAAAGGAATTTGAACCAACTTCGTTTTTTTGAGATTTTGGTGATTTTGGTTGTTGGAGGAGTTAAATTTGAGTAAATCTAGATGAAATTAACACCTATTTTTAGATTTTATATCAATTTTTAGTCAAATTGTAATAAAGGAATTTGAAGGAACTTCGATTTTTTTGGATTTTGATGATTTTGGTTGTTGGAGGAGTTAAATTTGAGTGAATTTAGATGAAATTTACTTTTATTTTTGTATTTTATATAAATTTTTAGTCAAATTGTAATAAAGCAATTTGATCCAACTACGATTTTTTTGGATTTTGATGAGTTTTTTTGTTTGGAGGAGCTAAATTTGAGTGAATTTAGATGAAATTTACTTTTAGTTTTTTGGATTTTATATAAATTTTTAATCAAATTGTAATAAAGTAATTTGAAACCAACTTCGATTTTTTTGGATTTTGATGAGTTTTTTGTTGGAGTTAAATTTGAGTGAATTTAGTAGAAATTTACTTCTATTTTTTTGATTTCATATAAATTTTTAGTCAAATTGTAATAAAGTACTTTGAAACCAACTTCGATTTTTTTTGGATTTTGATGAGTTTTATTGTTGGAGGAGTTAAATTTGAGTGAATTTAGATGAAATTCACTTGTATTTTTTTGATTTCATATAAATTTTTAGTCAAATTGTAATAAAGGAATTTGAACCAACTTCGTTTTTTTGAGATTTTGGTGATTTTGGTTGTTGGAGGAGTTAAATTTGAGTAAATCTAGATGAAATTAACACCTATTTTTAGATTTTATATCAATTTTTAGTCAAATTGTAATAAAGGAATTTGAAGGAACTTCGATTTTTTTGGATTTTGATGATTTTGGTTGTTGGAGGAGTTAAATTTGAGTGAATTTAGATGAAATTTACTTTTATTTTTGTATTTTATATAAATTTTTAGTCAAATTGTAATAAAGCAATTTGATCCAACTACGATTTTTTTGGATTTTGATGAGTTTTTTTGTTTGGAGGAGCTAAATTTGAGTGAATTTAGATGAAATTTACTTTTAGTTTTTTGGATTTTATATAAATTTTTAATCAAATTGTAATAAAGTAATTTGAAACCAACTTCGATTTTTTTGGATTTTGATGAGTTTTTTGTTGGAGTTAAATTTGAGTGAATTTAGTAGAAATTTACTTCTATTTTTTTGATTTCATATAAATTTTTAGTCAAATTGTAATAAAGTACTTTGAAACCAACTTCGATTTTTT